>OY759272.1:9175733-9488233 GCA_963662155.1 Lamellibrachia columna
GGTCACTTTTCCTTGAACCCGTGGTCAAATGCGACGTATTTGTGCCCTGTTCAAGCTGCCTTTAATGAATTTCCGATTTGGAATGTGCTGCGTGCGTCCGTGCGTGCGTCCGTGCGTGCGTGCGTCCGTGCGTGCGTCCGTGCGTGTGTACGGTAAACGAAACGATGCTACTGATCCCAGTTATTCCTCAAATGTCCGCGCGTGACATTTACGCAAATAACGTAGAAATGCAGCGATGTTTTTTGCATTGACGTCAAACGTGGTGACGTCAAACGTGTTTGTTGGCACTACTCTCGCTGCTTCGTTGCAATGCGATTGCAATCCGAAGCAGCGACGTGAACTGTCGTTGTTTTGCTTAATTTGTTTACTGGTAGACGAACGATACACTTATTGCGGTTAGGCGTGCTTTTGTTTTCGTTTGGCAAACTCGTGTTCAGGCACGAGGTTACGACGGGTGCCCTTCCGGTTGGTAGACTTTCGGAGCAGCGTTTGGCGTCTTTGACAGCGTTGCGCTGTTAAGCCGAACGCTGCCGAACGCTTCAAGGATATGAACATGCAAGATGCTGGCATGTTTCACGGTAACATTATGTTACGCCATTGTATACGGTACGTAGTTACCGGTTGTATGGCAATGTTGTTAGTGTAACGTTGTTACTGTTTGGTTGACTTCGCGCAAGTGGTAGCTGGTTCTCACTTTTGACACTCGACATATTGTGGTATTGCAAAATGTTGCATAAAGCAAGTAGAACCGTAGTAAACGTGTCCATTGTCCGTCATTCAAAGGTATGGCACATCCTGAAACAATGGCGCCGCTTGTTGAAGCACAACATCATAATACAATACGTCTTCAATGAGTTCTTATTGCGTACATTATATCGACCTCACTTCGCCTCCTTCACATGCTATCATCATTCTGTTCGACTTGTCTTGGTCCAATGGGAAACCTTTTTCTTGTCTCTTGGTGTTGTGTTGACAAAGACGTTCAATACCAAAATCACTCAAATCACGTTCAATACCAATATATATATATATATATATATATATATATATATATATATATATATATATATATATATATATATATATATATATATATATATATATATATATATATATATATATATATATATATATATATATATATATATATATATATATATATATATATATATATATATATATATATATAAAGGCTTATTGGCCTTCTGGTGTTCTGTTGGCTTGGAGAGATTGGCCCCTCATCAATCTCAACCTTAAAGTCTTAGTAGTCCCATCGAGGAGACAACACGAATGTCCAACAGGCCGTGCTATCTGAGCATCGAGTCTATTATCATTGTCTACTATGTTACCCAAATATATAAATGTGATGACAATATCCTAGGTAGATTTACAATTAGAATACAAGTAGGGTAACCCGGGGCATGTATTTAACGTGTTCACATTATGGACAGATATGTGTGTTACCCATTGGAGAACTATTTTCAGTAAATAAACAACCTAGCTAAGTTGCATTTGAAAAATAGTAAGAGTACCCAAAAAAGCCGCCTTGCCCCATATTTAGTAATATTCCATCATAATTACAGCCTACGGGCTAGCACAGGGGTCGGCAACCCGCGGACTGACAACGATATTGTGCAAAATGCGGCCCGCCCATGCCACATTAGTTTACAAAATAACATGTCCACGTGATGAACATAATAATATACCAAATATGTATTTTTACTTCTTTTAATATTTAATGAATTCACTTTTGCGTATGCAGACAATTCTCAAGAAACATTAGGCGAACAATGTCAGTGAATGAGTATCAACGTGTTGTTTGTTTTGCGTTAACGCCGACATCAATCGCTGTCGCTCGCTTCGCTTCGATGGTTTGTAAATTGCAATCGAGATTCACAAATACGCCTTGCGTAAGAATCAGATAAACAGTTTTAAATGCATTTAGTATGCAATGCCAACATAACACTTGGGTGAAATGACATGTTTCCATTACATCGTAAATTTAATCGTTTTCGCGACGCGAAACCAACATGTCAAATTCCTAACCCAAAGCTCTACCGGTGCACGAAAATACGAATTCGTCATCCGCACATGAAGTGATGAATCGATGTTAAGTGGTGCGTAATAAATTTATGCTTCGATCGAGATCAGTTGAAAGACGAAGTGAAACAATTATTAATTCTACTACTGTCGTTTTCTGTTTTTTTATCAGCTTACATACTACGTTTGTCAAATCATAATTTATACGTTTTCGGCTGCTCAGGTCCAGGTTATTATTTTCGATTCGTAGGCCTATTGGTCCAGTACATCATCATCGTAGTAGATCTATTCCATAACGGTTTACGTACATGTGTTTTATTCAGTTCAAGAGTCAAGAGTGTGTGACATTTAAAAATAATACACGTTGATAATACTCGTTTAATAAGTTCCATAAACTGCATATTGGCGTATAAGACAGTGCTGCAAGCACACGGGGCTTCGACAGCGTTCTTGGGCTTGGAGCAGCGGGCACCGGGCAGTGATCGCTGTTGTTTAGTAGCTCCCTGGTGGCAGATATGAGAACACCTAACGCGCCTCGCGTACAGCGCGGTCCGAAGTCGTGGACCCCGACTACCGCGTTATAACGAGGCTCGACTGTATGAACGAACTATTGCCTGAAATTAAAATGTATATTATATACAAATGGTATGATAGTAATATATCAAGCCATTATGGTTGTTAAATTTAAATGGGAGTTAACATATAATACATACCTTGCAATCCATACATAATCTAATATTGGTTTAGTGATATTCCATCATAATTACAGCCTACGGGCTAGCAGAACGTCAGTTATGCAATGTTCGTATTATATTCAATGTATTAAACATAATTGGTCATGTGTAATACATTTGACAAAGTGTAACCATGTGCGTGTGGGATAAGACATGGGGACCGTCTTGCTCCATATGCAAGGGGACTGTCTTGCCCCAGAGACGTGTGTCTTAATAAGATGTATACAAAGCACAACATACTATTCCACATTTTGTATTGTTTGATCTGTCAAATGATTAATAATATTATCATGTCACCAAATAAGTCCATGATTCATGATTCACACCGTTGAATGGTGAGTTTCACCGTTTTACTATTGGCAAAATATTAGATCAATGCATATATTAGTGCATATAAAAGTTTAAAAACACACTGATTTAATTACGTCTGTCTCGTGTTGCTGAACTTTCGGGCGGGTATCAGATAGAATTAGCTTAATTTTGCACCAGATTTGGAACGTTCAGAGTTATATATTTTGAGTACGTGGTGGGGGCCGTTTTACCCCCAGGGACCGTGTTGCCCCAGGTTACCCTACTACCTTATTTGTGTTTGAGTGATAATGTGTTGTTTTAACTAACGTTCGTCGCCCGCCAGCGAAATGGCGAAAGGAGTTGTACGCTGATGGAAAAGGTTCCAGACTCAGGAGGTGCCAAGCAAAGCTCTTCAGGGCACACTCCATCATCCAACGGGAAAGCCCGTGTGGCAAGTCGATGAAAATACAGAACGTAATAAGGGTCGCCGTGAAGACTAAACTGTGTTCGCTCTC
Organism: Lamellibrachia columna; assembly: GCA_963662155.1. NCBI lineage: Eukaryota > Metazoa > Annelida > Polychaeta > Sabellida > Siboglinidae > Lamellibrachia > Lamellibrachia columna. Next base: position 9,179,314 of record OY759272.1, read on the forward strand.
GCTGTCTAAACTACCGGCAGTTCCAGCAGCGCGATATGAAGAACTCCTGTAGTACACCGAAGTAAGCTGAGGCGCGCAGGAACAAGTCTGCAGCAAGGTGTGGGCCACTTGGTGGCACAGCAACATCACCAGCAAGAGGCCTCAGTGTCACACGGGTCAACATGGCATCAACGGCATGCCAAGAACACGTAACCTGAATAATGTGTGTTTGAATAATCCAATTGTTGTTCAAAATCAGACGTTGATGTTTGACGATAATATTAACTCTATAATAACTCATATTCGTGGACGTGCTATTTACAACAGTGGTCAATACAACTGCTAGACACAAGGTATATAATTGCATTGTGTCAATTACAACGAGTGTGCGTGCGTGCGTGCGTGCGAGCGTGCGTGCGTGCGTGCGTGCGTGCGTGCGTGCGTGCGTGCGTGCGTGGCCCGCTAACCTATTCAAAGTCACTTATTTGGCCCTCCATTCAAAAACGTTGCCGACCCCTGGGCTAGCAGAACGTAAATTATGCAATGTTCATATTATATTAAATATATTAAACATAAATGGTCATGTGTAATACAATCCATACATTGTGGCCATGTGCGTGTGGGACATAGGGACCCTCTTGCATGTACATACATACATACATAGGTAAACACATGTAAAAACATGCACACATACACGCATACATGCATACATACATACATACATACATACATACATACATACATACATACATACATACATACATACATACATACATACATACATACATACATACATACATACCTACATGCATGCATGCATGCATGCATGCATGCATGCATGCCATGTGCGTGCGTGCATGTGCATGTGCATGTGCATGCATGCATGCATGCATACATACATACATACATACATACATACATACATACATACATACATACATACATACATACATACATACATACATACATACACACATACACGGATGTGCGTCTATCTGTCCGTCGTCTGATGAATGTCTTTCCGTTAGTATCGCTATATCCACTAGTAACTCGGTAGTACTACATAGATAAGACCGTCTGATGGGCGACTGTGTGTTACAGTTGCCTACGGGATCAAGATGCTGGAGGTTCCGTCCAACCGCGCGGCGGCGGTCGGAGACAGCCTAACGGTGCGGTGCAGGATTAACCTGACCATGGAGCCTGACCCGGACGTACACGGACCCGGAACGATCATGTGGAACCGCTACCGTGGCTTCACCGGCAGCCCCTTCGTCATCGGCAGCACGCTCTATGAGGACTACTACAGACACAGGTGAATGTCGAGATACGTCTGATGAATACCGGGAGATAGCATCAATTATTTATTACATGGGTAATTGGTACCGACAACGCGCTGTCTACGGTGATATATGTTGTCCTGCACGGAGTGAAGTGCAATAAAAACCGTTATTATACACGCGTACAAAATGTGCCGTGCGATAGAAGGGTACAATACTAAAGGCGGTATTGGACGCTCGTGTCACGGACCGAACTAGTTATTTACGTCATGACGCGGCCACCACACACGAATTGGGGCGTGCGATGACGAAGTCGAGCCGACCAACTCCATATGCTGGATTCACGTGTACCGCTTTCTTCCGCACCAGTTTAGCCATCCCCGACCTCACCTTACAGATCCCCATTGTCATTCTCCGCAGCGCACGTTATATCACGACGAACGTTTTCTGTACGTCATCGCGTATAAGACAACAAACATAAATTTTATTGTTTGAAACCGAATGACAACCAACTGCAAAGACAGAACATACACTAGACAATTTTTTATTGAATTTAAGCCGTGTGAAATAATTTTTTTAATGCACTTTTGCGTAGTTAATTACCCAGTTAATGGTACTGGACGGCTGGCCGAGTAGCACAAATAATGGAACCGATCATTGTGCTACTCAACCACCGTCTCGTAGGATTCACGGGTGATGTGAAGGTACCATTAATATAGTATCGCACTCCTATAAATAGATTTTAAAAAGATTTTAACAAGATTTGCCATCCAAGCCAAAGGCCCAGATGGCAAGTGGACAAGGAAGCCATTGGCTTATCGAGATTTCAACAATGTTCATCTACTTATAGCCCGCCCTCCTGAGATATGTGTCAACCTTGTTTTTAAACATATTCACGCTGCTAGCAGTTACACAATCTGTAGACAATTTGTTCCATTCATTTATTGTCCTCTGTGAGAACGAGTGCTTCCTGATGTCCAATCTACATTGATCCTTTACTAATTTTACCTCATGTCCTCTAGTTCTGCTATCCTTCTTGAGTGAGAAAAACATATTTCTATCAATATTTTCATACCCATTCAATATCTTAAAAACTTCAATCTGATCTCCTCTTAACCTCCTTGTCTCTAGAGTTGTTAAACCACATTCTTTCAGGCGTTCTTCATAACTAAGATCTCTCAGTTCTGGAATATTTTTAGTTGCTCTCCTTTGTATGCGTTCAAGCGTATTTATATCCTTCTTACGATATGGTCTCCATGCTTGTATACAGTATTCTAAATGAGGTCTAACTATTGCTTTATAAAGAGGTATAATTAACTTTTTTCCCTTGTATGTTATGTTTCTTCTAATCAATCCAAGAATTGTATTATCCTTTGAAGCTGCAATACCACACTGCTCTGAAACTTTCATATCAGCGCTTATTGTAACTCCTAAGTCCTTTTGTTTTATAGTAGTACCCAGAACAGTATCTCCCATTTTATAGTTTACATTCAAGTTCCCATGTCCTGTATGTAGGCATTTACATTTCCCAAAATTGAACAGCATCTGCCATTTCTCAGACCATTTCACTAATCTGTCTAGATCGTTTTGTAAATGTTGTTTATCACCATCAGTATTAACCTTTCTAAACAGTTTTGTGTCATCCGCAAATTTCAGTACGTTACTTGTTATACTGTCTTCCAAGTCATTGATATAAATTAAGAATAATATAGGTCCTAATACTGATCATTGAGGTACCCCACTCAAAACCGATTTCCAATTTGAAACTTCTCCATCTACTACAACTCGTTGTCTTCTGTCAGTCAGCCATCGTTCTATCCAGTCAGTTATGCTATCCCCGATACCATGGGCTTTTAATTTAAGTAGTAATCTTTGATGTGGCACTTTGTCAAAAGCTTTCTGAAAATCTAAGTAGATAATATCTACTGGCGATCCCACGTCTATCCACTTAGTGATTTCTTCCAAAAAACATAACATATTTGTTAAACATGACCTCGCTTTAAGGAATCCATGTTGAGATGAATTTAATAATTTATGCTTAACGAGGAAGTCCACCATATGGTCTTTAATTAACCTTTCTAATAATTTACAAATCACTGACGTTAAATAGCCGCTCATGTGCCGAACAACTAATGACGTTAAATAGCCGCTCATGTGCCGAACAACTAATTAAAACGGCGGTAACATGTTAGGCCGGTTCGCTCAATACAACAGTCTGAAGCAACTCGTGCATAAACCCAGTAGACTTAACAAGATTGCCATCCGAGGCAAATTTCCAGACAGCAAGTGGACAAGGAAACCATTGGCTTATCGAGAGTCAAAAAAATTTCATTTATGTGTGATCCGCCCTCCTGAGATATGTTTCAACTTTGTTTTAAAGCATATCCACGCTGCTAGCAATTACACAATCTGTAGATAATTTGTTCCATGCATTTATTGTCCTCTGTGAGAACGAGTACTTTCTTATTTTCAATCTACACCGATACTTTACTAATGTTACGTCATGTCCTCGGTTCTACTATCTTTATTGCGTGAGATTTCTATCAATATTTTCGTACCCATTCAATATCTTAAAAACTTCAGTTTGATCGCCTCCCGACCTCCTTGTCTATAGGGTTGTTAAACCACATTCTTTTAGACGTTTTTTCATAGCTTTTTCATTTCATACCTCAAGATAACATGGTTTTATAATGCATATAATACCACAATTAGTCATCATACATTGTAATAACTGTTTTAGTATGCACATTTGCTCTAGTAATCCTTTTATTTTGTATACACAATTAGTCATCATACATTGTAATAACTGTTTTAGTATGCACATTTGTTCTAGTAATCCCTTTATTTTGCATACACAAATTCTTTGTTTCCTTAAAATATGTTCTAACCTACAATGTGAGCATAACATTTGAACAAACGTATGTTTTGTGCCTAATTGTACTTTATTTCAATGTTTTGATTGCAAAGGAAATAAATTATTTATTATATAATTATATATTATCAAACCTTGTGATTAAGTGTTTTAACGGTTTTCTTCTTCTTCCACTTGGTCTTTTGCGTTGGGGTGGGGGCCCTCATCACGAATTCTGTTCCGCCCTCTCGACGACTCGTCTCCACATCTCTCGATCTTCTGCCATTTTCGCCCAGTCTTTGCGGTTCACATCTGCCTTTTCCAAATATCTCTTCACGTGATCCCTCTCTTTAACACTGGTCTTCATCTTCCCTTTCTCCCACCCTCTTCTTTCGGAATTGCTCATCCACCCTAAACCATCGGCAGTCCCTCTCTCTGATCATCACTTTTGTTGCGCGTCTTGCTTCGTGGTATTGTGCTTAACGCTTCTGGTTTCTTGCGCCTCAAAACTAGGGTAACTGATAAATTAGGCATTATAAAAGTGTCGTCATTATTATTACTTTACCACCAAACATCGAGCACAGCCAACGTTCGGCGATGTTGCAATGACTTGTGCTGTTTGATTGCAGCGTCTACTTTCTGGAATGGCGAGTAAGTGAGCTGACAATAAACCCTATCGAGATTGACGACGCTGCCCTGTATGGTTGTGCCATTGTAGCTGTCCAGAAAGACTTCTATTTCAGGCTGATTGTCTTAGGTGAGTTCCTCATATTATTTACGCTAAAACTGCACAGATCTGGTTGTGCCATAAATGTACCGACGGACTATTTTTCAAGTCAATATTGAGAACATAAATTTCCAGTTGTAACACACTGATGCGCACTCTATGGAAATCGACTTCTCGGCATAAAACAATCGTTTCTTGTGGTTGCATTTAAAGGCCGTGAGACCGACTTGTCCTGCTGCACTGCTTCGGTGGTTGTCGTTTTCCACTATTGTGTATCGGCAGCGTCTTTCCTCCACTTGTCATGGTCCTCCACACCCCCTACGCAGTCTTATCTTCTTAATTGTCATCTGATCTTTTCCTGCAGCCTCGCTTTGGTGTAGTGTGTTTGCGCAGGTCTGTGTGGTGCGTCTGTGTAGCGATTGCTTCATACACTCGCTTAGCTCCTTCGTCAGTAAAATATAAGAACTATGTTCAATCTACAAACGTGGCTGTCACATACACGAAAAGTCACTGTGCGAACGTGACCTTCCTGTACAAGTGGTCGTGTCTGCTGAGACGGCCACTGCTTCCGTTGTAGAAACGCAGCCGGTGTGTACTAGTAACTCAACCGGCGACCTGACGGTAGAGGGCCAACCACTCATGTACGTGTGCCAAGTCACGTACGTCGGACCGTGGGCTCCCGTCATGCAGTGGTCGACGTCCAACCCGAACATCACCAGCTACGAGAACAGCACATGGACCGTGAACAAGACGGTCACGAGCAGGTGAAGCACGTTCTTTATCTCGTGGTCGTTTATTGTCTTTGTTCTGACGGTGAACAAGACGGTCACGAGCAGGTGAAGCACGTTCTTTATCTCGTGGTCGTTTATTGTCTTTGTTCTGACGGTGAACAAGACGGTCACGAGCAGGTGAAGCACGTTCTTTATCTCGTGGTCGTTTATTGTCTTTGTTCTGACGGTGAACAAGACGGTCACGAGCAGGTGAAGCACGTTCTTTATCTCGTGGTCGTTTATTGTCTTTGTTCTGACGGTGAACAAGACGGTCACGAGCAGGTGAAGCACGTTCTTTATCTCGTGGTCGTTTATTGTCTTTGTTCTGACGGTGAACAAGACGGTCACGAGCAGGTGAAGCACGTTCTTTATCTCGTGGTCGTTTATTGTCTTTGTTCTGACGGTGAACAAGACGGTCACGAGCAGGTGAAGCACGTTCTTTATCTCGTGGTCGTTTATTGTCTTTGTTCTGACGGTGGCCTACACTCAGACGAGCCGCCTCTGTCGAGGGCAATTCTCTCTGCTAGTAGGAGTAGCATGTAAAACTGTAAACAGTACACGCGCTTCGTGGGTAGCCATAGCCTTTAGCCAGTTAGGCAGTTGACGTCTCCTTGCAATCTCTCCAGCCATTTTGAGTCCACCATTTGTCCAATGCCTGATGTCGTCAATCCATCCCGCTCGTTATTCTTCGACCGATGTATGTATGCTTTTTTTACAAATTTATCTGCTACTCGAAATAATGTGTGAGTGTGTGCGCGCGCGCGTGCGTGCGTACGTGCGTGCGTGCGTGTGTGTGGTGACACACGGAGATTAAGTGTTAGTGGAGTGTTAGTACGAGTAATTAAGTGTTAGTGGAGTGTTTGTACGGTGATCAACAGCTCTAAAACAAATGCTTAAAGCAGCATAAGTAATGCACCAAAAATACTAATGCACGTAAACGGCGTGCCGGTGAGATTATATTTGTCTGTTCAAATCTGCAGCTTTGTGGTCGAGCCGTACCGAGAGGATAATGGTGGGAAGGTCTTCTGTAAAACATATTTCGAAGACATAGACCCATCAACTGTTATTGAAGGCCAAGCGAAGAACGCACCGGAATACGTGCATATGTACACGTCTGTGATGGACGTCTACTGTGAGTATATGAAAACGAAACAAAGGTCATGGTTTGGGGCAATGCACCTACAAGAGTTGATAGTAAAAACTAACCATTTGTAACTACGATCAAGAATATCACGTTACCGGTTTTCTCGGAATGTGTTCTAAAAGTGGGAGATTCTGGTCAAATATCAGTTTTCCTGGCGGCTGACATGTTGACAAAGGCGACCAATAAGCTTCTGGTAGTTCGTGGAAATCGATCCGCTGCGATGCGTTAAGTGCCTTCGATCAACGAAGAGCCGACGGGTATATACCAAAGCAACGCAAACTCGCAATCAAGAGAACTGCTAAATCAAAATGGAAGAAGTTTAGTAAACAAAGGCCAACATGTGTTGCATAAGTTGAGTTTAAACGCAAACAGCATGGCCACATCCTATTGGCAAGTATAGGACTTGGTGTTTACAAATATATTTTCATTTGATGGGCGAATATTGCCAGACTACAAGCACTCGTGACGTAGAGTTATCTAACAGTATGGTGAGGCCCATGAAATAAAGATGCTGTGTGTTCCTAGTAAACCACTGAACAGGACAGGGTAAACAGTTTTACACTAATTATACATTTAAGAACGACGTCCCCACCAGCTCCAGCCTGGTGCCGGAAAATCACTCAGGCGTGGCAAGTTGCATGTTTCAATTGATCCATATCTAACAATTACAAATAGTAATTCACAATTACAGCTGCATTCTCAAATCTATTTTTCGTTCGTCTCGTTTCATTTATCGAACTATCGAACCTATCTAGTTTCGACTGCTGTGTGCTAGCTGGCTTGCGAAAATTTGCAATGTTTTCACGAGACGGACACACTGCTGTAGCAGTCTTGGTCCGACCTAACGGAAAAGGGTCAAAGGTGGCAAAGTAGTTTCTTTTCTAAATATCTCTGCTCGAAGTTGAATTCAATTTTGCGCAAGTTACCCGATCTGACGATCAATGTAAATTATTTCTATTATTTTAGCAAAAGAACGCATTCCGTTATTAAAGCGACTGCACATATTACTTAAAATATTCACGCACTACAGATTTGAACATCAACGAACACGATTCGCGATGGGCGAGATTAACTGAGGAGTGAGTTTTAATCAGGTTAAACATTATTATGAAACACAAATTTGTTCACAATCAACATATGAATGTATTCCTCCGGGTGAGCTGTGGAATCGACGTCTTACGCGTCTTCTTAACTTCATCCACCGTCACAGATCCAGTGCAAAACATCAGCGTTCACCCGTTGTGGTACGCGTACGTTCCCGGTGACCTCATCACGGCTGTGGCCGATGGGAACCCGCCCCCGCGGTTCACCTGGGCCGTTCTGAGTGTCGTTGACGTGTCGGGCGTTTCCACAAATTCTACTAATTCCACAAATTCCAGTAATTCCGCAAATTCCGCAAATTCCACAAATTCCACGACCGCTGTCGGGAGCCGCTGGAATTCGTCTGAACTGACCGTTACGCCCGACATGATCGGTAGCAACTGGACCGTCGTGGTGACCGCGCACAACAACATATTCGGCGTAGAATCGTCACTCGAGGTAGTCGTCAACTTCACAGTCATTGCGGGTGAGATACTGTCAATCGCCGTTCGTCGCATCTTTGCCTTCTTGTCTTGTCTTGTCTTGTCTTGTCTTTTCCCACTGTCGCATCAACTCCATCAAGTACTTTGCGTTTCAACTCCACCAATTCCTTGGAGTTTCAACTTCACCGAGTACTGTACTTTTTGTTTCAACTCCAAGAAGTACTTTGTGTTTCAACTCAACGAGGTATTCAGTGTTTCAACTCCACCAAGTACGTTGTGTTTAAATTCCACCAAATACTTTGTTTTTCAACTCCACCAAGTACTGCGTGTTTCAACTCAACCAAGTTCGTTTTGTTTCATTCCACTAAGTACTTTGTGTTTCAACACCTGCCAAATCCAATTAAACCATCTAAAATTACAGTGGCAGCATGCAGAGGAAATACATAATATAATAATTACATTATGAAATAGCGAAAAAGTATAAATAATAAATTCAGGTAAATCCCACAATTTACACGTATATTATCACGTGACGCCATCTCCTCTCGGAAGGTCGGCTGTCACGGACCCCCACTCTTGTCTGCACTGTGCTGTTCTTGTCAGACTTTCTTTTTGTTGTTCCGATCAACGCCCTGATGTTGTCTGTCCATGAGGCGCTTGGTCTTCCTCTTTTATCCTTCACCATTCCCGCCAATAATATGCGCTGTGTTGAACTGTTAATAATATGTTATGCATATTAAAGTTTAAACAATAAGATACTTATATGTGTGGAGAGTAAGCTATAAATAAGATACTTATATGTGTGGAGAGTAAGCTATAAACAAGATACTTATATGTGTGGAGAGTAAGCTATAAATAAGATACTTATATGTGTGGAGAGTAAGCTATAAATAAGATACTTATAAGTGTGGAGAGTAAGCTATAAATAAGATACTTATATGTGTGGAGAGTAAGCTATAAATAAGATACTTATATGTGTGGAGAGTAAGCTATAAATAAGATACTTATATGTGTGGAGAGTAAGCTATAAATAAGATACTTATATGTGTGGAGAGTAAGCTATAAATAAGATACTTATATGTGTGGAGAGTAAGCTATAAATAAGATACTTATATGTGTGGAGAGTAAGCTATAAATAAGATACTTATATGTGTGGAGAGTAAGCTATAAATAAACACTGCATATACATGTAAGGAATTATGTTTATATTTATAATGTTCTTCCATTAATGGCGTTAATAATGAACGTGAATACGTGAATGCGTGCGTGCGTGCGTGCGTGCGTGCGTGCGTAAGATCGTGCGTGGCTGTGCACTATGTGTTTGTATGAGTGAGTGTGTATGTCACCAGATGTAACAAGACGACTCAAGTGGTGCTGTTTCTATCAACACACGTCTGTGTTGAGTAATTCAGTGAACACATGCATATATTTGTTTTACTGGCTTGAATATGAAATTTCTCACCCAGTTAGAATATCACCCGCGATCGAAGTGACAACGGAACGAACCACTACGACTACTGCTAGACCAATGCCTCCGATCGTAACGAGAACACCCGTGACTACCACTGAAGGAGACGCCGAGCCTCCCCCAGTGGTCGCTGAGAAGGCCGGTCAGTGTTCACACTAGCAGGTTATATACACGGGTGGCAGTAGGTGGCGCTTGAGGACTGTTGTAGTATTCGTGGTGCCAGTGCTGGTGGTGGTGCTGGTGCAAGCGGTAGTGCTAATGGTGCATATCATATCATATATACACTGCAGCTACATCAACGACAACTGTACTCTGTGCCAATTACCAATAATAATTATCACGAGCAAAACGCATAGTGTTTGTATTTGTTCAGACTACCTCACCCTCCATACGTGGGATTACGCTCATATTACCAAAAAACACAAGAAATGCGAAATAAATGCAGAAATGCCAACAATACTGTATTCGCCTTTAAAGAAACAGTTTCAAAACAATTTGTATAGCCAAACGTCAATATGAATTAAAATCCATTTCACTCTTTAGGTGGCGCCACTGCTGCTGAGAATCGCAAATCCCACAAAATAAGGGACGACCAACCCACCGCCTATCAATACGTAATGCTATACGTGTTTAGACTTTGAGCACTAATGCGACGACCCCTTTGTCGTGCTGGTGTAGCTGCAGCGTAAATGTGTTGTCCCGTTTCTTGTGTTGTTGTAAACATTACAGTCAGTTTCATGTCGACTTAACTACGGTGTGAAGCAGTTGTCCAGTTTTGTTATTTTAGTTATGCACGTTGTGTAAAGTTGTCGTTCAGCTTGTCATGCCTATACAAGTGTTGTGTAAAGCTGTCGTTCAGCTTGCCATGCCTATACAAGTGTTGTATAAAGCTGTCGTTCAGCTTGCCATGCCTATACAAGTGTTGTGTAAAGCTGTCGTTCAGCTTGCCACGCCTATACATGTGTTGTGTAAAGCTGTCGTTCAGCTTGTCATGCCTATACAAGTGTTGTGTAAAGCTGTCGTTCAGCTTGCCATGTCTATATAAGTGTTGTGTAAAGCTGTCGTTCAGCTTGCCATGCCTATACAAGTGTTGTGTAAAGCTGTCGTTCAGCTTGCCATGCCTATACAAGTGTTGTGTAAAGCTGTCGTTCAGCTTGCCACGCCTATACAAGTGTTGTGTAAAGTTGTCGTTCAGCTTGTCACGCCTATACAAGTGTTGTGTAAAGCTGTCGTTCAGCTTGCCACGCATATACAAGTGTTGTGTAAAGTTGTCGTTCAGCTTGTCATGCCTATACAAGTGTTGTGTAAAGCTGTCGTTCAGCTTGCCATGTCTATATAAGTGTTGTGTAAAGCTGTCGTTCAGCTTGCCACGCCTATACAAGTGTTGTGTAAAGTTGTCGTTCAGCTTGTCATGCCTATACAAGTGTTGTGTAAAGCTGTCGTTCAGCTTGCCACGCCTATACAAGTGTTGTATAAAGTTGTCGTTCAGCTTGTCATGCCTATACAAGTGTTGTGTAAAGCTGTCGTTCAGCTTTCCACGCCTATACAAGTGTTGTGTAAAGTTGTCGTTCAGCTTGTCACGCCTATACAAGTGTTGTGTAAAGCTGTCGTTCAGCTTGCCACGCCTATACAAGTGTTGTGTAAAGTTGTCGTTCAGCTTGTCATGCCTATACAAGTGTTGTGTAAAGCTGTCGTTCAGCTTTCCACGCCTATACAAGTGTTGTGTAAAGTTGTCGTTCAGCTTGTCACGCCTATACAAGTGTTGTGTAAAGCTGTCGTTCAGCTTGCCACGCCTATACAAGTGTTGTGTAAAGTTGTCGTTCAGCTTGTCATGCCTATACAAGTGTTGTGTAAAGCTGTCGTTCAGCTTGCCATGTCTATATAAGTGTTGTGTAAAGCTGTCGTTCAGCTTGCCACGCCTATACAAGTGTTGTGTAAAGTTGTCGTTCAGCTTGTCATGCCTATACAAGTGTTGTGTAAAGCTGTCGTTCAGCTTGCCACGCCTATACAAGTGTTGTGTAAAGTTGTCGTTCAGCTTGTCATGCCTATACAAGTGTTGTGTAAAGCTGTCGTTCAGCTTGCCACGCCTATACAAGTGTTGTGTAAAGTTGTCGTTCAGCTTGTCATGCCTATACAAGTGTTGTGTAAAGCTGTCGTTCAGCTTGCCATGCCTATATAAGTGTTGTGTAAAGCTGTCGTGTCGATACAGCCGCAGTGAAAGTGAATAGCAGCAGTCTCATGAACGTGCTCGTTGGAGGGTTCGCGGCTATCTTCCTCCTCATTCTAGTCATCGCAGTCGTCGCCCTCGTTACAGTCGGGCGAATACGAGAAGGACCCAGAGGTAAAGCACACATCGATATATAGCCCCCGCTCGTGGAGACAGAGTACACCTAGTTATCGGCAATTGTTCTAACAGTCCATTTGACAAGTTTTTCGTCCTAGACCTTTCTTGTTTTCACATGGAACACATATATCTCAATGTCATGTTTTGAAAGATTCAAACACCCCATTGTTGTAACATTCTATCTTAATCTGTTTTGTAATTAGACATGATCTACGAAGACGACTACTGCCCCTAGATATACCTGATGTGCTTGTGCGATAGTCGTCGGCCTCTCACATTGTACAATCTCTTGCTCCTGCCTCCAATTATTGGTATTATCCCCAACAAAAGGTGTGTCCAATCCGTGCCTCTTTAAGTATCCGGACTAGTTGTCTCTAGTACTCTATAATGGTTGATGCCCCTTCCCTGCCTGCACAACTAATGCCTAGATGCACAAGCTTACACCGATACTGAAGTTGTCGTACACTTGTACAAGCCAATACCCATACTGGGCTTGTCGTACACTTGTACAAGCCTACATCCATACTGGACTTGTCGTACACTTGTACAAGCCTACACCCATACTGGACTTGTCGTACACGTGTACAAGCCTGCACCCATACTGACTTGTCGTACCCGTGTACAAGCCTGCGCCCATACTGGACTTGTCGTACACGTGTACAAGTCTGCACCCATACTGGACTTGTCGTACACGTGCACAAGCCTGCACCCATACTGGACTTGTCGTACACGTGTACAAGCCTGCACTCATACTGGACTTGTCGTACACGTGTACAAGCCTGCACTCATACTGGACTTGTCGTACACGTGTACAAGCCTGCACCCATACTGGACTTGTCGTACACGTGTACAAGCCTGCACCCATACTGGACTTGTCGTACACGTGTACAAGCCTGCACCCATACTGGACTTGTCGTACACGTGTACAAGCCTGCACCCATACTGGACTTGTCGTACACTTGTACAAGCCTGCACCCATACTGGACTTGTGGTACACGTGTACAAGCCTGCACTCATACTGGACTTGTCGTACACGTGTACAAGCCTGCACTCATACTGGACTTGTCGTACACGTGTACAAGCCTGCACCCATACTGGACTTGTCGTACACGTGTACAAGCCTGCACCCATACTGGACTTGTCGTACACGTGTACAAGCCTGCACCCATACTGGACTTGTCGTACACGTGTACAAGCCTGCACCCATACTGGACTTGTCGTACACGTGTACAAGCCTGCACCCATACTGGACTTGTCGTACACGTGTACAAGCCTGCACCCATACTGGACTTGTCGTACACGTGTACAAGCCTGCACCCATACTGGACTTGTGGTACACGTGTACAAGCCTGCACTCATACTGGACTTGTCGTACACGTGTACAAGCCTGCACTCATACTGGACTTGTCGTACACGTGTACAAGCCTGCACCCATACTGGACTTGTCGTACACGTGTACAAGCCTGCACCCATACTGGACTTGTCGTACACGTGTACAAGCCTGCACCCATACTGGACTTGTCGTACACGTGTACAAGCCTGCACCCATACTGGACTTGTCGTACACGTGTACAAGCCTGCACCCATACTGGACTTGTCGTACACGTGTACAAGCCTGCACCCATACTGGACTTGTCGTACACGTGTACAAGCCTGCACCCATACTGGACTTGTCGTACACGTGTACAAGCCTGCACCCATACTGGACTTGTCGTACACGTGTACAAGCCTGCACCCATACTGGACTTGTCGTACACGTGTACAAGCCTGCACCCATACTGAACTTGTCGTACACGTGTACAAGCCTGCACTCATACTGGACTTGTCGTATACTTGCTATTATATAATCTGCGTCGTCGAATGTCTCATTAGTACTAATAGCTATAACATTTCCTATACACACCCTCGTTTTCCTCTTCGCAAACCAGCTACTTTGTTCTTTCACATGTCTACTTACATTTCGTCTCTTGCATAGTTTGTCTTTGTTCGTGGCTTTGTCTAACTAATCTGAACTTGCTGTCGCCCTGTCGCCCTGTCGCCCTGTCGCCGTCTCACGCATCTTCTTCTCATACGCCCCAACCGAACATGTCTTATTCTGTTTTCCATTTTTAACAAGTACGTAACTATATATGTGAAAAAAATTATTCAGATTACTCATGTTGTGCTAAAAATGTTCCATTGTAACTAAAAGCCGAGTTTAGTTCCGTTCCACTAAGCGCATGCGCTGCACATGCGCATTTCACCATGGATACTTATTTCGTAGATCTTTCCGGATTAAGGAGAAATTCAGCAAGTGGTTACTATTTACTCCCCAATCACCGTTCGTTATTTTATTGTCCTGGTTTGTTTGTATGCGTTTGTTTGTCATCATCTGATTCACCACGCGTTTGTTTGTCATCATCTGATTCACCACGCGTTTGTCTGCCATCCTCTGATTCACCACGCGTTTGTCTGTCATCCTCTGATTTACCACGCGTTTGTCTGTCATCCTCTGATTCACCACGCGTTTGTCTGCCATCTTCTGATTCACCACGCGTTTGTCTGTCATCCTCTGATTCACCTCGCGTTTGTCTGCCATCCTCTGATTCACCACGCGTTTGTCTGCCATCCTCTGATTCACCACGCGTTTGTCTGCCATCCTCTGATTCACCACGCGTTTGTCTGTCATCCTCTGATTCACCTCGCGTTTGTCTGTCATCCTCTGATTCACCACGCGTTTGTTTGTCATCCTCTGATTCACCACGCGTTTGTCTGCCATCTTCTGATTCACCACGCGTTTGTCTGCCATCCTCTCATTCACCACGCGTTTGTCTGCCATCCTCTCATTCACCACGCGTTTGTCTGTCATCCTCTGATTCACCTCGCGTTTGTCTGCTATCCTCTGATTCACCACGCGTTTGTCTGCCATCCTCTGATTCACCACGCGTTTGTCTGCCATCCTCTGATTCACCACACGTTTGTCTGTCATCCTCTGATTCACCTCGCGTTTGTCTGTCATCCTCTGATTCACCACGCGTTTGTTTGTCATCCTCTGATTCACCACGCGTTTGTCTGCCATCTTCTGATTCACCACGCGTTTGTCTGTCATCCTCTGATTCATCACGCGTTTGTCTGCCATTCTCTGATTCACCACGCGGTTGTCTCTCATCCTCTGATTCACCACGCGTTTGTCTGTCATCCTCTGATTCACCACGCGTTTGTCTGTCATCCTCTGATTCACCACGCGTTTGTCTGCCATCCTCTGATTCACCACGCGTTTGTCTATCATCCTCTGATTTACCACGCGTTTGTCTGTCATCCTCTGATTCACCACGCGTTTGTCTGTCATCCTCTGATTCACCACGCGTTTGTCTGCCATCCTCTGATTCACCACGCGTTTGTCTGTCATCCTCTGATTTACCACGCGTTTGTCTGTCATCCTCTGATTCACCACGCGTTTGTCTGCCATCCTCTGATTCACCACGCGTTTGTCTGCCATCCTCTGATTCACCACGCGTTTGTCTGCCATCCTCTGATTCACCACGCGTTTGTCTGTCATCCTCTTATTCACCACGCGTTTGTCTGTCATCCTCTGATTCACCACGTGTTTGTCTGTCATCCTCTTATTCACCACGCGTTTGTCTGTCATCCTCTGATTCACCACGTGTTTGTCTGTCATCCTCTGATTCACCACGCGTTTGTCTGTCATCCTCTTATTCACCACGCGTTTGTCTGTCATCCTCTGATTCACCACGCGTTTGTCTGTCATCCTCTGATTCACCACGCGTTTGTCTGTCATCCTCTGATTCACCACGTGTTTGTCTGTCATCCTCTTATTCACCACGCGTTTGTCTGTCATCCTCTGATTCACCACGCGTTTGTCTGTCATCCTCTGATTTACCACGCGTTTGTCTGCCATCCTCTGATTCACCTCGCGTTTGTCTGTCATCCTCTGATTCACCACGCGTTTGTCTCTCATCCTCTGATTCACCATGCGTTTGTCTGTCATCTTCTGATTCACCACGCATTAGTCTGTCATCCTCTGATTCACCTCGCGTTTGTCTGCTATCCTCTGATTCACCACGCGTTTGTCTGCCATCCTCTGATTCACCACGCGTTTGCCTGCCATCCTCTGATTCACCACGCGTTTGTCTCTCATCCTCTGATTCACCTCGCGTTCGTCTGTCATCCTCTGATTCACCACGCGTTTGTTTGGCATCCTCTGATTCACCACGCGTTTGTCTGCCATCTTCTGATTCACCACGCGTTTGTCTGTCATCCTCTGATTCACCACGCGTTTGTCTGCCATCCTCTGATTCACCACGCGTTTGTCTGTCATCCTCTGATTCACCACGCGTTTGTCTGTCATCCTCTGATTCACCACGCGTTTGTCTGTCATCCTCTGATTCACCACGCGTTTGTCTGCCATCCTCTGATTCACCACGCGTTTGTCTGTCATCCTCTGATTTACCACGCGTTTGTCTGTCATCCTCTGATTCACCACGCGTTTGTCTGTCATCCTCTTATTCACCACGCGTTTGTCTGCCATCCTCTGATTCACCACGCGTTTGTCTGTCATCCTCTGATTTACCACGCGTTTGTCTGTCATCCTCTGATTCACCACGCGTTTGTCTGCCATCCTCTGCTTCACCATGCGTTTGTCTGCCATCCTCTGATTCACCACGCGTTTGTCTGTCTTCCTCTGATTCACCACGTGTTTGTCTGTCATCCTCTTATTCACCACGCGTTTGTCTGTCATTCTCTGATTCACCACGCGTTTGTCTGTCATCCTCTGATTTACCACGCGTTTGTCTGCCATCCTCTGATTCACCTCGCGTTTGTCTGTCATCCTCTGATTCACCACGCGTTTGTCTCTCATCCTCTGATTCACCATGCGTTTGTCTGTCATCTTCTGATTCACCACGCATTTGTCTGTCATCCTCTGATTCACCTCGCGTTTTGTCTGCTATCCTCTGATTCACCACGCGTTTGTCTGCCATCCTCTGATTCACCACGCGTTTGCCTGCCATCCTCTGATTCACCACGCGTTTGTCTGTCATCCTCTGATTCACCTCGCGTTCGTCTGTCATCCTCTGATTCACCACGCGTTTGTTTGGCATCCTCTGATTCACCACGCGTTTGTCTGCCATCCTCTGATTCACCACGCGTTTGTCTGTCATCCTCTGATTTACCACGCGTTTGTCTGTCATCCTCTGATTCACCACGCGTTTGTCTGCCATCCTCTGATTCACCACGCGTTTGTCTGTCATCGTCTGATTTACAACGCGTTTGTCTGTCATCCTCTGATTCACCACGCGTTTGTCTGTCATCCTCTGATTCACCACGCGTTTGTCTGCCATCCTCTGATTCACCACGCGTTTGTCTGTCATCCTCTGATTTACCACGCGTTTGTCTGTCATCCTCTGATTCACCACGCGTTTGTCTGCCATCCTCTGCTTCACCACGCGTTTGTCTGCCATCCTCTGATTCACCACGCGTTTGTCTGTCATCCTCTGATTCACCACGCGTTTGTCTGCCATCCTCTGATTCACCACGCGTTTGTCTGTCATCCTCTGATTCACCACGCGTTTGTCTGTCATACTCTGATTCACCACGCGTTTGTCTGTCATCCTCTGATTCACCACGCGTTTGTCTGTCATCCTCTGATTCACCACGCGTTTGTCTGTCATCCTCTGATTCACCACGCGTTTGTCTGTCATCCTCTGATTTACCACGCGTTTGTCTGCCATCCTCTGATTCACCTCGCGTTTGTCTGTCATCCTCTGATTCACCACGCGTTTGTCTGTCATCCTCTGATTTACCACGCGTTTGTCTGTCATCCTCTGATTCACCACGCGTTTGTCTGTCATCCTCTGATTCACCACGCGTTTGTCTGTCATCCTCTGATTTACCACGCGTTTGTCTGCCATCCTCTGATTCACCTCGCGTTTGTCTGTCATCCTCTGATTCACCACGCGTTTGTCTGTCATCCTCTGATTCACCACGCGTTTGTCTGTCATCCTCTGATTCACCACGCGTTTGTCTGCCATCCTCTGATTCACCACGCGTTTGTCTGTCATCCTCTGATTCACCACGTGTTTGTCTGTCATCCTCTGATTCACCACGCGTTTGTCTGTCATCCTCTTATTCACCACGCGTTTGTCTGTCATCCTCTGATTCAACACGCGTTTGTCTGTCATCCTCTGATTCACCACGCGTTTGTCTGCCATCCTCTGATTCACCACGCGTTTGTCTGCCATCCTCTGATTCACCACGCGTTTGTCTGTCATCCTCTGATTCACCACGCCTTTGTCTGTCATCCTCTGATTCACCACGCGTTTGTCTGCCATCCTCTGATTCACCACGCGTTTGTCTGCCATCCTCTGATTCACCACGCGTTTGTCTGCCATCCTCTGATTCATCACGCGTTTGTCTGTCATCCTCTGATTCACCTCGCGTTTGTTACTCGTCCGTAGCCGTTGCGGCAAATTCTACTGGATGCGACTTTAGTTGGTTCGATGACATGCACCAGACGTCGAGCCAAGAGCTTACCGCAGTGAAGACCGACGGAACGTACTCTGGAACGTACTACACTGCCAATGACCAGGGAATGTCCGGGCTAAAGCTGATGGGTCTAATGGCCGCAGCAACGGCTCCGTTTCAACAGAAACTGTCTAACGAACTGATGGGAAGTCAACACAAGGTCGAGGGCGAACATAAGTTGCCTGCAAAACAGCACCCAATTTCGCCCCTAGTCATGGAACAGCCGCCCCCCGAGATTGAAACGACGAAAAAAAAACGGTCGAAAAGGGCGAGGGAAAAAAAAAAACAGATTGAAATCGAAAATTTAGGGGTTTCGGATCCTGACGCGGAAAGGAAGCCAGATATTGACAATGAAACGCCGAAGGCAAATCTGCCATTTCCCGAGATCAAGGAATCAGCAACAAATGCGGACAACAATCATCTCCAAGTGCCGAAGACGAAGCGGAAGAAGAAGCGGAAGAAGCCACAACAGGACGCTGCTCCGGAAATGCAACAAGAAACTGTTCTGCCGCCAGAAACTACCGCGCAGGAGGACGACCGGGTAAGAAGTGTTATTGGGACCGCCCCTGGTGGGACCACCCCTGGTGGGACCATCCCTGGTGGGACCACCTCTGTTGGAACCACCCCTGGTGGGACCACCCCTGGTGGGACCACCCCTGGTGGGACCATCCCTAGAAACGTTCATTTGTGCTGTGTCCCACTATCAACCATACAAAGAGTGTCCGGGTGTCCGCCAGGGGGCTGGTGTATACGTAAGCCATTTGTCGTACGCGGATGGTGTCTATTATAGAAAGTTATTGTTATGCGAAATAGACCGCCTTATGTTTATAGTTAGTTTCAGGTGGTCGATCGTCATACCCTTGTCAATGACTGTAATGGTTCCCTTAGAACAAGATTGATTGTGTTAGTGAATATCGACATTGCCGTTCAAGGTGGAATGTAAACATGATAGTCGGAGCGTAACATTCAAATTGAACACAGCGGTCAAATGATATTAAACAAATTGTAGATACATTTTGTATACTGTGTACTATGTATATAGTGTGTACTATGTATATAGTGTGTACTATGTATATAGTGTGTACTATGCAACATCACGATAAACAACTATCAGACCTTGTACCTCTAACGCGCCTTCTGACTATGGCAGAAGCAGAATATGAGGCTCTCCGGCTTACCGCCTGAAAACGCCTCGTCAACCACGGAACGATTCGTAGGCAAGCGTATGTAGGTATGTATGTATGTGTGTATGTAGGTAGGTAGGTTGGTAGGTAGGTAGGTAGGTAGATAGATAGGTAGGCGGGTTGGTAGGTAGATATTTAGGTAGGTAGGTAGGTAGGTAGGTAGGTAGGTAGGTAGGTAGGTAGGTAAGTAGGTAGGTAGGTAGGTAGGTAGGTAGGTAGGTTGGTAGGTAGGTAGGTAGGTAGGTTTGTAGGTAGGTAGGTATGTACGTACGTACGTTTGTATGTATGTATGTATGTATGTATGTATGTATGTATGTATGTATGTATGTATGTATGTATGTATGTATGTATGTATGCATGTATATATATATATGTATGTATTCGCCAAACTTTCGGGGGTTGCTATGCAACACCACGGTCGGGTCGTCATTTAAATTTTTTTTTCAAAATTCCCCCGCTATTACCCTTTCTACGAACAATCGAATTACCCTTTGTAGTTATTATCTATAATTGTTCGCAACGACATGCGAACAATTACGTACGATTGTTGACAAAGCCGCGCGTTTTTTCTGCCAGTAGTACGTCACAGTTTCAGAGATATTGACTGGCAGCACCAAGTGCTAAGGCGTCGATGAATGTTTTTGTGATACAATGTTCTAATATTGTATTACTACTGCGAACTACCAAGTTATCTCGTCCGGCGGATGGGCCGGTCTTCTAGTTAGTGCAATGTATCATGGAACCATGGTAATGAGTTCTGATCTACATCAACATCGAAGGAACGTGACTTAAATACAGCGTGCTTCGGTGCAGAACTGCACGATTTAATTACCTTTTTATATATTATGAACTGTAACACTGGCAGTAGCCGCAAACTGTAACACTGGCAGTAACCGCAAACTGTAACACTGGCAGTAACCGCAAACTGTAACTCATTTTAACATTGCGCCTACGCCATTTTAAATACAGGCTTAATTTAATTTAATTATTTATATGTAATTATTTAATGTTCTATTATGTTATTGTATTTAATGGTTTTTTACATGTTCTTTTTAATAAACAGACAGACAGACAGAGACAGACATATTTGCGTATAATACTTAACATATATGGTTGCAATTCTAAATAAACTTATTATTATGACGTGACATTTTATTGACCGCAAAGACAAAAAAATTAACGCGGCTAGCGTTAACCATTATTATCGTTGTTGCCTTCATAAATACAAATGTAAAGGCACGCAACATTACCAGAGAAAACAGTTTACATTTACCATCGGAAGTTACTGAAACAATACCACAGCTGTAAGTGTTGGGCAGATGTGTGTACACGCATGGTTTCTTTATCCATTTACATCACATTACCTTATATTTTATATGCTTTCCGTGTCGCTTCGAGGGGAAGCATGTTTTCGGGCTGGGTTTTGGGCGTTGTAGGACATCTATAACATTATCGCTCCGTGGTTGTGCCTTGGATATTTACACGCACGCACGCACGCACGCACGCACGCACGCACGCACGCACGCACACATATAAAGTGAAACCCATATCTCAAATGCGTATTATGTCGCAAGTGGCATTTTGAAGCAAGATTTACTATCCCATCAACAAAGAAGAACGAAGCAGCAAGTACCAGACGTATTAGTTGGTCTACACAGCCTGTGCAGCTGTTTCCGGGTGTAGCAGAGCAGTCCTCGGCGCACAAGCTAAATGTGTGCTGCCTTTACTTTACCTGACGACTTTACCTGACGACTGGTGGCTGTAGAGCTGCTTTACTTTACCTGACGACTGGTGGCTGTAGAGCTGCTTTACTTTACCTGACGACTGGTGGCTGTAGAGCTGCTTTACTTTACCTGACGACTGGTGGCTGTAGAGCTGCTTTACTTTACCTGACGACTGGTGGCTGTAGAGCTGCTTTACTTTACCTGACGACTGGTGGCTGTAGAGCTGCTTTACTTTACCTGACGACTGGTGGCTGTAGAGCTGCTTTACTTTACCTGACGACTGGTGGCTGTAGAGGTGCTTTACTTTACCTGACGACTGGTGGCTGTAGAGCTGCTTTACTTTACCTGACGACTGGTGGCTGTAGAGCTGCTTTACTTTACCTGACGACTGGTGGCTGTAGAGCTGCTTATAAAAAAACATACAAGTTGGTTTTCAATTTATCATAAAATTAATTACGTTTCGGTTTTGTGTGCGCGCGCGTGCGTGATTTGAACTTTTAAAAAAATCCGATGAAACGAGACATATTAATACATTAATTTTAAACATATGTTAACCAGAAACGTCAAGTTTAGGTATCAACCAGCGCATTGGTCCGTGTCTAATGCGTTTGTCCGTGTGCAGTGTTGTAACTCTAGTCAAAGGTCTTAGATCTGAATCTCCCATGTTAGGTTCACCCCCTTCCCGTCGTCATTTTCATGGCTGGAGCAGTGTTTTGTGTGTATCTGCAACCACGGAAATGAAAAATGCATTTCCTTTAGACATTGGTCTTCCTCAAGCGTTTTATTGCTGCTGCTGCTGCAGCTGCTGCTGCTGCTGCTGCTGCAGCTGCTGCTGCAGCTGCTGCTGCTGCAGCTGCTGCTGCTGCTGCTGCTGCTGCTGCTGCTGCTGCTGCTGCTGCTGCTGCTGCTGCTGCTGCTGCTGCTGCTGCTGCTGCTGCTGCTGCTGCTGCTGCTGCTGCTGCTGCTGCTGCTGCTGCTGCTGCTGCTGCTGCTGCTGCTGCTGCTGCTGCTGCTGCTGCTGCTGCTGCTGCTGCTGCTGCTGCTGCTGCTGCTGCTGCTGCTGCTGCTGCTGCTGCTGCTGCTGCTGCTGCTGCTGCTGCTGCTGCTGCTGCTGCTGCTGCTGCTGCTGCTGCTGCTGCTGCTGCTGCTGCTGCTGCGTGTAGAAATGTAAACATAATTTCTGAGAATTACGGGTATGTGTATTTCTCATAACCAACTTGCCGGTGTCACTTGGTTTTCCAGGACAAATGTAGTGCCGATCTTCCACCTGGCGATTTGTACTAATACCAAACGGACATAGCGACATCTATCGGATACGACGATAATCAACATCGGCGCATGGCGGAAATGCGTCGTGTTGTTACGTATGCAATGACGTGGGGTTACCAGCACATTTGGGTTACGCAACAGAGCTTATGCATTTAGTACAACATTTATTTACAAATAAATGACCACAAACATCTGAACGCACATATACTTTGTGTGTCAATGTCAGCAATAAATAAGTATGAATTAATCGCGGACATGCTGTTCTGTTTTCTTATGTCACTTTTCGGTTCTAGGTTAGAACACAAAATGGTACAACCAAGTTTGAGACTCACTCGGAATAACTCACACGCGCACGCGCACGCGCACGCGCACGCGCACGCGCACGCGCACGCGCACGCGCACGCGCACGCGCACGCGCACTACGTCAAAGTGCAGTTAGGTGTATTGATAAAAAAATGGTTGAATTGGGGTCTTCATCTGCTACCCCCCCCCACGGCTACGGTAGCACACACACGACTGGGAAATATTGTTAAGGAAGAAGGCAGCCAAATCCAGGAGTACTTCACCATTTAATTCAGATTCTTCAAATATGGTATTACGGGATAGGGGTCAACCGCCCATGAGTCTCTTCTTCTAAATACTAGGTTTTTAAAATTTAAAAACAACATTAATACTAAATATCTTTAATATCAATTTCTTCGCTTTTTGAACAGACTGATGTTATATTTGTTTAGGCATATATATTATCCATAATTCCTGCCGTATTAAACGTGTCTTTAGATAGAAGTGTACAGTTTTGAATTTAAGATAACTGTAGCAACGTCATACTCTGTTATTAAGACATGACGAATTAAGTCTTAAAACATGAGCCCTCTTGGGAAGATTTAACAAGATTGCAATCCCAAACTTCAAGTTCTAGATTGCAAGTGGACAAGGAAGCCATTGGCTTATCATATATCTGTCAATTCTATTTTAAAACATATTAAATTTTGTTCCATTCATTTATGTGAGAATGAAACTTTCTCATGTCCAACCTACACCATTCCTTAACTAATGCATCTTTATGTCCTCCGGTTCTAATGCCTTCTTTAAGTTTGAGGAATATAATCCTATCAATGTCCTCTTAACCATTCACTATTTTAAACACTTCTATTTGGTCTCCTCTTAATCTCCTGATCTCTAGTGTTTTCAAACCACATTCTAATAAGTGGCTTTCATAACTAAGGTCTCTCAATTCTGGAATAATTTTAGTTGCTCTTCGTTGTATTCTTTCTAGCTTATCTGTGTCATTCTTACGATATAGCCTCCATGCTTGAATACAGTATTTCAAATACGGCCTAACTATCGCTTCGTTCAGAGATACAATTGTCTGTTTATCTATATATGTGATAGTTCTAATTAGCCCTCGTTTTTGATTACTTTTTGAATCAAATCCAACATTTGAATCAATCCCACATTGCTCTGAAACTTTCATGTCAGCACTAAATTTTACTCCCAAGTTCTCTTTTTTTCTGGCTCTACCTAGTACAGCATCCCCCATTTTATATTCTTCGTCCATGTTTCCAAATCCTATGTGCATGCATTTACCAGTGTTTATATATATATATATATATATATATATATATATATATATATATATATATATATATATATATATATATATATATATATCTGCTACCACAATTTCTAACTCGCTTTTTTATTCACTATGCTCCTGGCATTTAAGCATGCACATTTATGTTAATTTTCCGGAATAATTGGTGAACATTTCTTTGGATGTGTATTTGGACTCCTTTAAGTTATCTCTGTCAGTTCCCACTGCGCATCTAGTTTAAATAATGGACTTTATTACCTAAAGTATCTACTTTCCTAATGATTGAAACCCCCATGAATACCCTGGCTTTCCTCATCTTCCCTTGTAATACTACATATGCGAAACTCCTTTCTTGCTGCATCACTCGTTTAACACACTCTGCCTCCTCCCATCAGTAATTTTGTGGTCATTCTGCTTTACTGTCTTACTGACATCTCTCTCCCTTTCTCTTATATCATCAACCTCTACTGTCTTGCCACCTGGCAATCACTCTCCACTCACCCGTTTACCTCTTTTGTTGCACACTCTGCCTCCTGTCGTCTTTCTCCTTCGTACCAGCTATATCCCTCACATTGCCTCTGCTTTCCTCGTTCTCACCCCATCTACTCTCCTCATTTTCACAACCTCAGCTCTCCTCGTACTCAATCCATCTACTCTTTTTTTCTCACCACCTCTGCTCTCCTCGTTCTCACCACCTCTGCTCTCCTTTTCTCACCCTGCCCTGTCATCATCAAAATCATCTGTCTTAACTCGTTTACCAGCTCCTGTAGATATTTCACTGTCTTACACCCCCTAAACTTGAAATAAAAATCATCTACCTGAACCTCTGCCTACGAATTTACACACTCGGACTTTATAGTCTACCCAGCTGTCGCAGCTAGAGCATGTCAAACTATGCTTCGCCTTTACAATATGTAAAATATGTTCAGGATGTGGGGCAACTGAATTTAGTACCAACCGTTAACTCTGGGAGACAAACTGTACTATTATTATTAACATCAGCAAAAATCAATCTTGAGTAACCTAAAAAAATATTAATGTTATTATCTTCAGATAAATGCTACCATATTGAATAGTAAATTGGATGCACGTTATATCCCATTTGTATGTTTTGAAATAAATCATGTGCCAAGAAACAAATATACATACTACATTGACTTGCATATATACAAGCATGCGTGCACACGCACGCACGCACGCACGCACGCACGCACGCACGCACGCACGCACGCACGCACGCACGCACGCACGCACGCACTCGCACACACACACACACACACACACACACACACACACACACACTTCGTTTGTGCACAGTTAAAATGAAATCAGTCCAGCCAGGGTGTTCCGTCGCCAAGGAGACAAACCGCAAACCACTACCCAATATAAGCTGACCCAAGTGCACTTGTGTCGAACGATCTTTCACAAAGCCGATGATGGAAACTTCCGAACGCTCGATTTAGGAGGGTGCGTGTCTTCGAAGGTCTCGCGGCACCGATGAAGGGAACGAAACAACATTTCTTTTTTAGCCATATCATTTTGTATAGTAAGTTTATTACGTTAGCTCTATATTTATATATAACATTAGTATTTAACAAGATTGCCATCGAAGGCAAAGGCCCAGATGGCAAGTGAACAAGGAAGACATTGGCTTATCGAGAGTCCAACATTTTTAATATATGTGTAATCTGCCCTCCTGAGATGTCAACCTTG
Source organism: Lamellibrachia columna (assembly GCA_963662155.1). NCBI lineage: Eukaryota > Metazoa > Annelida > Polychaeta > Sabellida > Siboglinidae > Lamellibrachia > Lamellibrachia columna. The sequence goes on from OY759272.1 coordinate 9,205,403, forward strand.
TTTTTAAACATATTCACGCTGCTAGCAGTTACACAATATGTAGATAATTTGTTCCATTCATTGATTGTTCTCTGTGAGAACGAGTACTTCCTGATATCAAATCTACATTGATCCTTTACTAATGTTACCTCATGTCCTCTAGTTCTATTATCTTTCTTTCTTGAGAAAACATATTTCTATCAATATTTTCATACCCATTCAATATCTTAAAAACTTTAATTTGATCTACTCTTAACCGCCTTGTCTCTATGGTTGTTAAACCACATTCATTCAGCCGTTCTTAATAACTAAGGTCTCTCAATTCTGGAATCATTTTAGTTGCTCTCCTCTGTATTCTTTCAAGCGTATCTATATCCTTCTTACGATATGGTCTCCAAGCTTGTATACAGTACTCAAAATGAGGCCTAACTATTGCTTTATACACATGTATAATTAGCTTTTTCTCTTTGTATGTTATATTTCTCCTAATCAACCCAATAATTTGATTACCCTTTGAAGCAGCAATGCCACACTGCTTTGAAACTTTCATATCAAAACATACTGTTATTACTAAGTCCTTTTCTTTTACAGTAGTACCTAGAACAGTATCTCCCATTTTATGGTTTACATCCAAGTTCCCATGTCCTATATGTAGGCATTTCCCAAAATTGAACATTTGCCATTTCTCAGACCATTTCACTAATCTGTCTAGATCGTTTTGTAAATGTTGTTTATCACCATCATTTTACTTATGCAACAATTCCATTAAAACAACTTTATTTAATTCATACTGTGGTTCAATGTACACCTCAAGTCTTTGGTGTCATTTTAAAAAACAGAGTCTGAAAGGTATTACTGTCGCTTATAACAACAGTTTTAGAATTATACACAACCTGTCACACCGCTGTAGTGCAAGCCATATGTTCCCTACTAATTATGTTAAATCCTTTAATGAACGTATTCGCTCATCAATTTTTAGTCTTTTATGCCGGTTGGAAAAATCCGACAATATACTTTTTGTGAATTATCTTCACACTTTTATTTATTATCAAAGTCCATTGATTAAATATTGGATTGATCAATTGTATGCTTTTAATTCATGATGTTTGTACTTTTATACAAATATATTTTTTATCCTTACTTATCTTATATATATATTTTACTACATGTCATGTATGTATATTTATATATATATATTTTTCTCACTACATGTACCTCTATTGTTCATCATGTGTGTATATGTATGTTTTTTTTTTAACCTGTATGTATTTATAATATTATGGGCTCTTGCCTGAAATAAAACATTATTATTATTATTATTGTTAACCCTTCTAAACAATTTTGTGTCATCCGCAAAATTTCAGTACATTGCTTGTTATATTATCATTCAAGTCATTGATATATATTAAGAATAATAAAGGTCCTAATACTGATCCTTGTGGTACCCCACTCAAAATTGATTTCCAGTTTGAAACCTCCCCATCTATTACCACACACTATCTTCTGTCAGTCAGCCATTGTTCTATCCAGTCGATTATGCCGTCCCTGGCACCATGGGCTATTAATTTAAGTAGTAATCTTTGATGTGGCACTTTGTCAAAAGCTTTCTGAAAATCTAAGTATATAATATCTACTGGTGATCCCTCAACTAGCCACTTAGTAATTTCTTCCAAAAAACATAACATATTTGTTAAGAATGACCTCGCTTTTATGAATCCATGTTGAGATGGATTTAATAATTTATGCCTAACAAGGAAGTCCACCATATGGTCTTTGATTAACCTTTCTAATAATTTACAAATCAATGTAAACTCACTGGTCTGTAATTCTCTGACTTATTTCTCGAACCCTTTTTAAATAATGGTATGATGTTTGTTTCTTTCCATTCAAACCCTCTTTTAATGACAAGTTGAACACTCTTGCAAGTGGTATACTAATTTGTTGTACTGTTTCCATTAGTAGTTTTGGAGGAATTCCATCCACTCCAGGTGATTTATTATCCTTCATTGCCTTTATTTTCTTAGCTACCATTTCAGGAGTGACAATTAATTACCCTAAATAGTCCAATTTAGCCTCCTGAAATTTAGCAGTATGTGGGATGTTGGGACGAGGTGCTGCGTTGGCGTTGGAGTTGGTGCCCCTAAACGCAGAGCGGGACCGCAGTAAAACAATCGCACACAAATCATGGAAAATCAGGGAAAATGGGTGCCACATAACGTTTTATTTTTGCTTATCTTCTAAAAACATTTTTCCAGGCAACAAGCAATAAGCATGATCCAAATCATGCTGAAGACACTTTTTTTACATTATGTGGAGGGATGTAAGAAATACACTTGGTAGACTTCTTAAGTAGTTGATGATTGAGAATAGCCCCTTTGGTAGATGCTAACACTTCCATCAGCATACTCAAATAAAAACATCCTCCCTTATTTACTGTTAGAAAAGTTCTGAGAAACCAGGAATGTTTTAGTTGGCTTTAGGTAAGTGCTTAAATGAATATGCAAAAAAATAGTAGTGATGCTATGTAATTTTTTACATCCCTACATTGTTGACGTGCTTACGTTTATCGGGATGTTTTCACCAATTGAGTAGTATATATTTCAGAAAATTAATCAAACTTTACCTTACTTGAGATGATTACAAATAGTTCAACTTTTGTGTTGCTACGCCAAGGGCCCTATGATAGGAGTTGGGCTAGTCACCTGGCCACCATGTGGCGCCACTATTATTACAACCATGTGTAGTAATTTGTTACACACAGGCAGGTGGACTACCTATTCAGCCATCAATATATACAAGCCTAAAAATTCAGTGTTCCAAATTGTTTGGTTCATATTATTTCGCAACACAATTGATGATATTACATCAACAATGAATTTTTTACGAGATTTAACAAGATGTTGTGTTTTATGAGCGTGACGTTACATAAATTTCCTATATTTGCAACAGTTATGCTGTGAAATGTTATTGCATGTTGGATATTTGTGTATATTTAGAGCTAGATCTACGCAATGCTAGTTTTATGTTTATAATATTACATATTGTGGTATAAAGAGAATTTGAACAGTTCACCGAGAGATTGACGTTATGTACATATTTTATTAAAATTAATATGCATATGCTCTCGTGATTACATCAATGTCGTGATAGATTGAAGGTTTCGAATTAATTAGTGTGTGCATGTGTGTATATGTCCATGTATATATCAAGCAAATGGTAAGTATAAAGTATAATTATTAATATAGCATTTGACATAGCATTCACCAACTTGGCAAAAACATTTCATAGGTTAAGGAATAAATTAAAAATCTCATTTGCTAACTTCACCAATAACACTGGCTTTCTTAAAAGAAAACATTTCTCTGGTGGCACAGAATTTTACTGGCCACTGATTAGTACAGCACAATTATCCTCAATATTTGTACGCAAACTCCAAAGAAGTCATCGTCATAACATCATCATGAAGACATCTGCTATAGTGGAATATTTTTTATTTTGTTCAGGGCAGAAATGGCTGGACGTAGAGATGTGTTCACTGGACATAGAAAGGTGTTCAGTGGACATAGAGATGAGATTACTGGACATAGAGACATATTCACTGGACATAAAGACGTGTTCACTGGACATAGAGACTAGCAGCAAAGACAATGTCCCGTCTGATGAGCATTGAAGCCTCCTCTGCCTTCTGGTAAAGGATTGGGTCGCCAATGATGCGAGCTGCGTTACGGACGTCTCTCAGTGTCTCGTGCAGTCTCTGGATACACCGCACGATGATTCCTTCCTGGACGCTGGTCATCTGCATGATCTCAGCAAAGCTCTGCAATAATCAACAAGTACTGGTCATTGAGAAAGGTGACCAGTGGTACTATAATCTCTGTGTTGTGATTCTGACCGACTTGTCAGAGGCTGGATAGATTGCCTGTTGCCTGCTTTGGGGGATTGTACATAACAGTGGTTCTCAACCCATTTATTGATGTGGGCTGCATGTGTGGCCCTGAATGTGTCATGTGGGTTGCATGTGTGGCCCTGAATGTGTCATGTGGGCTGCACCCACAATAATCACGACCCATCTATGAAAATATCTCATTATTTATAGGACATGTTCGCATTACATCAATATGTTACTGTGGTATCTGCTATTGTAATGCAGGCATGTCTATCACAGGTTTTTGTTTACAAAATATGCAATCTAAGACTTTGTACTAAGTCATATTATATTAACTCAAACAAAATATAAATCATATACATAAAATAAATCTGTCTAAGTGTGGTTTGCCATTTGTTTTCTTGGTAGTATGTGAGAAATGGGCCGCACTGAATGCAACAGGATGGGTGTTTGCTCACCTTGACGCCCCGAGCCCACTCAAAGACAACGTCCATGAGGTCAAAGTTGAACTCGTCCACGTAGTCCTCCACCTGAATGTCAAGGCCACTGCTGTGTTGTAATTCGCCAATCTTTGTTGCTATCTCCAAAAACTTCTCCTTCACCTGAAAACAAGAATATCTACAATCCAGGCGAGGGGTTGTATACATTTGTAATGGTTCAAATACAGATATTGAAAAAAGTATTTCAACTATTTCTCATACATTAGGCAACTATGTTATTAAGCTGTATGTCTGATGTTTAGATATGTCTGGAACTAAATGTGCATATATCAACATTGCTGCAGAATGACTGGCACATAACTGGCTTACCTCTAGCTCAATAATTTAATTAATTTATATAACATGAGAATAAGTTATATAATAAAAAGCTAACATGGTACAAGAAAATGCTGGCTAATATTCCAGGGCTGGGAGAATCAGTCTTGCACCAGAACATTAAAGTAGTCACAGAAATAACATCACAAAACTGTTATGGAAAAAAGTCACAGAAATATTCTTCAATCAAAACCAGTGTTATGATACCAGAATGTATTACCCATGTATATGATTTTATACACGTGTCTAAGGGTTAATTAAGCCTGGCAGCGCACCTGTTGTTATTGATAAAATTTAATAATCTATTGTTTCCAATTTGTTAGATTGTTTTGAGTCTTTTTGTCTGTTATCAATGACTTGCTCAATCCATGCCTTGTTAAACCAACCAACACACTTGATCCTTACGTCTGCGAGACTGGAGTTCTCCTTGTCCTTGTTTTGTCGCCGCCCCTGGAAGACAACGCTAGACAGAACGGAGGCGATCTCCGTAGGGTGGAGAGGGGTAAGCATGTTGTGAAAGATGAGTTCTGTAATGATGAGTTCATGGCCACTGATCTCACACGCCACCCTCCCCTTCAGCTGCACCGTTCCTGCCGCGTCAACGTAATTCAACTCCCGTAGAACCTGAAGCGACATAGCACAACGTCCATCCATTAATCAGTTCTAGCTTTGCTATGCATGACTGCCACTTTTTTGTTGAAATCCGTATTTTAGACTTGAAATTCTGTATAAAGCCATATATTATTTTCACAGGTTAACTGGTCTGTGGCATTCCAATACCGATGAGTGGCGCCATCTGTCAGGCTACAAAATATACCTACGTCGAACGAAATCTACCTTGCATCAAAAGTAATTGTGCTTTGACTGCTATAAGTTTGTCAGAGTTGTTTGTTAGAGTTGACTTCAAGCGATACAATCTAAACTGCATAGAAAGTTAACGTGGCAAGTTAGTGAAGAAACTGTAGATTAGATATCACAAAGTATTCTTTCTTCATAAGAACAAATAAACAAATTACCTACCAATTGTAGATAACAAACAAAATTGTAGATAACAAACAAAACTAACAAATATCTCAGAAAGACAGATTACACACAGATGAAAAATTTTTGGACTCTTGATAAACCAATGTCTTCCTTGTCCACTTGCCATCTGGGTCTCTTGCCTTGGAAGGCAATCTTGTTCAATCTTGGTAATGCGAGGCATACAGTGAAATAAACAATACAAATGATTATAATGAATTAACACAGTGAAATATGAAATGATTTACCTTGACCCTGAGTTGGAACTCTGGCAGTAGTTGGAGACTGGCATCAGAGAGGAGGAAGATGAGGTTCTTCTGTTGCTGCAGCAGCTGTTTCCGATGGCGCACCTTCTCAAACTGAAGTCACATGTGCAACTCAAACAAAGGCTCTCAAATGCTCTGGTAATATTTAATTTATTTCAACTTATTACTGTACATTAGTTTCCACCTTTCCAGTACTCTGTACAAATTGAGTCTGAATTGGATAAAAGTGGCACATTTCTGGTCACCTAGTAGTTATCAATAATGATTTGCTGTGATTGTGGGTGTATATTACCAATAATACTGGAAGTAATTTGAAGTCAACAAATACAAAGATTACAGGACTACTGATCTCGTACTGAACATTAACAAACGTGAAATAGCCAAGTAATTACTTTTATAGTCTTTATATTGTATGCTTTTTATTTGTACCTTTTTTGGTAATCCTATACATTGCTTTTTAGTTTCTTTAAAATATTTTTTAAACTAAGACGTATGCATATAATTTAAGCAAATGCATATTTTGCAACTATACTTTTGTTATTATATTAGTCATTACTCACGTTCTCCATGAAGTTTGGATCATCGACACACTTATAGCTGCTAAGCAATGAAGACTTAAGGAAGTTGATCCTCTGGAACTGTTCCACCAGATCCATGTTCTGGATGTGCAGGTCCCGCATTGGATCCAGCTCTGGCAGTCCATCCAGATGTGACTCTATCAGTCTGACCAGCTCCTGGGTGGCAACACTGGCTGACTGACCAGGGGGGTCATCTCTGAAAGGTTATATAGCATAAGTGTCAAGTTCACTGTCAACATTAAAGTGGGTTGCAGAACTAGAGGGCACATTGCAGCATGGAACAGAACAGGGGGTCATCTCTGGAAGGTTATATAGCATAAGTGTCAAGTTCACTGTCAACATTAAAGTGGGTTGCAGAACTAGAGGGCACATTGCAGCATGGAACAGAACAGGGGGTCATCTCTGGAAGGTTATATAGCATAAGTGTCAAGTTCACTGTCAACATTAAAATAGACAGCAGAACTAGAGGGAACAATGCAGCACAGAACAGAACAGGGGGTCATCTCTGGAAGGTTATATAGCATAAGTGTCAAGTTAACTGTCAACATTAAAATAGACAGCAGAACTAGAGGGAACAATGCAGCAACGAACAGAACAGGGGGTCATCTCTGGAAGGTTATATAGCATAAGTGTCAAGTTCACTGTCAACATTAAAATAGATAGCAGAACTAGAGGGAACAATGCAGCACAGAACAGAACTTATTTTATCTGATCCAATAAACCATGTATAACCAATTAATGTAGCGATCACATTTTTATGTTTAAAATATACTGTGTGTGTAAATCACCTCATAAATATGTACTCTGCATTGTAAGATTGTATTGCCTAAGCATAACCACATCATAGGCACATGACATTTACCTGAATCTTGGCTGCTGCCGTTTGTTATAATCGTTGATAATCTTGTCGCCGTTCACCTTGATTGTGGACGTCGTCACACTACTGATCTGTGTCTTGAGAATGACCACTCGATGACCACATAGTCCTTCAGGAAGATATAGCTGATTGGCCACCAGCGGCCGCGGCGTTGACAGGTCACACTGGTCAATGTCCTTCTCAGTGGATTCGTCCTGTCCACACACAATCAGGACAGTGTACGTCCTGTCACGTCCACTAGCCAGGACCACACCAAGGACGTTGTGGTGCTCAGGTGTGTCGGTGACAATCACTCGGCCTGGACACAAGGCCTTCAGTGTCTGCGGATGGGACATGACTGTCTTCTGCAAGTAAACATCAGTAACTATCACTCGGCCTGGAGACAAGGCCTTCAGTGTCTGCGCATGGGACATGACTGTTTCCTGCAAGTAAACATCAGTGACTATCACTCGGCCTGGAGACAAGGCCTTCAGTGTCTGCAGATGGGACATGACTGTCTTCTGCAAGTAAACATCAGTAACTATCACTCGGCCTGGAGACAAGGCCTTCAGTGTCTGCGGATGGGACATGACTGTTTCCTGCAAGTAAACATCAGTGACTATCACTCGGCCTGGACACAAGGCCTTCAGTGTCTGCGGATGGGACATGACTGTCTTCTGCAAGTAAACATCAGTAACTATCACTCAGCCTGGAGACAAGGCCTTCAGTGTCTGCAGATGGGACATGACTGTCTTCTGCAAGTAAACATCAATAACTATCACTCGACCTGGACACAAAGCCTTCAGTGTCTGCGGATGGGACATGACTGTCTTCAGCAAGTAAACATCAGTAACTATCACTCTGCCTGGGCACAAGGCATTCAGTGTCTGCAGATGGGACATGACTGTCTTCTGCAAGTAAACATCAGTAACTATCACTCGACCTGGACACAAAGCCTTCAGTGTCTGCGGATGGGACATGACTGTCTTCAGCAAGTAAACATCATTAACTATCACTCGGCCTGGACACAAGGCATTCAGTGTCTGCGGATGGGACATGACTGTCTTCTGCAAGTAAACATCAGTAACTATCACTCGGCCTGGACACAAGGCATTCAGTGTCTGCAGATGGGACATGACTGTCTTCTGCAAGTAAACATCAGTAACTATCACTCGGCCTGGAGACAAGGCCTTCAGTGTCTGCGGATGGGACATGACTGTCTTCTGCAAGTAAACATCAGTAACTATCACTCGGCCTGGACACAAAGCCTTCAGTGTCTGCAGATGGGACATGACTGTCTTCTGCAAGTAAACATCAGTAACTATCACTCGGCCTGGAGACAAGGCCTTCAGTGTCTGCGGATGGGACATGACTGTCTTCTGCAAGTAAACATCAGTAACTATCACTCGGCCTGGACACAAGGCATTCAGTGTCTGCAGATGGGACATGACTGTCTTCTGCAAGTAAACATCAGTAACTATCACTCGGCCTGGACACAATGCATTCAGTGTCTGCAGATGGGACATGACTGTCTTCTGCAAGTAAACATCAGTAACTATCACTCGGCCTGGACACAAGGCATTCAGTGTCTGCAGATGGGACATGACTGTCTTCTGCAAGTAAACATCAGTAACTATCACTCGACCTGGACACAAGGCATTCAGTGTCTGCAGATGGGACATGACTGTCTTCTGCAAGTAAACATCAGTAACTATCACTCGACCTGGACACAAGGTATTCAAACTTAGACTTTCATTTTTACAATTAATTTGCTTGACAAAATTTGTTTTCTTGTTGTAAATCATCTATATCATAGTATTAAATATATAAAATACAAATCTGGAATTTTGGGGAACATTTTGTCTAATGTGTTTAAAATAAAACAGACAGCAGTCAAAATATATATTTTAAATATGATTTGCTAAAAGATATTTCAGCGGTCAAGATGTTGAAACAGATATAGTTAATGCTATTGTATATAACCTGGTTATATGACAAGAAACAATCAAGGTTTGTACCTTTAATGCCGACTACATGTATATGACCAATTCCCTACAATGCAAGGCCAACAAAATGCAGGTCAACTACTCAGCATTAGGATTAAATCAATTATCACAAAGATATGTCTATATACAATACTTACCTAATTACATTTAAAACTTGTAAAAAAATAAATTATGTAAAATAATCTTTGCAGAAATCATAGTTTTTCTTGAGTTCAGTTCTATTTCTTTAGACAACATTTACTACATCCGAAAGTAACTTAGATTTACCTCACTGAAACCTCAGATTTCTGCAAAGCCACTGCAGGTAAAAACAATGCTAAAAGAAGCCATACGCCATTAACATTTGACCATGTTAAAGCCAAGCCATGTACATACAGCCAGTAGACCACATGATCTAAGAGTCTTTAACTGGCCAGTAGACAAACTGGGAATCTGTCTCACAATTAAAACCAGGGCAGGCGAAATGGGAGTAGGCGAAATGGGCATGAATCATGTGCCTTACATGAACATCCAAGCGCAGCCCATAGTACTCCTCACACGCGTCATAATACGCCTCGAGATCGCCGCTGTAATCGAGCACTTCCGGTACTGTAGCGAGCTTTTCCATGACCTCCTTCAGCTCCACCTGGTGGAGTTTGACATCCTTCTGTGTGTTGTACTCGGAGAAGCTGTGTTTCATCATATCTTCAACCCGAATTTGCTCCACTCGCATCAGATTCAGAATCATCGAGTAGGTGAGACGGAACTGAGACTGAAGTAGAGTAGGCTTGCCCTGCACACACACAAGAGAAGAATTTCAGTGAGAACTAAGACTAAAGTAGAGTAGGCTTGAACATGCACACACACACAAGGGAAGAACTTCAGTAAGAACTAAGACTTCAGTAGAGTAGGCTTGAACCTGCACACACACAAGGAAAGAACTTCAGTGAGAACTAAGACTGCAGTAGAGTAGGCTTGAACCTGCAAACACACACAAGGAAAGAACTTCAGTCAGAACTAAGACTGCAGTAGAGTAGGCTTGAACCTGCACACACACAAGGAAAGAACTTCAGTCAGAACTAAGACTGCAGTAGAGTAGGCTTGAACATGCAAACACACACAAGGAAAGAACTTCAGTCAGAACTAAGACTGCAGTAGAGTAGGCTTGAACCTGCACACACACAAGGAAAGAACTTCAGTCAGAACTAAGACTGCAGTAGAGTAGGCTTGAACATGCAAACACACACAAGGAAAGAACTTCAGTCTGAACTAAGACTGCAGTAGAGTAGGCTTGAACATGCACACACACAAGGAAAGAACTTCAGTGAGAACTAAGACTGCAGTAGAGTAGGCTTGAACCTGCAAACACACACAAGGGAAGAACTTCAGTCAGAACTAAGACTGCAGTAGAGTAGGCTTGAACCTGCACACACACAAGGAAAGAACTTCAGTGAGAACTAAGACTGCAGTAGAGTAGGCTTGAACATGCAAACACACACAAGGAAAGAACTTCAGTGAGAACTAAGACTGCAGTAGAGTAGGCTTGAACATGCAAACACACACAAGGAAAGAACTTCAGTGAGAACTAAGACTGCAGTAGAGTAGGCTTGAACCTGCAAACACACACAAGGGAAGAACTTCAGTCAGAACTAAGACTGCAGTAGAGTAGGCTTGAACATGCAAACACACACAAGGAAAGAACTTCAGTCTGAACTAAGACTGCAGAAGAGTAGGCTTGAACCTGCACACACACAAGGAAAGAACTTCAGTCAGAACTAAGACTGCAGTAGAGTAGGCTTGAACATGCAAACACACACAAGGAAAGAACTTCAGTGAGAACTAAGACTGCAGTAGAGTAGGCTTGAACATGCAAACACACACAAGGAAAGAACTTCAGTGAGAACTAAGACTGCAGTAGAGTAGGCTTGAACATGCAAACACACACAAGGAAAGAACTTCAGTGAGAACTAAGACTGCAGTAGAGTAGGCTTGAACCTGCAAACACACACAAGGGAAGAACTTCAGTCAGAACTAAGACTGCAGTAGAGTAGGCTTGAACCTGCACACACACAAGGAAAGAACTTCAGTCAGAACTAAGACTGCAGTAGAGTAGGCTTGAACATGCAAACACACACAAGGAAAGAACTTCAGTCTGAACTAAGACTGCAGTAGAGTAGGCTTGAACATGCAAACACACACAAGGAAAGAACTTCAGTCAGAACTAAGACTGCAGTAGAGTAGGATTGAACATGCAAACACACACAAGGAAAGAACTTCAGTCAGAACTAAGACTGCAGTAGAGTAGGCTTGAACCTGCAAACACACACAAGGAAAGAACTTCAGTCAGAACTAAGACTGCAGTAGAGTAGGCTTGAACATGCAAACACACACAAGGAAAGAACTTCAGTGAGAACTAAGACTGCAGTAGAGTAGGCTTGAACCTGCAAACACACACAAGGGAAGAACTTCAGTCAGAACTAAGACTGCAGTAGAGTAGGCTTGAACCTGCAAACACACACAAGGAAAGAACTTCAGTGAGAACTAAGACTGAAGTAGAGTAGGCTTGAACATGCAAACACACACAAGGAAAGAACTTCAGTCAGAACTAAGACTGCAGTAGAGTAGGCTTGAACATGCAAACACACACAAGGAAAGAACTTCAGTGAGAACTAAGACTGAAGTAGAGTAGGCTTGAACATGCAAACACACACAAGGAAAGAACTTCAGTCAGAACTAAGACTGCAGTAGAGTAGGCTTGAACATGCAAACACACACAAGGAAAGAACTTCAGTCTGAACTAAGACTGCAGTAGAGTAGGCTTGAACCTGCACACACACACAAGGAAAGAACTTCAGTCAGAACTAAGACTGCAGTAGGGTAGGCTTGAACCTGCAAACACACACAAGGAAAGAACTTCAGTGAGAACTAAGACTGCAGTAGAGTAGGCTTGAACCTGCAAACACACACAAGGGAAGAACTTCAGTCAGAACTAAGACTGCAGTAGAGTAGGCTTGAACCTGCAAACACACACAAGGAAAGAACTTCAGTGAGAACTAAGACTGCAGTAGAGTAGGCTTGAACCTGCAAACACACACAAGGGAAGAACTTCAGTCAGAACTAAGACTTCAGTAGAGTAGGCGTGAACCTGCACACACACACAAGGGAAGAACTTCAGTCAGAACTAAGACTGCAGTAGAGTAGGCTTGAACCTGCAAACACACACAAGGAAAGAACTTCAGTGAGAACTAAGACTGAAGTAGAGTAGGCTTGAACCTGCACACACACACAAGGGAAGAACTTCAGTCAGAACTAAGACTGCAGTAGAGTAGGCTTGAACCTGCAAACACACACAAGGAAAGAACTTCAGTGAGAACTAAGACTGCAGTAGAGTAGGCTTGAACCTGCAAACACACACAAGGAAAGAACTTCAGTGAGAACTAAGACTGCAGTAGAGTAGGCGTGAACCTGCAAACACACACAAGGAAAGAACTTCAGTGAGAACTAAGACTGAAGTAGAGTAGGCTTGAACCTGCACACACACACAAGGGAAGAACTTCAGTCAGAACTAAGACTGCAGTAGAGTAGGCTTGAACCTGCAAACACACACAAGGAAAGAACTTCAGTGAGAACTAAGACTGCAGTAGAGTAGGCTTGAACCTGCAAACACACACAAGGAAAGAACTTCAGTGAGAACTAAGACTGCAGTAGAGTAGGCGTGAACCTGCAAACACACACAAGGAAAGAACTTCAGTGAGAACTAAGACTGAAGTAGAGTAGGCTTGAACCTGCACACACACACAAGGGAAGAACTTCAGTCAGAACTAAGACTGCAGTAGAGTAGGCGTGAACCTGCAAACACACACAAGGAAAGAACTTCAGTGAGAACTAAGACTGAAGTAGAGTAGGCTTGAACCTGCAAACACACACAAGGGAAGAACTTCAGTCAGAACTAAGACTGCAGTAGAGTAGGCTTGAACCTGCAAACACACACAAGCAAAGAACTTCAGTGAGAACTAAGACTGAAGTAGAGTAGGCGTGAACCTGCAAACACACACAAGGAAAGAACTTCAGTGAGAACTAAGACTGCAGTAGAGTAGGCGTGAACCTGCAAACACACACAAGGAAAGAACTTCAGTGAGAACTAAGACTGAAGTAGAGTAGGCTTGAACATGCACACACACACAAGGGAAGAACTTCAGTCAGAACTAAGACTGCAGTAGAGTAGGCGTGAACCTGCAAACACACACAAGGGAAGAACTTCAGTGAGAACTAAGACTGAAGTAGAGTAGGCTTGAACCTGCAAACACACACAAGGGAAGAACTTCAGTCAGAACTAAGACTGCAGTAGAGTAGGCTTGAACCTGCAAACACACACAAGGAAAGAACTTCAGTGAGAACTAAGACTGCAGTAGAGTAGGCGTGAACCTGCAAACACACACAAGGAAAGAACTTCAGTGAGAACTAAGACTGAAGTAGAGTAGGCTTGAACCTGCACACACACACAAGGGAAGAACTTCAGTCAGAACTAAGACTGCAGTAGAGTAGGCGTGAACCTGCAAACACACACAAGGAAAGAACTTCAGTGAGAACTAAGACTGAAGTAGAGTAGGCTTGAACCTGCACACACACAAGGGAAGAACTTCAGTCAGAACTAAGACTGCAGTAGAGTAGGCTTGAACCTGCAAACACACACAAGGAAAGAACTTCAGTGAGAACTAAGACTGCAGTAGAGTAGGCTTGAACCTGCAAACACACACAAGGAAAGAACTTCAGTGAGAACTAAGACTGCAGTAGAGTAGGCTTGAACCTGCAAACACACACAAGGAAAGAACTTCAGTGAGAACTAAGACTGCAGTAGAGTAGGCTTGAACCTGCAAACACACACAAGCAAAGAACTTCAGTGAGAACTAAGACTGAAGTAGAGTAGGCTTGAACCTGCACACACACACAAGGGAAGAACTTCAGTCAGAACTAAGACTGCAGTAGAGTAGGCTCGCCCTGCACACGCACGCATGCACACACGCACGCATGCACACACACAAACACAAGGGAAGAACTTCAGTGAGAACTGAGACTGCAGTAGAGTAGACTTGTCCTGCAGATACAAGTGAAGAGTAGCAGCTGTTTTGTCTCCGGATCACAGTTCATAAGGGTGTAGAATTTGAGCGAATGCAGTCAGGTTTGTGTTATGATGGTTGAATACAAATGGTATTAGATGGCTCCAGCATGAAGGACAAGGATTGTTATGATGGGTTTATGAACATCAGCCTTGATATTAAATGAAATAAAAATTCATGTTAGGGGTCTGACGATAAATGACACTGGTTTCATCAATGTTATGAGATCATTCCACAAGGATACATAACAATACTGAAACAAGGACACAGACATGTCCGCACACGTACGAGCATTATTTTGTGTAGGTCGGCCATTTCAGGGACGTCCCCCTTACATAGGATGATGACGGTGCCGGTGGCGTCAAGTCCGCGTCGCCCGGCCCGTCCTGCCATCTGGATGTATTCGCTCGGCAGCAGGTCTCGCAGTTCCTTCCCATCATGCTTGCGGATCGAGTCGAAGATAACGAGTCGTGCAGGCATGTTGACCCCCATGGCAAACGTCTCGGTCGCAAACAGAATCTATAATGTATAATATTAAAATAGGTAATGGTACGTTCTTATACAGCGCAGTATCCAGACTGTTCAAAGCACTTTACACTTGGCCCACTGGCAGACTTGTTCAATCCAGTGCCATCTTGACTTCTCTGGGAAGCATTCAGCTGCATTGCATTTACTGTGCGAAGACTATTTCTTCACATATCCACCTTTGTCTATTGCCAGGTATTCATTTGTACAGCTGACTGAACTGGAGAAAAGTGGAGTGAATGAAATTGCCCAACTTTCGAAACGGCAGCAAGAGGATTCGAACCCGGATTTTCTCGCCACTATAGATATATATTTTCTTTTGATCACAACTATAGAGTTACTCACAGCTACAATGTTTTGGCAATTATTCAGGAACTGAATTTTTGGATGCTCACCAGATGGCATGGCAAGCAGGCTGTCCCAGAATTCATAGCAGCAAGTGGTTGCCAAAACGTAGTAGTGAGCAAACTTTAATGTTGTGGTAAAAAGAAAATCTATAATTATATTATTCTGCCAACTTAACGAACATTTTCAAGTATTTGCCACAGCAGGGGGAATAACTGTAAAAGAGTAAGTGTTCGATGTGTGCTTGTAAGCACATATGTTCGATGTGTGCTTGTAAGCACATATGTTTGATGTGTGCTTGTAAGCACATATGCGCATGTGTGTATGTATCATACTTCACTGAACGGATTAAAAATATTCGAAGCGAGAAATATTCGAAGCGAGAATCACAGTTTCTTGAGAGATAAACATGTCAAAAATAATCAAACTTGTTACACTATGACAACAGAAAGTTGACAACATAGGACATGTATATGAAATGATAATGTATCATATCATATAACTATACACAGTGTCTTATTTGGTTTTATTATGTATCTATGCTGTAGTAAAATAGCAAATGCATTAGTTAAATATATTTGGGTAAACATTGAAAATTAAGTACAAGTTAACAACTGACTAACAAACTGGAATTAGCCACATGCACCATTACATAACATTTTAGATTCAACATTGCAAGAGACATTTTTATACCTAACCTCTGTACCTTATAGTGCTACACTCATGCCAGATGAATCTTACACAGCATAAATAAACTAACTCACAAAAAGTTACATTAATTTTTCAGTGTAGGAACCAGGCAATTGTTCAAAGTAATGCTTCACCTAACAATTACCTTATTAATTCTCATTAACGTAATTATTATATCTATTCAATTACTGGTGAATTTTTTAACTTTCTGGAAGAAAATCTACATTTAAAAACATTACTATGAACGAACCAGTTCTGCTTCGACTCACCTTAACTAAGCCTCTGTGAAAGAGCATCTCCACGACCTCCTTGAGCAGGGGCAACACCCCACTGTGGTGCACCCCTAGACCTCTCTTCAGCAACTCCTGCATCTGTTTCACCTACAGGTGATGACAACATCATGTCAAAGGTCACTTGATCACATGTCACAGGAGGGTGTTACTGAGAAGTCAACCCCCCAAAAAAACGACCGATATCTTCACTGACATAGAAACATTAATTACTTTTAATGAAGCTATTAAGATCAGTTGCTAGAACCTTCCTTTTTGGACTTGCAGAAACCTTCTTACCAAAAAATATTAGTAAG
This sequence comes from Lamellibrachia columna, assembly GCA_963662155.1. NCBI lineage: Eukaryota > Metazoa > Annelida > Polychaeta > Sabellida > Siboglinidae > Lamellibrachia > Lamellibrachia columna. Next base: position 9,222,051 of record OY759272.1, read on the forward strand.
CAACACATTATCATCAATGAAAAATTCACTGTACGTTGATTTTATGTCTTATTTATATTTTATTTAGTTACATTTATTAAATTTCAATGCATATTATTTGCAAGTGTTTTTTACCCGAAATAAAGGTATTTGGGGTCTACCCATAAGAAGCCAGGGGCATAAACTACTAGCCTCACTTACGCAGTATAACAACACCACAAGAGGGGCCACAAAAACCATAGATTTATAGTAATAGTACTATATATCTATGACAAAAACACAAAGCTGAGAAATGAGTTTTTTAAACAACCATTTTTCATCTATATGTCTAACCTGCCCTTCTGAGATATTTGTTAATTTTGTTTAAAAAAATATTCACACTGCCAGCATTTGCACAATCTGTAGGTAATTTGTTCCACTAATTGATTGTCCTCTGTGAGAACAAGTACCTCCTGATATCCAATCTACACTGATCCTTCACTAATGTTACTTCTTGTGTCCTCTTGTTCTATTACCTTTCTTGAGTGGGAACAAAATATGTCTATCAATATTTTCGTACCCATTCAATACCTTAAAAACTTCAATTTGATCTCCTCTTAACCTCCTTATCTGTAGAAATTCAGATGATATTCTTTTAGATGTTCTTTGTAACTAAGGTGATACTAAGAGTTAATAAGTTTACCTGGGGCAGATCACGATCACTGCCCTTCAACTTGGATATGCACTTCTGGAAGAAGACGTGCACCTCGCTGCGTTCGCTGCTGGTCAGGAGGTCGATGCTCTGAAGCTGTTGCGATGTCTCGTCTATGCGCTTACGCGAGAAGATGAATGCGACTGCGGGAAGCTTCTCTTTCTTCCTCAGCATCTCAATCAGCGACAGCCACATGTTCCGGTCCTGGTCGGGCCAAAATATATGCATTTTATTATAATAATCATTTTATTATATTTTCAGGATATACTGCGCTATATAAATAAAGATTATTATCATCACTATAAACTCACAGCAATATTCCGACTGACATACGCTAAAGAATTCCTTTTGCAAAGTAAGTAAAATACATTAAAATCTATGAAAAAGTGTTAAATGTATACATAAAATAAAAAGAAAAAGGAATTATATCCTATGATGCAGAATTTTTAGTTACAACCATACTGAGACACCATAGCCACTATGAAATATTTCATGTCACAGCAAAACCTTTGAATGGCCTTGAGGTGCCACTCAAACCAGCAAAAAGTAGAAGCTTCAGATGCATGACCTTGACTTGACTTCTGTTGGCCACTTCAACTGATGCGGCAGAAATGCTGCTTCAAAGCATGGAAAATGTTTCCAACAACTCCATCTCAATGCCAACAAAATAAAAACTCTACTGTTGAACAAACTGGCCTACTTTAAAGCATATGTTGAGAGAATCCTACTGTATGGATCTGTCACCCGCAACTTTGAAGACTGGATCAATGGATGCTACACACAGCTTCCGCAGTGTGTAAAGACTGATGTCAGATGGCAGGAGCAATGCCCAGTTATGCGGTGACCTATATTTTGTTGACAGAAGACAACTGCAATTTGTTGGTCACTGCAATAGGGCAGTCAACCAACCAGTCTCCAAGCGAATGTTTTGGAATCTTCAAAGAGGTACAGTTGGGCAGGAAAGAAATACCCTGATCTACTCGCCAGAGAAGTAAGCCTTGATCCAGCTGAGGTCTCCTCAATGGTGTACAACAAGAAAGTCTGGTGCTCCCATTCCATCCAAGGATGACAGATGATGATGTCGACAGACGGCAGGGTTACATGACTTGTTACATGGCCTTTGTTACATGACAGTCTTACGTGGTATTTTGACAAGGCCTTCTATGCTAGGCATACATTGTTAAACTTTTGTTGCGTGTTGCGATTGCATGACTAACAATAATTTTGCATTCCGTGATTTTGCAACTGGGTTAGCGTGCCGTTGTATGAACTCGTGCACTCCACCGCAATCGTAATGTTATTATCTGGAACTGCATGCATGTGCGCCACCTAGTGTTATAGCCTGGTGTGAACCTGACATGCACCAAGTGGAGTTTTCCACAACTATTGACAAAAGTGTGCTTTGATTGGCCCGTTGCTACAACTAGTTTTGTTGAGTTTCGGACCAGCGTACACTGCCCAACCCTGCACAACGTCATGTCAGAGACCAGCGTACACTGCCCAACCCTGCACAACGTCACTTCAGAGACCAGCGTACACTGCCCAACCCTGCACAATGTCACGTCAGAGACCAGCATACACTGCCCAACCCTGCACAACGTCACGTCAGAGACCAGCGTACACTGCCCAACCCTGCACAACATCACTTCAGAGACCAGCGTACACTGCCCAACCCTGCACAACGTCACTTCAGAGACCAGCGTACACTGCCCAACCCTGCACAACGTCACTTCAGAGACCAGCGTACACTGCCCAACCCTGCACAACGTCACGTCAGAGACCAGCATACACTGCCCAACCCTGCACAACGTCAACAGGTCAACCAAATCAACAGGTGACTCGAGTTTTGTTGAGTTGCGGTAGCTTGTTACATGGCTGTGTTACATGGCATGTTACATGGACTGCTATATGGCCTGTAACATAACTTGTTACATGGCTGTGTTACATGGACTGTTACATGGACTGTTATATGGCCTGTAACATAGCTTGTTACATGGCTGTGTTACATGGCATGTTACATGGACTGTTATATGGCCTGTAACATAGCTTGTTACATGGCTGTGTTACATGGACTGTTACATGGACTGTTATATGGCCTGTAACATAGCTTGTTACATGGCATGTTACATGGACTGTTATGTGGCCTGTAACATAGCTTGTTACATGGCTGTGTTACATGGCATGTTACATGGACTGTTATATGGCCTGTAACATAGCTTGTTACATGACTGTGTAACATGGCATGTTACATGGACTGCTATATGGCCTGTAACATAGCTTGTTACATGGCTGTGTTACATGGCATGTTACATGGACTGTTATATGGCCTGTAACATAGCTTGTTACATGGCTGTGTTACATGGCATGTTACACGGACTGCTATATGGCCTGTAACATAACTTGTTACATGGCTGTGTTACATGGACTGTTACATGGACTGTTATATGGCCTGTAACATAGCTTGTTACATGGCTGTGTTACATGGCATGTTACATGGACTGTTATATGGCCTGTAACATAGCTTGTTACATGGCTGTGTTACATGGACTGACTGACTAACTCAATACTTCACTCACCTGATGTGGGTTTCCTCCTCTTGTGCCTTTTGCTCCGTAGCTTTGGGATGACTTACTGGCACGTTCCCTCTTTGCATTCAGAGCCTTGTTGTACCTGAGCGGAGACGAAATGGTACAGATGATATTTCACGTCAGATCAGCCAGTTTTAAGACAATTCAATAGTACGAATAAATGGAAAAGAAGGGAGGTGTGAGGAAAAACATGTTGCTGAGAAAATCATGTTCAAAGTTTGCGTATATTGGTACACACATTTTAACATCTAAAATGTCAACATCTAAAAAATCCGAGAAGTAAAATAAACAGACATAGTCACCATGACCCACAAGTAGCCATTAATAAGTATGTATAATTTAATAACAGCACTTAGTCACTTACTTACCTTTAAAACGTTATTGAACCAAATTGCAAAAAAGTCAGTGTTCTTGCATGCTTTGCCAAATGGTATCACTGTTGCATGACAGCGAATAAAAAAGGCATTGGCTAAAGTTAAAGCTTGCAAAACTGAAATCACAGTCATTTATGCTTAAATGTTTTTTATTTTATTTATTTATTTATTTTTTATTTATTTATATATGTTTATTATTGTGTGTGAACCCACCCTGGCACAACAAAGTTCTTCTTTGAGTCGAGAATGAGAAAGAGTTCATTGCTCGTCTTTGTGCTATTGCCAGTGTAGAGGTAGTGCTCTAGAGGGACTGGACGCTTCTGTGTGCTCACTACATGCACTGGCTTCTGCTTCGTACGCCTACAACATGTGTAATACAACTACACAGCTACAACACACATAGCACTACATGTGAACAACATGTCTACAACACACACCTATAACATACACATAAAATTACACACCTAAAACAAAACAATTAATTGCAAGTATTTATCAAGAACAACTTTTCTAATCATTTGTTTGCGTTCAATCATAAAGGCCAGTTTGATGTCTATTTGCACAGGTATGTGTGTGTGTGCACATGCGCGTGCGTGTGAACACCAACGAAGCATGGATAGGACACACAATCTGGAAACCAACCATCAATGTCACAAGACAGGCTCTGGACTGGAATCCCCAAGGCCCAAGGAAAAAGAAAACAAGGCAGACCAAAACATGGTTGAAGGAGGTCAGTAGCCGAGGAAATAGAGAAGTACAGAACCAACTGGAATGATACAGAAAAAAACAGCCAATAATAGAGTGCATTGTTTGAGCAAAGAGGATTAAGCATGTAAATAAATACTTTAATACAATTAATATTCAGCAGTGTTTTGATGTGTCGTCAAACATCAAAACACTGCTGAAAAACTTAACATAACTACATCGTACTATGATGAAAATGGCACATTTTTTAATTTAAACTTTTTGTACTCATCAGTACCAAATTACCAATGTAGCTGTAAAATGGTATCTTCACCAAGATGGGCACATTCTGTAAAAAAATAGCAGTACTTGAAAAAAAGTACATTTTTATATAGCGCTGTATCCAGTCCTTAGGACTGCCCAAGTGCTTTAGCCTTCACTCTCTGGCAAACCTGGTCATTCCAATGCAGGAGTGAGATTTAGCAAGTCATGGAAGGTAGCCAGTCGGGCTACCAACCTTGCAGAGTGAAGTAGCCCGACAGCTCCTTAGGTAGCCCACTTGCTAATCAATACTTTGATGATAGAAAGCAAATACTTTGAAGATATGAGCAACATCAACGACAAATAAAAAAAAAACAGTTTTAAAACATTTATTTTCAAGGCAGGATCAATACAATGCGATACATAATACAGAATAAAATACAGTATACAATTGTACACATGTGACAGGTTGTTTTGCTTTCATAACATTGTACACCAACAGTGTACGCAAAAAGTCTCCAAGCGTCACAGGACATCAGGTCCTGTGAACTGAACAGTTTTGCTGATTTTTTTACAGGACCTTATTTTACTCTAGCTTAAAGAAACTTTAACCAGTTTCCCGATTAATTCACCAGAAGCCCTCCGCGCACCATGTAGATATATCTAACTATAATCGAGATATCTTATGTTTTTAAGTATGTTTGTATGTATAATTATATGTCGTTATGCTAGCGTTTTTTTCCTAGACGGCTTGCACCTCGGGCGCCAAACTTTCAGGGATTAATCTACGACCCCACGAATGAAACGTAACGCCTTTATTTTTTTCTAAATACCCCGTATATCAAGGGTTCTTCATGGGTTTTATGGTAAACCAAATGTTCGTTGCGTAAAACGTTAACTTCCAACAATCGCAGAAACCACGCGTACCGCGGCGAATACTTCGGTACGTAAACAGTTTGAGAGTACATAGCGCCATCTGGGCGGTTTATATTAATTATAGTAGAAATCATGCACCCACCCAATACACAATAAAAAGACAGTAGAAAGCAGATAGTCTACTATTCTACAACCAACACAAGTATCCATGGGTGTTCACGCGACCTTCTACATTTTGAACTTGCAACGAGTGTTGCATCACGTGCGTGACGAGGTTGTTTCTGTTAATACGTTCGAGCGTATTGATGGCATATTGGCCTGAGGTATTTAATAAACATTGCTATCATGACTGAACAACCACGTTATCCCGTCCTGGGATGGACATTTTTGCTAGTATATATAAAAGTGGCGCTACGCGGCACCAAGACTATTAACATGACCGGTTATTATTTCAGTGTAGACTGACCATTCAGTTACATGTTGAACGTCGATGTGGTTGATTAAAAATACAACGAATGCTCCCTATTGATATCGCTTCGGCTACGGTTTGGCAACATTTCTTGCAATGTCAAACGTGTCACAAAAACACTATTTATGTTTAACATAAATGGGATATAGCCAGGACAACACTTTTGAGATGTTTATTAACATTCCGTTTATTTTTGCTGGGTTTAAAATAATGCCGCTCCATAAATATTTCAAGTCGCGATGCGGGCTACTGTTTTAAAAGATTGAAGTTGCCCAAAGCCATTTTTGGGCGCCATTGGCGACCGGGCGACGGCTAAATCTCACCCCTGCAATGCCAACTTGATTTATCTGGGAAGCATTCAGCCTCGCTGCAATTACTGTACAAAGACTATTCATTCATATATCCACCACTGTCTATAGCCAGGTACTCATTTACAGCTGAGTGAACTAATGCAATGTGGAGTAAAAAATTTTTACCAAGCATCGAAACGACTGCAAGAGGAGTCAAAACCGGGTTCTCTTGATTGACAGTCTAATGTTCCAACCATTAAGCCACCATGTCCTGTCTGCAACCGTTCTACGCAAAAAATATATAAAACAAGGCCAGTATATATGTGACATGTGTTCAGCACTCACCCTATCCAGCTGGCGAACTCACGTATATGTGTGACATGTGTTCAGCACTTACCCTATCCAACTGGCAAACTCACGTATATGTGTGACATATGTTCAGCACTCACCCTAACCAGCTGGCGAACTCACGTATATATGTGACATATGTTCAGCACTCGCCCTATCCAGCTGGCGAACCCACATATATATGTGACATGTATTCAGCACTCACCCTATCCAGCTGGCGAACTCACGTATATATGTGGCATGTGTTCAGCCCTCACCCTATCCAGCTGGCGAACTCACGTATATATGTGGCATGTGTTCAGCACTCACCCTATCCAGCTGGCGAACTCGCGCGTATTTGGCACAGTGGCACTCAACAAGACCAACTTGACATGTTTTGGCAGCATGATAAGCACTTCCTCCCACACAACACCTCTCTGTATGAGAAGAAACGACACCATCAATTAGGATTATATTTTTCATCTGCACGAGCAGGTGATCTTGGGCCCATCTCAAAAATCAGTCATTTTCAAAGTGTTAGTAAGGTTAATTTTTCATTCTCACAAATAGCCACACATATTATACTAAAATGAATGTCAATGTTTTTAAAATACCAGAACTGTCAATGCAAAATATGTAACACGGATTACTTATGCTGTATAAATGAATCCTCTTCAAAACTGACCATAGATACGAGATGATGAAGAACTAATAATTAAATTTTTAGACTGTCTGACAACTTTGAATATGGGTGGACACAATGTGTTAAGATTGGTTTACACAAGTAATTTTTTTGTCCCAATTTGTTGGGTGACACTGCAAAGGTGCGTAAATGTAAAGATACGTTCTTATATGGCACTGTATCCAGTCCTTGGGACTGTTCAATGCACTTTACACTTCACCTGCCACCTGTGTGTGTGTGTGTGTGTGTGTGTGTGTGTGCGTGCGTGCGTGCATTGTCTAGAGGCTGCGACCTAGATATTGACTTGTGCCACTCCCAACTTGAGCTTTGATGAAAGGTCACGACAGGTGCACCAAGTGTCAGTCACTGATTGGCCACTGCTTCAAAATTGGGAACAACTATTAGCAGAATTGTAACCCAACATAATTGTACTAAAAATGGGCAAAAAAGTCCTTGTGTAAACCATCCTTTAAAAACCTCCTGTACAGTGTTGGACACTCTGCCACCAGGCTCAGAAGTATTGGACACTCTGCCACCATGCTCAGAAGTATTGGACACTCTGCCACCAGGCTCAGAAGTATTGGACACTCTGCCACCAGGCTCAGAAGTATTGGACACTCTGCCACCAGGCTCAGAAGTATTGGACACTCTGCCACCAGGCTCAGAAGTATTGGACACTCTGCCACCAGGCTCAGAAGTATTGGACACTCTGCCACCAGGCTCAGAAGTACTGGACACTCTGCCACCAGACTCAGAAGTATTGGACACTCTGCCACCAGGCTCAGAAGTATTGGACACTCTGCCACCAGGCTCAGAAGTATTGGACACTCTGCCACCAGACTCAGAAGTATTGGACAATCTGCCACCAGACTCAGAAGTATTGGACACTCTGCCACCAGACTCAGAAGTATTGGACACTCTGCCACCAGACTCAGAAGTATTGGACACTCTGCCTCCAGACTCAGAAGTATTGGACACTCTGCCACCAGATTCAGAAGTATTGGACACTCTGCCACCAGATTCAGAAGTATTGGACACTCTGCCACCAGATTCAGAAGTATTGGACACTCTGCCACCAGACTCATAAGTACTGGACACTCTGTCTCCAGATTCAGAAGTATTGGACACTGCCACCAGACTCAGAAGTATTGGACAATCTGCCACCAGACTCAGAAGTATTGGACACTCTGCCACCAGACTCAGAAGTATTGGACACTCTGCCACCAGACTCAGAAGTATTGGACACTCTGCCTCCAGACTCAGAAGTATTGGACAATCTGCCACCAGACTCAGAAGTATTGGACAATCTGCCACCAGATTCAGAAGCCACAAGTTTCAAGATGCTTTCTGGACACATTGTAGAAATACTGGTGTATCATGCACATGCTGGACTTTGTACCTACCTCTGCATCATTGATATAATGGACCTCGTCAAAGATCACCCATTCAAGATCACGGATCACATCCGATCCGTTGTACAACATAGACCTGGGTACAAATTATATTTAGTAGTTGGGAATTTCAAACATGTTAATTATTATCGGCATTAATGATACGTTCATCAGGTATTCCATCAGGTGAAACAGATAATAACAGGTCAAATTATATTAAAACAATCATGATACATTTGGCCAGTCAAGATATTAGGATACTGTTTATACTATATAACATGATTTACAATGAAAACTTTAAGACTTTGCACTATTAATAACAGGCACCAATTATGTTATAATAAAAAAGCAGGAGTCAGATCATGAAAATCCTACCGGAGAATCTCAGTCGTCATGATGAGACAGGGAGCTTCCGGTGATATCTGGACATCTCCTGTTATCAGCCCAACCTCTTTGAACGTGTCCTTGAAGTCCCGGTACTTCTGATTAGATAGGGCCTTGATTGGGGATGTGTATATCGTCCTTCAAAGCACAATGGCAATCAATAATAATGTATTGAATCTGTGGTTTTATACTTGTGAATAGACGATATTCACTATTAACACTCTGTGACCCACAACTGTGATTACATTTATGCCAATAGGTGTTGTACATGTTATAAATAATTTCTAAATTGTACAACAACAAATAATAAAACTTACTACACACGCATTTACCTAGGAGCAAAACAATAGAAATTATAATTAAAAATTATTAAATATTTTTTTACCAATTTCGAAATCTACCCATTTCAGACATTGCAGTGACATCGCAAACTGATCACAATGACATCACAAACATACACAGTATTCACATGCATGCGTGTTAGCAAGACCCGCAACCGTAGTTTTATTCTTAGCCGATAGGTGTCGTACGTGTTGCGAATATTGTCTATTGTGTCTCCTGACTGGACAACTTTTGTATATGACCAAAATACGACTGGTCAAAAATGTAAAACTACGTCCACTCTTAAATATCATGCTCTATCAACACAGCAGCCGCCCTAGTTGGCTCGTCTCCTGCGTCTTTCAATTATCCCCAGCCAGCTCAGACCATTGATCTCACAACAGTTTTGCTTACTCTGCAGATGCACCCAACATCTGGAATGAACCCCCAATCACCTTTAAAACATCTTAATTATAGCTGGTAGCAACCTTCTGCAATAATCTCAAGACGTATTTCATTAAATTGCATTTTCACTCTAAATTCCTGACAGACGTTTGCTCTTATGATGACATTTATCCGGCCCTTTTCATGAAATCATGCTCAAAGCTGTGCTCGTGCTAGGATTTAAAAAAATGAGGAACTGGGACCCTATGAATCTCAGGAAAAAATGTGGTCCCTACAAAACAATTATGCCTGAACTCAAACCAGAAAATGTAGTGCTCTATGCGGTATTGAATGGTTACATATTGGTGGGGGTGTTCACAGGTTTCGGTGAACGGTGGCGTTATGGCCCCACCTTTTAGGTTACAAAAATATATAGAGTAGGAATTTTAGCAAGTAGTGTAGTCCAGTGATGCAGTATATGCAAATAGGTTTTGTGTCGAGTATTGTCGGTATTGGGTTAATGTTTTAATGTGCTGGTGATGATGCCATGAATTGTCTTGTGTTGTAGGAATATTACTACATGTACTGTATTGCTATGTCGAAGTGTGGGCTCTGGGAGCATTGTGTCCAGGCAGCTTTGTATGAGGCTCAGCCACAGGCTTGGCGCATGTTACAGGGTCCGCACTTCATGCTTTTAATCGGAATAATATGCCATTAGGCATACCCTTAATAAACGTCATTTATTTGGCCTTTTCATATCCTTACACCTGGCTTGCGTTGTTGGTTGCATAAATGTGTATGTATGTATATAGAAGGGTTCAAAATTAAAACGTTTTTTATTAACCGCCACTGATTCAATACGCTTCGCGCCGATTCAGTTATAAAAAATATGGAAAATAATAAAATAATATAAGTTATCGGCCCCACCCTGCCGATTCATTCCGATGGCCATGGCTGGGTCAGACTGTGTTAGTGATGCACATTACAGTACTTACTAATCTATGCTAATTCAATATAAAATGCCGTTGTGACAAACTACTTTGTCCTTGCCTGCGACTGTTGCCACTGTCAGAGAAAATCCCTGGCATTTGTAACATGGATGCCTATTGGATGATTCATATCTAATGATGTCAGTATCTTGGGAATACCAAAGAATGAAAGACGTTCATTGGTTTATTGATGTGAAAAGAGGACACCCCTTGCTATTTTAAAGCAAAGTTGGCAGAAGTTACGAGAATAGTAAGAAATGTTGAAGGATATTACTCCAATTTATTTCATACTGATGATACTAAGGAGGCAGACAATCCGACTGACAATGTAATGTGCCAAGATATAGTGCCCAATGCATAGGAAGCGAACGCTGCCTCATTCTCTCTCTTACACATCAGAATAACAACTAAGGTATGCAGTGAAAGTTTAAAAATGGCATGCCACCTCGAAAAACAGTGTGCCGCCTCGAAAAACCGCGTAATATTGCCCCAAAACAGTGTTAACGCGAACACTGTTAAAGATTCTCATTTGCTGCATCTCTGAGCTCGGGTCCCTGAAGTTTTAGGTACCATAGAAGTTTTTAACATTATTATTCTTGTTTTATTAACCTTCATGTAGGAGTGGCACATGTCATCTGACAATCTTTACACAAAGCCAGCTCTAGTCTTAATAATCATCTACATCTGACTCTGGCATAATACTTGACAGTTGTCTCAATATCCTTCTCTACAAATAAAATTCCAACACTAAATCATATGGATTACAAGATGGTTGATGAGTGTGGTGCATTACATACTTAGTCATGTGACATACTTAGTCACATGACATACTTGGCCATGTGACTTACTTGGTCATGTGTTTCATGGAAAGTGCAATAGCGTATTCGGCTACTGCAGTCTTGCCGGCTGACGTGTGTGCGGCAACAAACACATTCTGGTGGTTCTCTAGACAGAGAACGGCCTGTTTCTGAAAGACATCCAGCTCAAAGTCCCACTGCAAGAGAACATGAGACTCAGTGAAAGAGAACACACAAGTCTCGGTGAAAGAGAACACACAAGTCTCTGTGAAAGAGAACACACACAAGTCTCGCTGAAAGAGAACACACAAGTCTCTGTGAAAGAGAACACACAAGTCGCGGTAAAAGAGAACACACAAGTCTCTGTGAAAGAGAACACACAAGTCTCTGTGAAAGAGAACATGCAAGTCTTGGTAAAACACACAAAGAGAACACACAAGTCTCAGTGAAAGAGAACGTGTAAGTCTCAGTGAAAGAGAACACACAAGTCTCGGTGAAAGAGAACACACAAGTCTCGGTGAAAGAGAACACACAAGGTTCACATGATTGACACGGAGCGCCACTGACTTGTTTAGTACAGTACCTGTTCTTTATCGCCAAATATTGGTCCAATAACTGAAGATATCCTTTAAATAATATGCACTAGACACAATTAAATAAAAATCAATGCAACTGGGTCTAAATAAGGACAACATGCACTGCCAATATAGTATTGCTGTGTGTAAAAAGATGCCATCAATCGCTGCTTAATACTTCTTCCACCATATTTCGACTACAAGGGTGTGTTGGAGGACTACAGTATGACAAACCTTATAAGCCATGTCAGGAATGCGCTTGTAGAAGTCATTGATGGGTGTCGTTGAGTCAAGCATGATTGCCCACTGGTCTTTGCTTGCGCTCATCGCGGACACATTCTCTTCAGCCAGTGCACTTCTACTGTCCAGCTGAAGTGGCCGACAAGAAGAAGGCGATATTCCTATCTATTTAACTATCTTTATTTCAGGCTACAACAATTTTTATTCATGTAAGATCGAGAAATATTATATTTAAATTTGGTCCACTACTCAATTATGTGCATCGCTTGTATGTGAATTTGTTCACAATCACAGACAGTAATATTCACAACTAGTGTACATAGACTCACATGATATTGAAAGCTAATTGTGTTTTTATATACCATATAAAGTAAAATAGAAGATCATGACCTAAAGCATAAGCGCCTGTTCTCCAAAAAAGGTTTTGTTATTCCATGTTCACATTTTTTTAGCACAACCAACATTTAGTTATTTTAATGTCATAAACTGCACTAACGAATCAGTTTCCTCACCGGACACTAGGAATATTATGCTGACCATCAGCACAGCTGAGAATTGGTCATTTCTGCACTGCATTTTCATGAAAACTGCTGGTCTAATATTCTGAACTTACCTTAATGATGTTGTCAATATTTTCCAATTCTGGTGTGACTTTCCTCTACAAATAGAAAAGCACATAAAACTAACTTGAATTTTTTTACAGAAACATAATAATATTTATGCAATCAACAACGCAAGCCAGATGTAAAGATATGAAAAGGCCAAATGAATGACGTTTATTAAGAGTATGCCTAATGGCATACTATTCTGATTAAGAGCATGAAATGTAGACCCTGTAACATATGCCAAGCCTGTGGCTGAGCCTCATACAAAGCCACCTGGACATAATGCTCCCAGAGCCCACATTTCGACATAGCAATACAGTACATGGCATCGTCACCAGCACATTAAAACGACACCGACAATACTCGACACAATGCCTATTTGCATATACTGCATCACTGGATTACCCTACTTGCTAAAATTCCTACTCTATATATTTTAGTAACCTAAAAGGTGGGGCCATAACGCCACCATTCACCGAAACCTGTGAACACCCCACCAATATGTTTCCAATTCTGGTGTGACTTTCCTCTACAAATAGAAAAGCACATAAAACTATGTTGAATTTTTTTTATAGAAACATAGTAACATTTTCATCCATATTAGATAAAATCATAGTGTGAGTGAGTGATTAAGTTAGTGAGTGAGTGAGTCAGTGCTTGCATGCCTACTTGCATGTGTACCTGCATGCCTACTTGCATGTGTACCTGCATGACTTTCCTCTGCAAATAGAAAAGCATGTAAACTATCCTGAAAAATGTTACAGAAAAATAATATTTTCATACACCGCAGAAAACATCAACGTGTGAGTGAGTGCGTGTACATGCGTGCATGCATGTGCACGTGTATTCATGCATATTCATACACAATATGCAAACTTGTTGCATTAATGGTAATATATAATTCTATAAAAATAACAATAAACATTCACTCTTCACCTGTTCTTCATTCCCCAAGTCTCCTCTTTCTCCATTATTACCCTCCTCTTTTTTCACATCACTGATATCATCATCAACGTCATCATCAAGGAGTTCGATATCATCTGCCGAAGCCAAGATGTCTGTGAGATTGAGCTGCGTCATGTCTCCTGTACCGCTCATAAAACTACCCAGTTTTTTCTTCTCAAATTGCATTCCAGTAGAAAACCCTGGAGGCACCACCAACAGATCTGAAGAACAAAGGTCACATTATTGTTAACTAATCTATTTTTTATTATTACATTCATCTTTTTTTTCGTATTTCATTTTTGCCTTTGTTGTGTTTCGGCACCCTTAAGTTCTGCTGTAGAAATCAACATCTTGTATCGAACTACAGATAAATCCAACATCATCAACTATTTTAAATAAGTTATGATTCATTTTTCCAAGCCATGGACTAACATTCTGCCGTATTTGCAACACACGTATTACTTGTTTTTTCTGCTGCTTTACCACTAGGCCCTACAAACTACAAAAACCACAAGAAATACCTTCATCAAAATTAATATCCTTAGAATCTGTAGAGCCTTTTAACATGCGCATGTTTGGTTCTTCCAACCCACCTACAACAGACAATAGACATTTGTAGTTGGAAGGAGACAAACCCAGGGCAGCAAAAATAGATGATGCAGCTGAAATATTATACATATAAAAATATCAAGCTAACGACTCATTGCACTACACAGCAAGGTTTTCATTGGGCAACTCCTTCCCAAAACAGACAGACATACTGAGTCACAAACAAGTTTATATCATAGATATAAATATCTACAAAGCAGATGAACCATCTACTATAGTTCAGCTAGAGTACGTATGATGTGCTACTGCTGCTAGTTACTTTGTGTCTCTTTTATTTTCCCATTGTCTAGGTGATGGCCCAGTGACTGGATTAATTCCCTGTACTATGTACATACCAGGCCAGAAAGGGTAGTTAGTCGTAGCGCCCCGGATGCTTTCACTTGGTGGCCCTGGTGGTCGTCTCAGAGAGGTTGAATTTGCTGCAGATGCCCCGGTCGTATTGAGGAATTCCTACAAGATGCTATTGACTAGAGACTCAAGACACACAATTACAAATTATGATCTAACATGAAGTTGTCGTCATGACAGTTTTCTAAAGACTGTGAGTGGTGTTGTTTTCTAAAGACTGTGAGTGGTGTTGTTTTCTAAAGACTGTGAGTGGTGTTGTTGTGTGCAAAGTAACGGGTAGTCCTGTCTTCAATGGACACGTCACATCTGTGTCCAAACAAAAGTTTCCCTACATGACAAGTGTCCAGTCAATAATTGTTTTTAAATTTTCACTTGCATATATATATATATATACATATATATATATATACATATATATATATATATATATATATATATATATATATATATATATATATATATATATATATATTTGAGCAATTCTCAAAAGGTCATCACAAACTAATCAAATGTATAGATTTTCAGTTTGGATGTGTACTTGGATGTGCACCATTATACATGAAAGTAATGATTAAAAGATAGTTGTTCAATATATATATATATATATGTATATGTATATATATATATATATATATATATATATATATATATTAAACACTATCTTTTAAACATTACTTTCATGTAATGATATATATATATATATATATATATATATATATATATATATATAGAGAGAGAGAGAGATATATATATATATATATAATCTGGTATCTATGCCCAGTTAGTGCTGGCTACCTCTTTAAAGCCGAGCAGTTCACCTGTTGTCGGGTTTCTGTCGACCACAATCTTTGTCTGCAGTGGACAGACATCCACAGTGTACAGCGACTCTGGACATGGCCTTCTTGGCCAGAATCTAAACACACACGTACCATCATGGGTCAACTTCAATGGGCAGCATCATAAAAGCTCAATTTCTATTACAAGTGTGGTTACACATACTTCATTGAAGGTCAATTGTACGCATCAGTGCAAATCTCAATAACCCCGAAAGTGTCATGCAACAGATTTTTTTCTTCTATCTTCGAAAATTGGTCGCTAGGTGTCTTTACTTTCACTCCAATCACCAATGGCACTTTCGGGGTAACTGCATTGTTGTGCACAATTAGAGTACTTCAAAAATTAAATTACAAGGGTCACTTGCATTGATTCATAGCTTGTTTTATTATACAAATATTATAAAAAGACGATCATATGTACCATTGCTGCACCTACTTAAACCGGGTTTTAGGTGAATTCATGAATGAATGAATGAATAACTTTATTTTGGCTACACATACATTTTGAGATATTTACAATATGATATGAGTCAGAGATTATACAAATAGCAGAGCAACCAAGGAGATCCTCTAGAAACCCCGCGGGGCTTATGACGAGGACCACCCAGAAATAAATCAACATAATTATTTTGTTTCCTTAGGCTTAAGCCAAAAACATATACTACGCAACATTATTGTAATTAAAATACAATATAATGTAAAAAAATTGCTTAAATATGTACATACAAATTGTAATTATAACCTAACTAATTATTGCACATGAATACGTTACAATGTGAACATGAACACATTAAGTAATGCAGGAAAAAATTGCTTAAATATGTACATACAAATTGTAGTTAGAATTTTATAAACAAATACTACACTAATAACCTAACAAATTATTGCACATGAATACGTTACAATGTGAACATGAACACATTAAGTAATGCAGGAACCATGAATACATTAAATACTACACGAACATCAATACATTAAATACTACACGAACATCAATACATGGTTTTTTCTGCCATGTTAAAATAATGGTAGATGTAAAGTATATGTTATACAAATATAAAATTTAGTCTCAAAAATGTTGTTTAAATATCAACATACAATTTGTACTTTGAATTATATGAACAAATAATACACTAACTACACAACTGTCATGTATTCATTAAATGTGAGCATGAATACATTAATACATGATCCTGACTACATTAAATATTACATAAGCATGAAACACATGGTCTTCTCCACCATGTGAAAATAAATGTAGATATAGAGTACATTTTGTACAAATACTAAGTTTTTTTTTTGCAGTGTTTACTGTAAAGTCATTGATATTTAGAGAGTAACAATTCTTTCAGTTTATTTTTAAATTGGTTAATGGACACAAGCTGTTTTAATTTACTAGATAATGCATTCCAGAATACTGGTCCTGAATAGTTTATTGTACATTTCCTGCTGTTTGTTCTTATGTTTTGGATATAATAGCTATTTTGGTTTCTTAGATTATGTTTGTGGATATTTTGTATTCTCGTAAGCATTGATGACATAGAATCTGGGAGTTTGTTATTTGCTGCTTTATACATAAAAATTCCTAGTTGATGTTTATATAGATCATCCAATTTTAATAGTTTTAACTTTGAGAATAGAGGATCAGTGTGTGCGATGTAATGAGAATTTGTGATTATCCTAATAGCTTTCTTCTGTAGTATTCTTAGTTTGTTTAAGTTTGTACAATATGAATTTTCCCACAATAGAGTGCAATATTGTAAATGTGATAAGATCAATGAACAATAAATAGTTCTCATTATATACATAGGGAGAAAATGTTTTAATTTGTTAAGCATTCCCACATTCCGTGCTATTTGTTTTGATAGGTTGTCAATATGTGTTGTCCAACTTAAGTGCTCATCTATAAATATCCCTAGGAATTTGGTGAATTTAACATGCTTTATTTTGTTTCCATCTACTTGTATTAAGGCACTGTTGATATTGTATTTTTTTCCTTTTGGTGTGAATATAATAAAATTTGACTTTTTGGTGTTTAGGGAAAGTTTGTTGGTATGGAACCATGTAGAGATTTTTTGTATTTCTATGTTTACCTCTTCGATGAAGTGTTGAAGCACGTATGAGCATGAAAGAGACTTGTGTCATCTGCAAACAGTATAGGATTTAGGATATCTGATACATTTTCAATATCATTTATATATAAAATAAAGAGTAATGGGCCTAATATAGATCCTTGTGGAACTCCACATGTAATTGTCATATATTTTGAGTCTGCTTGGTTATATGATACATACTGTCTTCTGTTATTAAGATAGCTTTTAAACCAGTTGCAGGCATTACCTCTTACACCGTAGCAATGAAGTTTATTTATTAAAATGTTATGATTTATTGTATCGAAAGCCTTGGAGAGATCAAGAAAAACACCTATATTATACTTTTTATGGTCCATGTTACTTGATATTTTATCAACCAAATCAATCAGTGCCATATACGTAGAATAGTTTTTCCTAAATCCGTATTGTTTTTTTTATATTATGTTGTGTTCTGCTAAAAAATTGTAAAGCCTATTGTACATTAGGCGTTCCAGTATTTTTGAGAAGCATAGAAGGATAGAAATAGGTCTATAATTTGAGAATAGTTCAGGGTTTTCACTTTTATACAAGGGGATAACCTTTGCTATTTTTAGTTTGCTGGGCACAATGCCAGTCATAAGTGAATTATTGAAAATGTGTGCAAGTTGATTTGCAATTTGTGGTATAATTTGTTTAATAATGTGTGGATCAACATTGTCGAATCCACTTGATTTCTTTGAACTTGCTTTTTTTACTATGTTAATTATTTCCTCAGAATATGTAGGTGTACAGAAAAAACTTGATGCATTTTTTTAAATAAATTGTGTTGGGTCATTATTACCTGTTTGTGTTAAGTTTACATTAAGGCGATGACCTATGTTGGTAAAATAATTATTGAAATGGTCCACTATTTCCCTTTTGTCTGTACAGTGGGTACCATCTAATGTAATAAATTTATCATTTATTATAGATTTATTATCTTTGGACTTTATAACTTCATTTATGGT
This sequence comes from Lamellibrachia columna, assembly GCA_963662155.1. Lineage (NCBI taxonomy): Eukaryota > Metazoa > Annelida > Polychaeta > Sabellida > Siboglinidae > Lamellibrachia > Lamellibrachia columna. The sequence goes on from OY759272.1 coordinate 9,240,775, forward strand.
GCTCCATGTTTTTCTGCAATAATTTTTATATAGCTCAAATTTGTCTTTAAAATATTTTTTCTTTGACTGTCTGATTACATGAGTCAGTTTGTTTTTGTAATTTGTGTAGATAATCTCATTTTCGGTAGAAGGGGTGCACTTAAATATTTTGAACAGGTGATTTTTTTGCCTACAGGATATTAATATGCCTTTCGTGAGCCATTCGCTTTTGCAGGTTTTCATTTAAAATTTTTTCCACGGTAAGCATTCATTCATTTGTGTGTTTAGTATTTCCAGAAAGGTATCATATGAAGTGCAGGGGTTTTGATCCTTGTACACCTCCTCCCAGTTTGAAGTTTGTAATTGTGTTTTTAATTTGCTTATGTTTGTTGAGCTAGCCATGCGTTTGTAAACAATTTTGTACTCATTTTCTCTTTTTACCCCTAATTCATAAAAGGTAAATATCGGGAAGTGATCTGATATGTCATTATAAAGGATACCAGATTTTATTGAATATTCATGAATGTTGGTTATAATATTGTCTATGAGTGTAGCTGTCTGTTGTGTGACCCTTGTTGGTTTGCTAATTGTTGGATAGAATGCATTGGCAAACATATTATGGATAAAATCTGTTGTTTGGTGGTTTGTGTCAGACCTAAGTAAGTCAATGTTAAAATCTGCCATTAATATGCATTTCTTTCTTTCATTTGAAATTCTTCCTAATAAATCATTAAATTGTATATTAAATGTATTTATGCATGTGTCAGGCGGTTTATAGATAACACCAATAACAATTTTGTTTTTTTCTGTTTCGACTTCTACAAATAATGATTCATATAGACAATTCTCAGAGTTTGTATTTATGTCATTTCTTTCCTTAAACTTTAACCTGTTAGCAATATACATACCAACACCACCTCCTCGTTTTTCCATTCTAGGTTTTGACAGAAATGTGTAATCTGTCATATTATAACTATCAATGCTTTCCACCGGCTTTATCCAAGTTTCAGTTATACCTATACAGTCAAAATTAACATTTAGTGATTTTAGACTATATTCAAGTTTGTCAAAATTTTTGGATAAACTTCTACAATTTATTGTCAATGTAGAGAACTTACTGTTTGTGTCACATTTACACTGTAGGTTGTAAAGTTCAGAGTCGGTGTGATAATTACACTTTCTTAAACAGTCTTGTGCATTACCTAGATAGTTTGTCTTACATCCTCCCTCAGTGTCTTCTATAATACCGTCTATGTTAAAACATGGATTTTTTTCGATAGTCATGTCTAAGTCTAATTTCACACACAAGTACTGTTGACTATGTACAGTTTCACATGGGGTTTCCTATTCACTGTCGACACAGTTCACGTAAGTTAACAAGATCTCTTTCGTGCACGATTGTTTCCTTTCTGCCGCTGGTCAGGCTGGTCAGTAGGCATATAATCCGTCCGTCAATCGTCCATGTCGATTTGACTCCATCAACTGTGCGCGCTTTCCGTAATAACTCCATTCGCTGTTTCGTCAAGTTCTCTGTAATCACCAGTCGTGTACCTTTTAGCTTGCGCTTTGCACCGAAGATCGATCGTCTCGCATCGTACGATTTCAGTTTCACGATAATCGGCCGTGGCTTTCCATTCGAGCTTCCGTTGTTGTGTGTGTGGCCAAGGCGGTGGCTACGGTCGATACAGTCACTCGTCAGCTGCAGGCCGAGTTTCCCATTGCACACCGACAGGACTGCCTTGTCGGAGTCTGTCTGCTCCTCGGAGACACCGTGCAACAGGAGGCAGTTCCGACGGCTGTACTGTTCTTGTGTGTCACTGTCATCCCGTAGCTCCTTGTTGGCCCGTTCCAAGTCGACAACACGCCTCTCCAAATTTCGTATCGTGTCTGTTGTGTGGCCATTGTCGACAGCGCATGACTCGTAGATGTCCTGTTTGATATTATCGAGGACACCGTTTTTTAGAACATTTTTGGCTAGCTTTTCAAGAAAGTTTGGGCTATCCATGAGTTTTTGTATGATCGCCTGGGTTACCGTCTCCAGTATTTTCTTCATGATGTCATCATCATTCTGAATCAAGCTGAGGACGGCGGCTCGCACGTCGCCATCTTGAATGGTCATCGAAGCAGATTCTGTGGTTCTGCTTCGAAATTCATCATTCAATTTAGTGTCCTGTTTTCGGTTTCTGGAAGACATGGCTGTATTCACAACAGCACTAGTTACCTGCTAGCGTAGTTTTTTCAGTATGTGTTCTCGCTTAAAGGCTTTTTAGAAGTTTAGTTATAGAGCTGACTTTTCACTGAACACTAGCCCGCCGCCGCCACCAAGTTGCATGCATTAGTTCTGGCCCAAGTTGCATGCATTAGTTCTGGCCAAGTTGCATGCATTAGTTCTGGCCCAGAATTGGGTTCAGTAGTCAGTACCAGGAATTGCATGGTTTTGATCGCTAGATGGCGGGTGTATATAAATGGGAATCGATTGCTAAAGGATGTACAAGACGTAATTTTGCACTTTGAATTAGAGAATAGTAACAATGTAGTATCCATGGCAATAACAAGAACGCAAATAGCTAAAGAATTACTGTTTCAGTAAGGAATACATCGTACCAACAATAACACTAACTGATATTAAACAGAAATCACATCGCTAGTATCAGAATGCAAAAATTGCCTGATCTGTGGTTTAAATAACTTTGATCACGTTTGAGCATGCGATTGTTTGAGCACACAGCAAATGATTTGCATGAATTATGTGTTGTACTTCTGTCGACAATCTCACACGAGTTCAACTTTATATTTTAGTATTATATTATGCATCAGAGGCGCCATGGCTTATTTCAGGTAGGCTATATTACTAAGCATCATCGATTTACAATAATTGCAGCATTGTAAAAAAAATTACAATTACACTACCCAGGTATTACAAATGATGCAATTACAAATGAACCTGCAATTACAATTGAACCTGCATATTGCTCACATATACACCTGTACATGGACTCTAACAAACTAAGCTGTACTAAAATAGTTGGGCAGAACGTGTGGGAGACTGAACACAGTGGAATACCTGGAAGAGTTGAGAGTTGGCGACCGGAAGAAGGGACACGACAAAGAGGGAGACTAAGGGGAAGTGGGATAGATTGAATGACTGATAAAGGGAGGTAGAGAGGAATACAGGGAAACAGAAGATTGTGGCACATGATTAATTGAAGATAAGGCAACTTCTAAAAAGAAAAATCCAAAGATAAGAAAATAGGGTGTGATTGGAAATATTAAAAATGCTTAGGAAAACCAAGGATTTCATTTGAGATATTACGAAATCCTCAAAACATGCAAAAAATACACCCCAGCTTATGTGGTCAACCATGATACAATTAAATAAAAGTTATGATGATTCTAATAATGAGAACAGTGATAATGACAACAATGACAAAGACAAGTCTGGGGATAAATCATCCTGCAAATTCCTGACTGAAACATTATGAAACACCTACTTCTGTAATTTTTCGAGGTTGTGAATGGGTGTCTTCTCGGGACAGGTGAGAAATTCTTCCAGAGTGTCTGTTAGTGTTGGCAGAACTGGTGGCAACCCTACAGGCACCTGCAACACAACCACGGCGCCTGTGAAAACCAAGCTGGAGCCACCACGTGAGGAACAGTGGATTCTTTCTTGAAACCTACTCATCTCACTCGCACATGCCCATTAGGTAAATGCATGTGCACTGTATTGATGTCTGCATCATGCATATACTGAGGTGAAGATTTCAAATTTATAGCCTGTGCGCACAGATTTTAAGAGTGTGGCAGTTCATGTTTTAGTATATGATTCTTCACCTTCAGTTCACACTGCCACATATTCCTTAAAGCTGTGAACTCGCTTAATGCTGATTTACAAGAATGTGGGAATCCATTCTGTGAGAAGGATCTGATATACGGGTCGTGGACACCCAGGATATGTGCCATGGGAGTGTTGTGGAACGGGTCGTGGACACCCAAGATATGTGCCATGGGAGTGTTGTGGAACAGGTCATGGACACCCAGGATATGTGCCATGGGAGAGTTGTGGAACGGGTCCTGGACACCCAGGATATGTGCCATGGGAGTGTTGTGGAACGGGTCGTGGACACTCAGGATATGTGCATTGGCAGTGTTGTGGAATGGGTCCTGGACACCCAGGATATGTGCCATGGCAGTGTTGTGGAACGGGTCCTGGACACCCAGGATATGTGCCATGGGAGTGTTGTGGAACGGGTCCTGGACACCCAGGATATGTGCCATGGGAGTGTTGTGGAACGGGTCATGGATACCCAGGATGTGTGCCATGGGAGTGTTATGGAACGGGTCGTGGACACCCAGGATATGTGCCATGGGAGTGTTGTGGAACGGGTCATGGACACCAAGGATATGTGCCATGGGAGTGTTGTAGACAGTGTGCTGAAAACTGAAGAACTTGGCCAGAGTCAGTACAAAGCATTTGTCAAAGAGTGACAGATTGTACCAAACCTTATCACTGCAGACATTTGTCAAAGAGTGACAGATTGTACCAAACCTTATCACTGCAGACATTTGTCAGAGTGACAGATTGTACCAAACCTTATCACTGCAGACATTTGTCAAAGAGTGACAGATTGTACCAAACCTTATCACTGCAGACATTTGTCAAAGAGTGACAGATTGTACCAAACCTTATCACTGCATATATTTGTCAAAGAGTGACAGATTGTACCAAACCTTGCAGATATTTGTCAAAGAGTGACAGATTGTACCAAACCTTATCACTGCAGACATTTGTCAAAGAGTGACAGATTGTACCAAACCTTATCACTGCAGACATTTGTCAAAGAGTGACAGATTGTACCAAACCTTATCACTGCAGACATTTGTCAAAGAGTGACAGATTGTACTAAACCTTATCATTGCAGACATTTGTCAGAGTGACAGATTGTACCAAACTTTATCACTGCAGACATTTGTCAAAGAGTGACAGATTGTACCAAACCTTATCATTGCAGACATTTGCAATCCAAATGCAGAGAAAATTAATAAGATTATGCCCAGTTCTCTACCCTTATCTATGTCCAGCCAAGTTTGAGCATGAATCATTCAGTGGTTTTAACTAGTACATGAGTTTTTGTTTTCATGTTCTGTACTTTATTTCATATGATGTTTAAAATGAGGTCTTCTTCTATAATTTGGTGGGGTGGTAACAGGTTTTTGGGTGATCCTGTGGCGAAATGGCCCCATCTGTTTTTAATCAAATTTGTTTATTGGTTTTTGGAATGTCTGTATTCTTTGCATTAATATGTATATATGTATTCGTCATGCTTGTAGGAATGTGGGCTCTGAGAAACTTGCTAGGCAGGGCTGTACATGTGTTCAGTTCCTGCCTGGCTTGCTTTGAAGAGCTCACATTCCTGTTAATGTTCTACCCAAAGCAGCTGCGTGATAAACAGTCCACTTTGTGATGTTATCATTTGGCCTATTTCAATTCGCTACTAAATAAATTAGGTCTTCTTTTCCACTACAAGATACATGCCATTACCACGTGTAAGTATAAATTGTTCAATGGTGTTTTACCATAAAAACCTTACAACCAGTGAACCACGTACAATGCCTTTTAATAAAACAAAAACGCCCACACAACTCTCTGTTGAAGTTATGAATTTCTTATTCACAATATACCAATTTAATTTTTTTGTTGAGAAATCAGAAAAGGTATACATATGTGAAAACTGAAGTATAAATACCTACCGTTGCCAGGGGTAACCCGGGTTTATTGTCACCACAGGGAGGGATAGCTTCAATCTGGCCATCCAAACCCACTTGTAGCAGGTCAAAGTTCACCTCAACGCTAGGGTCAAATGTAGCCATGCTGCTGCTATCAAACAGAAATGGCATTTAATTCATGCATAACTTTTTTGAAGGTATTTTGTGTATATTTATTAATTTGCTAAATATTGCACCATTAAACAGAACATGCACAAGTGAAAATGTTTGTTTATACCATACTCACCACCAGGGGGACTGCCGCGTACAACAGTACCCATGGCAGATAACCATGTTGAAACATGGAACTTGTGTTGTTATTGCAATAACCAATGGGCTACATCCCTGACTTTCGGGTATTTGGGATGTGGCCAATCATGGATGTTGTTACATGTTCATCTTAACTTTAATTGGCAATGGACCTGTCATCGTTGGTCGAACGGGTAATTCCTGGAAACGCCATTTGGCGGGGCATGTCTAGTTCCTAGAAAGACATCAAGCAAAACAGGAAGTGGGATAAAGTACAGATGTTTCAGTCTACATTCACACATGGTGTGGGAAAAACTGAAAGTTCCACATTTCAACAGGTTTATCTGCCAGGTGATCTCGGCCTTTCGGGATCTCGGCCTGAGTGATCTCGGCCTGTTTTGGTGAACTCGGCCAGTGACCTCGGCCTGTGCGGCAGTGATCTCGGCCTGTCTTTTATTACGGGCATTGTTATAGTAATGTAGGCCATATTTATCGATATAAGAAGTTGTATCATATATTTATTGTTACAATAAACAATGTTCAATGCAATAAAGATGTTTTTTTGACGATCGGCCTTGATCTTATTCTTAGCCGATATAGGTGTCGCAATAATGTCACAAAAATAATATCCCGTTAATATTTACCATGCAGTAATCAGTTTAAAAATATTATTTGTACATTAAAAAGGTGGATGTCATAGTAATGTGCTTCCTACTCTTGTTTTGTTTTATTAAACTGATCTTTTCATTTAGTCTATCTTTGATTTGTGTGGGCCAATATTTCTTACGTCCATACATGAAAATGTGAGCTGAATTTTTCTCAGATCGAACTCACCCTGCGACTGGTGTCAGAGGGTAAACTGAGAAGGCACCAGAAAAAGAAATTTTGAAACCTGCAGGGGAAGGTTGCCATGCAGTGGGACCTGTATCGATCTGGGGACAAGACAGCGATGCAGTGGCTGAAGATACTTGCCTGATTGTATGGCCCTGTGATGCATTAAGTGTGCTCTCCAAACAGTTGCCTATCTTTCTACTCTATTTCTATAATAGTATATATATATATATATATATTCATATTTTAGATTGTATTCAGGATTTTATATTGTGATTACGATTTAATTGTACTGTGTGGTATATGGTTATAATCTACATTATGTCTTTTGTCTTCTGCAAACTAGCCACGATTCTGAGTTGGAACGTTGTCCCACTCAAATAACGAAAATAAATATATATCTACATTATAACCAACAACTGTCTATAAATAATATATATACTATGATATCAGTACACGTCATGGTAATGGATTGTACATACTAATAACATGTTACTTATAACTGATAAATCAAAATATTTAGCATGCAGAATTTGCTGATGTTTTTATATTTAAACATGTCGCACATAACTATAATAAAAAGGCCCGTTTTAGAAACAGGCCGAGATTGATGTAAAAAATAAGTCAGTCCGACCATGCACCATGCAACATTGAATATCACAATACATGATACAATGTTTTATTTTACAAACACTTATTTCTGGCCAACATCACTCCCTCAAACAGGCCGAGATCACTGACTAGACAAGAAGAAGCTTTATCTAACGTCGGTTTTTATAGAAAATTATAGGCCGAGATCACTGCCGCACAGGCCGAGTTCACTGTCGGACACTTATTTCTGGCCAACATCATGCCCTCAAACAGGCCGAGATCACTGGCTATAGAGGCCGAGATCACTGGCTATACAGGCCGAGATCGCTGTTGTACAGGCCGAATTCACTGCCGCACAGGCAGAGGTCACTGGCTGAGTTCACCAAAACAGGTCGAGATCCTGATAGGCTGAGATCACTGTGAAGTGCCAGGGGTAGTATACCACATACCCCTGGTTAGCGAGGATGGTATATACCAGGTAGCAATAGATGCTTGCACAGTACAGTCTCGACTCTAGACACACTTTTCTCTGTCATTCGCTGTGTCACTGTTCTAAGTTCGTCTTTCTTTATAATATTATGGATATTATAACATTGATTGGAATGACGTTTTTGTTATAACTGCCTAGCTAGTCATACTAGTGAAGCGAATAACAACTCCCTGTACCCAGGTCATGGACAATTTACTCATCATTTCAGCAATTAATACAAATACACGTTAAATTTGATTTCTTTCTAGACTACATATTAGAGCCATATTATAGAGGGGGGCTTGGTCGGATAGCGGTCCCCGACAGTCCTGCACTCTAACCGATCAATCGCCGCGACCCACATAAACAATGTAGGACTCCCGAGTGTTCTACACATTCAATCTCAGGTCATGCTACAAAAGGAGAAGCTGGGCAGAAGTTTCAGATTTGACTCGGACGGCTCGCAGCGCATTGGCCATTGGCATTGGATTGGTGTTGCACGCCCGGACGATGACAGTTGTCAGTCACTGACGGACGACATGTGACAGTCAGAACAACTCTGGGTTGTGATGCATGGTTAATTTGACACTTCGACTTTCTACAAAGTTGGCCAAAACAATGTTTTGAGGGATTCTACTCACAGTTTAAGGCGTTGCTTTCAGGCCACCACCCTGGGAAACATTTTACTTCAGGGGGTTTGTAAGATCTGGTTAACGTAGACTACTTCATCGCGTCGAGATGTTTTATTTCCGGTCGTTAATGCGCATGCGCGCGCTCGACACCGTTCGCTTGGCGGGATTTTTGTATGTCGCAGGTCTGTGACTGGTAAGAATGAATTACAATTATCCCATTATTTCAAATTTCATGCAACTATTTTGAGCCACACTAAGTCACTTGACAGATAACATTATGTCGCATGTACCCAGATCAAATTGTTTCATAATTACGCGTCTGAAATCACGAATCCGAAAATAATTTTAAAGCGTTGTCCACCCGTCGTTGTCGTTGTGTGCTGTGCAGCGGCATCCGATTTGCGCGGTTGAAAACAGAAAAGTTGACAAAGCGACTAAGGAATAATACCTGGAATTCTCCCCACAATTCCCAATAGTTTGGCAGATTGTTGTCGTCATCATCTTACACAAAAAGGCAAACCAGGGGGTAAAATTTTTTTTACAATAAAGTATTCAAAAAATAATTACTTTGAAGTTCAGATCACAATTTGACAGCCTAGCCTAGGCTAGGGCCTTACGCTTAGGCTTAGCTTGAGTTTGGCTTAGGCGCAGGCAATATATTTAGGCGTAGAATAATAAAAACAATATGAATTTAACTAGATGAATGACTAAGCAATTGAGGTAAAATTTTACTGATTATTATGTTATAATATTAAATTTAATGCAAGCAATATTTTTTTCTGGACGGTATATGTATAACATTTGTTTTTAGTGGCAGCTGTTGAAGTCAGTCAAGAACTTATTCTTTAGCAAAACAGCGCCATTGGGAGCGGTGGTCTAATGGTTAGAACATCTGCCTGTCAATCGAGAGGACATTGTTTTGATTCTACCTCCGCCGTTTCGAAGCTTGGGCGATTTTATTCACCCCATTTTGCCTGTGTCTTTCGGAAGAGACAGTAAAAACTGTTGGTCCCTTTTACCTTGTGTCTATGCCAATGGAAATAAAAGATCCCATGCAGGGAAATTGAAAAAACCTGTGATGGACTCACTCACTCTAGAGAGCAGCAAAATCTCCAAGCAGATTCTGCTTAATGGATGGTGGCTGCCTAACATAAAAAGAAAGATTTTTCAGGTGTATTTTGTTGATAATATTATTCTCCACCATAAGTACTACTATTTGTTTTGTGCTGGCAGGTGCTGACGATGTTATTCTCCAGCACAGACCCTCTGAGTAGCAACTGTTACTTCCAGTTCAGTGATGATGACGGTACGACCATCACAAACAAACCCAAAGTTGACAAAAACAGCAATAGTACCAATGCCAATCTGATGGTGAAGCAAGAACCAACATCAGGTATCTGGCCACTTCAGCCTATTTCTGGTTACACAAGTATACTTTAAAGACTGCAAAGTACCAAAATCATGTTGTCTGGTTTATTTTCTTGAACTTAAAATTATTATGCTATTGCTTGCTTGGACAAATTGTACCAGCAAAGTGGGCTCTCAAGTGAATTGTATTAATATGTAATTTGAATTGATTCTTTTTTATGTGAACATTACTGTATTATTTTGCTATGACATATGGAAGTAGATGTCAACTGGTATTCATACTGGGTCAGTGGAAAGCTTAGGAATTTTGCAGAGGGTCCAACAATTATAATGGTAGTCAGAATATTTTTAGACTGAGAGTAGATAATTGTTTGGGCCAGTGATGACATTATTTTAGTTTACAAAATCATTTGTTGATAGAGTACAGAAAAGGTTATGTTGAATAACAGATCAACGATGTGTACATATTTTATTTATATGCTTTTTGAGAGTCCTTTGTATATAAATCAAATCTTTATAAAATAAAAAAAACTATTTGCCATGTTATAGTAGATTATAACCAGATAATTTTAATACATTTTTATCTCCACAAGTGTGAGGAAGCTTAGACCAGTGGTTGTGTGTTGCAGTAGAAGTTGACATGGAGGTGAAGGAACTGCTGGACATTGTACCCAGACTCGCTGATGCTTTCAGGGTTGACAAGAAAATCGGCACTGGTATGAAATGATGGAATGGCTATTTTGTTTTGTCTTCATATCAATATGAGAACTTTCAATAGGATGCATGCAGTTACCGCCATGGTGTAGTAGCTATTGCACAAAGTAATGTACTGAAGCAAACATAAATAAATAATCAAGTGTGGTTATTAATTTCTCTCTACTTTCATATATGACTTTTGATTTAATTTAACTGACACTTAGGTGTGAGTAAAACATGGACACCCACAACACTACATTAGTTTCATGGAGCGAGGGTTTGCAACTGTTTCTTTTAGTATCGCATATCGATGTGTTTCCCCCAAAAAGCATTGTTTATTTTCCGATGACTTATGTGTCTTGACTACAAGAACATGCAGGCAGTTTTGTGGTATGGCGGCTGAATATATGAAGTTGCTCATATGTCTGTGTGATTCAAACCTTTATGTAGCAGGGCAGGTGGTCTGGGGTTAAATGACATCAGTTTCGTTGTTGTTTTGAGGTCACCCCTAACTGCCCCTCCTACCCCTTTGCAGGTACATTCAGCTCAGTGTACCTAGCTTGGCTGAAGGGTTGCCCGAAGGCGCCACAATTTGCCCTGAAGCACATCATTCCTACCAGCCACCCGTCTCGCATTGAGAGCGAACTTCGATGTCTGCAGGACATAGGGTATGACTGGCTATGTGTACATGTTCAATAGTCTTCCATCCACATATAGAATTCCATTTGTGACCACATCCACTGCTTGTTTAAATTTAATTATCAGCAACAATTACAGTAGCTGGAGTTATTATAACTTATGAGTGGTGGCAGTGAAGAGCTGATTTTGGGAACAGGACATTTTACATGTAATTTTCTTAAGAGCTATTATTACATAAATTTTGTTAACATTATTGTCTCATTTGTCTGCTGTTAATTGCAATTAGCCAAACCAGTAATTGGCCAGTGAGCTTCTCAGTCATTTAAATGTGTCACAAGAAGAAACAAAGAGAGGGTGTCACAAAAGCAACTGGAGTTGGTTGAATTTGAATTGGTGACTAAGAATTAGGATTGACTGATTAGAATTGACCTGCAGCCCATTCAACCTAAACACCTGCAACCATTGTGAGACTTTCTTAGCTATTTTGATTCTTTTAATTTATCTATCATGTTTGTTTTTTCACTGTTTCTTACACCATAAGTTGCATCAGCATTTGTTCTTGGTTCCACACCGAACTAATGATTTTATTCTATCGTTGGCTCACTGATTATTATTTTTATTCTTAGCACTGAACTTTAGAAATACCAAAGTGAGATTGTATGTCTTGTTGTTGGCTTCATTTTTAATTGCTTAATAAGGCTGTTGTGATTGAACAACATATTTTGTTTCAGTGGCCGTGACAACGTGGTGGGAGTCTCTGCCTGTCTGCGGGAAAAGGACCACGTCATTATCGTCATGCCATATTTCCCACATGATAAGTTCCAGGTAAAAGCAGAATTTTTTGCTGCTAATGTTAGTTTAATTTACCTCCTAATATTTTGGATTTGTAAACTTTATTTTTTAACTCTTGGTGTTTTTTTTATTGCCTGTTTTAGCGTAGTTTTTGTTGCTTAAATGTTGTGTGAATTGTATGGTAGTCAAGCCAAGTTGTGTAGACTAGTTTTTCTGTTGATAGATCACCCATTGTTTACTTACCACATTTGGTGAGTTTATATCTTGGTTTTAACTTGTCTTTTTGATTCAGGACTACGTACAGAGCATGAGCATACAGGAAATACGAGACTACATGTGGAATCTGCTGCTAGCTCTGCGTCATGTACACAAAGCCAATATCATCCACAGAGACATCAAGCCCAGCAACTTTCTTTACAACCGTAAATTGAAAAAGTAAGTGTCTTTCCACTCAAAAAGTTCATTAGATACTTTCTATTATATCTACGCTGAAACTATGTTGGCTCAGTTCACTCTACTGTATGAATGAGTACTAGCAAATAACAGTTATGGTATTAACAGTTTTTGTGCATTTATTGTGTGCAGATGAATGCTTTCCAGAGAAATTCGCTTGGTGTATAAAAGAAACAATATGGAAGGTTTTCCTTACATGTGGATAAATCATTTAAAATTAACCTCTTCTGTTCCACTTGATTTGAACATTAATTTATAAGTTTTTACACAAACTATCTGCTAACTTAGTAAATGCTCATTGAAATTTGAACATATTAATGAAAAAAGCATTGCTGTGTATCTCTGATGTTGTATGTCTCATGTTGTACATCTCTGATGCTGTACACCTGATGTTGTGTGTTTCTCCTTTCAGATATTCCCTGGTTGACTTTGGTCTTGCCCAACAAGTGCCAGTCCCTCGAAAACAGACTGCTCCCTGTGCGACACCGATGTCAAGGTCACACGCAAAGACTGGTACCATCATTAGGAATGAAGCAGAAACATCAAACTTTTCAAGTTGTACTGTCAAAGTGGCTGACCACATCAAAGTGAAGAACACATTTGCAGTGCTGTCACCAAAATCCAAGTCAAGACGGTGCAAAATGGCAGATATCCAGGTGCAGTGGCATACAACACTTATGATCTGTTATCCAATTGTCATTTCTTCCTTGTTGTCCAATGGGGTAAAAACTAGGTTTCTTATTGGGAGTGGAAATCAAAAAGTTACAATTTTATTTATTAAAAAATCATACCTCAAACACAGGAGATTTTGTTAGCTTGTTTTGAATGATAGAAAATAATAACTAGCCTTAAATTAGATTGTGCATTATTACTTTCAAAAGCTATGGTATTGTAATATTACAATAGATGGGATCTTGTTGAAACATGATGGATTAGGAAACCTGAAAAGAAAATCGTATAAAAAGTTGCTTCCTAGCAATTGGTATTAATATTGAGGGTATTTGTAATTACACCAAATGTTATTGGCACAATTGAGACATTTAAGATTGTTTAGCCATCTGCCATATTGCCAAAAAAAATCTTATTATTTTGTAATATTCTTTGATGTTAAATGTTTGACCCTGAGATGAACGTTGTTTAACAGTATAAATACCCTGTTGTGTGTTCTCAAGTCAGATGTAATTTACTTATCAGCAGGTATCTTCACCATCGAAGAAACGCAAGATTAACATGGATGACATCGAAAATCAGCACCAGTCTCCACGAAAACGACGACACCATGCGGAAATCCACCGCAAATTGGCAGATATCAACAAGTCGTTCAATGATAAGATCTCAAAACACACAGAAAAGCCACCTGGTGTGTGTTTACAAAATCTGGACCTTAACACGATGACCCCGCAGCCTGACCTTTTGAAGGGCGGTTGTCGAAAGACAGTCCGATCTCCAAGGAGAATTGTGCTGACGCGACGCGCACTAGATCTGACGGACAAGTGTACTGCACTTCAAACATCAAAAGTTGCATCAGGTTGTCTTCAATCGACGAAGTTACTGCCTCCGTCTGCATCGAAAACAACAAGCGCTGTCGGACACAGGAGTAGGCACTTGGTCAACCCAGTGGCGCCCTCTGTGTGTCAGTGTTACGGACAGCCGACGATCTGCAGCATTTGCATGGCTAGGTGAGTGAGTATGACAGGGTGGAAATGGAATAATCTTCTAGTGGACGTATTAGGTTTTCCAATTTTGGAACAGTGGTAGATGTTAGGGACGATCTCAAAACATTAATGTACGGCTATGCACGATTGGTTTCGTGGGGGAGGGGGTTTGCAGCTGTTTTGTTTACAACAATGTATTAAAAAAACAGTTTATTTTCTAATCACAGTTATAAAGGCAATGCAAGCTTCGAAAACCATTTAGAGTCTACCCGTTTGTAACGTAGTCAATGCACCCTCCGCCATCGGAGAAAAATTTGCTTGCTACCTGTCATGTTAGAGATGTCACTAGTTTTAGTTATTGTAATTTTTTCCTGAACATTATGATTTCAGTGGACATTTACAGCTACGTTATGCGGTGCGTAATGCAGTGTTTATTTTGATTATCATGGTGATTGTAGGAGTGTGCAGAAGGCACCGCGTGCAGGAACGCCAGGCTTCAGGTCTCCAGAAGTACTCATGAGATGGCCAGACCAAACTACAGGTAGGTTATGTTTTGACACGTCAGTAGAGCTCTAATAGCATTTTATATAAAGTTTGGTGGGCCAAGAAATAATATATTCTCAGACATCATTAGTCTAATTTATTAATACCCAACCAACTACATGGTGCAAGTTGAAATGGACTTCTATTGTTTTGACTTGAAGAATAAAAAAAAAATACTAATGACTATGGCAGATTACCGTATGTCACTTAATGTTCCATTTCTTGTAGCTGTTGACATCTGGTCGGCTGGCGTCATCTTTTTATCTCTGCTGTCCGGGCGTTACCCGTTCTTCAAGGCAAACGACGACATGATGGCTCTCGCTCAAATGACGAGCATCATTGGCTCGGATGAAATGAAGACAGCTGCAGCTGCCTACGGTGAGTGGACTTGTAGCTGAAATAACCCGGCAACGTTCTCCACATAAGGGAGATCACTATTCTCTGTACAGAAACATGCTGGGCATTCCACCAGGTTGTCATCAGCTGCTAGACCAAGCTGCTAGACCAAGGATTTTAGTTCTTTAAAGGTGCCTCATCAATTCGATTTTTTTTTGCTCATCTCATTTCAAATTCATTTTGCGAAAATTCAAACCTACCTAGTATCCTCTACTACATGCTAGCTCATTTGTGCCACTTTTGCATGTAGTTTTTGTGAACTCATCAAACTATTAAATTATTTATAATAATAATCACACATAATTTATTGAAGTAAAAATGGAAACGCTGAAAACTCACGAATTTCGCCCTCAGTGATATTTCAAAACTTTTTCATGTGATCGTCGAGGGGATGGAAGTCACGCCCATGATCAGCCTTGACCCCAAAAAGTGTCTACTGTTTTGGATATCCACTATTTTGAGCCTTACCCAATCTAACGACTAAAGTCAATTCTTTTGACGATTTGAAAAAAATTTGCACTTTTTAATTAAACCAAATGTGAATATTACTTAAACTATTCACACACTACATATTAGGACATCAACGAACTGGATTCGTGACAGGCTAAATCAGTTAAGGGTGCAGTTTTAACAATAATGTAAATTGAATATAACTAAGTTTAGGAAATAAAAAATATAGTGACTCACTGTCTATGCCCTTTGTTTGCAGGAAAGAATCTCACAGTTAACCCATCAATTCCGGCCCTGAATCTAAAGACTATGTGCGAGAAACTTCGGAGTGCCAAGACATGCAGCCCAAGTAAACGCAGCAAGCAAAGAGACAGTGGTTGCCATGGTAGTGACATTGAAAGCATACCCGATACAGCGTACAATTTATTGAAAGAACTTCTCAACCCTAACCCAGTGATGCGGATCAGCGCCGCAGAAGCCCTTGATCATCCGTTCTTTGGAGGCCTAAAGCAGGACCCAGGATGATGAAACTCACAAGTTTGCATGTAGCACCTACGTGGTTGTTTTTCGCCACAAAACTGCCCTGAAATCTGATTGGAGGTGGACACTCATTGATCAGTGGATGTCATTTCCATTGTCCAGTGACTGCCAATTCTTCAGGTTAAGGTTGCTGGGATCACTTGGTGAATGTAAATATATACATTATATATATAGATATATATATTTAAGATTGTTTTATGCTGATGTCCATCTTTTAACTGTAAACTAGGTGTAAATAGCATTGCTAGTGTGTGTTGAAGCCGAGAAAAATTCATTGTTTCAAGTGAACTAAAAAAATTGATTTGTATTACATTATCACTGGCTGTATTTTTACGGCGAGTCTAGTTAGAAACAAAGATGTTCACACTGTTTTTCAGATAGTTTTATCGTGTTTTTTATTGTTTATTCTATTGATATGTATAAATCCCAAAATACTGGGTGATATTGAGGTACCCCAAAATGTGTTCAACTAGTTTGTATAGTATTATTATAAAGGCAAGCATCTACGTGATCGACAATAGTTATTAACACCATTGCAATTATGTAGCAATGCCCTGTAGGGCATGTATAGTTTGAAATAAGACATGACCTGAATCTGGGTTGTTTGAAAAGGTTATCCAAAGAAAATGTTTTTATTTCATATAGTTTAGCTGTAGATTTAGGGATTTGCCCACAAAAAACCAAGACCATAATTTCCATATAACTGGTCTTTCATTTTACCTTTTAAACTGAGTAAATGTATGGTAGAACTATCACTAGCGACCATTAATGTAGATAGGTACAATATCATGATATTGTAATTTGTTATGTCAAATTTAATATTTGGTTTTTGGCTGCAGTTCAGTATTTTTTATGAATAGAAGATATATGGACACTTTCTGTAGCCACTATTTAAAATCTCTATTTTGGCTACAGATTGGTATAAACACATAAATTACGTAGGCGCTTTAAAGTATTGCTAGGTTTTCTATGATATGAGTATTTATACTTTTTGTAACCCAAACTAGGGCTAAGGCAGTAGTTTTGGTGGTGTGCTGTGCGTGTGTAGCTAGGTGTGTCACTGAGCTATGTCGATGTACTCCAGTAAAGCCACAGCCACTGGAGAGTTTTTGGACACAAATAACTAGACAATCTGACCTGGCCAGAATGTGACAGTGGGATGGGCAAATTATCAAATTTGTTAGAAATAGATGGTAGTGTATTTACCTAAAACTACACTGGAAACACTTTTCTTGTGGGACGCAGTGACCTATTGGTAAGAACATCGCACCCTCAATCATGAAAACGTTGAAATCTCTTGCTGCCGTTTTGGCTACTGTTACTTGTTTTAATTTATGTAGTTGAAGGAACCGAGGGTCATTTTTCTTTGTTTGTTTCACAATCGAAGATGGCTCAATAAGGCAGCATTGTGGAGTCAATAATGTCGTGTAGATCTCACTTCAAAGTTGTTTAAAAAGAGACAAGTATATTGTATTCGTACTCACTAGTTCGTTCTCAACTGTATTTCCCTATCAACATGAATTCTGTAAGTTATTTTAAGGTTTAACCCAATACCATAATTAACTTCACTAATGAACCTCACTACACTCCTTAGCCGAGTTGAATTTGAAGACACCATGTGGGAAATATATTTCCCAGAATTAGTGCTAACTACGAGTCAGATCAGAATTTACTCACTGGTATAGGCATGTGCCATCTATGGAGAATATTTCATAGTTTTGTGTGTTGTATCAGTAAAGTAAAGGCACCACATAATCAGCATCACCTTTATTGTGTGTGTGTGTTTGTGTGTGGCTTTACTGTCAGTCTTGTCTATACCGCATATATAATGTATGTATGTGTGTGTGTATATATATATATTCCTAGATGGTGCATGCGCAGACTGATGACACACATGGCAGACCACTGCTGTATCGCTGCTTTACAACATGTTGCAGCCGGTCTGCTTGAAGTTTTGATCCCTGACTGCGTGGATAATATGTTTTAGTGTACCATTATAATCGTCCAGAAATGGAATTATCTATGGATTTATTTGGACACACAAAATTATTTTTTTATTTTGAACATTGTATATCCTATCTTACGTGATGGAGCAGTCTGCGGTGTGCAACGTTTGTGCATAATCGGTCTGTCCATGCAGCATCTACACTATATAATTATATATGTCTGTGTGCGTGCGTGCGTGCGTGCATGTATATTCACTAATCATAATGAGACTGCCTTGTCATGTTTGTTGACATTTCATGGAAAAGTGAATGTTCTTTAGGTCATGCAAAAGTGAACATTTCATTGAGGGACACTAAACCTTCTCATAATGGACACCTCATAATAATGGACGAACACATTTTCCCAGTCTCCACAATGTCCATTGAACACATTTCATTGTAGTTTAGAATGTTCACCGAAAGTCTCATGACTTTTGAAAGTTACAGCTAATTTGCATTTTATTCAGCAAGATATTTTTTAGTGTTGTAAAAACTAATGAACTTTAAAAATAGGAAAAAGTTCGGAAGGTGATTTTTAATTAATCTTTGTTTTAATGTTTCTTAAAATGAAACAATTTTGTTCGGGAATGTCCGATATTTTGAGATTAGCCATGAACCAAAATATGCTTCAACTTTTTTAAATATAAAAAACATTCATCAGTGCGTCTTGATCTGAACATGTTTTAAATATTCTATATATGAACATGTCAGAATTTCTTCATGGTCATCAACATTTTAAAAATAAAAATAAACTGGTGTCATGTTAAATCTTCCCCAAACCAGGTATCTATGTCTGAATTAACATTTTCGGTCTCTCTGAGGTGATCATTGTTTATAGTTGGCAAACCATGGCAAACGGTATCGTATGTGATACCAACACTGTCGGCACTTATTTTACCTGATGGGATGAGAGGTGATGCCTACCTTTTATTAATATTTGGTCAGGTAAACATTGGTCTCATGCATTTGTGGAATGTTTTACTGATTCGGGAAGACAGCTTATTGTTTTACTGAAACTTTGTCACCTTATAGTCACATACAAAATGTGTCAATAAATTTGCAGATTTTTCAAAATCGGTTTTCGTTTTTCAGTTTTCTATTGTATTAATTATACATTATTCCATATGAAATCAACCAACAAAATTCTTCACCCCTCTGATTTTAATAAAAAATTGGCACACGTTGGACCCGTTGTGAAATTTACCTATGCCAAATTTCAGACTTCATGTTACCTCATGTAGCATCATTACAGCCAAAGTTATTTCTAAATGACTTTGTTAGAGGTAACGTGAAGTTTGCAATTTTTTATTTTTATGCAATAATGTAATTTTTTTAACTATTTCACTTCAGAAATTTGGAGGGGTCAAGAACATGTTGCCCTTTTTTGGTTGATTTCGTGTGGATTGACCCTGCTGCATCAACAAAAGCTTCCCGTTTAGAGCTTACTAAACTCGGTGATAGTGGACACCCTATCTTGGGAGTGCGATGGGCCCGGATGGAGGGGTAATAGTGGACACCCTACCTTGCGAGTGCAATGGGCCCGGATGGAGGGGTGATGGTGGACACCCTACCTTGGGAGTGCGATGGGCCTGGATGGAGGGGTGATATTGGACACCCTATCTTGGGAGTGTGATGGGCCCAGATGGAGGGGTGATAGTGGACACCCTATCTTGGGAGTGTGATGGGCCCAGATGGAGGGGTGATAGTGGACACCCTATCTTAGGAGTGCGGTGGGCCTGGATGGAGGGGTGATATTGGACACCCTATCTTGGGAGTGTGATGGGCCCAGATGGAGGGGTGATGCCAAAATTAAATGACTGCTAACCCCCTTCCTCTCAAGAAAACCCATTTTCTTTAGTAAAACATATTTTAAGATGTCTCTTTCTACACTGACATTCCATGTTTCTTTGGATATTTTGGCACTAGTCTAATAATGAACCAATGCAACACATAAAACTTATTTATAAACAATAGTTTCTCTTTATTATTAACTATTATTCATAGTATACATAAACAAAGTGACATAAGAGTACATAACATACATGATGCTACTGTGCTGTATAGCAAAACTATATTCTATACAGAACATGACCATTCACGGAGGTCAAATACTGGTTTTAAGGCAAAACCGACCAAATATCTGACTTAATGAAAAGAACTGAGTGGCCAGACAGTGTACAGTACAACAGCGGTGAAAGGCGCATTCACTGAACATGTGAGTTCAACTAAGAACAGCACAAGATTACAAGAGAACACCAAAGTGTTACTAAAACATCTGTAAGTTTATGACCCCAAAACGCAGCTGCCATGATAACCCCATTAGTCAAATAACACGTGAAACGGTTCGCAGTGAAATTTCCCGATACCGTTGTGCAAATCATGGTCAGATGAACATAGATTAAAAACTATAGATACCCGTCTTCGTGTAGAAGCATACTTACATTAGGAAAAGATCCCTCTGCACAGTAGTTAAGGAATTTCAAAAATATTTCACCAAAAAGCCAAATGGTATATAAATGGCAAAACAAGCCCAGTGAGATTTTCAGACAAAAGTTTCTCATTTCTGCCAGATTTATAGACAAAATATCTAAAAAAATTGCCAAATTTATGGCAAGAATTAGACTTAATTTTATTCAAACGCTGATGTGACTTTTTTAAACGCCAACCTGAGATTGAACGATTTTTTTCTTCTTCCACAAGCCGGGTCCATAGTAGAGGTAGAAACAACCCACATTTTGTGCTAAAACACTAACCATGCCTACCATTCAGTACACTGACAGTTTGCCGAGGTAGACATTTTCCACGGCCTGTTGCACAACAAGTGTCATTACACAAGACAATCCAACAAAATCAACATGTCTGAAGACGTTTAATTACAGATTATTATAATGCCACTGAACCACATCAGTTCAGTCTTACTGAAAAAACATAATTTTGTTGACGAACCACTGGGGTAATTCTTTCCCCAACTCCTCACAAACACATACCAAAGAGCCTAGCAGAAATTCATCACAGAGGTTTCCATATTCTGAGGTTTTGATTAGTAAAGGTCCTAGTAGAGTCCTACCAAATAAAAAAACCCAAAGTGAAATGTAAACATGACTTTATAAACTGTACAATTTGAGGCTTGATGTTGGAAATAATAAAACAAGGAACTGATCCTTGTTAATTAAACAGCATTCTAGCAAAATCCTGCCGTACACTACGTCCACCACCATCTTGCCAACACTAGAATTTGTAGCCAACGTTTGCAGAAAACTGAGGTCATACCAAAATAATTTGTACCAACAGCCACCGGGGGTGGGGCCTGTTGAAAGCAACACCTTGCCTTGCTACCTATTGCCCTGGGTGTCATAACTACACGCCCCTTTCATGTTGCCCCAGCCACCCTGCAAAACGGATGAGTGAATGTTCCGCCCCAACTTCCGGGATGGACTACGTTTGGGCAACAACCTGATTCAAGAAGATTACAACCAGCTATCAAAACTTTGTACAGAAGAACGAAAAACAACATGCAGTGTTGACTACGATGTGGTCGTCCGGCAGCAGCCACCTGTGTCATTGGCACGCCCTGCCCCCTCCCTCCCTACCCCCTACACGCCCTGCCCCCTCCCTCCCTACCCCCTACACGCCCGGCCCCCTCCCTCCCTACCCCCTATACGCCTGTCTATCCGCCTCATTCCCTGTAGCCTTTCCTCGTACATTTGTTTAACACATCCCGACAGTGTATAATATAATAATATTAACATTCAGTAGTAATAGTAGCAGCAATAATCATAATGATAACATATTCTTTAACTATACACTAACTACAATATGTACAAAGAGGTAGTAAAACTGATCGAAACTGCACAAAACAAATGATGCACGTGACACATTAGTTCAATAAAGAAACGTTGATCACACGTCCAGATCTACGGCGGAAGTCACCCAAACGATCCACTTGATCTGCGTCAAACAACACCCACGTATGGCATAGCCTAGCTGTGAGTGACAACACTTGCAATTGATAAATCATCCTAGTTAGTTCTTACGAGAACGCCGCCAGACTATTTTCCTGCTGCGATGAGAGATTTCTAGGAACTCGTGTCTTACAGGTAGTGTGAGCAGGCCATGACCAACATACTCGCAGCTATTTGTGTCTGCTTTTTACAGCAGTAGACACATTTCGAAGCACAGCCCGAGTGCCACACCAGCAAACAATAGCAGAACAGCACAGCTTTCATTGGTAGCGTCCAGCAATGAATCTGGCACTGTAGATAACGTTTGTGTGTCTACACAAAGCAATGCAGTACGTATACATATGACAACCTAATTGATTGCACTAGAAGACACCGCTAACCTGCCACATATTTTACATGAAATCCGTTTTTCTTACATTAAATTCTGTATAAAGCCATCTAAGTCCGCATAAAAAATGTCATTAGTCAACGGCCTATAGCATTCCTATTCTGACCGAGTTTCGCTGTCTATCTGACTATGAAATATACATTAAATGACACCCACTACCTTTCTGCTTAGCCTCAAAAGCATTTGTGCTTTGACCCCTATAATTTTGTCATTTGATTTTACACTTTGATGAACACAAGAAAATCTGTACTTTGTCAAGATTTTTCAATTTGAAACAAATCTGTATAATATTAAAAATGGGATATGGCCGTACACCTCCGAAAGATCCTTATTGCGTGTACAGGATGTCATACAATGTGGCAGGTCGGCGTAAAGATATCTTCGTAGTGCGACTGGCGACAGACTGTTGACCTTACAACCACTACAGGGCATGAAAATTGAAAGGCCACATACAACATATACAAGTTAATGGATTAGGCAGACGACAGCGAGACACAACTCAGTAACTCAGTCGTAGCTACAGCTCTATTTACATGGATTCCTATATGCATATAACTTACTTGTGATTATTTATATATGGACTGACAGCTGCACACTTGTGAGCTCGTTGCGTGCACTGCCATGCATTTGTGTTAACGCAGAAATGGCCATACATTCAAGCATACAGTGCGTGCGTTATTATGCAGGATTGGATGAAGATTGAAGTATGTGCCATTGAGGAAAACCATTTCGAAACTGAAGGCATAGTACCAAAAAGGCAGATTATGCATTGGAAAGTTGACAACTCATTGAAAACTCAAAGTGCCACTGTTGGCATGACAGAACCATCTGACCATGCCAACAGCAGGGTGAGTCGGTTAGTCCAGAAGATTCCTAAATACACGTAACGTTTGTGAGGTTTACTTGTGAAACAACTGATTTCTAATGGCACAAAGGTAGGCTTGACACAAACTGACAGCGCAGACAACTACTTGTGTTCACATACAATAACATTATGGACATCTTTACACGATACACAGCTAGTTCAAACTAAGTACGTCACCGGTACATGGGTGAGCTAGTCATGACACATGGTATGTGATCATCACGACATATGTCACTAGGATAACATGTGCTCATCATGACATGTCACCAGGATAACATGTGCACATCATGACATGTCACCAGGATAACATGTGCACATCATGACATATCACCAGGATAACATGTGCACATCATGACATGCCACCAGGATAACATGTGCTCACCATGACATGTCGCTGCGTGTCACCGGTATAACATGTGCTCACCATGACATGCCGTTGCATGTCACCAGTATAGCATACACTTCGAGGAATGCTCACCAACATTAATCACCGAAGAGTGTCTATTTCTATTTCGCTAATACAACGACACAGTTCAACAGCGTCGTTCACCGGGTTATCATTAACACACACATTATGTATGGTTGTAATTCCGTGTGGCTCCACTACCGTCGAAGTAATCACGACTTCACGCACGCCCCAAAGGACTCCACTTGCTACACCTGCCCTACTTCATCAAAAGCATTCGGTAATCACCAAAACAGCAAACGCCGACAACTAAACAATGGTGAAGATTACAGAACTTGTAAGTGCATCCACAACTACGAGAGAACATCTCGCATGGTGTGTGTACACTTCTCAACGGATTCACTCTAGTAGTACTCAGTAGTAGTAGTAGTAGTAGTCGTAGCCTCCAGATTGATCACTGTTATCTCATACAGACCTCACTCAGACATCCAGTGACATACAGACTTGAAGTGACAGTAACCAGAGAAGTCTTATTGGAAAACAAAGATACGTGCACAGTTCACATCACTTCCTGCCACAATCTCTTGTAATCAACCGGAGGGAAAATGCATCTCTTGGCTGAATTGGTGCACATTTTCCGACATGGTTGCCTGTGCAAATCATGACAACGCTGTAAAACACGAGCTATGTATTTAGCTGCACAATTAATTTTTGGCACCACAAAGTACGGCTTAGTCGTCCAAATAGCAAGAATTTTGTTTGGCCTTATAAATTATTCCCATGGGCTGTGCATGATTAGGACCACCCACCCAGCAAGTGATCAGATATACCCGTAATTTTATGTATACATATCCACATATCTACGTTACATAAACATCTATATGTGCATCTACAGTACACCGTCTCTAAGCTGGCCTTCACGAAGTTGACTTTGGGGAATATCCGAACGATTTTGTGATGAAAAATAATTTTCCTTATGCTGGAATTCCAGAATCCTCACATTTTAATATTTACGTTAAAAATTATGCATGTTGTGTTCGCTTCAAACCATTGAAGAATCGATTACAAGTATTGGTGTAATATATCAATGCGGTAATGCCGTAGTAAGAAACATGTCAGCATTTAGCGGCAGCTATTCTGGACTCCCAAAAGACGGGAGGCGCCCCAACTATCGCCTTGCTTCGAGACGGATTACTGTACATGTACATAAACAATAGTGTCACAAACTCGACGCATCCACAAAATACTTGGCCACATCGCATGAGAACTTCAGCCAATTCACCAGGGCAACAGAAACAACACACACTGCAGTAAATTTAACAAGTTCTTGTCAATTCTGTTAATTTCACTTGATCATCTGCCATGCAGTACAGAATGAAATTAAAATCAACAAAATACCCACTGCCTCTGGTGGCAGTCGACGAGACCACGGGCGAACCCCTAGCGGCCCCCGTCGGAAATGTTTCGACTGGTAAAAAGAAAAATTGCTGCCACCGACGTCGCCTGAAATTGTCACTAAAATATGCCCTGAGAAAGACGGTGTGTCGCCATCTATAATAATTATTATACTAACACGGGCCCGCCAATCACTAGCATCCGAACGCAATATATACATACACGCACACAACTTCGCTGCTGTGTGCGATGCTGTTACCATGGTAACACTTGACGATTGTAATGAGGCTTCGCAGTGAGTCAGTGCGGGTGCACTTGGTGTATCGTGATGGGCGCTGTCGAGCTCGGGGTCGACTCGCCACTTGTCTCGTTCAAGCGAGGACGTCGACTGAAGCGCCCTCTCATGGGTCCTGTTGAAAAAATATTGAGAAATCAGAAACTGTCTTCTTCCTAGAGGCTTGAAGAACCCTGACTGCCATCACATGGTTCCTACCCTTTCATGATAACATAATTCTAGGACATTATTTATAATTTCAAGGACACATCATGTCCCCAATGTTCATAAGTCATGAACAGATGACACATTTGTAGTGAAAACAATTATTATGCCTTAATAAAAAAAAATTATCAAATTATCAACCTTCTTTTTGCCACAGAGCAGCAATACAATTATATTTATATACGTTAAATAGTAACATAAATTAAGTAATTTTTCCAGGACATAATTAGTTTTTCTTCAGGTTTTCTAGGTTCTGGGAAAAAAACCTCAGAAATCCAGTACTTTCCAGGATGCATAGGATCTCTGCTATGAGGCGACACGAATCAACCTGTCCGAGCATTGGCTAGTAACCATTATGTTTTCATTAGCCACCACACCGGGTGTTCAAGATGTTAGAATATAAATAGTTTATACCATAAAATGCAAATTTACAAATAAAAATTTGATCAGACTGTACTTTTAAAGTCACACTTAAAAAGTATGATAACAACAACTAAACGTCATACTGACGACTACAGCAGACTCCTTTTAACAGAATCACTTTAGGCAGCGCAATTGGATTCTATTAAGCCAAAAAAATTTTGAGAGAGTAAAATGACATGGAAGTGAATGTGCAACAATTGAGCTTTATTTTGCTCGTAATGAATCACTGAGTAGAAGCTACAAAACTTTGTAAACTGATATTCCCAAAAGACAAATATTTTTAACTGACAATAATCGCAACCTATTATGTACATCACACGAGGACTGGTCTAAGTTGCAACAGTTAACAGACTTAGAGTCAGTTATATTATATGTCAATTGCAATTACACACCAATTATAAATACCAATTCCACCTCAAAAATATCAATTCCAATTCAAAAATACCAATTATCCACTCCATATTGAAATAAAATCACGAGAATATAGCAAGCAAAGCGATACTCAACACACACAAAAAATTACATAGATTTTAAAGCAGCTTTATTTAATTCTTGCTTATCATAATACATTATGGCAAACAGATATGATATATGCAACATATTATGTTTTACTGATTATTTGCAATAAACAATTTGAGGTAAAAACTCACATGATGTAATTTAAAAAGTAATTGAAAAGTTTATGTTTCTTAATCGTCAAACCATAACTGAGTATGACACCAATGATTGGTTAACTACTCTATGAGCTATGAAACTACCAATTACATTTTCACCAATTCCAATTCCAGAATTGGATTTGTCATTTCAATTTCAATGTAATTGACCTGACGGCTATAATCAATAATATTTCAGTTTATGTAATCTTTTAACCGTTTTTCCTGTACAATGTAGTTTTTCACAAGAAACACCCATAGTCAGTTAAGAGTTAAACTCTGGAATGGTGAACAAAACGACTGGGTTATATTACTTTCAGTCTAAATTTATTGATGTGGTTTTCATTAAAATGACTGTGCTAATTCTAATTAGTTTGGAATGTAATCAAGTTACTACTTCACGTTCAGCCTGCCATGAATGGACATGAAAATTATGTCTGATGTACCATGTTTTGAAAAGAATCTGTCACATGTATTATGTAGTTTTATCACTATTAGGACAAGTAATATAAGTATTACAGTTCTTCTTGCCCTTTTTCAACAATTATGCAGTGTTGTAATGACATCGCTACCTGTATCATGTGTGTCCAATGATTGAAAGAAAGATTCACTAATTCAAGGCTGACCTGTGTGCGTGTGGATGAACCAGAGGGCCGCTGTCAACAAGACACCCATGATGAAGGCTGCGAACGAGATGCCCACAACAGTCAACGTATCCAACCCCTGCACCCGTACCACCTGAACGCAGTTGGTCGGCCCGTCCTGGGCATCGTGGATGTTGCCAGAGGTGCCACTTCCTAATGTTGTGGTCGCTGGTTCAAGAACAGGTTGGGTTAAGTTTCATATATAATCAACTGTAAGTAATTACAATGCATGTTATTACAAAATGTAATGGCAATCTAAAGTAATAGCAAGAGTTATTATGACCCATAACGATACCTAATCAAGTCACATAATGTGCTAGTCGTAGCACGTTAAAAACAAACTACCAAAAAACTTAATCTTCCTACCACCATTCTAAATGTACTCCTCTGGGAGTCCTCACAAACGTTTGTCATTTCACTGGCATTGTCACCAGATGTAGATATCTGATTTACAGCAACTCAGCTATAGAATATCCAGTGTTTAAACTGTGCTATAAAGAGACACAATGATCCCCAAATGGTATATAAAAAATTCCCCACACAATACAGAAAAAAAATGTAAATGCATCTACGTGTTCCGCAACAAACAAGCGATATTAAGTGATGTTATGTCTCATGACTGGAGTAGATTTTGCTTACTTCAACGGCCCATATTGTCAAGACTTACTTCACAGGGCCCATATTGTCAAGACTTACAAATTCGTAACTCATGTTTTTCGTAAATATGGCAGCATAACTGTCCCGGCGGGGGGGGGATTCACTCCTTGAATATCTGGATAAATATTATCCAATGTGCTAAATACTGAACAGGCCTAATGAAGTATTACATAATCCATGTTGAATCTTAGCCAAGACTGCTAGTCTGGCATTTTAACATTAAATTAATAAAGATTCACCATGTCATTTTGGCATTAAATTAAATGAGCGACTGCCCCAGGTTCAGCTTTGCTATATTTCTCAGGAAAACTTGAGTTAAGAATTGATGAGTCTTTTGAGAAAACACAGAAAGAGTAAATATGAAGAAGTAAAAAGCATTACCTCCTGTGTTCTTCCAGGTCACCAACTCTGGCTCCGCCAACTTCAAGAGGCTTGTATGAATGAACGTCGTCTCCGGTACGTTCTTAGGGTGCATGTTACGTGTGAGGCAGTAGCGGTCACGCGATACACACTAAAAAAATACAGTCAATACTCTGTCACTCATCAAGGTCATGCTTGAAAAAGGTTAGTCCTTATATAGCGCGGTATCCAGTCCTTGGGACTGCTCAACGCGCGGTACACTTCACAACCTCCCTGGCAGACTTGTTCATTCTAACACAAACTCAACTTCTCTGGCCAAAGAAATTTATTCAACAACAACAACATAATACAGGTGCATAGTATGGTGTGCTGCTGCTGCTGCTGCTGCTGCTGCTGCTGCTGCTGCTGCTGAAGGGAAATAGCTGAAGTCATACGACTCATAAGGTGTAGTGCCCTTCTCAAACTATGCCCTTCACACATTAATACTTTGAATAAGCCCACTGAATTTATTGAAAAATAAGTTTGTTACCTTTAGAATACTTGTGCTCAACGAGCTTCCGGGACCTTCACAGTCTCTTCATCAGCGTTAGAATGCGTGACACCCAACAACCACGTCACATGACACTGGACAGCAGTGCTTTCTAACGCTGATGAAGGGACCTTGAAAGTCCTGGCAGCTCCATTGAGCACAACAAGTATTCTGACAGGTAACAAACTTATTTTTCAATATGAATGCAACAGAGTAAGGAATCAACTTACACACTACATTACTGTCTTGTTATTTCTAATGTACGAAGTCACAGCCTACCAAGGGCAGCGTAATCAGTCCAGACAGCGACATGAGTCTTACACTCACGGTAAATGCTTGCTTACTTACTACAGTGGAACCTCACTATTAAGGTCACCCTCGAATCTGGGCCAAAGTGACCTGAATAGCTGTTGACCGTATTAGCGGGACTTCATGTCCTATACTTTATTGTCATGGAAATAATTCTCGTACTGTGCCAGGGTGACCATAATGACGAAGTGGCTGTGTTACTGAGGTGACCGTAAAGCGAGGTTCGACTATACGTGTGTGGCGCCCGTGTACGTACCCGTTCCATGGTGGGGTGTTTGACGCGGCTGCAGACAACGACGTGACACTGGATGTAGGAATGCACCCTGCCCTCCCAGAAGCGGTAGTACTTGAAGCTGAAGCGTTGTTGCTGGGCCGTGTCGTCGTCACTCTCCGGTGTTGCCACCTTGTTGTTGTTGGTCTTCATGTGCCACTTCACCGTCTTGTCCAGCTTGCACCTGGAACAGAGGGTGGCATTAAGGTGGCATCTCACTGGGTGTTACTAAGGGGGGGTTTCACAGGGGTGGCATTAAGGGGGATCTCACAGGGTAGCATCTTGTAGGGGTGGCATTAAGGGAGCATCTAACAGGGGTGGCATTAAGAAGATATCACACAGGGGGTGGCATTAACGGGATGTCTCACAGGGGGTGGCATAAGGGGATGTGTCACAAGGGGTGGCATTAAAAGGACATCGAAAAAATTAATCACAAGCTAGTCTTGGTCATTTAAATTAATTTACTCTGTTTGTACAGCTGATGTGAAATAACACAGCAATATCCAATACGAGGTGTTCCAAGCAATGAATGTAAAGTGAAAGTTAGAACAGGTGCCTTGCAGGATTTCCAACATTATCAATCAGACCCTTGCAACCTTTGAACATAATGTGAACTATGGAGGGGTTTACGGTGTTACACTTGTGGTCAAAGAAATCTATATTGTCATAAAATATATGTCTGTGGGCCACTGAATGGTCTTAAAGAGAAATAAACACTCGACTTCACTAAATATGTCGGGGGAAAAAATATTCAGTGACTCTTAGACTCTGAACAAGAGAACTTTGATATATCAGCACACTGTAAGCATTTTCTTTTTATGACTGTATGACACTGTTCTTGAGACATCTCTACATTGTCAACTCACCCCGTACTGATCAGGATGTGGCGATCTTCACTGTGCTCAGAAGTCGATGACGCCACTGAACAATTTTCGATCAACAAACCAAAATTTGGATCTGTATAAAAAGGAAGAACACACATTTACATACACTGCTGACTCATGTCAGGAAGACAAGACAGCTTCAATCATCTAGTTCTCATCAACTTGTTGTTTGTAAAGGTGAAACAGACATTGGAGTCAGGGCTTTCTCAGTTGCCACACCAACTCTGTGGAACTGTGACATGTTTACCCTCTTTAGCCATGTTTACCCTCTTTAGCCATGTTTACCCTCTTTAGCCATGCTTACCCTCTTTAGCCATGTTTACCCTCTTTAGCCATGATTACCCTCCTCAGCTTCCTACTGTATCCATCCATCTATTGACAACTTTAATACTGCTTACGGATTTCGAAGTTGACTAACCCGTCTGTTCAGATGCACCTCTGAGCTTCAGTTCTGAGAATTTAGGCGTGAAAGAAGTTTTTGTATTGTTAGTGTTACATTTATAGGCAATACATTCTAAGTACGCTGTATGTTAACTCTGAAGCCATTCTGTACAAAGCATACAATTTCTCCAGTGCATGTAAGTAACAACAATGTCATAATTTCTCCAGTGCATGTAAGTAACAACACTGTCATCATTTCTCCAGTGCATGTAAGTAACAACACTGTCATCATTTCTCCAGTGCATATAAGTAACAACACTGTCATCATTTATTTCTCCAGCGCATGTAAGTAACAACACTGTCATCATTTATTTCTCCAGTGCATGTAAGTAACAACACTGTCATCATTTCTCCAGTGCATGTAAGTAACAACACCGTCATCATTTCTCCAGTTCATGTAAGTAACAACACTGTCATCATTTCTCCAGTGCATATAAGTAACAACACTGTCATCATTTATTTCTCCAGCGCATGTAAGTAACAACACTGTCATCATTTCTCCGGTGCATGTAAGTAACAACACTGTCATCATTTATTTCTCCAGTGCATGTAAGTAACAACACTGTCATAATTTCTCCAGTGCATGTAAGTAACAACACTGTCATAATTTCTCCAGTGCATGTAAGTAACAACACTGTCATCATTTCTCCAGTGCATGTAAGTAACAACGCTGTCATCATTTCTCCAGTGCATGTAAGTAACAACATTGTCATCATTTCTCCAGTGCATGTAAGTAACAACGCTGTCATCATTTCTCCAGTGCATGTAAGTAACAACGCTGTCATCATTTATGCTTCTCCCAGGAGGAAAAAAATGGGATCTTAAATCAAACCGCGAGCTATTTTTATATCGCTTGAAGATACTATATCACTTCAGAATATGTCAAATACGCGTATAGTTCTGCTTTCAGTGTTATATCAAGACCTTGACAGGTTGGCAATGTGCCAACTGGTTTGGGGTTTAAAAATAAACTACTACATCTGCTACTGCTACTTATTGCTACTAACTGTTACTACTACTACATTGAAAGAAGGAATCAAATATAGTATCACTACCAAGTGTAATTCGTAACATTTCTGGCCAGATGAGATCCTCTATTAAAACGACGGCTGCCAAATATTTCCTGTTTGCCGATAGATTGATCACGGGTATGTGTGCTATGTTCATAATGGGTTATATTTATGTGTGTGTTTACTGAAAGCTCGTTATAACTTATAGAGTTGCATGAATAATCACTGAGCCAGAAGCCATGTCTGCATCTGTTGTG
This sequence comes from Lamellibrachia columna, assembly GCA_963662155.1. Taxonomy (NCBI): domain Eukaryota; kingdom Metazoa; phylum Annelida; class Polychaeta; order Sabellida; family Siboglinidae; genus Lamellibrachia; species Lamellibrachia columna. Next base: position 9,272,759 of record OY759272.1, read on the forward strand.
TAAACAGGATTTCATTTATCAAAATTAACTGTGGTAAATCACTTGGGTCCATCAGTTGCATACTTATCTGAGCAGCAAACCACCCTGCACCATCAACACTTACATCATATTGACTCTATATCTCTCCACTGTCAATATCTAAAGATACAAAGTCTGATAATTTTGTATCACAAAATCATGTTTTATGGTGTAAACTATATAATTCTGCCCAAATGTGTTTTCGCGAACCGCAATATTTAAATATAATTTGACCATTTTCTGTTTATGCCTATCAACCTTGCCATTTAGCCTGCATTGTAAACATGATATTCGAGTCAAAACGGGGAGGGGGGAAGGCAGTTAGCTGCCTTGACCACTCTGGTAACCCCAGCTGAGCCAACATGTCAAAACATCAACTCAACTACAAAGGCCAAATACGGCCAGAGCCATTGCTGCACTAGCTCCCAATATTGGCATATTGGCATATCTGCACTATGGTCTACTGAATTATCTGCACCTTGGCTCACATCTGCTTAATCACAAAATTGTCAGTGAAGGTCACCGAACAAACAGCACAGTTCTCTCACTGTGTGAAGACAAACGCATACATTAAACCCTCCGTGTAACTCAATACAAATCTCTCGGCTAGCCTCCACGGTAACCTGTAATACCATTTCTTTTGGCATTTAATTGCTTTTTACATGAATGCATGTGTTACTGCCCGGCAATAAATAAAATAAGCAAAGGAAATGGCCATCTTGCACTGTGTCCTGCTACTAATGCACTCTCTGGCCTGCGTAATAAGAGAGCTGATGTCCTCAACATAACCACAGGGGACATTGCGAATTTACTGGATTACACTTACTGACAGCAAATTGAGATAGATATGAAGATGATTAGAATCCAGGACAGTTTGACCTGCAGCGGACACAGCATCCTAGTCATGTGAGTAATTCTTGGGAAATGAAGCTTTTTCTGACAGCACTGCATCGCGCAGGACATTTAACTGTCAATATGACATAAGGCAGTGCTATAGTTGAGCTAAACAAAATGTATTGGCCAACAGAATGAAGACAAGAACTAGAAAATTGCTAAAATTGGTTTCCTAGCAAAGTTAGACTTGGTCCCAACCAAATATGATTAAAAACATGTTTTCAATCGAGTGCAACAAACGGCAGAAATCGCCGCAGAATAGACCATATTCACAACATGTAAGATACCTATTGGCTAAGAATAAAACTACAGTTGTGGGACGTGTTTGCTACTTCATGTTTGTGATGTCATTGCAATATGATTGTAACGTCAATGTGATATATGTTTGTGACGTCACTGCAATGTGTTTGTGACGTCATTGCAATATGTTTGTAATGTCATTGCAATGTTTGTGACGTCACTGTAATATGTTTATGATGTCATTGCAATATGTTTGTGACGTCATTGCAATGTTTGTGACGTCAATGCGATATATGTTTGTGACGTCATTGCAATGTTTGTGACGTCAATGCGATATGTTTGTGACATCAATGCGATATATGTTTATGACGTCAATTCGATGTTTGTAACGTCACTGCGATATATGTTTGTGATGTCATTGCGATATATGTTTGTGACGTCATTGCGATATATGTTTGTGACGTCAGTGCGATATATATTTGTGACGTCATTGCAATATGTTTGTGACGTCAATGCGATATGTTTGTGACGTCACTGTGATATGTTTGGTACGTCATTGCAATATGTTTGTGACGTCACTGCGATATATGTTTGTGATGTCACTGCAATGCGTGAAACTGGTAGATTTCGAAATTTGTCATATAAATATTTCATATTTTTATAATTTTTCCAAATACGGTTGTTTTACTTATGTAGTCAGCTTTATTATCTGCTGTTACACAATAGGCATTATTTACAACACATATGACATCTGTTGGCTAAGAAAGAAACCATGGATGTGGGTTACAGTTACATCTGTTGGCTAAGAATGAAACCATGGATGTGGGTTACAGTTACATCTGTTGGCTAAGAATGAAACCATGGATGTGGGTTACAGTAACATCTGTTGGCTAAGAATGAAACCATGGATGTGGGTTACAGTAACATCTGTTGGCTAAGAATGAAAACATGGATGTGGGTTACAGTTACATCTGTTGGCTAAGAATGAAACCATGGATGTGGGTTACAGTAACATCTGTTGGCTAAGAATGAAAACATGGATGTGGGTTACAGTTACATCTGTTGGCTAAGAATGAAACCATGGATGTGGGTTACAGTAACATCTGTTGGCTAAGAATGAAAACATGGATGTGGGTTACAGTTACATCTGTTGGCTAAGAATGAAACCATGGATGTGGGTTACAGTTACATCTGTTGGCTAAGAATGAAACCATGGATGTGGGTTACAGTAACATCTGTTGGCTAAGAATGAAAACATGGATGTGGGTTACAGTAACATCTGTTGGCTAAGAATGAAAACATGGATGTGGGTTACAGTTACATCTGTTGGCTAAGAATGAAACCATGGATGTGGGTTACAGTAACATCTGTTGGCTAAGAATGAAAACATGGATGTGGGTTACAGTAACATCTGTTGGCTAAGAATGAAACCATGGATGTGGGTTACAGTTACATCTGTTGGCTAAGAATGAAACCATGGATGTGGGTTACAGTTACATCTGTTGGCTAAGAATAAAAACATGGATGTGGGTTACAGTTACATCTGTTGGCTAAGAATGAAACCATGGATGTGGGTTACAGTAACATCTGTTGGCTAAGAATAAAAACATGGATGTGGGTTACAGTTACATCTGTTGGCTAAGAATGAAACCATGGATGTGGGTTACAGTAACATCTGTTGGCTAAGAATGAAACCATGGATGTGGGTTACAGTAACATCTGTTGGCTAAGAATGAAACCATGGATGTGGGTTACAGTTACATCTGTTGGCTAAGAATGAAACCATGGATGTGGGTTACAGTTACATCTGTTGGCTAAGAATGAAACCATGGATGTGGGTTACAGTAACATCTGTTGGCTAAGAATGAAACCATGGATGTGGGTTACAGTTACATCTGTTGGCTAAGAATGAAACCATGGATGTGGGTTACAGTTACATCTGTTGGCTAAGAATGAAACCATGGATGTGGGTTACAGTAACATCTGTTGGCTAAGAATGAAAACATGGATGTGGGTTACAGTAACATCTGTTGGCTAAGAATGAAACCATGGATGTGGGTTACAGTTACATCTGTTGGCTAAGAATGAAACCATGGATGTGGGTTACAGTAACATCTGTTGGCTAAGAATGAAAACATGGATGTGGGTTACAGTAACATCTGTTGGCTAAGAATGAAACCATGGATGTGGGTTACAGTTACATCTGTTGGCTAAGAATGAAACCATGGATGTGGGTTACAGTAACATCTGTTGGCTAAGAATGAAAACATGGATGTGGGTTACAGTAACATCTGTTGGCTAAGAATGAAACCATGGATGTGGGTTACAGTTACATCTGTTGGCTAAGAATGAAACCATGGATGTGGGTTACAGTTACATCTGTTGGCTAAGAATGAAACCATGGATGTGGGTTACAGTTACATCTGTTGGCTAAGAATGAAACCATGGATGTGGGTTACAGTTACATCTGTTGGCTAAGAATGAAACCATGGATGTGGGTTACAGTTACATCTGTTGGCTAAGAATGAAACCATGGATGTGGGTTACAGTAACATCTGTTGGCTAAGAATGAAACCATGGATGTGGGTTACAGTAACATCTGTTGGCTAAGAATGAAAACATGGATGTGGGTTACAGTTACATCTGTTGGCTAAGAATGAAACCATGGATGTGGGTTACAGTAACATCTGTTGGCTAAGAATGAAACCATGGATGTGGGTTACAGTTACATCTGTTGGCTAAGAATGAAACCATGGATGTGGGTTACAGTAACATCTGTTGGCTAAGAATGAAACCATGGATGTGGGTTACAGTTACATCTGTTGGCTAAGAATGAAAACATGGATGTGGGTTACAGTTACATCTGTTGGCTAAGAATGAAACCATGGATGTGGGTTACAGTTACATCTGTTGGCTAAGAATGAAACCATGGATGTGGGTTACAGTTACATCTGTTGGCTAAGAATGAAACCATGGATGTGGGTTACAGTTACATCTGTTGGCTAAGAATGAAACCATGGATGTGGGTTACAGTTACATCTGTTGGCTAAGAATGAAACCATGGATGTGGGTTACAGTTACATCTGTTGGCTAAGAATGAAACCATGGATGTGGGTTACAGTAACATCTGTTGGCTAAGAATGAAACCATGGATGTGGGTTACAGTTACATCTGTTGGCTAAGAATGAAACCATGGATGTGGGTTACAGTTACATCTGTTGGCTAAGAATGAAACCATGGATGTGGGTTACAGTTACATCTGTTGGCTAAGAATGAAAACATGGATGTGGGTTACAGTTACATCTGTTGGCTAAGAATGAAACCATGGATGTGGGTTACAGTTACATCTGTTGGCTAAGAATGAAACCATGGATGTGGGTTACAGTTACATCTGTTGGCTAAGAATGAAACCATGGATGTGGGTTACAGTTACATCTGTTGGCTAAGAATGAAACCATGGATGTGGGTTACAGTTACATCTGTTGGCTAAGAATGAAACCATGGATGTGGGTTAGTTACATCTGTTGGCTAAGAATGAAACCATGGATGTGGGTTACAGTTACATCTGTTGGCTAAGAATGAAACCATGGATGTGGGTTACAGTTACACGATGTCCTTAAAGTCTCTTCTCACGTCACAGAAACATTTCCTATCGACATGTATTTTCTTACAGTGTGAACTTGTTTGTGGATCATATTTAATATATTAAAGATGTTCCACAAACAAGAACATTTATGTACAGTAAATAGTGATAGGATTTCATGAAGACCACGTAAGTTACACAATTTAGCTATTTGTTGGGCACATTGTACAAGACAGAGTGAAAAAGTTTTCTTTTTAATCCCATAGTTGGTAGAAAACCAATTTGTTGTCTTTTTCTGCACTTCTACCTTCTATTTGTTAATACAGCTGTCGTCGTTCAACTTAATCACAACCACTGAACAAGGCGACCAGAGTTGTTGGTATTTCTGCACTTTGGCCTAATTAATTAGCTGCACCTTGGCCCACATCTGCTTAACAACAGTATAATGGAAGTGCATAATATTATATTCAACACAACAGCTTAGTGACCTGTTCATTCTGCCATGCATGAAACCTATTCGTTCACATATCAACCTCACTCTGTAGCCACCTACTCATTTATACAGCTGAGAGAACTGAGGCAATGTGGGGTGAACAAAATTGCCAAAAACCGCAGCAAGAGGATATCAACCCGACTTCTCTTGATCGAGTCTGGCATTCTAACACAATGTCACCGTGCCCCACACAAACTACAGTGACAGTACACCGGTGTGTATGGATGCAAGAAGTGTATGGATGTAAGAAGTGTATGGATGCAAGAAGTGTATGGATGCAAGAAGTGTATGGGTGCAAGAAGTGTGTGGATGCAAGAAGTGTATGGATGTAAGAAGTGTATGGATGCAAGAAGTGTATGGATGCAAGAAGTGTATGGGTACAAGAAGTGTGTGGGTGCAAGAAGTGTATGGATGCAAGAAGTGTGTGGGTGCAAGAAGTGTATGGATGCAAGAAGTGTATGGGTGCAAGAAGTGTGTGGGTGCAAGAAGTGTATGGATGCAAGAAGTGTATGGGTGCAAGAAGTGTATGGGTGCAAGAAGTGTATGGATGCAAGAAGTGTATGGATGCAAGAAGTGTATGGGTGCAAGAAGTGTATGGGTGCAAGAAGTGTATGGACGCAGGAAGTGTATGGACGCAGGAAGTGTATGGATGCAGGAAGTGTATGGATGCAAGAAGTGTATGGACGCAGGAAGTGTATGGATGCAGGAAGTGTATGGACGCAGGACGTATATGGGTGCAAGAAGTGTATGGATGCAAGAAGTGTATGGATGCAGGAAGTGTATGGATGCAAGAAGTGTATGGATGCAAGAAGTGTATGGATGCAAGAAGTGTATTGGTGCAAGAAGTGTATGGTTGCAAGAAGTGTATGGACACAAGAAGTGTATGGACACAGGAAGTGTATGGATGCAAGAAGTGTATGGGTGCAAGAAGTGTATGGATGCAGGAAGTGTATGGATGCAAGAAATCCACAACACAGCCCCCAACCCTTGGGGGAAACAAGAGGAAGAGACAGACCTAAGCAAGGCAGAGGCTGGCTGGTTTCTCCTGCTCGCTGAAACAGCAGTATTCGGTTTAATCTGTAGCATTCAACACTGGCTCCACCCTTCCTGTGCCTAAATGAAGTTAACAGATGCCAGCTTACAGTCCGTCCCTCTCGTAAGTCAGCTACTTGCAATCGCAGAAAGAACAATGAATTTTCAATTGCGTCATGTATATATCATGCTAAAACAGCCATCGTGACGCCAGGCCAGGCCAGTCCACATAATCTCATTTATGGGACGAGAAAAAAACACGGACAAGCACAGATATGGAGATAAATTACCAATTTATGGGAAATGTCACATGCAGTGGTTAAGTTAGAGAGTGCAACACTGGGCGGTGACACCAATTAGTGCACCAATGCAGGGGGTAATTGACAGCACAAAGGACAGTAACACCATGGGACAGATCGTGTTAACATCTTTTAGTCCTGTAGGCAAAATAACAATTCGGATTTTATCACAGTGGCACACGTAGTTGCCTGTCATGTCACTGACTAAGTTTTTATTAAATCCTACAATTTTTTTCTTGAAAAAAACCAACATAGCAGATGCTCCCTGTCAGATGTCAACAAAAACAAAAAGATTTTGACTACATATGCACGAATCCTTCCTCCACCGACGTTGCTAATCAGCAACTAAATATTTCATCCGGTGCACAGCAGAAGGATCATAGTCTAAAAAAATGTGCCCTTTTTCCTGTTAAGAAAGAGATGTTAAGATGGAGTATCAAAGGAGGCACAGAGACGTCTCTCCCACGCCACCGGCAGACAGCATAAATCACACATTACAACGGTGCCAAGTCTTCCACGTGGAGGATGGGTGTCAGATGAAAAAATAAATCACCTCTACTTTTGAAGGGCTTTTTTAATCTTTTTAAACAAATTTTTGGATTATATTATTCTACAGAATCACGCCCACACAGAAAATAGCATTAATATTTGTAAGTTTAGTTTGCATTGTACATTTTTTTTTTACTTTGCATACTGCTGATGAAATATGATTGCTTCATGGCGAACAGTGACCAGAAACATGATCAATAAATGGAAATCACTAAATAAGGATTTCCACAGAGACAAGTTTATTTCTGTCATGATAGTTCACATCAATATTTCCTTCTATATAAGGCAATATTTTTTAACTAACAACTGCCCCAGCCACCTTAAATCATTGATATTGTTTACATGTTAAAATATTGTTCAATATTACATTAATTTTATTGATATTTTTCATGTTATTAACCTCTTAAGAAACTTGTCTGTATTCTTCAAACATTTCAGCCGACACACTCGGCCTTCATCAGCAGCCTAACTTCGTTATGGGTGTGTCACATGACCAGTCATGTGACACAAGCTGGAGATGGTTAGTTGAGAAGTAAAAATCTAAGAAACTTGTACTTTCATTTAGCCTATCTTTTAACAATTATACCTTTGATTAAGCTTCATAGCATCTGTCTATAATGAACACCTGCCCAAAACGGACACATTTATCCTGGCCTTACATTAAAATACAAGGGTCGGCAATTTCTATGTACAGAGTAGCCACAAATTAGGCCAGCATTTTTTACCACGACTAAACAAAAATATATTTGCCTGTGTTTACTGCTTTACATCAAGGGCCCATAAGCAAGATACAACTCCCTATGCACCAGAAACCTCTCAGTTAGAAGGTCAATGCTCTATGTAACACGTGTTAATCGCAGCAGTCACAAAGCGATTGATGCTGCAGTATTATCTCCACCATGTTTATGTAATGTGGGCATCGATGCAGCGTGCGAGTGAACGACCTTGGATCTCTTTCAATTCCTTAATAATAATAATTATGTGTGGTCCTATATAGTACCAACGAACCTGCGCGAGAGGCACGGCCAGAAAATAAAGACACAGGACCTAGAAGGAATGACTGAAGACGCAGGGCCTAGAAACAATGGCTGCAGATAGAAATGAGAGCATAGAGAGTGAATAAGTACTGTATTCGACCTATTAAGTGAATAAGTACTGTATTCGACCTATTAAGTGAATAAGTACTGTATTCGACCTATTAAGCATACATGCCTTAATTAGCGTACACCCCTTTTTTAAATCAGCAGCGTATTAAACCTACCTGCGGAAATACTCGTCTCGACAAAAACAATCTCCTTCTCTGAGACACTGTGCGGGTATTTTGTGTGTTTCTCCGTGTAGGTCTCGTCTGTATAGATGTCAATGCTGCTCTCTACAGACACCCTCTGCAAAAAAAGGATAAAGTTGTTTACAAAGCATACACAGACACACCAGATTAAGCCAACATTTTACACAGCAGATACAGTAAATAAAAACTTCCTAGAATTTTTTGCAAAGCTAAATAAGTGGCAATAATTCAATCTAAGATGTTCTGTGGCACTAATAATATATAAAGTAAACTGCCTGGGACTATTTGAAAAAGTCAACCCAAACTAAACATTAAATAATAATAACAATGAACTTCTGAGAACGTTATCGCAAAGTTAAACTGAACTGTTCATTTTCAATGGTGCTTGGCCAATAAATATAACAACTGCCTATGACTCATGCTAAGCTGAACACGTAACCAGGTTTTAAACAGAACTTAATACAGTGCATTTGCACAAGAAACCGGAGTGCCAAAGACATTAACACCGGTCTACATAAACGATATGTGCCCCAGTTAATCGGACAACACTGTATTGCATGACAGTACACAGCTAACTTTAGTGTGCATTTAGACGAGCAACATGTCTAGATACTGCAACCTATATATTGACTCGCACCGCGACACTGACCAAATGAGCAATTAACCCATCACACAAACCGCCCTGACCCTTACTGCCCCAACATAACCATCTCACCCTGGGTGGGTGTGCAAGATTGATGTGTGCGATGCCAGGAAGGTAGCCACACACAAACTGAGAGAGGATCTTGCTGTTCGCCTGCCGGTAGTCTTCATCGTCGAGGAACGTGTCATCTCTCGAGGTGAGTTCCACTCCGGAGCCGACCTCCAGCGAGTCATCCGCACTGCCACCCTCCATCTTGTCTGTCGAGGCGTCCGTCTGTCCGTCACTGCTTGGTTTGTTCAGCTGGCGCACGATGACCTGGATTGAAGCGATGCACTTTTGAGACGTCATACAAAGATAGTTGTGCTTTGTTTGACCCACAGACAATAGCAAATTAATGCATAAATTGCAAACACACGCACGCACGCACGCACGTACGCACGCACGCACGCACACACACACACACAAAACATACACTTGTACAGTAGAACCCCTTCAAAGTGACCACCCAAGTGACTGAGATAAAGTGGTCTGATTAAAGGAGTGGCCAAGTTACAGAGGTTGGTCGGATGTGGGAAGAGAGATTCTGACACAATGGCCATTTTCAAGGGGTGGTTACTTTCAGGGGTTCTACTGTACACAATTTTTTTTATTTGTATGTGAAATATAGAGTAACTATTTCAAATAAGACAACAACATCAATTCATTATGTGTCAGGGATATATATATATATATATAATATATATATAATATTATATATATTGATCCAAGGTCCATCAATCTACTTCATAAATAATACTTAACATTAAATAACATGTTAAAGAAATTATATATATATATGCAAATCGATGTCACCAATATTATCATGATTATAATCATTCATTTGTCTGATGTAAACAATATGTAAACCAGAATGACAGAAATTTAAACATGTTAAAGATATATATATATATATATATATTATATATATATATCTTTAACATGTTTTTTAATGTTTTATATATATATATATATATATATACATATAAAAACATTTTAAAACATGTTAAAGATATATATATATATATATATATATATATATATATATATATATATATGTGTCTTTAACATGTTGTTTAATGTTAAGTATTATTTATAAAAAAATTAATTAAAGCCCTCTGTCATTCTTGTTTACATATTGTTTACATCAGGCAAATGAACGATTATAATCATGATAATTGGTGACATCGATTTGCAGATTACACTTTTGATATGCTGCCGTTTCCAGTGCGTTGTGCCAACTTACAACGTTCTCAAAGACGAGTGTGCGTGGGTCGGGATGCTGCACAGTGCCACAGCCAGACAGAGATGTCTCAAGGATGAAATGGGTCGCATTTTCACGAGCGTGACAATCTTCTGACCTCAGACTCAGGTGACGTTTGGTGACACCATACCGCTGCGTGGACACAGGACAGGGTCACATGACCTCATACATACACATCTTTCCAGACAAAAGACACTGATACAAGATGACTGCTATGTAGGAACAGCTGCAAGGTGACAATTCAAGTGACATTTGGAAGTTTCCATTTGCAGATTAATGCGTCATAAAATGGTACGTTGATATGGTGCACAGTATCCAGTCCGTGGAACTAAAGCACTACACACCCACAACACTACACACCCACAACACTACACACCCACAGACCCTGTTCATTGCACCACCACTTCTCTGGGAAGCATTCAGCCACACTGCATTTACTGTGTAAAGAGTATTCGTTCACACATATTATTACTGTCTATATTCTATACTCATTTATACGGCTGAGTGAACTGAAGCAATTCATACTTAATCTATTGATGTACTTAATCTATTGATTTGTTTTTTAGTAATTTTAGACCATGTTATTAATTTTTTAATATGTTGTGGATCACTAAGAATGATCTTGGATCTTGGCACTATATCAAATAAGATATATTGATTATATATTATGAAATGATGATGAAATGAAATGATGAGCCACAAGACACATACCTTGAGGGCCTCTTTCCGAAGCGCCACCTTCATTCCACTGTTGAAGCATTGCACCCTTCTGCTGCGGCGTAGCGCCACGCGCACTTCGTTCTGGTAGCGGAAAGGATCAACCCTCCCCCTACTGACCCCATCCGTCTCAGTCGACTCCTTGGCAGGATCTGTAACGACAACTGTGAGGTAAAGGTGTGTTCTTATATAGCGCTGTATTTACACTTTGCCCCTGGCAGACCTGTTCATTCCAACGCCATCTCGACTTCTCTGGGAAGCATTCAGCCATGCTGCAATTACTGTGCATATACTATTCGTTCACATATCCACCAGGTGCTCATTTATACAGCCGAGTGAACTGAGGCAATGTGGGGTGAACAAAATTGGCCCAAACTTCGAAACGGCAGCAAGAGGATTCAAATCCGGATTCTCTTGACTGAGAGTCCAATGTTTTAACCACTATACCACTGTGCTCCTATGATGGAAATTAGCTAACGAATAGAAATACTTTTATTTCTGATAAAAACCATATATAAATACAAATATGTATTAAAAATAAATTAGTTAAAAACATATAAAGCAAAAAATACATAAGTTAAATATAATAATAATATATATATACATATATATATATATATATATAATATATATATATATATAATGTAAAAAAAAAATTTTTTTTTACCTGAATTAGGCATTGCATTTAAAGACACCTACCTCCACCGTCGACCACCAGGTTGAATCTGTTGGCGAGCGCGGCGGACGTGTATGAGACCGAGGGGCCATACTTGTCCCTAACCCACTCGATGAGACTGGCACCACTGTAGTGCTCTAGTCTCTCGGCTGCGACACGCACCGTCTGGAGGCGAATATCTGCCGTGTCCACCTCGCCGTCCGTCTGCAAAACAACAACTACTATTAAATGTATTCAATATGAGCCATGCTATAAGTGGTGCAATACAGAATGCTCGTAGTATGGATGGAACTAGTTATTTACGTCAAAACATAGCTATCGTGTACAAAATGGCGCGTGCGATGACAAAGTCAAGCCACTCAACCCATATGGTGTCGGTGGCCACTATATGGTGTCAGTGGGCAACATATGCCAGAATCACGTGTATCCATGCTTTCTATGTCGTAAAAATAAACTATAGATGTTTGAAATGTATTGTCAGTAAATTTTTTCTGCTTTCTTCCGCACCAGTTTAGTGACCCCCGACCTCACCTTATGGCTCCCCATTGCATTCTCTGCTTCACAGATAAATAAATAGAAAGAATTATAAAATAATAACACATAACAGGACAAAGTTCAGTACTATGGAGTCATTTTGTTGTCCAGAGTGGCAGGTCAAACAGTTGCCTGGTCCAGTGAAGTGGTTTGTCAAGTTCTTAATACGTCTATTGTGTTGTTTACAGCACATTTTGTTTCATCAACTCTGATGTCTTTGATTAACCATAACAGATTGTTGTGCAGGAAATCAATACGACTGTACTACCTTTCTGCACTTAAAGACAAAAGTAATTTACAAGAGAGGAGCTGTTGGCACTGTGCCTGCCATCATCAAGCTGCGTAGTTACACAGTGGCAGTTTTCTGGCATTGTTGACTACAATTCATTGTCGTATTTTGTTAAGTGTTGATATCCACAAAATAAACAGTGTTGCGTGTAGCAGATATATGCTGGATTTGGCAGAGAAAAGTGGCCGGTTTCATGGATAAGCCAATAAGTCCAACATCACTCAACTGTTAACAAACATGTTATGCCAATGATCGTGTTTACTGTTATTAATATTACTACACTTTCCCGGCAGGTTGCATGCCACTAGCTACAAGACATTTCAAAGCTGATCGTCCTGAATGATTATGTTCCCACCAGGGGGATACACAAAGGCTGACTGCCACAGGCTTTGGATTTACCCAAGAATCGTTGACAACTGGCCATGACAAATGAATGAAGGCACCAACACTAGACTGACACATTTGTAATAAAACAGGAGTATCCCTTTAGCCACCTGTATCTATCATACTGCCATAGGGCAGTTTGTGACCACTTAGTATGAGTTCTACTGAAAAGGAGAGGAAAAGCTTATCGGCTAAAAGCTACAAACACGATAGTTGATGCACATACATTCACCCTTCTTCAATTAGATGTTTGATGCGTACAGACTGATTTCTCTTAAGTAAAAACACCAATAAATTCCACTGTTTCCCTACAGCAGTATCCCAATGGATTCCCCCCATCAACACATGTGATTGACGCCCTAACTTGACATCTTTCAAGTACCTCTTAATGTCAAATGCATATCATTTTAAACATAACCAAAACAATTATCTCTGAATATTATTTATCTTGCCTTTCCCGTTGTGTGCACTACTGAAGCATCATGAAGCAAGACAGCTTCGCATTGTACGTAGAATAGCAAATTGATGCAATAAAACAGCTGTGTACCTAATGCCCTCTAATTAACACAGTGACACAGTTCATCTCTATCCACTTCATATTTCAACTACTCTTGTTTTATTCATACTTCCATACGCCTGAGCACACTCCAATGATCGCCTATCTTTCCACGGACTGACATTTTAAATGTTATTACGTAATGAGTCACTTGCATCAGGCTTCAGAAGCAATTGCTCGGAGTAGCGTTGACACAGCGCACCCATTAGTGTCACAATGACATAAGATACGAGTTTGTTCACACTCATGTGAGCGTGATAATCCAACAACAAACACTAAAACATTTGTTCACACTCATGTGAGCGTGATAATCCAACAACAAACACTAAAACATTTGTTCACACTCATGTGAGCGTGATAATCCAACAACAAACACTAAAACATTTGTTCACACTCATGTGAGCGTGATAATCCAACAACAAACACTAAAACATTTGTTCACACTCATGTGAGCGTGATAATCCAACAACAAACGCTAAAACATTTGTGCGGCTTTAATCAATGAACATCTGTGTCCTGCACTGCACTTTCAGCGATACCCAGTTACGATCTGCAGATGGATCCAGCTATCCACATAACGATGCAGTGGTAGATGCCCTAGACATTGAGGAGCCCTTCTGGACAGAGGTTGGCACTAAGACCACAGTGGAGCCAGCTGGAGTTGTGTTTACTAACACTGATATAGTATGCGACTGGATTGGTACACAACATTAAAGTGAAACCAAAGGCATTTTTGGGGCCTTTGCACCTATAACAGTACTTGAAAACTAGCCATTTGCAACTTTAATCAAGAATATCACGCAAGTGGTTAACTAAACATACCTCGTTGAACAACAAAATTCTTTTCTGCATGGTCAGCGCCATGTTTGTTGAGAATCCTACGTCAGGAGTGCTGAGTAGGTTTCACACAACTCCAACTTTAAACACTTGATCGTAGACATAGACGATTTTGGTCACATACTTGCCAATAAGTTTGGACATGCTGTTTGCGTCTAAAATCAACTTATTTGGCAAGATAGTCCATTTATTCATTGTTTACTACCCTCCTCGCGTTCCGATTTGACAGTTCTCTAAATCGTGTTTGTATGTTGTCGAAGCCTTCGGCTGAGGTACAAACTGGAAGATTGTCGGTACTACTTCAGGCTTTAACCATTTCAGTACGACAGGCCGGTATACCGGCCTCGCGGTGTGTGACGCTGGTGTGTGACAGGCTGGTATACCAGCATTGGCTACGTTCACCATTTAAATCGCTTTTATTCATAATTATCCACTAAGTGGAGCCACTTGTTATATACGGTTATCATGGTGAATGAATTAGCTATTCGTTAGCGGCAATCGTTTATTATCGCTCAATATAATTTTACGCAGATTTTCGCGTTTTTTAATGATGGATTATAAAAATCTGCTATGGCCGCAATGGCGGACAGCTTTACTTCAACTGGCGGTTTACCGCCATATGTTTTGGATGGATTATTTGATAGTTTTAGCGACGAATCTTTGTCGGATGCTGACGATCGAAACAACAACGATGTTAGCGAGCCGGTGGCAAAACGGATACTGACAGCGGGAGTATTTTTGATGGCTACTCGGACGTCAGTGATGATGAATGTGACGGTGTAAACGCTGAGGATGAGCTGCACACTGTACTATCAATGCTGGATGATGCGTAGTTTCATTTTTGTTAGAAGAAAAAGGTGTCTGAGAATCCGTCAAAATGCAAAGTTTGATTGGAATCGGTCCAGTAGCAATGAATGTGTTAGCAAATATACAAATGAACACTTCTGTCATATATGTTTAAAATACAGATATATAACTTGTTTTTCACTTTCTCATACTCCACAAAATGTAATTTATATTGTATTTTATATCATAGTACACTCCTGTAGCATGATCAACATGAGTAGTTTACATTAAATATGTACATTGGCATACAACTGCGTTCAGCAACTGCAAAAACGTTGAAACTGTGGCGGCCATCTTGGATTGCTGGTTACCATGATGACAAAATGTAAAATGATATGGCTCATTTTACTCGCTGATTATCATACTTTCAGAATATATATAATGCATTTTTGTTGCTGAAATCTTGACTTGAAGTGATGCAGTCGATTTTATTGCATATTCACTGGGAATGCAGTATTCAGTGGTCACAGCAGATCAGGGCTGTAGTACTGAAATGGCTAACAACAACTCTCTATACTTCGTTGAATGATGCTTACATCTGAGTACTGCACAGTACGGCATTGTAATAATTTTTGCTGCATGTAAATCCAATATAAAAGCAAATAAAAATATAACTGCACACCTCAACCACGTTAAAAAACATGTGAAACGCACATCCTATGTCACAGCCCATGTCGGAGGTTAAGGGGCTGCTCGCCACTGATTGGTCAGAATTGCAAACACTGATGAATATGTCAGCCTCCACGAAAAATTACATTACACCAGAATTTCGCACTTTTACAACAGATTAGCAGTTAACTACTTGCGTGATATTCTTGATTATAGTTACAAATGGTTAGTTTTTAGGCACTCTTATAGGTACAAAGGCCCAAAACAATGTCTTTGGTTGCACTTTAAATTTTGCATCCGCGATTAAATTTTCAAATCAGTCCATCAACTGTTGTGCCAGCCAAATCAACACACGACTTGAGTTTTGCTAAGTGGCGAATGAGTGTACATTGCACATTTTAAGTCAAATCAACATGTGACTTGAGTTTTGTGGAGTTGCAGACCAGCATACATCGCACGACTAATACATTTTAAGTCTAATAAACACGACTTGAGTTTTGTGGAGTTGCAGACCAGCATACATTGCACGACTGATACATTTTAAGTCAAATAAACACTCATGACTTGAGTTTTTGTGGAGTTGCAGACCAGCATACATTGCACGACTGATACATTTTAAGTCAAATAAACACATGACTTGTACACATGGCATAACAAACAAAATGCAATACGTCACAAAATGCAATACGATAAAAAAAAATTCTGATACACCTGTATTGATAGTATAAAGATGTAATTGATATACACAGGAATCTGTTTGATGGAAACCTTTTAAACGATGTATGGATTAACACATGGATTAATATGGACTAACGCATAGATTAGCATGGATTAACACATGGATCAGTATGGATTAACACATGGATTAGAATGGATTAACACATATTATAATGGATTAACACATATAAGTATAGATTAACAAATGGATTAGCACCAAATATCACAGCCATGAAAGCAAAAAAAATGGACCGACAGTATTTTAATAATTGGATCAGTGACACTTACGATGACATCGATGCCTCCGCGGATACCTCGAATGTTGATGTGCCACTTAACGCGTTCGTGCGACTTGAGGACGAGTACGATGTAATGGTGTGTCGGCGACTTCACCTTCGCCCGGATCTGCACAACGACATCCGGGATGGCAGTCGACTTGCGCGGACTCGTGTTCGCTGAATGCAGTTCAATGATGTGGACATCTCTGGAAGGAGACGTGACACCAATGTCAAGATTCAAAACACAAATTAGTTAAAAGGATTTTTTATCAATCATGTGGCTCCTATGAGAGCAATGTCTTAATAGGTGTTGCTTTTCGCTTTACGCGTGGGTTCTGTGTTTTGATATTGTCATCCATGTATACACGCTTTGGTTTATTTTCTGTGAACTTTCATCGAAATAATAATTATCAGTAGTAGTATTTTAATATATTTATTTAGCAATTCCAAACCATATTATCAATTTTTAATATGCTGTTAAACGCCATAAACAATCTTGGATCTGGCACTATATCAACTACAATATAGTTATTATTAAATTTTTATCATATATTACCTGTAAGGTGAAATTCAGCAGCAAAAAGCAGACGTGACCAACACACGTCATTTTGTATATTCCATAGACAGTCTAGGATTCATACTGGATGTTGCATTAATATGAACCAAGGTTATGTTGCCATGCCAACCCACCTGTTGTTGATACCCCGATTGGCGAGGGCGACACACCCCCTGGTGAGCTGGGGCTGCAAGTACGCTGCAACTGTGGTTGGAGAGTTGAAGAGTGACGAGATCGTGCATGTAGATGGTGCAGAACTCTCTGAAATGACGACAGGAATGAACCGTAAGTACAATTTAGATCTAGCTATTGAACAAATAAATACAACGTTGGGTATAATAAAATTATAAAGGTTTGGGTGTTATTATATTACAATCGTAATAAATTGTAGTTGGTTACATAAAGAGCTGTTATTGTAAGAAGATTTTTTTGGAGGTACTGTAATACCATGAAGCTACCCGTCTGTGGCGTACCTGTGCCGATCTGCTTGATGATGATATTAGCCTGCGGCACCTCGGTGAACGAGGTGATCGCCTGCCACTTTCTACGAACCCAGCGTAACAGAGCCTCCGTCTCCGATGGCAACGTGACCTTCTTGACTTTAATGCGCATGTGACCTTCCTTCTGCAGGAGTGAGTTGCGCGTGATCTAAAAACATAGAAGGAAATAACTTAAACGCCTTCATCGACATTTCTGTGATTGGTCGAGTGAATAGAGCAAGAGCAGAGTTCACCATGGAAACAATTACACGCATATTGTGGGACATGACAGGTTAGTGTTCACAAACGCATGTTGTGGGACATGACAGGTTAGTGTTCACAAACGTATATTGTGGGACATGACAGGTTAGTGTTCACAAACGCTGGCGATCTTTGTAATCTATGTTTCTTGGTGGTGTGCTTTCAAGAAATGTCATTTTGAAACTTCTGTCTTATATTATTACAAGTGGAAGTAAAACAACACCATTCACATCATGACAACACATAAAATGTACTCAGTCAAGTGACCAACACATTAGAATGTTTTGTCTTTCTCTACATTTATGACATGTGCGCACATGCAGTAAGTGCTACACTCCACACAACACATAACACACCCCACAACACACCCCACATAACACACCCCACAAAACACATCCCACATGACACATCCCACATGACACACCCCACATGACACATCCCACATAACACCCCCGCCACACATCCATGTTACACACCCTACATAACACATGCCATGTAGCACATGTTAGGTAACACAGTCCACATAACATGCACCACACAACACACCCCACATAACACATGCCATGTAGCACACGTTAGGTAACACAGCCCACACAACATGCTCCACACAACACACCCCACATAATACACCCTATGTCATACACCCTACATAACACATGCCATGTAGCACACGTTAGGTAACACAGCCAACACAACATGCTCCACACAACACACCCCACATAATACACCCTATGTCATACACCCTACATAACACATGCCATGTAGCACACGTTAGGTAACACAGCCCACACAACATGCTCCACACAACACACCCCACATAATACACCCTATGTCATACACCCTACATAACACATGCCATGTAGCACACGTTAGGTAACACAGCCCACACAACATGCTCCACACAACACACCCCACATAATACACCCTATGTCATACACCCCACATAACACATGCCATGTAGCACACGTTAGGTAACACAGCCCACACAACATGCTCCACACAACACACCCCACATAATACACCCTATGTCATACACCCCACATAACACATGCCATGTAGCACACGTTAGGTAACACAGCCCACACAACATGCTCCACACAACACACCCCACATAATACACCCTATGTCATACACCCCACATAACACATGCCATGTAGCACACGTTAGGTAACACAGCCCACACAACATGCTCCACACAACACACCCCACATAATACACCCTATGTCATACACCCCACATAACACATGCCATGTAGCACACGTTAGGTAACACAGCCAACACAACATGCTCCACACAACACACCCCACATAATACACCCTATGTCATACACCCCACATAACACATGCCATGTAGCACACGTTAGGTAACACAGCCAACACAACATGCTCCACACAACACACCCCACATAATACACCCTATGTCATACACCCTACATAACACATGCCATGTAGCACACGTTAGGTAACACAGCCCACACAACATGCTCCACACAACACACCCCACATAATACACCCTATGTCATACACCCTACATAACACATGCCATGTAGCACACGTTAGGTAACACAGCCCACACAACATTCTCCACAGCGCGAAAATAACAATGTGTTTGTTATAATGCCTGTAGCACTACATCCTAAGTGATGCTTTGTAAAGTGATTTATTGCATACCATAACTTACATAAACTGCCCAGTTTATAACATGTACTATGTACCTTTATTTCAAGGCACAGCTTGTTCTTTATCCAAGTTCCTGTTTGGTAACTTGTCGTATCTAGTGTAAACACGCAGGATAGCCTGCGCATGAGCTACATGCCTGCTTTACCTAGTGTAAACACGCAGGATAGCCTGCGCATGACCTACATGCCTGGTTTCCCTAGTGTAAACACGCAGGATAGCCTGCGCATGAGCTACATGTCTGCTTTACCTAGTGTAAACATGCAGGATAGCTTGCGCATGAGCTACATGCCTGGTTTCCCTAGTGTAAACACGCAGGATAGCCTGCGCATGAGCTACATGCCTAGTTTCCCTAGAGTAAATACGTAGGATAGCCTGCGCATGACCTACATGCCTGGTTTCCCTAGTGTAAACATGCAGGATAGCCTGCGCATGAGCTACATGCCTGTTTTACCTAGTGTAAACACGCAGGATAGCCTGCGCATGAGCTACATGCCTGCTTTACCTAGTGTAAACATGCAGGATAGCCTGCGCATGAGCTACATGCCTGGTTTCCCTAGTGTAAACACGCATGATAGCCTTCGCATGACCTACATGCCTGGTTTACCTAGTGTAAACACGCATGATAGCCTTCGCATGAGCTACTTGCCTGGTTTCCCTAGTGTAAACACGCAGGATAGCCTGCGCATGAGCTACATGCCTGGTTTACCTAGTAGCTTTCTGTCAAAGCCTATTACGAATCTCAACTTGATTCTCTTTACCATGTCATCATCTCCTGTCATCTGTAGATTGATGGCACGATGCAGTCAATTGTGCCCCTAATGTCAACAGTGTGCAACAGTGCTTTTATAGCGATTTAAAAACATGCTCTCAATCAAAATTACCCAACAAAAACTACCATCAGAGTGTTTTGCAACAACTCAAGCCTGCGATGTCGTCATATTTCAACTCCTGAGTACAATAGAACCATGCAAGAACAACTACCGATCCTGGTCTGATATCACGCCTCTAAATTACAATGACTTGCCGTGACAATATGCACGAAAGCACAACCATAAATACCTGAGAGGTATTAACTTCGGCAGTTAAATTACATTACCAGGTGCAGCCCAGTAAACACGCAGCACCCATACAAATGCACATGCTGTGATGTACTTTACAACGCTACTAAAAGTGTCAACGGATCAAGTATTACACAAGTTCTTGTGACACTGCCAAATCATTGATAACGAAGGGGATACGTGTATAAGCTGATATATATTAAATATGCCTAAATATGCTAATTTATCATCTGTGTACAAATAAAATGGGGAAGTTGTTTGGTGACATCCGCCTTTGAAAGTCGGCAAAATGTGACCAGACATATCTTCGTGAAGACACGGGGAAAGCCACACTAACCATTACCTGTGGAACTGAACACAGTTAACATCACGTGATACTTGGTTTTATATGGCAATGTTGCATGATGCAGTTGTTATCAGTACTACTGCCTATATTGCCTAGCCCACTAGAAAGACCGAAATTGACGCTAAAACATGGAAACAATTAATAATATATTATTGGTTCTAGTTACACTGCCATCAGAAGGGGTTCTTGGCATTTAAATAGCCCTGCTGTATTCTACTTTAAAATAAATACTTATTCAGGTCAAGTACAAAGAAAATACATGCATTTTAATAGGGTGTATTTCTTTTACAATGGAAGCTTCTATTAGGCATCATACAACATTTCTATTATCCATCCTTCCTCGACTGGCAAGCTGGCATATGTCTTCCTCGCTCAGAACAATGTAAACGTCACTCATTTCAATACAAACAGACTATATCTATAGAACTGTGTTAAGCAGGATGACATCTGCAAACGAATTGTGCAAAAAGCATCTGTCACAGCAAAAACAACAACTGTGGTGTTGACCAATGCACACAACACACAAGGGTGCGACTGCGATAGGTGACTGCGATAGGTGACTGCGATAGGCGCATGATCCAGGGACGAGCCCCATCTAATACCAGTCACACATGATTGATGATGTCACAAATCGATACATCAACAGTACGCATCGGCAGAAATTATCGTAAACAGATCTGAATTTGTGCAGTCACAATTGCGTAACCGTGGAGAGAAAAGCCTTATCGCCGACTGTTTTTATGAACATTTATAAAAATCATGTTTCATTGGATGAATTAAATAAGTCATTACATTTGGTTCTATTTTCAGTGATAGGAGGATCGCAGACGAACTGATTACATGAAACAGTGTGCTACAAAATGACTGTCTCCATCAAATCATCAGTGACAGGAGAATTAGCTGTGAACGTAATTGAGGCTGCAGCTTAGCTTTCACAAATATAGAATGAAGATTGTTTTATTATCTGCAGTAGTAGTAGTAGTGGTGGTAGTGGTAGTAGTAGTAGTAGTAGTAGTAGTAGTAGTAGTAGTATGTCTAACACTACACTGTACTACTACACTACCACTACACTACCACTACACTACCACTACTACTTAAAACACTTTTAAATATAAAGTCTGAGTGTTTTATTGTAAAAAAAAGGTAGTATGTTCATATATACATATTCTAACATCTTCACCGGCCAAAAGTGCTTTAATAAACCAGCTTACAAAATACAACTTGACCACTATCTGGTTATGAATATCAACCTTATCAATCAGCTTGCACAACTGAGGCAACATTCAGTGAAAAAAATTCCCAAGCTTCAAAACAACAACATAAGGGTTCGAACCCCAATCTTCCTTGTGGTACTGCATCCCACTTTCTCCTGGCTGGTTGAAGTCACTTATTAGTAGTTGCATGTTTACTACAGCGACACATACCCTAACATCAAAAAGTTGAGGACGACATTAGTCACAAAAGCTTGTAAAGACTGTTTTTTCACATGACATGTCATCCTTAGCTAAGGTTTCACGTTGGATGCAAAGTAATTATAGACACAAGCCCATGCGGTGACCAGCAATACTCAATAACACGGTCTTCCGTCCTTCTTCTGTTGTGTGAACAATACCTCAGTCTGCCGATGCAGCTAATTTTATACCTGTCAGCATAGAAACGAACAGCAGCCAATCAACCCTTTTACTTTCGGCGCTTTCCAGTTAGCTCATTGTTCGCCGAGATATTTACCCTTGCCTCGAGGTGTCAGACATAATTGCCCCTTCCAGTTTTCCGATTCTAATACCCTTGTCAGGCAGAATTTGGCAAATCTATGGTCACAATTTAATGCAGTTTAGTGTCAGTCTACGGCTGTCACTGTCGTCTAGCAATGTTAGGGCAGCTGGGTGACCGATCGTCTTTTAATAGAAGGCTTGCTTTTGTGCAAATATAACAGTTGCTGAGCGTGATCTTCAGTCCAGGCTCCTGCTTGAAGTGTGGAAGCTGTCTCACTGCTTCAAGTTGGGTGTTGGCTCAACATTTCTTGTACCAGTGCGTGTGACTTGATGATTAAAGTTGTTTATCGCTACACTGTATTATATGATGAATTACCAAACAAAACTGACTGACGCAATCTTAAGACACAGTTACTTGATTTTACAGTTTAAGAACAATATTATTTCTTAGTACCTTTTCTTTACAGTTGATGTACAATATTACATCTTGGTGACTTCTCTTTACAGCTGGTGTACAATCGTAGGTCTCAGTGCCTTCTCTTTACAATTGATGTACAATTTTAAGTCTTGGTGCCTACTCTTTACATTTGATGTAATATATTACATCTTGATACCTTCTCTTTACAGTTGATTTACAATCTTAGGACTTCTCTTTACAATTGATGTACAATATTAGGTCTGTGTACCTTCTCTTTAAAGTTGATGTACAATCTTAGATATATGTACATTCTTTTACAGTTGATGTACAATCTTAGATATATGTACATTCTTTTACAGTTGATGTACAATCTGATGTCTTGGTGTACTCTCTCTACAGCTGATGTACAGTCTTAGGTCTTGGTGCCTTCTCTTTACAGTTGATGTACAAACACCAGGCTCCACAGACTTATAGACCAATCCCTGTTAAAGAACAAGCTTGTACACACACTTATAGACCAATCCCTGTTAAAGAACAAGCTTGTACACACTTATAGACCAATCCCTGTTAAAGAACAAGCTTGTACACACACTTATAGACCAATCCCTGTTAAAGAACAAGCTTGTGTCTTCCTTCCAGCAATAAACAATGTCTTGTCGTAATCTTAACACCTTAAGGACACTCTACAGCTATTGTACCTTCTCTTTACCGAGGAAGTACAACCTTACATCTCGTCTCCTCGCCTCCTCAGCTATGTCATAGTTCTAGGTAAATGTAATGACAGCGCTGAGCTATCACTCTGTATACAGTGGCAGCATGGCATGTGAATGTGGCCCTGTTATGACCAGGTGATGTGTGCCATTCCCACTGGGACGTCTGCCTAGTGTGTTGCTGGTGAGAACTCACATACATATGCAACAGTAAATCATACTTGCTTTATATATAGCTGCACAGCTTTCTCACAGGGTTCAGACCACCCAGTCTTTATTGGACCACTTGCAAGTGTAACACTGTTGATGAGGGATAGACTGCTGTTTCCTGGTCTATGCCATACGAATGAAGTGCCAGTGATTTTGAGACGGTACCCCCTTTCAAGGAGTTTTGTATCATGAAAAATGTTTTCTTAACACAGAAAAGGGCACATTTGTAGACTAGGACACTTCTACTGAACACGGGATCAAATGGTTAGCAGAATATGGACCTGTCAGTAATGGAAGAATCCACTGCGTATATGAACAAAATCTTCTTGGTTTTGTTGATTTTCTCAGAACAAATTGTAGGAATTGATAAAAACTCTACTGCATGTCGATGGGATGATATGCAACAACGCGTGCCATTGTGATAAAAAACAAATCGTTATTTTGCGTACAGCACTAAAAGTTGCTAACAAGGTCACCTATGAAAAAACAAATAATGATCTGTTCCTAATGTGAGAGGCCAACACACACATTGCTTTTTATAATATCAACATATTTGTATACAAATGGAAAGCCGCTATCTATCCCCATTCTGAAATATCTTTTTCCCTTTGATTAATTTTCTAAAACTTAGAGGAGGTGGGAAGTGAACGTGCAGCTGTCTCCAAGATGTTACCAACATGGTTGACAAATGTCTACATGACAGCAACATTAGTAGAAAATGCAAAAGCAGCCGGAACATTGGTGAAATACAATCGCAATGCTGTCACAGAGTTGGGTGACACCTGGTGGCACGAAACCACACATGAGGAACAGAGAAATGACAACACGCTTGACAAGTCTCACACCAAGTCTGTCAACATCTTACAACTGGAACTACAAAAAATGTTCTTCCCTCCGCGATGACGTTAAAAACAGATAACTCCCACATCACAGAGATGAGAAAATGTAGTTCCTTGTTAATCTCAAGCAGTAGACAACCAACTTAATTATATTTTAGGGGTTAATGTTTTCGGTCTTGGTAGGAATCTCCCATCCCATAGTTAACATTAGTTTTTATTTTATGTTGCTCAATGTATTATTTGCAACTTCTGTTTGACTGTTTTTGTTTACATTTTTGAACATTTGTATAATCAAGGTTTCTGCATGAATCATCTTATTATCATTGCGACAAATAAAGTTTACCTGATTCCTGATTGGTTGGCTACATGGACAAAGTTCAATCCTATTTATACAGGTGGAGCCACCAGGGTGGTAACAATGTCACCAAGGCTTCACAAAGATGGTTTAAGACACACATTCTATATTTAGAATTTATACATCAATAAAAAATTATTTCCAACAAGGAATATTTTCACAAAACACAGTTTCGTATAGCACTGGCATTTAGCTATCCCATGATTCCAATTACAGATTGGCTGATCAACATCAAACAATCATGTTGTTTACTGAAGACACTGAGTCATACTCACATCTGCAGAGAAAGTGTACATGAATACTTATAAATGTGGTAGTAAATATATTTTAGAAATTTGCACATGCTGATCACATGTATGATGTTAATTATGTATTAATTTTCTGTACTTTAGTTTCTTTACCAGGGCAGCTCCTATGCTGGCAACATTACATGTCTGAATGCAAGTCTCCTTGTCTAAATTATTTGAATGTTCAAATCAGGTAAAAATAAACCAGTCAGAGATGTCTTGGCACCCCGGCATGTAGCCATACTTGTAAGACTAACATAGGTTTATTTAAAGGCACAATAGTTACTAATGTGACTCTGCCAAGCAAACATGCAGTGTCATTAAAACACAACTCAACACCACTGGTATGTCAAGGCCATCTACTGATGGGCAGTAAGAGTAGATAACCAGAGCTTCTAACAATGATCAATAGAGACCTCCCCTCTTTGATGGACCACTGCGCAAAGGGGTGACAGCCCCAACTGAAAGCAAACTTCTCAAGTTATGCCAATACTGCATCCTACAAAAATATAATGTCACATGCACTATACTAAATTGCTATATATGCCAACAAAATTAAATAAATTACAAATGAGTGTAACACAGTTCATGCAAACCAAATTAAACTTGTATACTTGCACACATGATTACACGCGTACAGGACTACAGGCTATCCCCATTCTGAAATATCTTTTTCCCTTTGATTAATTTTCTAAAACTTAGAGGAGGTGGGAAGTGAACGTGCAGCTGTCTCCAAGATGTTACCAACATGGTTGACAAATGTCTACATGACAGCAACATTAGTAGAAAATGCAAAAGCAGCCGGAACATTGGTGAAATACAATCGCAATGCTGTCACAGAGTTGGGTGACACCTGGTGGCACGAAACCACACATGAGGAACAGAGAAATGACAACACGCTTGACAAGTCTCACACCAAGTCTGTCAACATCTTACAACTGGAACTACAAAAAATGTTCTTCCCTCCGCGATGACGTTAAAAACAGATAACTCCCACATCACAGAGATGAGAAAATGTAGTTCCTTGTTAATCTCAAGCAGTAGACAACCAACTTAATTATATTTTAGGGGTTAATGTTTTCGGTCTTGGTAGGAATCTCCCATCCCATAGTTAACATTAGTTTTTATTTTATGTTGCTCAATGTATTATTTGCAACTTCTGTTTGACTGTTTTTGTTTACATTTTTGAACATTTGTATAATCAAGGTTTCTGCATGAATCATCTTATTATCATTGCGACAAATAAAGTTTACCTGATTCCTGATTGGTTGGCTACATGGACAAAGTTCAATCCTATTTATACAGGTGGAGCCACCAGGGTGGTAACAATGTCACCAAGGCTTCACAAAGATGGTTTAAGACACACATTCTATATTTAGAATTTATACATCAATAAAAAATTATTTCCAACAAGGAATATTTTCACAAAACACAGTTTCGTATAGCACTGGCATTTAGCTATCCCATGATTCCAATTACAGATTGGCTGATCAACATCAAACAATCATGTTGTTTACTGAAGACACTGAGTCATACTCACATCTGCAGAGAAAGTGTACATGAATACTTATAAATGTGGTAGTAAATATATTTTAGAAATTTGCACATGCTGATCACATGTATGATGTTAATTATGTATTAATTTTCTGTACTTTAGTTTCTTTACCAGGGCAGCTCCTATGCTGGCAACATTACATGTCTGAATGCAAGTCTCCTTGTCTAAATTATTTGAATGTTCAAATCAGGTAAAAATAAACCAGTCAGAGATGTCTTGGCACCCCGGCATGTAGCCATACTTGTAAGACTAACATAGGTTTATTTAAAGGCACAATAGTTACTAATGTGACTCTGCCAAGCAAACATGCAGTGTCATTAAAACACAACTCAACACCACTGGTATGTCAAGGCCATCTACTGATGGGCAGTAAGAGTAGATAACCAGAGCTTCTAACAATGATCAATAGAGACCTCCCCTCTTTGATGGACCACTGCGCAAAGGGGTGACAGCCCCAACTGAAAGCAAACTTCTCAAGTTATGCCAATACTGCATCCTACAAAAATATAATGTCACATGCACTATACTAAATTGCTATATATGCCAACAAAATTAAATAAATTACAAATGAGTGTAACACAGTTCATGCAAACCAAATTAAACTTGTATACTTGCACACATGATTACACGCGTACAGGACTACAGGCGAACACAACACACAAAACACATCAAACACATCATCACACACTTAAATTGATTATACATAATCTTTTTTTTGGTGTGTTATATAAAATGTAGGAATAGATGTATAAGGAATATCTGTTATTTTTAATTTGGGTGGCTCCTATGATAGCAACCAGTTTTGGTCTTAGTAAGAGTCTCCCGTCCCACAGCAATTTTTTTTGCATAATTGTATTACTTTATTTATTAACTGTTATTGTATATTGTACAGTTCAATAATTTTGTATGTATCATGTATATCTGTATAATTTACATTGCCTCTCAATGTAATTATCTATGTTTTTCGGTTGTTGGGACAAATAAAATGATCTTTATTCTTATCCTTATCCCGGAGCAAAGCCTTGTGACAATACTAACGTTTTTAAAACATAAATAAATAGTCACTGTAGTACAAAGGACAGGTCTGCTGAAAACATTCCATATTCAGGAAGTGTACATTCATGTTGGATGGTCCCCCAGTTGGGCTAAAAGTAAACTTTTTGGAAAGTCCACGGGCTAGGCTAAAAGTATGCTTAGTTCTACCAGTTTGGGATGGCTTATGGCACCCAGGTTGCATGGCAGTAGAAGTAGACTTGGTTGTACCAGTTTTGGATGGTTCCATTAATTTTGGATGCTTCTACCAATATGGGATGGTTCTACTAGTTTTAGATGGTCCCGGGCTTGGCTAAAAGTAAACTTGGCTTCACTAGTTTTGGATGGTCCCCGGGCTTGGCTTAAAGTAAACATGGTTCCACTAGTTTTGGATAGTCCCCGGGCTGGGCTAAATGGAAACCTGGTTCCACCAGTTACTGGGTGTGTTTGAGAAGTTTAAGACATGGCAAGTCACAAACAGACAATAATAACCAACTGTTCAACTGACAATAATAACCAACAATTGTTGCCAAAGAACTGGGTTATGAGATGCCCCCCTCCCCACTTGGTGTCTTTGCAAGGGTGATAGAACCGGAAAGGGGGTGGTCTACGGAAGGGTGTAATCAAGTGTCTGAGGCTGGCTTTCATTAGACATAAAGGAGCTACAGGAAAAGTAAGGACTTTGACCTGGTCTCTAACTTTCCAAGCCACAATGGAGTCAGACCACTACTTAATTTTCAAATTGGCAACAATGTTAACGCTTTAACGCTGTCCGCAAATTTTTATTTTGAATATTCTGAAAATCAACTACGCTTACATGCTGGACCAAACTTGTCGACAGAATATCAACATAAAATTTTCTCCTCATCAAATGGCGTTAAAAACAACTCCATCATATCTTCATGCACAAAGGTTCCTATCTGTTGGGTTTCTGGGCAGTACATGCCACTTTCAGGGTGTTTCTGACCCACTTCGCCAGCACAAGCTTATGCTGGCAATTTTTTCCAATAACCCGGGAAATTGCCTCACAATCTTTTTAGCTTAGGGGTACATCGTCCACCATCAATTCACAACATGGCAAGCAGCTAAATTTAGCCAGGAAGTAATTTATCTGATCGTGTGACATTCCTACTCTATCCGATTATGGTCATCATAAAAACATTGCACTCTACTGAACCTCCGGGAATGGTTTTTACTTTTACCCCCCCGGGGGGATAAAAGGCTTCGGCCATGCAAGACCACTGGCCCATCTACAAGCTCATTTGTATTAACCACGGGCGAACAAACTCTCAAAGACAACTATGTTAAATAGCAGGTATGCAACCGTCCTTATGTCACTATAGCAATGTCCATTTTATTTCTGTTCGTGCACACTAAAGCAGCCATCAAAACAGAGACGTAAATGGTTTGAATTGATTATTTTTCTATCTGGCGTAAACATAAAATCAGACAGTTCTTTCAGTCGTTGACAGAGGCCAAGTCATTTCTACAGTAGTTTAAAGCCAGTAGGTGACAGTACTGAATACTAACAGATTATCTCTCCTGGCCACCTGGAGGACAGTCAACTACGCAACTCAGTCACAACTCTCATTATGGGACAGTTTTATTTTCCCACTGAAACCAAAGCAATTCCACACTGTGCACTAAAATATGATTTTATTTTAATGAAAACTGCACTTTAATTGTTGTCTTGTCACTCACCTTCAGTAGCGTTTTCATCAAATCCTACAATTTTATTTTCGAGAAAACCAATACATATGGGGAGCGGTGGTCTAATGGTTACAGCACCCACGAGAGGACGGTGTTTCGAATCCATCTGCTACCGTTTCGAAGCTTGGGCAATTTTGTTCATCGCACTTTGTGTCTTTCGAAAGAGAAAGTAAAAGCCGTTGGTCCCTTCTATCTGGTGTCTATGCCAGGGGAAGTAAAAGATCTCATGCAGGGAAATGGAAAAAACCTGTGATGGACTCACTAACTCTAGAGAAGGACACTCTTAAATAAACCCTCAGTGCAATATCCTAGAAGGAGTTTGCTGAGTAATTATCCCGATCCACATCCAGACGTAGCCTGTCATTTCTTGCCCAAACAAAATCTTCATACATCATGGGTCTTTCTATCACTGACATGTGCATTTGCTACCAGCCATCCACTAGAAATTTAAATTTGGGCACAGTATAAGTGTCAAAGTCCAAAAATACGGCCATAATCCCTGTTCAGAAATAACATTCTGTGGAGTGCAATAGGAGGGTACCATGTAAAAATACTGGCACTTTATTCATATGATATGAACGCGGAAGTAAATTAATGACGTGTCCCCTCTTGTGGGCGCAGCATAATGCCAGACAGTGGCGCCACCACACAGGGCATGGATAATCAAGACAAAACTTTTGTTTTTTTACTAGGAAAAAGCAACACCAGTACCTGGGACATTATAGTACACCGCAAATCATGACGTCAAGCAGTCAGAATTAAAGTGTGATTGACGGAAGACAAACTGCAAGATGAAGACAGCTCATTATTTGTTTTTCCATATGCGACTATGTTTTTAGTTCTTTTCACAAAATAACGATTCAGATTTTGTCATGTCATGTCACTGACTTGCTGTAGTTTTCATCAAATCAAAGTTTTCGAGAAAATCAACATAGCAAATGCTCCCTGTCTACATATGCAGGGATCCTTCCATCACTGACAGGTTCATATTCCGTCTACATACGCAGGGATCCTTCCATCACTGACAGGTTTACATTCTGTCTACATACGCAGGGATCCTTCCACCACTGACAGGTTCATATTCTGTCTACATACGCAGGGATCCTTCCACCACTGACAGGTTCATATTCTGTCTACATACGCAGGGATCCTTCCATCACTGACAGGTTTACATTCTGTCTACATACGCAGGGATCCTTCCATCACTGACAGGTTTACATTCTGTCTACATACGCAGGGATCCTTCCACCACTGACAGGTTCATATTCTGTCTACATACGCAGGGATCCTTCCACCACTGACAGGTTCATATTCTGTCTACATACGCAGGGATCCTTCCACCACTGACAGGTTCATATTCTGTCTACATATGCAGGGATCCTCCACCACTGACAGGTTCATATTCTGTCTACACACGCAGGGATCCTTCCATCACTGACAGGTTCATATTCTGTCTACATACGCAAGGATCCTTCCTTCACTGACAGGTCCTTATTCTGCTAACCAGTAACTAAAGATTTAACCTGGTGCACAGCAGAAATTCTGGTAAGACATTCAGTAGGTGGCACCACCATGGAAAAATATGATTAAATTATTTTTATTAAACCTCCTTAAAAAACTCCTTGTCAACATGGGCTCCTTCACAACAGACCAACAGCCCATGTTCAGCACAGTTCTGACGGAGAAATGAGGCGAACACTCTTCGGGACTTAAAACTTGATAATAGCTCACATAATTCTTGCAGGGTGCGCCCATTATGAGAGGGTGGGTGGTGGCAAACAACACACCTGTTTAGTTATGTCAGTGCAACTTTCACCCCTCAAGTGGTTAGCATTTAAACCTCTGATGAGCACTGCATGTAGGGTTTAGTGAACAGTAACAATAGAAGGGGCATAAAACAGCAGGGGCGTTACCTAGGGCGTTAGCGCAACTTTGTGACAGCATAATTAGC
Source organism: Lamellibrachia columna (assembly GCA_963662155.1). NCBI lineage: Eukaryota > Metazoa > Annelida > Polychaeta > Sabellida > Siboglinidae > Lamellibrachia > Lamellibrachia columna. Next base: position 9,304,699 of record OY759272.1, read on the forward strand.
CAATGTCGATTACATCACAGCTGGCGACTTTATGTCATTAAATTGTCCGTGAATTATTTGAGGACAAACTCAGTTATTTAATGCATTCGCAACTTTCAATCTGCATGTTTATTTTTAATTAAGAATGGTTTTAATAAACTATTATGTCTATGATCTGATTTCTGTGTGGCACATCTTATGTCCAGTATAAAACAAAATGTTCTTTTTTTAATTCTGACTCACTTGTTTGACCTGAAAGGTCTGGTGATACGCTACCTTTCTGAGGATGTTTTATTTAATCGACTTTCATACAATATTTTTAACTCTGTTTAAAAACTGTCATGGATAGTAAAAAAACATACTAATAAAAAGAAATAACAGGCAGGATGTGTTCTGCTATAAATACCTGGCGCAGTGGTTTTTAAATTTGAGGGCAACATAACCAGTATTTAATTTTTTTTTGTATCTTGCACCAAGGATGCAGTTTTTATCATCGTCAGTGTAAAAAGTGGCAAAAAAGTGTTCTTGTGTTGCATAATATTGACCTGTTATGGGGCATCACAAGTACTGGTTACGTTGCTTTATTTTAAAGCTTTTTGGGTTCGTATCCGGCTAAATGTGCTATCATCATACTGCCAATGCCCCGATGAATCAACCTCTGCGGTCGGTGTGAATTTGTCAGTGGCGCCACCATGCAGGCTCTGTGTGATCAATTGTCTCGATGCTTTCCTGTCCACTCACCAGGTGATCATTATGTCTACGAAAAAAATCTCGTACATGGGTTGCCAATTTTTAAAAAGTTTATGTCCTTTGTAATATACCTATGTTCTTCATACATGAAGGCACGGATTATCTGACATCAGTTACATCACGCATAGCAAAGAATTCTAGTTTTCCATGTGATATTTATATTTTGGGCTGAATACCATACAAACTTTAAACTTTGAGGACTTTTTCTATGTACTTTACCTGGTGTGGTATGTTTAATTCTACAACTGTTTCATGTTTGGCATCTGGTTAAGTTTGTTTTTGCTTGCAATTTTTGCAAGTTTGATCAACAACAGATTGAATCACTTTAGGCATAAAATAATGTCATAAAATAATAATAATTCTTATACAGCGCAATATCTTTTAAAAGCTCAAACCGCAGTTTTGAATACTGTTTTAGTTTTGAATACCACATGAATACTATTTAAATTGTTTTGGTTACTGGTTCAGTTTTAATACTGTTTAAGCTTTTAATACAGTTTTAGTTTTTAATACAGTTTCAGTTTTTGAATGTTTTAGTTTTTAATGCCACATTAATACTATTTTAGTTTTGAATACCACATGAATACTGCTTAAGTTTTGTGGACTTCTCTATCAGTGTATATCTACTGCACATGGCACCCAATAATATTCACTCATTTAACTGATCATTAAAAATAATAGCCATTTAAACATGTGATAACCAGAGAAAAACTAGCTCATGTAATGCTTGTTTTATCCATTCATTGCCCGCATAAGATCATTTGTTTTAATCTCTCTTTCAAAGATTTTGTATTATTTTGTGTTGTATTTTCGAAGTTTCATCTGACAGCTGGTTAGTTGTAACTTAGATAAAGGTCTTTCGTAGGAATTTAAATGTTAAAATAACACTTTTGTTATGAAACACATGCAGATGAACCCCCCCATAATTTATCATAATATAATATTAATAAATTCTACAACATCACTCCTTTCAATTGTTAATTGAAAAGTATTTTGATTATTGGCGTGAAGCGCCAGGTTTCACCATGGGGCCACATACACGTTCTATGCCTGTAACCAAAAGGTTTCACCATGGGGCCACATACACGTTCTATGCCTGTAACCAAAAGGTTTCACCATGGGGCCACATACACGTTCTATGCCTGTAACCAAAAGGTTTCACCATGGGGCCACATACACGTTCTATGCCTGTAACCAAAAGGTTTCACCATGGGGCCACATACACGTTCTATGCCTGTAACCAAAAGAAACAAACATGAAAAGGAATGACCACTGCCAACAACACTGATGAGGAGTGGGGCCCACCTAAATAACCAACATGTTGTCACCGGTCTGCATAAACAGGTGTGCGCCTTGTACAAAGGTGCATTCTGACGCCACCCATTAAGGTGTGTGCATGAAGGACAGCCCTCAGCAAGATGCCGCCTGTGTGCGATAATCAGCCACAGCTACTCCAACGCTAGCGGTGTCTACCTCTTCCATTCCCGTCATACTACGTACGCATACTTTGGATGCGACTGTGAAGTTTCGACTCGTATGGTCGGTGATCTTCAGACTAAGATGACAGGATGGTTTGAGCTGCAAACCATCTTCTAACACTGCCAAACATTTGGTCAAAACCTCCTCCATTGACCCATCATAGCACCCAGTGGTAGTCAAGTCAGCAAACAAACAGAGCTGAACCACTTTTTTCATAAAATTTTGACCAGACCCGGTAAAAATAATTTCATAGTTTGCCTGATGATGTAACCAAAACTAAATAATAAATTTGTACGAACGAGCCAGCATGTCGTAGTAGATACTGAATAGGTTCAATCTGTCACAAAATGAGTCTGGAATGAGATGATTTTAAAAATCTAATAGAGGTCGGATCCTCAAGTGACTCAAGCTTCTTAGCTCCTATCAGCAGAAACATGCTTTTAACATTTTGTGTTACGAGCCTGCTGAACTAACCAAGAATAAGTGATGTGGGGTATCTGATGTGGGGTATCTGATGTGGGGTATCTGATGTGGGGCATCTGATGCAGTTACACAGAGATGTCTAACCCACAAACGCCAGGTGTGCACAGCACTCCAAGAACTATTTGAAAGCCATGCTGGTCTTTGGAAACAAAATCTTCCCATGCCTGATTATTGAACATTTCTCAGATCTCAAAGTTTTGTTTACCTGTGTAGACTTTCACCACTCTAGTCGAGATGGTTTCATTAGTACTAATGACGGGGAGTCCCACAGAAGGAGAGGACATGTGACAGAAGCAATATGGATACGGGAGGCAGCAATCAACTGAGATGAGGGGAACTATGTACTTCCACACGTCTACGATGACATCATCCTCCCAGAACGTCACCGCCATTAGTACTGACAAAGCCAGTCTACACAGCTAAATAAAACTTTTAAATATGAATAAAGAATTGCACGATATTCCCATGCATGTTATACTAAAAACATAACAAATTAAGGAGAAAAACAATTTTGGGAGACAAGCTGACTGAAACATCAGGATCAGACAAATTAAGTTACATGACAAATTTGAATGAGTTTGAGGTATTAGAGTTAGCATCGATGACAATACCTAGAGTCAAGCGGAATCTCAATATATGGTGCCTAGCATGGGTTGTACATTTTGTTAATAGAGATAAAGAGGATAAGATTTCTTCAGCCTCTTCATGTCGTCTATAACAATGTAGCATCAGTCATCATAAGCAAATAACTCTTGATACAGTATTAAAAGCCAATGGCTTCCTTGTCCACTTGCCATCTGAGCCTTTGCCTTGGATGGCAATCTTGTTAAATCATACACTTCTTCAATAAAGGAATGCGACTTATGATCAGCAGAGATTAATTTAGAAGCGACTTCAGCTTTTCTATAACTAACTCGACAATACTGCCTTATAATGCATAAAGGATCTAAATCGCTTATTATGCACACACAAGCACACCCACATGCATGCATGCAGAATCGCACATACACATGCACGCACGCACGCACGCACGCACGCACGTACACAATGGGGCTAACACACAAATGTGCAACAAATGCAATACAAAGGGACTCTGTGAAATAAAACACAAACAGTTCACATCAATTGTGACATTATGCCACAGAAATACACGCAGATTCTACTCACCCAGAATCGGTGACGGCTGGTGTTGTCCAATCGTTCACTGCGGATACGCCATGTGACCTGCCGGTGCGAGTTCAGCACGAAGATGAGTGGACGACCATAGTGCGCTGAAATCAGACACGGATCACATGATCTCATGTTAGTTGTCTGGTCGTTTTTGTGCTCGGGTTGACCGTAAACAGGGCTTAAATCATTGCTTTACATGTTATAAGACTAATTGGCAGTGACTTTTACACAGTATCTCTTTCGAGGATTTTTGCAGCTTAAAATAACAGTTTATGAACAGGAAAAATGCACATTTGCAGAGTACGATAATCCCATGCACAGGTTTAAACTTCTAGTTGCTGGTTCGTCACATATCCACATGTCAGTGATGGAAGGATCCGTGTCAATGATGGAAGGATCCCTGGTGTACGAAGACAGAATCCTGTGTGTTTGAAGACAAATTACGGGAAGCATCATCAATGTTAATATTTGCGAAAATAAAATTGTAGGATATGACATCAAAATTACTACTGCAGATTGGTGGGTGACAAGACAAAATGGATACAGTTTTTATCATGTACAACCGAATCATTAATTTGTGCCCAAAGTGGTTGCAATGGGAAAAACAATACTGTACTGTGCCCAACGAAACAGGTTGTGAAGCAGCGGGAGTGTTCGAGTAGGTAAGGAGGATTGGCCTGCTAGTGGTTATGACAAAAAGGATCCTATAAGACATCCTGAACAGGTCTGGTTCCAAGTAACTGTGTTTGCAAAAAACCTAAATTGAGTCAACTTTGATGTTTGCGTCATGGGAGTCGACACAAATTACGGGTGTCGTTTCTTGATGACGCAGCAACCTTGGGAGTGTCTGAGATTGCACTGCATTGCAAGAAGGTTCAACATCCTATTCATTGATCAACTACCCATAAACTTAATTGGGAGCTTTGTTAACAGAACTGAGCCAAATGAACAAGATAAACAAACTGAATGTTACAGACTCGCCGCAGGTGATTCTGATAAAAACATACACCTCTCTCTCTACCTTAATAGTTGCAGATAATTGCATGCACTAAGCAACACCCGTGCAGAGAGAGAGAGCTTGTGTGGTGGAAATACCAAATAAGCAGTGAACTGCGCGTCTGTATTCGAGGCAGGATGTGGGTGCACTCTTGTCATTCAGACTCAGAAAATAATTACAAGATTTCATTTAGCGATTGTTACCAGTCGTGTTGTGTTGACAGAAGAATGTTTGAATCACCCTTTATGAAAAGAAACAGTAAAATGCAAAATTAGATTCAGTAATTGAGTAAAGTAACAAAAGTGTGAACAGCCTTATGTCATAGTATAAAGTTCTGCCGTTTTTTTCCCGAATTTCTACTGTATTTCATAACTAAATAATTGAAATACAAAATCCCATGTCTTGTATGTGTCTACCGTTGATTTCACCTGGTGGAATATACTTACAGCATCTGATTATGCGATGCAGTATTCACCCAACAAAACAAAGTTTATCAAGGACCACATATCACATAGAATGTTCCGCGTTGATCCCAGCGGACAGATCAACACATTCGTCACAGTGACGCATTCTGAGCAGCGAGCCATAATCGTAAAAAGTTACAGCCACTAAAATATGCCATTATGCAGTAATCTTTACTTAAACTTTGTCCCAAGCGGGTCAAACAGCCAGAGGGTGGTACGGCTGCACGCATGTGTGCGTGCCAGCGGCGCAGTGACAGCTCTACCTGGCACAGCATAAATGGCAAAAATAGGCACCAGTGCTACAGATCAGTGCCTGGGAATGCCGGGAAAACAATCCAACTAGTGCCAAAATAAGCGCGTAACTGTCATAAACATCAGAAAAAACCTGCAGTATATAGACGATGCCAAAACACTTTGTTGCGTCAACTTCATTTTAGTTGGTTGCGTTGTTATCTCACATGAAACAACCTTGGGTTTCTGCGCGGCATGCCACGGTTCTGCTTCACACAAAGTGGTGCCAGGCACCGCTCGACACCGCAGTCAAGGCAACAATCCAGCAGGCAGAATGCCGCAGAAATAGAATAGCGTTTCATAGGAATCACTCCCTGATAAACATGATGGGCCGCTGCCACAGTTCTAGGCAGACACAGGCTGTTTCGTTGCTCCCTTCAAGTCTGGAATGCCGGTCTTGAACAAACACGTGTGCGGCTACCATGTCAATGTTTATTATGATGACTTAGCAAGAATCAATGCTGTCTATCAGTAGGTGAACATTATGTACACATCTTACTGAAACGTTTATACACTAGCGACCTGACTGCGTAAGTAGCTTCACCTGGAAATGCAAAATTAGGACATCTAAAATTCCCCCTGGTAATTTTACGAGAGACCTTTTACCGCCAGCTGTTTTACGTCTTTACTAACATGTCTAAGTATGGTGTCTGATCATCATATCCCATTCATCAAGATGATGTTTATACATGATTTTAACCTTTCTGGTGTGCCAGTTGCTGTGTTAAGGTAAACTTCATATAAAAATTCAGTCATAAAATGTTCAAGTCACACTAACGCTAGTCAACCATTAAGAAACGACTGCAGATTGCATAATAGTAGAAACTCTAGTGAAATATCAACATCCTTTTGCGGAACTTCCTTGACAAAATGACTGTGGTAAAACACCCTGTTGGTAAATACCCTCAAATGTTCCAATAAGGAAACACCTACGAAACGCTGCATTTGAAGAATACTTGCCTTATTATTATTTTATCTGACCTCTGTAACCAGAGAAGATGAACTAATAGATGTTCATGTGCATTATATGGTTTACTTAAATTGTCAAATTGCATTAAAGCTGTCAAACAGAGTTAACTTGAGCATCGGTGTAAGCCTGGTTTATGAATTTAGGAAAGAAAGCATCAGGAAAAATAGTAATGGAAAAAAGCAAATAAAATTTTTTTTTTCAGATTACCACAGTTTCAATTGCACAAAAATTATCAAATCTATCATGATTGTTCAAAACACACTCCAGTTTTAAACATGTTTATAACACCATTCTATGTTTTCTACTTTTATAAATAGCATCCGATGTCATAGTTGAAAATCAAAGCTCCTCTGTGGTTACAGGTCAATATGTAGGCTGTGGGAACACTATGAGGAACACCCACCCAGACATTGTATCTGTTTGTCCCCACCTCTCCCCAGAACCCAGCAAGGACAGCCCTTCCCATGTAATTACAGGAAATATCCCATTCCCAGAGCTGAACCTGGGGTAATATGTCATGATAGCCTTTGAAGTGGCAACTGAGCTGCCCAGTGACAAGCAAACCAGCTAGACTCTAGCTGTGGGTCTGTTTGGCAATCACAGGCAAGCAATCATGGCTCAGCAGCTATAGTCCATTTCATAAGATAAGCCCCAGAGCTGCATGTTTATCTTGGTGATGTTTTTGTAGTGAATTCACTATTTCCAACCTAATAGAATGTATCAGTGGTGGCTTGCCGGAAACATTTGGGAGAATGAGGAGGTATCTACTGTGGCTATGGATTAACAGACAGGACAACTGGGGAATGGGGAACAAATTATTCGCCATCTTATATAGACTACCTTACAAGGTTTCTTTTCGTTCAGCACCTTTTTAGTTTGCAAATCTTTTTGGCTGTAACAACTATCTGCCTGTAAATTTGGCATGTTTGATGTATATTCCGCGTGCTGTAGCTATTTAAATCAAGATTCTTCCAACGATGCCCCTGTAATAACTGGCTGATACCGTTGCGACAGACAAAGAACCAGTATATAGTTTGGTGATCAAATACTTTCTTGCGTGGTAAAAGAAGTATTTTATTATTATTTAAATTTGAAAAGTCTTTACACTTTCGGTTCAATTACTGCCAACTAGTCAAAGTATTTCCAATTTATTTTAAACCTGCTCCTACACATTAGCATCAATCAGATGAAAGTAGGTCAAACTTTCCATTTGGGCCAAGTTCAGCTTCAGAGCAGTGACATTGAAAGGTACCAATTTGAATGGTTTATTGATGCCGAATCTTTAGGGTTATCTTGGTAAGGCTCAATACGTCAAAAATTAAGCCATTAAAAGACAAAAGGAAGGCACTATTTTTAATTTGAGATTCTCCTACTGGAGATGAAATAAAGGCGAGGGTGGGGGAAGGGGGTATCTCCCATCACAAAAAAAAACATTTTAAAAATGAAGGTCTCAAAAGACTGATTTTATGCATTATGCAGCGACTTTTTTATTGCAAATGTGGAATTGTTTTAAAAAAACCTTTGCATCTTCAGCCTATCTTAACATGTAAAAAGTAGTTGTTTCTACGTTTCTAAGTGGTAGCATGGATAGAGATGTCATCGTTAACATGAAACACAAATTATGTTGCAGCGATAGCCTACGATGATCGCAGAAGTTTGCTTCTTCTGAAATCTTCTTCTTCTTCCACTACAGAAGTGTTTGGGGATGTGGATAACTACATGATGCAACAACGGATGTCGCTATGTAAACAAACACCAACAATTTATTCTAAAGTTAATAAAAAAATCCACCATACCACCGACTGATTTTTTCAACATTCGAAATTTTTTTCGTTGTCGCATTATGAATTTAGCATATGGAATTTATGCTGTCCGTTATAGAGGATAAAATCTGCCAGCATTACTAATAACATTGCGTCCCGCTGACATACCTGTGTCACCGATTGGCTTGATGTCCAACCTCACTACAACCCTCTTGCCACCAGGGGTCGCCACTGTGCCAGACGAATCTCCTGGTATGCTGTTCACAAGGTTGATGACGTGAACCTCGCGCGACGGCGTTGTTGTGTTCGTCACTTCAATGCTACTGCACCCAGACACGATTGTATAGCGCTCAAACAAGGCGCTCACATACGGCGATGTGAAGTTTTCGTTGATGACACAGCGGCGACTGTATGGATCTCCTGCAACAATAAAACAACACGTATTCAGACACGATGTTCATGCAAAATGTCTATCTGGGTATCAGTGCAACGTTCATGTAGAGTAACATGATGTTACCAGTCCAGGGTATTTACTAGTCAGGTATATCTATCAGGCCAGGGTATTTACCAGTGCAGGGTATAACCCGTCCAACGTATTTACTGGGATATTTACACTCCAGGGTATTACCAGTCTGGGATATCTACCACTCCAGGGCATATACCAGACTGGGATATCTAAAATTGGCAGATGTCTGACTTTTTCAACTGAAATTGTTTGGGATGACCTGCTGTATTATACTGCAACATCAAAAGAAAAAAATATTCTAAAGCCCCGGCCACACATACAACCAAACCGTATGTGAGTCGGTGATCAGTGCGGCTACATATACAACTTATTAGTCACCGACTCACAATCGCCGACTCCAAGAGCCCCGACTGGAGCGGCTAGATGTGCAACTGGGCCACCAGCCGGTGATTGTGTTGCGGCTACATATACAACTAATCAGTCGGCGATTCGACTGTGCCGCCGCCGAAAAACCTGGTGTTTATAGTGTGAACTGCATGCACACACTCTCCCTAGTGCTGATAAGCAGTACCAGAAGTAAAATGGCACCTCTTACAAAAGAAGTAAATGTAGCACTCGCCATTGCCGCAATTTTGCTGGTTTTACATCGTCGTCGAAGAGAATTGCAGAAAGGTCATCTGTGGGTTCGACCATATATCAACGAGAGAGAAGAATATTTTATGTCCTTCTGCCAGCACTAAGAGAACGTGAGGATGAGATGTACCGGAATTTTCTTAGGGATGCCAGCATATGTCTATGAGTGGCTTCTGGACAAAACCAGGAAGAAAGATACGACTTATCGAGCGGCGATTTCGAGCAGCGATTGTCAAATCCACTGTCACTTTTGTTTGCCATTCTGATGATTATGTCAAATAGCATATATTCTGTGTCGGCGTTGTCACGTGTCATGCTGCACTCTGATTGACTGGTGCATCACTGACGATCTAGTTGAATCGTGGACAACGGCTACACACGCAACTTGGGGTCGAGTCGGCGACTCCTGCGCGGCTACATATGCAATTGTCATCGATCCAGTAGATAGCCGATTCAATTTTTGAATCCTCCAACACCAATCGTGGATCGGCAAAAAAGCGGATCGACGACTAGTCATGGGTTTGTGCCGACTGGAGCGGCCACACATGCAACTATTTCATCTTGGATCGGGTTTTCAGAATACACAACCATCATGGATCGGCTGAATAGCCGACTCACGACGGTTTGGTTGTATGTGTAGCCCAGGCTTAAGATCAAATTAATTGGAGAGATCATTTTGAAGCAAGATGTGCTGTAGCAAGACCCGGGGTTATTATTATACAGGACGTTGACCCCAGGTCACATTACCTCCAAGTTGTGAGAGTAGTCTGTGGATACAGCCCCTTAAAGAAATCCCTGCACTTCCACAACAGCCTGTGATATAAGTGCTGTGCTTCCCTGTGGTGACCCCAGTTGCAGCAGCAGTATGAATATCAAATGGTTCACTGAGATGATTATAAACATGTCAGCCAAAGCTAGGACCACTGCTAGGCCACACACAGTATGCACAGCACACACTCACACCTCATACATGGTTGAGGCACTTAATTACCCCACCCTGCTGGCCATAAAAAAAACAGGTTTCTGTGCATGACAGTTGTTCTGCACCTCACTGCTGATAATCCTGTTTTGCCAATTTTTTTTACCAATGTGGATGCAATTCTTATTTGAAAAGGGGATATGGGCATACCTCCCTGGGTTTTTATAGAAGCATAACCACAAATCCAATAACTGCCTCAGCCTTAGCACCTAAAACTTGCCAATAATGACAGGATGTCAACAAGTTAAAATATTTTCACAGGTAAGTTTCTTCTGCAATTATTGTAAGTATCATAGTGGTTTCCAATTATGAAATTAAGCATGCTATGTGCTGAAACAGTCCAGTGTAACAGTCACTACCTGAAATAGTGTAGTTTTAACTGCCTGATGGCAAGTATGTCTTAATCATTAGGAATCCTGGGATCAATTTCATGAAATTTAGGAAGTTTAATGTTTCCTTTGATGTTTTAGAAACTATAGTATATCCATGAGTGGCCGATAGTATTTGAATAAAATTAACAATTAGACACCTAATAAATATCTATAGTTGTTTTGTCATGTGCTGACTGCCAATATGTCAACACATGCTCAAAATTATTCTAATTTCAGATCGACTGATTTTTGTATTCTGAAGCTAATATTGTAATTTATTTAATATCAGTAAACATTGTTGCTGACATGACGCGTTCTTTACTGGCATGACGCGTTCTTTATTGGCATGACACGTTCTTTACTGGCATGACGCGTTCTTTACTGGCATGACGTGTTCTTTACTGGCATGACGTGTTCTTTACTGGCATGATATATTCTTTACTGGCATGATGTATTCTTTATTGACATGATGTGTTCTTTACTGGCATGATGTATTCTTTACTGGCATGATGTATATGTTTTTGTATGTATATGTCAATGGTACTTCTGCACCAGAGGCACTGCAGGTTATTTTGGGTAGCCTTTACTAGATATGATGTAATATGGTGGTAACATAATTGATGTGGCGCCAGACAAGATTCAAACCACAGGTGGCTTATCTAGTAAAAAAAATAGTTTTAATTTGCACCACCAAAAACGCAATACCCAGCCTAAAATAAAATCGCCAGTCTCAGTTCTGTCTGTGGTTTTACCTTGTATTAATCATGTTCACTAGAGCTTGGATCCAGCTACAGCAGATTAGCTAACTGGTTCCAGTTTACAAATACCAACACCAACTGAGTTAGCCTAAAGCTAGCGTAACTGAAAACCACAGTGACACAGGTTGGTGGGTGAAGATGATCGGCATGTATTTTTAATGTCATAAAAATTAAATCGCCAGTCTCGAGTTATGTCTGTGGTTTTCTATTGCTTTAGTCTACTGTCTTTGTGTATTGCCTGTGTAGTGGTGTCTGCCCAGCCGTGCAGACACGCCAGGATATAATCTTCAAGAAACCAAAATGACCCAATCTAGGTTCTAAAAACAGATCTGTTATTGTTAAGTTTCTAAAATGGCAAGATACAAAATCAAGCCCTTCGCACAGCCGAGGGCAAGAGTTCTATACCACTAGCTGTCAAACAAAAAACAACAAAATAGGAAAAAGCCCGACAATCTTTTTTTAATGTGGGGTCTGAAAATGGAAGGTTTTCTTGAAAAATGCGAAAAAGCACAAAATTTGGGAGATTTCATCTGACGCCCATGAGTACATGAGATTGGTACCAAATGCAGGAACCTCCTGCCAGAAATTCAAATGGCAAAAACAGTAGAATTACATAGAGTTGAATGTTATGACAATTTATTTGTTAACCTAATGGTAACTGATGAGACTATTCTCATCACAACCAACCATCACAAAATGCTGGAAACAACCACGTGTGTAGGACAAGATCAAAAAACCAAACGCATTCAAACCATTTGCTTGGAATATCAAAGGCAACTACAACAGCCTGACTGGACAGCATACATAACAAACATGACTTATCCCTAAATTCAAGGTAGATATCAATCTCCAGCAATATGTTTGTGATTATGCAGAAGGACATTCCTATATTTATTTATAATACTCATGTAATGAATACTCAGCATAGGAAACCAAATCTTTTATGGCCCTGTCATTACGTGAGCAATGATAAGAGCACAAAGCTAGCTAATGTATCCAGCAAACTTTATCCGACAATTTCCACCACAACAGAGGCTCCCGATATCCAGTGGGGCAGGTTGCTATCAGTGGTGGTGTCATGTTAAATAAAACAAGCTACTCAAAGCCAATAACACAGACACACTCAGCATCCAGCTACAGGCTGCCATTAGCACATCGGCCGATCCGATTACTATAACACCAGTCATGGATCAGAGCCATGTTTCATTTATTTTTGCATTAAAATGTTATGCACAAACCTCATGCCTAAGTTGCTACGTTACATTTAAGTAACATTTGTTCATTTGTTTCATTTTGAAAGAAAAAAAATTAAACATAGTATGTGCTAGCCTACTGTGCCACTAAAGCCTAATATGTGCTAGCCTAATGTGTCACTAAAGCCTAGTATGTGCTAGCCTAATGTGTCACTAAAGCCAAGTGTTTAATTTTGGTTTGTTTCTTTCTACATAAACCGTGAAAGGTCAGCCTGACATGACGGAGTAATGTACAGGAAGGATGTACAAGCACTTGCCCATATGCTACGAACACAAGGATTTTGTTAAACAATACCTGCAGATTACACTGACAAGGGTGTGTGCTTTTTATGCATATCTCTGCCCATTGGGAGAGTCCGTTTCCATGGAAACGAACGAGTATTGTACAGCACTTTCATTGTGCTGCACCAACTGTAAAAAACATCGCGCTTGCAACAGCAACAGCAACAACATCATTATGACATGAACGTCTGAGGGGATTGGTGTAATGAACTACATGGGTCCCTGGCTCTGAAATGCCCCTTTGTGGTTACAACTTCACTCTCTCTAACATCGTTCTAACCTTGAGTGATGAGGACAGGTCTGCACAACTCAGCCCTGAAACACATTACCAGCAGCGCAACACAAAGGGTTAATGTGATTAATGCGAACTTCAGTGACAGTGGTGAAGCTGTGAAATAGTAGGCCAGGATATCAGTCAGGAGTGCTTATGTTTATCAGCGATACCATCTTCGATATGGAACCACCAACATGGTCGCCCATTGAGTAGCAATCTAGGGACAGATAAGTAACAAACGTACCAACTGCTAACATCGGCAGATAAACTTGTCAGCTGTGATATACCTGTATCTCCAAGTATGAGATAGTTATACAACCATAAACTTTTTACATAATAAACCATACACTGAATCTGTTGGTGAAATCACAGGTAACATTAACATGGAAGATGCTTTCCGTCATATGTTGCCCAAATTGACGAGATTCTGCCTCCGTACATGGGGATCTTTCCATTACTGACTCGTGCATATGCGGCCAACCAGCAACTAGACATTAGAACTAGACATTACAGCTAGACATTAGAACCTATGCACAACCCAAGTCTCTTTGTCCACAAATGTGTCTTTTTTCCTGTTCATAATTATTTTTCAGGATGATTTTGAGTTGGTACCTCCTTTTGGCAATTTTTTTTTTCCATGGAAAAGTTGATATAATCAGGAATAAAGCCATATTGAAGGACAACACTTACACTGTGGTCAAATTAAACTTTCTAGTGGATGGCTGGCGACTTGCTATCACTACTTCATGCAATCTAGTTCCAGTTCTCTAATTACATTTTCATTTTAAGATGTAGTCAATGTTTCTCTTGTTAAATTGTTACAGTATGAATATTACAGTTTGTCCATAATTACAACATTCAATTACATTACAACCATTTCCACATTTCATTGTTGCTTTTTTATTACAGCTTGTCCATAATTACTACATTCAATTACATTACAACCATTTCCACATTTCATCGTTGTTTCTTGACCTAGAGCGACCCTGATGACGCAAATTTAGTGACGCAGCAAATTTAGTGACGCAATGACAAGACAAGTGTACTTCAGGGCTAGTCTGTGCGGGGTGTAGGTGTGTTATTTACTGTCAACAAACACGCCCCCCTCCCACATGAAATCAATCAGATGTCATCTTAAACCAACAACTTAACGACTGTTGACACTGTTATTTCAGGTCACTTCCTGTTGATACTTTACCTGGCCATTGGCCCTAAACCACACAACACAAAGGACACTTGTGAATATAACCAGACAGATAAAATTTTCATTTTTCTCACGCTCTAATCAATAACGTGTACATTCCTGTCCACTGTTCAAACAAGTTTATCACCTGACCCTTGACACTGAACCCGAACTCATTCATGTTGTACAAGAGACCTGCCAAACTACGTGCAAAGTTACTGTAGTGAAAACCATTTCCTATTTCTGCTCATCCAATGTGACACGTCTTATTTACCGACAAACGGCTAAGAACATTCTAGGCGTTAGTTCAAGTGAAAGCTGTGTGTTGTTTGTAATTAATTACAAAGCAAAATCTACTGCAACATTGTTTGTTATCACTGTCAATAAACATAACCATGTAATTATAATGTACTGAAACATAAACACAACCATGTAATTGTGATGTAACCTAAACATAAACACAACCATCATGACCCATGTAATTGTGATGTAACCGAAACATAAACACAACCATCATGACCCATGTAATTGTGATGTAACCGAAACATAAACACAACCATCATGACCCATGTAATTGTGATGACACTGAAACATAAACACAACCATCATGACCCATGTAATTGTGATGTAACTGAAACATAAACACAACCATCATGACCCATGTAATTGTGATGTAACAGAAACATAAACACAACCATCATGACCCATGTAATTGTGATGTAACTAAAACATAAACACAACCATCATGACCCATGTAATTGTGATGTAACCAAAACATAAACACAACCATCATGACCCATGTAATTATGATGTAACTGAAACATAAACACAACCATCATGACCCATGTAATTGTGATGTAACTGAAACATAAACACAACCATCATGACCCATGTAATTGTGATGTAGCCGAAACATAAACACAACCATCATGACCCATGTAATTGTGATGTAACTGAAACATAACCACAACCATCATGACCCATGTAATTGTGATGTAACCGAAACATAAACACAACCATCATGACCCATGTAATTGTGATGTAACTAAAACATAACCACAACCATCATGACCCATGTAATTGTGATGTAACTGAAACACGTAACTGACTTGTAACATGTAATCCAATTTATTTTTTTACTGCTTCAATAGACATAAACTTGTAAACCAATGTGAAATATTTTATTCTAGAATGGATAGCTGATGCAGATTCTTGAACTGTTGCATCTGACATATTATTTACCTCTCAAGAAACTAGTTTGTATTCTCCGAATATTATGGTCAACTCGCTTTGTCAGTGGACTGACTTCAAATGAAACCTGGCCTGAACTGAGACATCAACCATGGGTTCTCAACATTCCTTCCCCAGCTTGCATCACATGAACTGGGTCATGGGACATGCCCATAGTGATGTCAGTCCATTGACAAAGGCCGAGTGAGTTCAATAACACAAACAAGTTTCTTGAGGGGCAAATAATATATCAAATATTTAATTGCTTCTATTTCGCTCACATTTAAAATATATTTATCAGACTAAACAGGTTGCAAAGGCCAGTTGGCAATACTGAAGACATGCTTCAGAGTAACGTTCTGCAATTCCAAAGGAACTTAATCTGAAACAACTGTAGCTGTTGTCAATGAACCACCCTTGCAGCAGGTGTCTACAGATGGTCCCTGTCATTGGTCAAACAGCACAAATCAGTAATGATATCTAAAAGCTTAAATAATGCCTTCACCCACATATGTCAGCTTACTCGTGTATCTATACAGCCCTCTACATTGCGACTGATTTGGTTGCAAATGTGACTGTTTTTTCTGTTTGGCGACTTTGTACGGTCACTCGTTGGCAACTGCAACGAGTCTATGATAACACATCATATGTTGTTGTCTGCTGTTTCATAAATCATGTGTTGTCGTTTATCGGAAATTATCGTGCGTAGTGCAACTCATTCTCGTTTTTCACGTGCGCTGTTTGTCTTATCGCTTGCTCTATGAACGGGATGTATTCTGTTTTTAATCGCGTGTCTAGTAAACGAAAGTCGCAATCGTCGAAATCAGAAACAGCCCCGTTAGAAAAAAAATTACAAAGTCAAAGATGCTTCAGCGCCAAAACCGAGCACCTCTGCAGCCGCGACATCAGCCATTAAAGATGAAGTCAGAACATTCTGGGAAGACTGGTTACGCGACTTCGACTGGTTGAGATATGATAGCCAGAAGAAGCTGATGACGTGCATTTTTTGCGTGGAAAAGCCACATATTTCCGGAAAAACAGACTTTGCGACATGGTGTAACAATTTCAAACGAGAAACCCTGATGAAGCACGCCAGCAGCGGCCGACATCGCAAGTGTTGTGACGTCTGCTTGGATCGCACAGCGCCGCTGTTGAGGGCGCTGGATACGCAGCGGGCCAAAGAATCCAAACGCACCCAAGAAGACAATCTGAAGGAGGATATGGCATTCACAAAATTTCGGCAACATCTGCCACTGCAAAAAAAAGAATGGCATTGTGTCCTATGCGTATGCCAACAATGTCAAGTGCACACAATTTGTTGGCAGCATCGCGGATTGTCTGAAAAATGAGATGGCTAAGCGTGTTGTAAAAAGTCGGTATTTGGCAGTGATGTTTGATAGCGCCACTGACTGTTCAGTACAAGAAAAAGAAGCTGTCATTGCGTGGTACCTCAGAAATGGCCACCTGTAAATGAATTGCTAGCCCTGGCTTCACTCAAGCACATGCATCGATGCTATCACAACATCATTTGCATCGATTGGCCACAAAACATTGGAGGAGCACATGATTGCTTTCTGTGCTGATGGGGCTTCGGTGAACCACGGTGCCAAGGGTGGAGTCCAGGCAAAGTTGTCAAACGAGTGCCGTGGCTTTTGGGCATTTGGTGTCTACCACACACACTGGAGTTAGCTGTTGTGGGAATGCTAAAGACATCCGACATGTCCTGGGAAGGTCATCCGTGTGCTAGACTTGCTGCACAAGACGTACCACAACAGCTGTAAAAGCAAGCGTGAGCTAAAGGAGTTAGCTGACCACCTGGGTGTTCATGTAAGGAATCCAACGAGGACGACTGGAACATGGCGGACACCTCACCTTGAACATGCCGTAGCCATCCTGCTAAAAGGAGAGACCAGCCTCACCACTCCTGGCCGGTATAGAATATTACTGCACCACAGTCAGCACCTTTTGCGGCAAGCAGCAAGAATGCAGACATTCATAGCAGATCGGTGTTTGTGTCAAAACTGATGGTGAAACTTGACTTTGTGCTCTTCTGCCATTTCCTGTTGAACCTGCTGTCCTGCCTATCCAAGCTGAATGTCAGCCTGCAGGGAGACAATGTGATACTGCCTTCTGCAACTGCTGCTGCCAGACTTGCATCACCAAACTGAAGGCTCTCGAAGTGATTCCTGGGAAACACTTGAAGACCTTTCTGCAGTCTACCTACAGCCAGAGTGAACAGAGTCAACATGACTGACATGCCTGACATGGACCCAGATAAGTTATCATCTCTGCCTCATTGACTGGGAGATTTCCAATGCTGTGATGAGCACTGTCCAGGGGATGCAGGACCGCTTTGCTGTGTTGCTTGGGCCATCTGAGTGCACTGAGGAGTCCACTGCTTCCACAGCTGTGGCTTGTATGAAGGTCTTCAATCATGATGCCTGGCCTGCAGACCTGACAACGCATGGTGACAAGGAGATGAGCGTGTTGTTGAAGTGGTTCAAGAGCAGACTGACAATCTGTGTGAGGACTTACACATGTCTTGATGCAGTGCTACACTAGTGGTTGCTGTTCAAGAATTCTGTGAAGCATTCATGGACAAATCGTACTTGGACCTGATGAGGCTGATGATGAACAAAGAACCCTACAAGGATCTGCTTCATTTCATCCAGATTTTGCTGGTTCTGCCAATCTCCTCTGAGAGTTGTGAAAGGATTTTCTCGAGCCAGAAACGGATCAAGAGCGACACTCACTCCTCTCTGTATGTGGACACTGTTGAGGATCTGATACAAATCTCTGGCACTGGCCCATCGCTGGAGGAGTTTTATCCAGAGCCAGTTGTGAAGAATTGGTTGACATCATCTCAGAGATCACGCCGGCCATGCTACAAGGAGTGGCCTTGCCAACTTGACGTTATTTCTGATGCGGTTGAGTAATGTGCTTGATCACTTTGCAACTTTGGGATGCGGGTGTATCTCAACGGAGTATAATATTATAAGCATATTTTATCCAACAGAACTTGGTAAAATGACTAATTTGCCCTAGCATGTAATGCAAAACCCATGTTTTGTTGAAGCTCTGCACTACTAGTAGTATAGCACGAGTATTTCATTATAATATATTACTGTATTCTAGGCTAGATTAGTGGCATCTAGTATATGCAGTTTTGTTTATATACATATATACATATATATACTATTTTTATTGTAGTGACACTGTACACACTATTGAACAGTCGTACTCTTGAAACCAGTGTTTAAATAAAGTTCATTATTATTATATTATTATTATATAACTGGCATACCAGTTCTGATCACTGTTGTGTATTGATAGTAGGCCTATATTTTGTAAGATGAATTAAGTTCAACCCTTTTATTGTCAAGCCTTAATAGTTGCTTAAATAATGCATTTTGCTTTCAATTTATACGTATGCGTATTGCTAATTTCAAGGATTCCACATATGACTGTTATTAATTTGTCAGTGTAACATGTGTTATAAAGCATAGTATCTGGTCACATATTCATATGTTTTTAATTTGTATTTCACTTTTACACTAATAAAAGGACGTCTGTAGTTAATTTGGATTTGGAATAATTTGGTGCTGCAGTTATACAAAACGCTATTATATGTATATATGCACACACAATTACTTGGCTCCTAAATTTTTTATTTGGCTCCTAAAAAATGTAGGTAGGAGCCATTTGGCTCCTAAACAAAGAAGTTAACAGAGGGTTGGTATATCAAATAACCACTTTGCCTGTTTAACTTTTAAAGACTGGTCACTCAGTATATTGTATAGGCATAGGGGTGGTCATATTCTGTCAGGTGCGACTTTTCTATTGCTCCATGGGGGGGTAGACAGAGATCGATCGATAGAGGTACAACGTAAGCATTGCCTGGTTGTAATGGCATCGCAGAATGTTTAGTTGGAGATATGCAACTGCAATTTGAAAGACAATGCCGAAAACCTGTCCATCCGGATGAAGCAACCATGGCGCTATGATCGCAGCCAATCATGTATTCAAATGAAGTACGGTATTCATTATCGACAATAACATTGATAGTGGTGAAAACGACAGTGCCAGTGACAATGATATAATATCGCCCATGTCTGAACACTCGATGAACAACAGTGAAGTTTTGTTTTAGTAGACAGGCTGGCAAGCGTGTACATATAGTAATTGTCTTGATTTTTACACTTACCAATTATGTCTGTATAAAATGTCAAATAATATACTGATTGCCTCCATATTTTGTCACTTTGTGTAGATATTAGTTTCTAAATTTGCCATCATTATTCATCTGTGACTATCTTGTTATTGCATGTGATGATCGATAGTAAGCTAGTACTCCTAATATTTTGTGGCCATTTTGAATAAATTATTATGTCACATAACTTCAAAATTACTTTTTTCTCTCCATCAATGTATTTGTGAGGATGCTGCCTTTCCAAAACGGTATACATGTGTAAGGAAAGTCTTGGTAATAATGAAATCACATGCGTTTTAAAATATGCATACACATTACTGCAAAAAAATCCAGGTCTGTAAAGGTTAAATAAGGCACTCTCCATAAATCTACCTAGTTTCTGTCATGATAAGTGCTCCTCAGCACAGGATTAGACAACTCCTACTGAATAAGACCACACATCAGTAGCAACATCGGCATAAATCCACCCAGTTTCCCAGCTAAAAGCATTTAGCAGCTACCGCAGGCAGGTTGCCATGTTGAAGCAGTTGGTTTGGCATTTCGACATGTGATGGCATGTCCCGCTTAGTGGGTCTGCATCTGTGTGAGCACTTACACATTTCAAGTATCCGGACCTGGCCGGCAAGGGGGGTACAGAAGTTAAAGAGAGGTTACGGTATTGGGATAGATACTAAATTACCACAGACCACTGGACATGTTTCCTTTTTGGCTGTTGGGGTTGGCTTATGTGAGTCAGCTGTTGGCCTCCCAACTATGTGCACAAATACATTGGTTTGTCAATTACCTTCATGTCTAAAGGAGTGTATCATCTATGACTATCTTGTCCAACAGCACATCATCATCAATTATATTTCCTGTCCAAAGACATATCTTCAATGACATTCTTGTCCAAAGGCACATCAATGACCTCCATATCTTTCTTTTCCAATGGCACACCATCATCAATGATTTTCAACATTGACACCATCAATAATGATCTTCAACATTGACATCAGCGATCTTCTACATTGACACCCAGGCCACAATCTCAACAACCTTACATGGACATCACTGTTGATGACTCTATACACACTGCGTCATCAGTGACCTTCATGTCAAAACACTACATCATCAACGACCTTCGTGTTAGAAGACACAAACAGCATCATTGACAGCCATCTTCACTTCACAATCAACACCGCATCACTGATGCAAGCAGTTTTCATTCCGGTGCCGATGTTACGAAAGTCATTCTAATCTACAGCATTGCTGTACATTGCCACAGCCTAGAAATGGCGCAATTCCATGATCGTCGCTGCCAACACAGCACATGGGAATGGCCCAATAATTGGGCGAATCACCACCCATAAATCGGCCATAAATGGCCGAACCGACATTCGCCTCGCAACAGGTTGTCAGGCATTGAACGAACGATCGCTGAAAGACCTGACGAAAATCGCGATGCTCTGGTGCCCTTATGTAAGTTGCAAACTGTTTAGGCGACGTGTTTTTTGCACAATAAATCTCTGTAATCAGACATCTGTGTGGTAGCCTGGGCTGCGCATTCCGCAGTAAGCCTCAGCAATAACTATATCAACGTGGGTGATTGAGGCGAAACATAGCTGAGTATTGATTACATTACATCCGCTGGCATTTCACTCATAGTTAACATTTCACAAGTGTGTGTCGTACAGTAACAGAGCCATGTGTTAAGAGCTATGGACACAAGCATGACAAAACACCCAGAAAGACCCTTGTGTAAAATTATCTGAAAAAAATATTACAGACTTAAAAGGTAGAAAGTCTGGGCGTATTTATCATAAAATCAAGTCATACAATATAAGCATAACCTATATCTTTTCCGCTGAAGTGTGCTTTGATGAATCAACATTTTTCATATAATTAGAACATTTTCTGTTTAATTTGGAATGCCTTGAATATTGTGTTTACATTGCATGGTGAATGGCAAGGCCAATGTTTATCAACTGGAAACAGTCAAATTATACTTAAACATTGTGGTTCATTAAAGCACTCTTCGGCTGTCAAAAATAGATATAGTTTATACTATATAAACATCATTTTACAATAAAAATGGTAAAAATTTGTACCCGTTAAATGTGTTGAAGATGGACTAATTTTGTGATTGTCATAATGAATCTCTGCCACAATAAGATGGACTAATTTTGTGATTGTCATAATGAATCTCTGCCACAATAAGATAGACTAATTTTGTGATTGTCATAATGAATCTCTGCCACAATAAGATGGATTAATTTTGTGATTGTCATAATGAATCTCTGCCACAATAAGCTATAACAAATTTGAAAAAAAAACACCTTGGCTTATTTATTGGCATAAATCTCAAAGGTGTTACACGTTACTGTGAGTGAAGATTCCCTATTGAAACCTTGGTAAGTATTTAATGGAACACCCTGTGATCATCCTCCCAACTCGTATTACCCCCTAGATGATGTGGCACTACGAAATAACAACAGGTGCATTACCCAAGATCCGGTTGAAAAAATTAAACGTCGCTCAATTACAACACCTTGGTATACGAGAGAACGGAGATGCAACGTCGACGAAGCAGAACGACTATTAGTGTGGATGTCCAAGCAACATTCTGGGCCAGACCCCAGTTTCAACGATGCAAACATGTGAAACTCGATATGGTGTTTGCCGTCACACTTAATTTCCAGTGCGACTTCCGAAATTCCAAGTCTGCCTTTGAAAAGACACTTTGTGAGAAACGCAGTGACTGTTTCATTAGCTGAACCAACTTCAAATGATTCAAATATCTCAGCATCCTTCCCTGGTGCTAGTTATTAGTGGCATATCTCACGGCTGTTATTAGCTAATAAACAAAGTGTCCTGTTTCCGTGAAATTTTGGCACTTCATATTACTTTGGGTACGTCTTTACAAAAAACATTTAAAGTTGTGAAAAACGCAAGCAAATCAGTGTCCTTGACAATGTTAAAAGGCTCAACAAATTGCCATGGTAGTTTGGCGCTACTGCTGACTAACTTAGCTTCATAAAATGTCATAAATGTTTTTACGGGATGGATAATCTTCCAGCTTTTTTTCTTTTTCCCTGTTTTTTCTTTGTGAGAAACCTTTGTGAGAAACCAGGAAGCAAAGTTGTTGCAGATGGTCAAAATTAATAAACACATCAACAAAAACAAAAATAATGTATTAAGGTCACAAAAAATCTTTAAAAATATCCACTGTGCACTACAGCATAATATAAGTCTATACAATCCTAAAATAGTTCAGAAAAAAGGAATAATTCTTGTATCTGGGACAACATGGTTGGTTGTCACTTTGGCATTTGAGCACGAGAATAACGTATAGTAAAAAAGCACCCACCCAACCTCTCCAACACCCACCAATCCAATAACGTCACCCAGAGACTCTGGTTAATTTTTTATACATATTGACACTGTATGTTCACTGGAAATGGAAAAAAAAATTATAATTCCTTATTAATTAATCCCACACAATATCATTTTCATCATCAATAGCAAAACAAATGGACATGTCCTATGATGTAGCTCTTCAAGTGTCCAGTCCGTTTGCATGGCTTCCTGTGCGAGCAATGCATGTAAGATTAGACTATGGATCGGCAGCAGTAGCAGAGGCTCATACTGCTGAGGACCGCTCACCAACGCTGCTGCATCAATGCACCAGTGATAGAGCACACCATCATCGAAAGTGTTCAAGTGATCACTTAGTTGAAAAGAACAACCTCGGACATAAATACATGTTTAGAAATAGCTGCCAAGAGTATCCACACTTGCTGTGACTCCAGTACTTGTTTCTAGGCATGATGTGACCATCTTACTTGTTGCTAGGTTACGTAAATTGTGACTCCAGTACTTGTTTCTAGGCATGATGTGACCATCTTACTTGTTGCCAGGTTACGTACATTGTGACTCCAGTACTTGTTTCAAGGCATGATGTGACCATCTTACTTATTGCCAGGTTACGTACATTGTGACTCCAGTACTTGTTTCAAGGCATGATGTGACCATTTTACTTGTTGCCAGGTTATGTACATTGTGACTCCAGTACTTGTAAGTTGTTTCTAGGCATGATGTGACTATATTATCTTGTTACCATGGTAGGTACACCATGACTCACTTTGAGAGTCCAGTATTTGCTTACTGTGACCCCAATACTTGTTTCTAGGAACACAGTAACCCTGGTACTTATTGCTAAGCATATTGTGACCCTCTGACTTGTTGCTAGGCGTATCAGGGTCACATACTCAAAGCCTGGTTGGGGTGACTGACTACACAAAATGTCAGTAATTTGGCCGGAAGCCATTACCCTGGAAAGCAATCAGTGCAGCTGGTATTACTGGAACCACACATAAAATATGCTGTTAAATACAAACAACACTAGCTATACCACGTCATGCATGCCAGATTGCTTTTGCATTTGGAATGTTTAAATTCTTCAAATCAAGCTACCAATTAAAATTAATTCACCGCAAAGCCCATTCATAGAACTGCACAATAACTACGCCGATCTCATCAGCAGAAATAGATGTGTAATTATGATGTGCGACAAGTCAAGCGGAACCAACATGGAATTATGCAGTGAACCACGGCCAGAGTAGGACAAACAAAGGAAGAGTTGCCATTATGCTGCACTGCAAAAAAACGACAATGGAACAACGGAATATGCTTATAGATTGCACCCTGGGATCTTGTGCTTCCAGCGAGCGCACTGTAAACTTTTAAATAAGGGAAACATCAAGCTTTTGTTGAGCATGCTTGTGTTAATAAGTGTCTCCTATGCCAAATAATGTAATAATAATAACAAAACTATTTATATAGCGCCTGATCAATCAAGACTGTTCTCAGGCACCATAATTTATTGAAATAGTATTAATTATATTAAAATTAATATATTAATTATAAAAAATATATACATATTTAAATATATATTAATTATAATTACACAAACACCACAATAATCAGATCTGGGTTCATTCGCTGTGTCAACTGTAATAAAACCAACTAAACTGTAAGGTGGAGCATTCTGTCCGAGATCAACGAAGGCATGTTGCAATCATTATTGTTGGATTTAACTGATTAATCCACATGTCAATATAACCACACATTAAACCACAGGGTTGTAGCTTGAAAAGTTTCTAAGTTATGGCCATTTCAAATTTGGCGCATTCTGTCAATTTTGCAAATTTTTGGAAATCATGAAGATTTCTTGTTCTATTCGTTCAGATATCCATCTAATTTTATAGCCATGTACTCATTTATACAGCTGAGTGAATTATGGCAACACGGGATGAACAAAATTGTCAAAGCTTCGAAACGGCAGCAAGATGACTCAAACCCGGGTTCTCACGACTGAAAGCCTCACGTTCTAACTACTGATCTACCGCACCCCTATAAATTTACTGATCTACCGCACCCCTATAAATTTACTGATCTACCGCACCCCTATAAATTTTTTTATTTGCAGCTCCCCAGAATCATGTACCTCGAAGGCAGCATAATTGTAGTAAAATTTATGTAACCGTAATAATATTTCCAGATAGTGTAATTATATTATAAATTACTGAGCACTGTAGTAATTGTCAGAAATACCAAATCTTTCAAGCTTTGTTGCCAGCCATTGCTGTCATCTGTCCTCGCCAATCCACAAGATGGGTGATGAAATCAGCATGTTCAGAATCACAGAAAATGAGGACTGGCAGATGACATCTGCCTCGGCCTCTGCCTCTAACACTGACCTTTCAACATTCCAATCTCTCAGGAAAGATTGTAATCATATCTACTGAAAGTGGATTATGTGTAAAGAAGATTACAGAGGTGGTCCTATGACACACTGACCTACTGATCCACAATCGATGAGAGAGGTATACAAACAATTACGAGTGTACATTATCAGAATAGATCTCTATATGCCAGAGTGAAGACAGCAGTGCAGGTGAATAAAACAAAGTGTCAGATATGCCACTGTGCACAAAGCAGGTCACCAGAAGTGTGACATCATTAATGCTTCATGTGATACTCCCTTAAGCTAAAATGGGAGGTAGTAGTGAGTTCAGAGATCAAGATCATCAGCTCTATGAGGTTCATTGAGTCCATGACAGGTTTTTTCCATTTCCCTGTGTGGGATCTTTTGCTTCCCCTGGCATAGACACCAGATCGAAGGGACCAAGTCTCCCATATCATTGGACTTTTCAGTGAATTTTTAGTAGGGGCAAGATCTGAAAACATAATTTTTTTGTAGTTAGAAAGGGTACCACAACCCAAGAATCTACACAAATTGTGTAGGGGCCGGACAAGGACTGGGGAACAAAATTAAAGGGCCATGGGGGGCATTACATAGTTTGTATGGTAAAAAAATGCCCCCTCTGTGTGCAGTATGAATTAACCAGGTGTCCCCATGGGGTAGACATTAAGATACATTTTGCAGACCAACTACTTCCTGAGGTCTTGGCCTCTGCTATCTGGGAACAAATACTGGCTCCAGGCACACTGCACCCCACCCTACCCCATACATACAAGCATGCGTGCGTGTGTGTATGTATGTAAACATAAAAACTAACACCATGTGATCTGGGTCGCTTGCTGCAATAGCTTGGCACCAACACTGATTAATCTGCTGACCCGACATGTTCGCCTCAGGCAAAATCAATACCGAAGCCATCCGAAATCGACTTGGCCTTAGCATAAGAAAGACTGCTTCCGATACATGATACGATCCCTTTCACCCAGGGTCAGGTGGAAAGAGAACATAAAAATAGCCAACACCACCTGAATCGTGGAAGAATGCGTCAAATAGAAGGACAAATAATGCAAAGAGTCAACGGCTTGTTTTTCTCCAGCCACAACAGAGCTCTCGCTGCCGTTGCCAATGACAACTGGAATTGGCATGGTTCCAGGCAGTCGATTCCCCAGAAAAGCTGCCTGCTCGCCACAGCACACAATGTGCAAATGATGCGTGGCTCGGTAAATGCAAGGCAGGTGAGAACGCCCCATGGCGTTTCTAGCAACCCCAGCAATGCTGGACACAGCCAAATGGGAAGCACACACAGCAACTGACGACATCTGGCTCTCACAGATGGGATGGATGGTTTAATTAATCCCCTCATTTATGATTGCTACATGATACCAATGTAGGTATTACTGAATGCAACAACAAGCAATCCAGGCCTGGCCAGCTTTGGTGATTTAATAATTAATTGGCTGGAGAAAAAATCCCTTCACTGTGACGCCAGTGGCAGATGGTCTGGTTGTGTTTACCAGCGGTTCACATTTCCAAGAATACCGTATTTGCATGAGTTAACGCCCGAGCATTAACGCTGTCAGATGGGTTGAACTTACGACACCTATTTGTGACCGCAACTGGTATTTTATCACCACTCGAAATGCCACTGTTCTGGACTATATTACTCGGTTTTCCAAGCAACGGTGTTATTTTAGAAATCTTGCTGCATCACGTGGACACAACTTCATAACACTGCTCCCAGGCCCAAGATTTGCAGCCGACTGTTTTATGTTTATAGAAATAAAAAATAAATAATTTTTTTTATTACACAACATTGTTTTGTAACTTGCGTCAGATGAAAGCGTTCGCAGCAACGCCTACCAAATGGAGTTTAAAAGAGTTTATATACAGCTGCTCTGATCACAAACTGCTCCACAATGTTAAGTTAGGGGCTCATGCGTCTTTGGACCATCTTGTTGTTGTAGCAACCCCAACCATAGTGCAAATACTGTTTATGATCTATAAGTATCTATGACAGCAGTACCTTATACACCATATACTGCTTCCAACATTATTTCAACTTTCATTCTCACAATGATATTTACACAGGCCAGCACTTATTCTTTCTACAGTGCACAGACTGATCAAGTGCCACCCATTGTGATATCAGACTTCTCAACCCGTGAAATATTTGTACTTGACATAAAAAATGCAAAACTTTCACCCCACATGACTTTTTTGATGTCACATAATGCCCAAGAGAGCAGGGCAACCTGTTAATGACAGATCACAGAGAAAACCTGATGTCATTCTACAGAGGTGGCAATCATTTTCCCTCATGTTGTCCATTGTTGTTTTGTGATTAATTATAGCTAATAAACGAATCTTGTTGCATACGTAAGTGAAATAGTGAAATAAAAAGGCCATAGTAGAATCTACGTCATATCATGATCAGTGCGGTCCTAGCATTTATATGATACCACAGCTCTGGCGTGGCGTGGGATCTGCTTTTTGGTCTCGAAGCATATCTGGTGTGACACATTTAGTACAGTGCTACTCAGTTACTTGACCATTTAGTATAGTGCTACCCAGTTCCTTGACCATTTAGCATAGTGCTACCCAGTTCCGTGACCATTTAGTATAGTGCTACCCAGTTCATTGACCATTTAGTATAGTGCTACCCAGTTCCTTGACCATTTCACCTCATAATTCATAGTATGAACATGTTTTGTTTACAGACAATATTCACAAAGCATGTGCATTAGCACTATACTTTTGGATGTCCCACAACCATTGTTTCATTCTTAGCCAACGGGTGCCATACGTGTTATAAATAATGTATAAATATGAGATGTGTTTACTGACCAGTGCTGAAGTCGTGAGATGACTTGGCCAGTCCCCAGCTGACCAGCCCACGATGTAGTATCAGCACACACAAGAGGAGGTGGACGAGCCTCTGCATGGCCCAATAAGGGACCCTAAAACGACCCGTCCAGTGTCACGACGGCCAGTCGGCGTGCGATGGCCGCAGTCTTGTTCACCCGCACGCCTGCCCTAGTGATCACCTGTAAACAGACGAGGATTCCATAACATCACGCGACAACATGCAGTGCTTGGCCAGCCAATGCACGCAAAGTAATTTTGCTTAGCCATTGTGACAATGGGTATTGGTCAGTGAATTTGTCAATGTCATATCCAGAAAGGCAGCAGTACAGTAATGGTAAAATCTCAGAGGCTTGCGGACATGCAACATGGTTTATTGCTAATCCATTGTTTACATGTTATATGGATTGTCACACTAAGGGGCTTTGTAAGAAAAACGTCCAATGATAAAAAAAATCAATTAAAAAAATTGGATGTGTGTGGGTGGGACAAGGGCCCACATGGGCTTTCCATGATTCATTGCACTGGCAATGCGCATACCCTATCTCTAATTTCCCAAATGTTCTGGGTTTTTGATAGGGGCTTGGGTGGGTGGGGTCAGTCCTATAAAAAAATTGGATTATATAATAATTTTTTTTACCAAGTCCTTAGTCACAACATTATCGGTTACTGTAAATACTTAGAGGCTTGCGGACGTGCAACATGTCAGGTTTTATTGCGGCTAGATCTATTGTTTACATGTAACCAAGGGTCTCATGCTTTCATCATGAAAATTTTATTGTAAACATTATTCATGAAGTTCAGCAAGCAACTAAGTGCAAGCAGATACACATAATCGGTTCAATCCACTGGCTTGTTTGTTCAGCTAAACTCACCAATATAGCTGAAATATTATTATTTCATACATTATCAATTTTCCTAAATAAATACACAAGTGATTCTGAAAAACACTAAATATCACCATCGTTGAAACAGAAGTGACATGCCAAATAGTTATCATGGTCAAATCTTTATAATTGCTTTGATTCTCATAAATCATGCACATGTATTTGTAGCTGTTTTGTTGCCAACTTTTACACAAAATTGGTTACAAGACTTAAACATGACTGATGTAAAATGACCTACCCACAAAACCACACAATCAATCATTCTGTCCAAAGATGACAGTGGAGTGGCACAGTGAAAACGGTTTACATTTGCAGACAGTCTCATCAGTTTAAATCTTATAATATCAATTATAATGTGTGACAGACTTCTTTCTGTTAACAACAGGTTACAATGATCATGGAATCCTGTGACACAAACATTCCTGCCGAAAGAACTCTGGGTTTGAATGGTTCCTCAGAAGAACAGTCAGTGCAGATATTTTACCCATAAACATATGCCACAAAATCAAATTTAACAGTCTCCCAAGGAATTTAACTCAGTAACAACTCAGAGATGAGCCTGAGTTATACTAATAATCGCATGCAAAACATAAAGCAATAAGGGTAGTCCTAATCCAGGCCATTGTATTAGACATTATCAGCAACACAATAAATATCTTGAACCAGACACAGACCTCCTTGATGCAGCATATAAATAAACATAGACGGTTGATTAAGTTCCATGCTGCCAATGCCTTGCTAATGTTCCTATATGAAACCTGGTTTGGCAGTGAACGGTGTATAGACTGCATTGACTACACAAAAAGGGCTTCCAAAATTACTATAGATCTGTGATTATTCAATGGTCATAAGATTAATGAAACACGGACTGGATGACAGCATCCATCGTGAAAACAAAATCGAACAAGTCCATTTGTCTTTTTTCTAACAAAACAAAACATTTGACAGTTGCTGATTCTTGACAAAGCTTAATATCAACTAAAATTTATTTTTTAATGCCAGATAAAATATTGCTTTAAACCACACCTTTACTTCCATATTTTCATACTCAGAGTCTCTTTAGTCTTAGTTTCTAAAGTATGTTATGTAGTATGAAAGACTTTTTTGTAGATATGTACATACATAAACATGTCATACACGTGGAAAATATGCTTCAATCATATTATACACTACCAGCTGATATGCATAAAAAAGGCCAATGTACAGATACATACATGGAGAGAGGAAGTTATCAGCACACTCTTACATACACATGTATAGATTTATAGTATATAATAGTCACATAGGTTCATATACTTCATGACGGCAGGAGAACATATAATTATAAGTACAAAACAAGACATGGATTGGGTGACCGATCGTCTTCTTTGCATTGCCATGAACTCACCGATCCACCACTGACGCTGCCTTGACCTGATCAATGTGAACATGCAAGCCATGCTATCGGCAGAATTAATCTGCACTGCTTCTGATCAGATTAATTCACATACCACACAACCGTTCACTTCCAGTGGGCGGACGGAGGATAATCATTATTTTGTTTTTTCATTGGCGACCACGTCAATTTGTTTAAATCCTATATGTAAAATCACGATTAAGATTTGAGTTTCAGTAGAGTTTTCGTCAAATCCTACAACTGTTTTCTCGAAAAAAATCAACATGGGAGATGATTCTGTCTACATACAAGCATGGATTCTTCCGTTGCATATCTGCCCACGCGCTGCTCGCTAGCGACCAGAAATGTACGCATTTGACCAGCGTAACTGATGTAATCCTCAAACATACAAGCTCCGCTGTTCAAAATGATTTCTTCTTGAGTGCAAAAAACCCTTACCCTCTCAATACAACTAACACTTTATTCATATGACATGAACCCAGAAATGAAACCAAGATATATCCAGACAGTCACTGATGCAACATGAAACCATCCTTGACCATCACATAAAAGAAGGATGACTGTTCAAGAGGACACTCAGGTGCAGCAGTGACCATTGAGGAGCAGGATGTCACAGAATGACAAGACAAGCTCTCTGTGGTGACACCTGACCTCTTTGAGTGACACTACCACTTCAGTACCTGACACCATGTTGGGTTGCAACCAAGAATTGTAAACAGATTATAACTGTGCAAACAGGTAGACTTGAGTGCAGATGGAAATGTATTTGCTTTGGCGAGCCACTATGCAAGCATGCACATCACATTCAATCACAAACAGAATTCTCAGAGGATAATAACAATCTAAAATAATATCACCATTTATTGTGTGTCAATCATTAAAGCATCCTCAAACCCAGCCCACTGACAGGCTACTGAACAACGCCCATATAGATAGGCTCTGATCTGGATGTGATTAAAGGGCCTGACTTTCAAAGGTTAGATGCTAGGAGCTGTAAAACTTTCAGATGAAAAACCCATATTGCATGATATGTACAAAAGAGATTTCATTGAGAAAGATAGTAATCTACATAACCTTGGTTGTTGCACTGTGTGTGGCCTGATTAGTTGGGTTATTGCCTTGGCCTCTAACTCCAGTTATAATGAGATGAGGTTTCCATAAATAACATGTAGAAAAAGAAGCTTGGCAGATCATGAATAGCGTGATTACCCAAATGCATGTCAGACACAATGAACGAACATCTCGACAGACGCCAGCCCAATTGACACAGATAAACATCTTGTTTCTTTAGAACATGTCGTCATTTTAGATCTGCTTTGAAGTTTTCCTGGTAAACAACTTGCGACCACATAACAAGAATAAAAAGTTCAATGCGACACATGCTTCGAGAACTTGATGAAATTGGCAATAAAACTATCTGAAGTTACCAGGTTGTTTTTAATTTGACCTCAAAATATACATACACTTTTGGTTACTATTTATGTAACCTTTTTGCTTAAATGAAATTGTATGCAGGTCACATGACTACTACCATTAGTCAATCAGAAGGCAAAACGAGACCATGCAAGTAGATTAATATGTTTACTTTTCTTAACTTAACAATACTACTCCTTATATAAGTCATAGTTGTGATTTCTATAAGGATTTGACAGCTCACACGCTTCATTTAGATCCCCAAATCATTGTAACAAATACATAAATTTTTTTTTAAGTACCGGTTGCTTAATTAATAAAAAAACTTGCAAACCCATTTGTTTTACATTATTTTTTTACTAACTAGTTTACCTCAAACTAATATCAAAGTTATACAATAAAAAATAGAAAAGTACAAAATAATATCCATTTTTTAAGGGAGAACTACAAATTCACATAGCTGAAAAGATCAAAAAGAAATGTGCTGAACAGATATTTTATTAAGGAGTTTGGAAAATTAAATATTACATTTTTTAATCCCCAAAGGAAATATTGCATAAGTCTCAT
The DNA here is from genome assembly GCA_963662155.1 of Lamellibrachia columna. NCBI lineage: Eukaryota > Metazoa > Annelida > Polychaeta > Sabellida > Siboglinidae > Lamellibrachia > Lamellibrachia columna. The sequence continues at coordinate 9,337,552 of OY759272.1, forward strand.
AGGGACATAGCAGGATTTTCCTGGCAAGAAAGGCCTAAAAAACACTGGGCACTTGGTTAGGATAATAAAAGATGAAAGTATGCAAACACTGAGATAAATGAATACTGTAGCCTAGTATTGATTACTCAATAAACTCTGTATTAAGCCAGTGGAGTGGCCAGTCGGTTGTGCATTTTCTCTCTAGCCTGGAATCTGCTCGGCTTGCCTTTGCCAGCGAGCCGAGGCTTAAATGTCAACAGCAGGGAATAGGGCTGACCTCTAGTGAAATCAATACTGAAAATAGTAAGCCTACCACATGCCTACCACCATACTAGCCAGGACAGCTGTAAGCATATAGTTTCCCATGACAAACTGCGCTCTGATTGTTGGACACTGCCAATAAAGCCAGTGTTTGGAGATATCTGAGTCTACCAACAACACCTGTCAATCTCTACAGGGTGGGTGAGCACCTCAAGGCTGAGAATCATGGCTATTCGCTGACAAAGCGCTCTTGAAATACATGAGTGTTAAATGAGCACATCAACTACATTTTTCATCAGAACAATTGTATTTAACAGTGTAGCGAAAATCACGGAACTATCAGCTAGTTCTAGAAGGGAATGTCAATGGAAAATTACTGACAGTCAAGTTTGGTTGTGTTAATATTTCTAATACTAGTTGGATGAATAGAAATGTGAACTTTTTCTTAAGTAAACATGTTTTGCATCAACTTGTTTAGAAAAGCCCTCAAAGCGCAGACCCAACCTACTGTCACGATATCTTAAACGCATGTACAGTGTATATTTATATTAAATGTCGAATCAATCCTCAATGTTGACATCTTAACAATTAACATTATAAACACCACTCTACGTCAGTAGGGTATTTTACTACCATGTGAAAGTGTGAATTTGCACCCAGATGAATTTTTCATTTGGCTATGAAAACCTGATACATTGATGCGAACATGAACACAGTTCCTTGCTAGGGGACCGTGCCAACAATACTACAGGTGCACCTACATAGCAAGCTGGCACCTGTCACACTCCTGTGTAGTGTGAATTTGGCAGGCTGGTATACAGGTGTATGTACAAAGCATACTTGGATTTAATCCAAGGCCTGAGATATGCAGCTCAATATACAACTACGACTAGTACAAGATTGGACTGTATTATTAGTAGAGCTAAGACTCGGTCTGCTTTAAATTCTCTCCTCAATTAATTTCAACTCCCTCCTCAATTCATTCAAACTCCCACCTCAATTCATTTAAACTCCCACCTCAATTCATTTAAACTCCCTCCTCAATTCATTCAAACTCCCACCTCAATTCATTTATACTCCCACCTCAATTCATTTAAACTCCCTCCTCAATTCATTTAAACTCCCACCTCAATTCATTTAAACTCCCTCCTCAATTCATTTAAACTCTCACCTCAATTCATTTAAACTCCCTCCTCAATTCATTTAAACTCTCACCTCAATTCATTTAAACTCTCACCTCAATTCATTTAAACTCCCTCCTCAATTCATTTAAACTCCCTCCTCAATTCATTTAAACTCCCTCCTCAATTCATTTAAACTCCCTCCTCAATTCATTTAAACTCCCTCCTCAATTCATTTAGCCCATTGCGAATCAGGTTTGCTCATCTTCAAATCTGTATTGTACAATTTGAATTGGCAATTTTCATTGCGAACATAAAACTTCACATTCTAATGTTTGACAATAGATATTTTAAAAGATATCCGATGCATATATTTGGATTATTTGATGGTGATAATAATAATACTAATAATAACTGCACATTACATTAAAAAGGTACTTAGAACAGAATGATTCATGCAAACTGAAAACTGATAGAATCACCAAAATATATCCAGTTTATAAAAGCTTCATGTTTTGCACAGCTCAAAGGCATCTGGCCACTGCAATTACATGAACGGAACTTCGCTGGATGTATTGATCGCAAAAAAACGTTTCTAGCATCTAGGGACCTGGAGTGCGGAGGGTGAAGGTCAGTGGCAGCGTTGACCTCGATATCAACGCAGTAAACAATCACCTGACAACAATGGCAACGTGGCTATTAAAAACAGATTTCCCGGAATCATTGGACATGTATTAATAATGCAACAGGGAATAATGCAAACAAAGGTCACTGAGAAGTCGCGTGACCTGAACGCCATTACATGTGAAATCAATCTTACAGTAACAGAGGCAAGAGTAGGAAGATTGCCTTCTGTGGCTGCCGGTTGAACACACATTTTCCTGCATAATTAAGATGTATCGTAGATTACTTTCTTCATCTTTATGTATGCTTAATTGCAGCTCTTGAATATGAGTTGGGTTTATGAAGATTACAGAAAAAAAAGTAAATAATATATATGACAGGATATTTCTGTAGACTTTGCTAACCTGCTTTCCCATGTCATCCAAATGTATGTTTTTGTTTTAATAAAGGATGTGTGAAATTGTTGGCATACCTTGAATGGTAGAAATTCTTGGAATAATGATTTCTTGTACATGAAATATGTAAAAAATTGTTGATGAGTTCTTAATTATTTACACAGCACAACTTAAAATATGTCCCGCAGTCATCAGTTAGCACATAAACCCTTAAATAATGTTTAGTAATGTCTTAATCAACCCCAAAGTCCTATCAACATTACCACGGTTCCTTGTGCTAGCTAAAAGAGAAACAAAACTCATGGTTTGGGGAAATTCACCTAAAAGAAAGGTAATCAAAACTAACCATGTGCAACTAAAATCAAGAATATAAGAATGTGTTGTAAAAGTGGGATATTCTGGACAGTTTCCTGGTTAACTGAGGACTGGCACGTTAATCAGTGCGACTGATAAACGCATGCAGAGTTCTATGTAATCAGTTAACCTAGACTGCTGTGCGACGTATTAAGCGCTGCTGGTATACGCACAATCAGTGAAGTCTTAATCATGTTATGTCAGAAAGGGGACTAGTTTAGTAAACAAAGGCTAAAATATGTTACATAACTTCAGTTTGGACACAAACAGCATGACCATATCTTATTGGCCAGTACAGCACAAGGTGTTTACAAATATAAATATTTGGTGAGAGAATATTGCCAGACTAGGGTAGGGTTATCTAACAGTATGGCGCAGATGGTCTGGGTGTTTAGCAACAGACAAATCACCTGGCATACAGGCACAGCTATACACCAACTTCTCCTTGGCCAAAATCTTTTTGCCAATAAAATTTTGTTTATGCCACCAGAAATAGCAGTCAGTGACAAAAACACACAAACTCAAGGTCTCTGAACTATAACAAATTTACAGCACCACTTTTTTGTATGTCACAGGCATATTGTACAGCAACGGCGTACTTTACAGTCGCCTGTACATTCAACAAAAGCAACCATAAACTGATGACGTCTGTTTATATTTTAAGAGCGTACATGGCAAGAAACAACACATAATGGTGGAGCTGGTTGATTGCGTGCCCAAATTACAGCAGGGTCATTCCATGTGGGTCATTCCATGTGAAATCAACCAATGTTCGTAAAATTTTATGTCTCTGAATTTACTTAAATTTTAACCAATTACTAAGTGGCTATAAATTAAGAACTTCTGCAAAAGAACTAAGCATCTACATGCAGATTTCCAGAGCTGGTGGTAGGTGGTCCACTGCCCAGAAAAGTTCATTTCTATCCCTGAAACAGGTCAAAATAACGGGTGATTTGGGATGTTTACCCCTTGTTCACATCATAGGTCATTGTTTGTTTTTCCATAGGCCTCCATGTTAACAGATTTTAGTCCTGTACGCAAAATAACAATTCAGATTTGATCACAATGGCACGCGTAGCTGCATGTTATATAACTGATCTGCTGTAAAGTTTTCGTCAAATCTTGATACACAGAAGATGCTCTCCGTCATAAGTCACCAAAAACAAGAAGATTTTATCTACAAACGCAGGGATCCTTCCATCTCTGACAGGTCCAAATGCTGCTAGCCAGCTACGAGAATTTAAACCGTGCACGACAGTGCGTGTCATAAGTCTGCAGTTGTACCCTTTTCCAAAACTATATTTTTAAGGTGCAAACAATCATTGACAGGGAGTACTGCCTCAAAATCACTGGCACTCTATTTGTATAGACCTGGAAGTGAAACAGTGATCTAACCCCGATCAGATCAGATCAGTAAATTTACTTCCGGGTTCCTGCATGAATAAAGTGCCCGTGATTTTGAGACTGTACTCCCCCATTTTGGGGATTTTTTGCACCCTTAAAAAATAGTTTCTGAACAGGGAAAAGGGCACATTTGTAGACTATGACACTTCTGCTGCGTACAGGATTAAATTTCTAGTTGCTGGTTATGGGGTGGGTCCAGCTTGTTCGGGCAACAAATGGTGGGCAGGATCTTCTATGTTGATTTTCCAGAAGAAAACTGTAGGATTTGACGAAAATGCCACTGAAGGTGGGCGACAAGACAAGTGTGAAGTTTTTGTTACACCTGAGTCATAATTTCTCACACAGGGTGGAATTGCCCGACTGATTTTTAGAGTGGGTTTCAATGGAAAAGCAATAGTGTCCTGTCCCTATCTTACCCACTGGGGAGACATGCTGCCAGTGGACAGCTATGACTCACAATCACCTCTACACTTACAACACCAACCACAGTAAACACATGAGCATCATCCAAAGAATCTTAACACAGGCACTATTCGACGCCGTACATTTCAGTGAACTACCGTAAACCATGCTGTGCTCTAACTCAAAGCATGCCTACATAACAAGGTGCTTCACAACAACGTGTAGAGATTTTGTTCGAATTAATAAGGCAAATTATACACATTCCAGGTACATATTCTAACACATAAAATTACACGCAAATGGAACATGACTGATATTTCCATAACAAAAGCATCACCCAGCCAATCTTAACCAATATCTCGACATACTAACTACTGCTATAAAATAACTCTCATAATCTCATTCACTGAGTGTGTATCTGTGCATGCAAGGCTATCTGACCTTTGACCTAATGATGTGGTTAGGATAAGTTTCCCACAAGTCCGAATGATTAATTTTCCATCCATGGTACAAAGTCTACACATGTTTTAGACGTTTCTTATTCTAATGGTGCATTCTGTTTTTTGTCTACACATGTACAGTATAATACACAATGTATAATACACACTTATTAATTAATTTAATTGCTTACTATTGGTATTCTGTTCAAAATAATATTTAAATTAGTTAAATAATACCCTAGATGTTTAGTTGCAGATGTTTTTTTCAGAATTTGTTATACAAACAGTTGCTAAATATATTAAAACGTGATAGGTTTTCAATATCCAATTAAAAGTTATGAAACATTAACAAGGTTGTAATTACTAGAGGTATTAAATATAGAGTTTGTCTACATATGGCTTGTTTACATTAATTTTACTGGCTATAATTTAGAATATTCCCAATCTCAAACCATCACAATATGGCAATGCAATAGATCAGGAAACATGAGACTATCGATTTCTACCGACAGCACCAATATAACTTCTTAACAACATTTTTGGGTTGTCAACAACACTGTTAAACGAACATTGTTAAACAAAATGTTTACCTACGTGTAACGCTGATGCTTCAACAAGTTTCTTTCTGCAGACCCGGGCTACTGTGATTACTAGAGGTATTAAATATAGAGTTTGTCTACATATGGCTTGTTTACAATAATTTTACTGGCTATAATTTAGAATATTCCCAATCTCAAACCATCACAATATGGCAATGCAATAGATCAGGAAACATGAGACTATCGATTTCTACCGACAGCACCAATATAACTTCTTAACAACATTTTTGGGTTGCCAACAAAACAAACATTGTTAAACAAAATGTTTACCTACGTGTAACGCTGATGCTTCAACAAGTTTCTTTCTGCAGACCTGGGCTACTGTGCCATTGTGAGCACCACCAGCTTAGCTTTGTGGAACAGACTGTGCTGTATTTTGGTCCAATTTCACTATACGGCTCATAAAAAGGCGGTAACAAGTTTGATATATTGCCACCGTTATTAAGACTAGCATCCTCACATGTCAAGTTCTAGCCATCTTATTTACCTTATGCACGTATGGTGCTTATGTCTTTTTCATATCACATTGAAAAAAACAGTATTATTTAAATGAGAAAATTTTGGTTTGCAGATTAGTCTTGATGAAGTGAACAAAGGGGTGAAGTATTATACTTAGTGTACCCCTAGGTATACAGACCAAAGTTCAGAATGCACACATTGATGGATGAATGGATCATGGTGCTATGCAGAGGTTTCCACTGAGTACCCTACAGTTAGGACAAACCCTACAGTTGGGGCAAACCCTACAGTTGGGGCAAACCCTACAGTTGGAGCAAATCCTACAGTTGGGACAAACCTTACAGTTGGGGCAAATTTATATGCCAGTAATTTAAAGTTAAAACAAAAAATTCCTGATGCACTGACAATTTGACAACTGGTGTAAAACACACAAGTTTCACCGCAGCTTTGCTTTACAGAAATCTGCTTTGAATGTGTTTCCAATAAGTTACAAATAAGATTGTGCAGCAGCACCACGCAGTAGCCACGACAACATATTTCTAGGAACCAATCTGATCCAGGTGCCCAGCAAAACAAGGTGAAGGTTAGATGCAGAAGTGATCTTAATGTTGCTGAGATCACAGGATCACCAAGCCTTGTGCTACTGACAGAAGAGATATGTCAGAATTAATAGATTCTTATGAAGAATAATGTAAATAAGTGCCAAGTTATGCGGCCTGTCAGTGCTGGAATACCAAGACCACCAACAGCATAACAAATGCATGAAATGTTATATTTAAATTTGATTTGACTTACCTAACATAATATTTTATGCAAATGGCATAAAATAACGTTTATCCCTACTGTAGTGCAGAGTCTTAGTCTGATTTATTTACATAGGTGGAGTAATCATACTCAGTAATTGTAATATCATGTAATCATAAAAAATGTCTGAGTAAAATCAATTACATTTGTCAAAAATCCAAGTAATCCTAACAGTAATAGATTTTTTTCTTGAATAATATTGGTTACAACAATATTGGTTACAACAATATTGGTTACAATAATATTGGTTACAATAATATTGGTTACAATAATATTGGTTACAATAATATTGGTTACAATAATAACATGAGGGTTTTTACTTATTTCATCATGTCAGCTATATTCGTGAATGTAATCATGATTGTAAGCATGATTAAATGCAAAGTAATCGTACTTGTAATCATTTTGCAGTTTAACAGTAATCATAACTGATTACATTTGTGGTGTAATGACCCCATCTCAGTGGTAGACTTGCTGGTCCATAACTGAACATTGCATGATTTGTTTCTGTACCATTCTGGGGTCTTTGAACCTCAATGTACTCTATGCAGCAGCTAAGTTGCAAAAAAGGGTGTTACCCATTGTGCAATAACTGGTTCAGTGCGTTATGCTAGTGTCAACTGTGTCAAAGAGGAAGGCCTGATGTACTTGGCCCCGTTACAGCTTCATAGCAGACACAGAGTTTTTATATGCATAGAATCTATACAGATCACAACTTCACTGTCAGGTTGCTCAGTGATCAACATCAATGCAAGCCCAGTAATGGATGAGCCATCATGACAAGGTGTATGCATATATGTGCGCATGACAGCAACTGGAACATGGGCAACAAAATTGTGGAAAATTATGCCAGATAGCTTATGAGTCACGGATGAGTGATTACACCACAATTGTAAACAATTATGATTACTGTTAAAATTTATGAGTATAGTTACTAAATAAAGACAATGGATGCAATCGATTATGATCTTACTTTTGCATGCAATCATGATTACATTTTAGAATATAACTACACTTGAGTATGATTAGTGAGTATGACTACCCCATCTCTGTTATGAGGCTGAGCCACAGAAACAGGAGTCTGTTATAGCCACTAGCGACATGGGTACAGGTTCAGTGTGTTATGTTAGTGCCCCCCCCCCCCCCCCCCGAACTGCAATGAAATTGTACACAGAACCAGAGATTCTCAATGATGGATTGTGATCACTGCTTCAGTATTTTCAAAAAGGGTAACATTGCTATGTGCAGATAGTCTGAAAAGTTTTTACATTGTTAAATTGTCAAGTCAAATGTCTGAAAATAGGTTGATCTCAGGGCTGGGTCCAATTATGTAATTGTAATTGCAATTGATTACAGCAAAATGGTGTAATTGTAATTGACTTCGGTTTTGAAATTCTGCTGTAATTGTAATTGAAATATGTTGTGTAAGTTCATCAATTACAATCAATTACAGTATTTTTTATAACAAACTACCAGAAAAAACTCTACAAAATATAAATACTCTCTCACACAAATTGAAAATCAAGATCTTAATTATAACACATGCAGGACCTGCTCATATAATCAAAGGAACATTCAGATATAACAAGTGCACCAACAGAATACCTCTGGCCTTCCTAAGCAATGTTTAATTGCAATCTGCCAGAAGACAGTTCACACCTGGCTTCCAAAGGGCTCCAAATATGCCAAAAGGCATCATCATTTTTCTTTGATTCTGTAATCTTCTATTGGTGAAGGGCCAGGTGGTGGTTTCTGTTGATACAGTACTTAGATCATGTAATTAACACTGCCCAAGCCAGTAAATAAGCTCAATTGAGATTGAGCTACAGCCCACAGGTTTATTAGGTAAGAATACTGACTGGGCTTGAAGCCAAGAGACTCATGGTAGGCAAACTAGGGTACAACCTCAAAACACAACTGCCAATTGCTAATGTACTGGTATGAATTATTTGTGGTTACATTTTATGAGTGGAATTGCTTTGAAATGGCTTAGTAGATTGGAGACTCATTCAGATTTCAAATGATTGTGGACTGTGTTTATAGTTGTACTGTACTCCAAGTAATTAAACATTAATTAATGAACCAAGCAAACATTACATTGTATTTATAAAGAACAATAATATTTATCTAGCTAACTGTATTGTCACGGTTCAACAAAATGTACAAACATCACCAAGTTCATTATATTTGTTTATCAATCGTACTGTTCGTACACACAATCAGCAACACACACGCTACACAAATTAATTAACAAATGGTTTTCCATAATACAAATGTAATTGTAATTGAAATGGTGTAATTATAATTGATTTGAAATTTTTAGAAGTGTAATTGTAATTGAACTGAAAAATTAAAAGTAATTGTAATTGATTTGCTTTTGTGTAATTGGATCCAGCCCTGGTTGATCTGATATTACAAAGATGCATCTGTGCACATAATTGGTGAAACGTTCAATACATTTGAGAGTGCAATATAATTAACTCTAGCCGAGGGCTGTTATGTAATGATATATATATATATATATATATATATATATATATATATTATGTAATGTGACTGGCCATTGTGTGTTGGCTAATAAATAAACACTTTGCATACATAATAAGTCTTGGATAAATGCATGGGCCAGTTATGGACCTGCAGACAGGTTCTGAATTGTTCTCTCACCTTGGTAGCTCAGTAAATACTGGCTATAACATTTATCGCACGTCTGTATTACAATGAATGAATGTGGGCACCGTAATACATACAATCAGTGTTTCTGCTACAAAACTATGATTCAAAAAAATAGGTTTTTAATCAGAAATCAAGATGGTCTATAACTACTAGGTCAAAGCAACTAAACATTCATTCATGGTTCATGTGTTACATATTGCACAACAATTTTAGTCAGAAGTAATTTACAAAATTTACCAATTTGGTTTAATCTTGGATATCTTTATGAATATAGAACAAGCAGCTGTCTAAATTGAGCCTAGATACAATGCCACGAAATTGTACCCATGGTATTTATATTATTTTTATATAATATTATGATAAATATATATAATTACATACTTACAAGTAGTTGTAAATAAATAACAAAAACACAGCTCAAAACAGTTTCTATTCAGAGTCATTTCAGACCTCGAATTGTGCAGTAATATTAGCGGAATGCATCAACGCAAACACATTCAGTGAATGCTCATACAAATATTATCGGTGATGTCAGCAATAACAAAGAAAAAACAGCTGCGTGGAATCCGTGGAATACAATTGTGATTACAGAAATAGAGCGTACAGCTGAACCATGTCTAGGACACCTTCCTTCTGTTGCCTCCAATGTCGATGAACAAAATGACGCATCAACTTTACACAAAATCTGCAGTGTCACCGAAGGGAACAAACAAGACCAATTTGTACTGTGAATGTAAAACGTTTTAATGGCTGAATGTTTGAAAACTCACTTTTACAAGAATCAACCACTCAACAGAATCAAATTGTTCTGGTCCAAAGTGACTCTGTCTGTTGTAACTATCGCGATTTTTCACCTTATAATATTTTTGAAAATACACAATTTGGAGATTTATAATAACTAAAATATAAACTTTTTTTACGACATATACTATAGATCTATACCCCTTTAAAAGGCAGAACGATAAATATTCACATCTGAAGGTTAAATGTAATATTATATAAAAAAAATTCTCCAGCTGCTTTACGCGTTTGTCTAATTCCCATTTTATAACAATTCTGACAGTAAAAAATAAACAACAGCAATGAAGACTAAAACATGAAGTATAAACATGTTAATTTGGATATACTGAGCACCAAACATTCTTGTAACTGTGGCATTTTAATTATACAAAGCCTTCAACCAGTTCCATATCAGTCAACCAATGAGAACCACTGTACTTTCCCTTTAAAACGTTGCATTCCCCAAGCCATGGCTGCCTGGAGCAAGCAGCTCTTTGGGTAAGCGTCAGATTGGTGGATAGTAGTTTAATGAGCGCTTGTAGTTTTTGTACAGCTTCCTGCTAATCCCAAACGTTCGGCATAAACAGATGTCACCCATTGTTTTATCAATCCCTCGCCACATCAGATGCTCAGAATCCACCTGTTTTTTAATCCCGCAGAGTGCGCTACCCAGATTTAATTAAAATTCACAAACCACTGAGAGTTACACTTGAATTCTGATTTGCCTTGAGTCCAACCCATTTTCTCATAATGCGAATAGGGACTGCTCATTCGGAAGGAATTAATTCAGATTGCTCCCAGAAGTATTTCCATTGCTGTGAACAACAGCTGGTGCTGGCGCCAAAGTTGAAATATCAATTTAATTGAAAATCTCAAAAAACCGTGTGCTACAAATATCCATCCAGTTTGTATTACTGTGCACAATACAAACTAGTGTGATATTTGTAATTGAATTCTGAATTATATGTACCTTTATTTTTTCTAGTAATCCTTATATATATTGATAAGCCAAAGGTTTTCCTGTCCAGTTGCTACACGTAGATTGTAGCTCTCGATGGCAAACTTAATAAATAAAAAATTATTAAATGAGCATCGCAAACATACATTGTTGAACACTGAAATTGCTATTATTAAAGTAGTAGCAAATGCCTCATATGTAAAGTAAATACTATGATTCATGTATACCAAACTGACTGACAATTATGATGTGCTCTAACAGAAATGTGTGTGTATAAAAACCACCAACCACCAAACTCTGATTTTGTTTGTGCTGGTGTCTACCAAACAGATCACCACATTTAACACCTGTGCCGTCGGTAATATATCAATTTGTTTTGCCTTTTTGCACCATTTAGATTATGGCGATGTCAAATCATGAGTGCAGTAAATCTACACTGGAGTGTAACAACAATAAATAAGAACAATACTGTGAACAGACAGTCTTGGTGTCAGAATGCCTTGACACAGAAATGCTGAATGACCAATTCGGTCAATGTTTTGTTCCATGTTAATTTCTAAAGATTAATAACTCAGTGAACTAGGACAACTGACAAAATAGTTTTTGCTGGTGCAGATGTTATCTTAGTTCACAACAGACCACTTAAGGAGTATATTGGCATGAGTACAAGTAAATATGTGACTACATTGGCCATGACTTGTGATGGCTGAGTATGAGTACATTGCTAAAAACTAGTACAACTATGTATGTTTCCAAAAAGTTCAATTACAATTACATTGTAAACTATAGTAATAACAAATTTATTTATTATTTTACATAATTCAGGAACAATTAAATGCCTCTATAAACACCGACTCGTAAATGTATACACCTTCGTCTGTAGTTAATACAATTATTGTTAAAAGATTGATCAAACAACAAATAAAGTCCACAGCATTAAAATTTAGCATTCAGATGTACATGCTAAATCTGAGTACATTGACCTATCATAATGGGTAAGAGTATGAAAGTACTTCAACAAAATATGTACTTCAGTAAGTTCAGAACACAAGTATTGAGTACTTAGCCCTAAGTTCAACATCTCGATCCACTGCCTAATAAAAAATTATTTACTTTAATTAGCAGATATTTGCAATAAATTCTAAAGTTTTCATATGGCCCACTAATTGCAAAGAAACAATGCAACAAAAAGCTTCATGCAATCTCCCAAAATGCACCATTTTAAACATGCACATACCGCATACCATAGTATCTCCCAACTGATCCAAGAACATGGTTGCATACCAAGAGGAATGCAGTTACGATGTCTGTGACAGCCGCATTCATCATCGACAGTGGCACTGCTAGGCGACGGCCATATACAGTCGGCTGGAGAATGCGAACAGAAATCTGATCTCGCTGCAAGTTCTATGTGAACCCTTGCATGCAACAGACAATAACTACTGTGCAATAATTTGAGGGACTGCAAGATTCCCCGGGATGTCTTTGACCTCCCGTTTCCTGTTGCCAACACATTCCAATCAGTCAGTCATGCGTGCGGTATAGAAGCATTTCCATATGACCAAGTCATAGTTGCACAAACTTGCGGATTTCCTTCCTGTCAATAACACTGTACACTACCCGAAAAAAAAACAGCTACTTGGAAACGTGTTGACGCAATCGGCAAGTGAGGTCACAAGGTTCTTTAATGTCTTGACAATGCCAACTCGCGTAGCACCTGGCCTTTGAGTACGAAGTTGCATGACACTCAGAGATTGGATCGTCATTGTCAATGCGCCATTGAATGCCAAGAAAGCCTGCTTTGTTAGTCAGATCAACATTTGAATGATCAGGTATAAGGATAGCTGCTATACAGCATGTGTGATCACACGTCATTGCACACAGCAATATTAACGCATGACACAGAAAGCAACCAAATTGTATGCCAGAGAAACAGAATGGGTCAGGAAACCTTACCAGCACAGGTAGTCCATATGAACATTGTACTCCACTTAAACATTCTTAAGATCAGAGGGGGACACCATGCATCAAACTTTCTTAATTCTTAGTGCATTAAACAGTATTAACTATTATCAACTACTGGTGTACAAACTCATGTAGCAGTCTCAACTCATTGCCTCAGATTACACAGTTACAACCAACAATCAAAAACCTGGTCATCATAACTGTGAAACTCTAATTACAGACTGCTAACGTACAACTTAAACATGTGATTACAGCCTTATGAATATATGCCAGAAAGTCCAGAACTGAAATTTCTTTCCAAGTGGTGTTGTTCTGTTTACTCCAGTTTGGCAGCAATTTTTTTGCTAATTGCCCTTTCTAAGGTTATAAAAATAGAAATCTTCGCGAAAGAATCAGTTAGTTGTTCATTCTTGGTCAACGGTTCACTGAAATAAGGTTCCGTTACTGAGTATGCTTTAATTTTGAATTTATGTACGTTTGTGTGTGCATATAACTAAAAGATAATCTTTTGACACTTCACAATTGTGTGCATAACTTTAGCAGTGATTCCAATGTACACCACCTAACCTGTCTTTTCTAAGAATTGCTCAGTTTTGGACTAGTTTGCAGCAGGTCACATGCCGCAGTACTCTGCTGAGAAGGCATGAATATTACATTTCATATTTTAATTTGACATTAATTACCGTAACCAAATATGATTAATGATGTACACAGATATGTAGATCTCAACTAATAACTATTAGAAATGGAATTTTAGCATAACAACATCAGTCGGGTCTAATTAGTCGCTACTGGGAAAGACACTAGTATTAAAGTGCTACATTTCCAGAATATAACTTCAGATTGGATGAAGTTGAACAAATGTGCATGGCAGAAATTTTAAGTGGTATCTTAAATTCTTACTACATTACAAGTGGTGAAACATTGTATTAAAATAATAAAGTCAATTTTTACCAAGTTAAACTAAAACCATTGTGGACTTTACTGATTACAAGTTTCTAAACAAATGTGCCATGGATAACGGACACCAGGGAGGGAATATTGGCAAACTAAACCTCTCAGCAATGCATCTAGGAGGCAAATCAGGCTATATGGTCAAAGGGGAAATAACTGGTCTGGATGTTATGTCTACTAATAACAGTCCATAATTCACATGTGCATTCAGTGTCACTGAAATTACTAAATCCAGGTTCGGTCAACGATGCTTGCAACCATAATCTAGAACGTTATAGCCAGAATGGAAATGAATGCCCTGGAAGTTATGTCCAATAAGACCAGCCAACAATTCACACATTCCGCAAATTGAAACTTCTCAAAGCAGGTTCTGTCTTTGATGCACAGGCCTAGAAGGCTATGGACAAAATCGAAAATACTACCCTGGAAATAATTGTAGTGCTGTGTACCATATGGCGGTATACAGGTATTTGTATTAATTCTAACTGGTATTCCATACAGTTTTTTATATCTTCATCCGACACATCGTGGTGCGCACCTTCCTTCCATGTGGGGTGCGAATGTCCGGAAGGGCATATTGTATAAGCCCAGTCCACAGTGTGGATCAAGTGGCGCTGAACATGTTTCCTGCATGTTGTGTGCAGACTGCAGAATGCCTCCGAGGATTTGGCTTATGACGGTCTGAAAGGTATTTTTGACAAGACAATGTCAGAAACTACTTTTTGACAGGTTTCTGACATCAGAAAATGTTAGTATCTAATCTCTCTTATGGATTTATGTATGAAATTGCTAATTATATGGCCTATTGAATAGATAAATTATATACATTATACATGCACAGTTCGTTCAGCTGTATAAATGAATACCTGGCAATACAGACGATGGTGGATATGTGAATGAATAGACTTTGCGCAGTAATTGCAGCGTGACTGAATGTTTCCCAGAGAAGTTGAAATGGCCTTGGGATGAACAGGTCTGTCAGGGGGTGAAGTGTAAAGGAACAGGTCTGTCAGGGGGTGAAGTGCAAAGCGTTTTGAGCAATCCTAAGGACTGGATACAGCGCTATATAAGAACTTACCTTTACCTTTATAGAATGAACAACAAAACCATGAGTAATTTTACATAACATTTTATTTTAGTTAACATTTTCAATTAACATATGAATTTATTAATAGTCCTGCTCTGAGTTAAAGTTGCTAATGTATTCACAATTTACCATTTCATGTGACAGAATAATTTAGCTGTCATTAGCACTTTATGCATATAATGTACCTTAACGTCCATTTCAAAGTTGTTAATATAATTGTTCACAATCAATGTGCATAAAATTTAATCAATTTGCACTGCTTTCACATGTAACACTATATGTCTACGCCAAGGTTTAGCAACTGGTGACTGGCCAACTGCTGGGTAGAAAGCAGTAGACCAACCGGCTTGAAACAAGCACTTTCTAGTGCAAGGGTGATCAAACCGAGAAAGCAAGCCCAGACAGTAGGGCTGTGGCTCACTACATGAGCAAAGCACTAATCTGATTTTAACTTTGGGCAGTACTGGAACTGAGGTGAAATCTTCTTTGCTATTGAGCCACATCCTACATAATGATACTGCAATGATGGGAGCCTTTTGTTGGCCAATCCTGCGTGTAACTACATTTGTATTGCTTAATCTTAACTCCAGGAACTACACAAAAATCCTTGCCTAGCTTTTTATTGCCTTCCCAATTGTCATTGACATCTCTCCACAGTCATAACTAAGTTCATTTATGTCCTATCCAATGTTATTGCTGGTATGCACTAACACCCAGCCAGTTTCCTTCATGGTTTTCCAATTGTGACTGACACCTGTCCTGTTGTTTTAAAAGCTAGTTGCCTAGTGAAACCATGGTGCCACAATCATTTCTGCAATCGTTACTGTGTGCTGAGACACATAAAAGTCAGGTGGTTTGGGCATGTTTGCCATATGCAAAGAGTTAATAGATAACATCATTAGGCAAGCATACAAACAAGAGTGACCAGATCAGGAATTATACTGGGCTCTGTTGATAACAGAGCGGCATATTGTAAATAGAACATAATGGAGGGGTGCAACTTCCCTGGAGGTCAGTGAGGGGTCACTATGGTTTATGCTTTTAAGTCAAGTCAAATTACTGTGCCAACAAATCAAACATACACAGAGTAAAGTTGCACATGAATGTGTTGACAGGATAATAATGCATTAGCATACTGATTTTAAATTACAGTCTACATATTAAATAGAATGGCACATCTTTTTTTCTTATGCTCTTTAGTTATACATTAGAAAGGTAGTTCTGATGGTTTCCGATGATTTAGACTTCAGAACGATATTTCTGACAAGACGGTAAATACAATGGTATTTACAATCTCGTCAGAAACTTGCCTCTGAATGATTCAGAACCAGATTACTTTCAAGCAAACACATCTCACAACGTTTTTATTTCCAGCATCTATCCGACAGTTTCACCTATAACCATAATTTATTGAATAGGCTAAAAAATTGGAAAACAATGGAAACTTTAGTAAAGTTTTTCACAGTGAATGTCAATGTTTGTCAGCATCTTCGTTTTAAGATTCAAATGGAATTGCCACATGAACAACCTGTAATTAATAGTTTGTTAGTTTCCAGTACTGCATAACGCATTAGCAACAGTAATATTCCTGAATTTGAAATACCAAAATTTACTGACATATATAAATATATCCAGATTTTTAAGGGACCAGGCTCCATTTAGAACTTGTCTATCAACGACACGTTTGCATTTTTACACCAGATGGTAGCTGATATATATATAATTTATATATCTAGTATTTTTTTTAAAAAGGTAACTAATCGCAGTGATGGCAGCAGTTGGGCAATAATAGGGTTAGTTGGTATATTCGGGGAGCATATTGCTCACTTACTGTGAATCATAACATACAAAACAGTCTTCTTAAAGAATAATGTAAGAACTAAACTGTCTTTTTAAACATACACTTTTGATAAGCTGAGCATGTAGCACAGAGGAAATAAATAGGTAAGATTAGGAATGTTAGCAATATAATAAAAAATTAATATGCGGAGTACCCCGGAAGTGGGACAATTGCAAATCTGGAACATTTCTGATTAGCTTTTGCCAATTCAAAGGCTGGAATTGTTAACACTGGTAGGCCCCTGTTATATGAGTGGCTCACAAGATACATGCACTATATAAATATATATATATAACATAGTGATATCCAGTAACTTCTTATGCAATTCTCGCATAAAAAACACATATACAGTGATCAAATCCATCTATATATGCTGCTATGCTTCAAATACAGATTGTATGACATGTGCCACTACTATGTATGACAATGTAACATCCTGATCAAATGCCCTAAAAAAGCACAGTGCCAAACAAACAACTCATTATGTGATACAAATTAAGTAGGCCACATATCAACTACAAGACCTGATGCATTAGCAAGTGTAAAAAAACGAGTCCAGTCCATAATAAATGTTGTAACCATCAAAAAATATTTGACAAGAAATGTAAGACATTGAAGACATTAATTAAACTGAAATGAATTCAATTATCAAATATTTGTATTTATTTACATTAACATAATTGTTTTACAAATAAAATATATGATTTAGGTCAATACATTGTTAATAGATAAAATAGCCAGTGGCAGTTACATAAACAATACCTAAATCTAAAATAACGTGTTACAATCTGAAATTTCTAAAAACGTAAGTTGGAAACACAATGACAATGTCAATGACAATGACGAACGTAATTATAGTCAAATGCTAGTGCGGAAAGATTTAGGAAGGCGAAATGACCAGTCGACCCTTTGACGGTGTTGTTGTTGCCGCGCCGGATTACCAATGGCCTATGTGCACTGTGTCAGTGGGTGAACGGCGATGTCATGGTCGCTGCCTGCGCCTAAATGAAATTTTACCAAACCGCTACGCGTGAGCGTTGTTGCAAAAAACAACGCAAGCTTGGTGCAGAATACGCCCGTTCCTACGTCGATGAAACGCCGCACGATAAAGGAACACAATTAGCATCACTAGAACAACGAAATGTAGCTTACCTAAATACCAAATCAAGCCTCGAATCGAAGATGACTAACTGGCCACACATTCACATCTTCTCAGGCTCAGCCACAGGCCGTAGGTTCACGAATGAGGTCGTCGAACGAAAACATCGTTTCTTGCGATTGTTTACCATTCATACGTTCAACTAGTCACTAACACCGATTCGATGGACGTTCTGTTGTAAATATCCGACGGATTGGCAGTAATCCACACGTGTAAACTGCGACAGTAATCCAGAAAATGACTTTCTTCTCGCTTTGACCGTCCGTGGCCGTGGTTGGTGTTATAAGTTCATTCGAGGGAATGGACTTCCGGTAACGATGTGTCGTCCACCAGGCGGCGCCGTCAACCGCTGGGAAAACAAACGCACGTGGCAAGGCTTACATAGATTGCAGCTTATTTAGATCGCTGCACATTACAATGGTACAGCCACGTTTGGTCCCATTTGCTACTGCGTGAGACATGCCAAAGCATTGTAAATGTTCTTCTTTTTTTTCTTTTCTTTTTTAGAAACAAAACCTCAGCTTAATTATGGACGCGTTGAAGAAATCGTGCCCTCACCTTAATCAAATTCATTGGCTTTAACGAGGACTGAAGCTTCCAAAAGGGCAATTTCAATATGTTCGTTAAATGGCGCATGTAGTGAAAAAGAGTAATTTACTAGAGCTGTTGGAAATATATTTGAGCTGGTGTGGCAGGGGTCCCAACCTCCCATTTTCCACCTGTCTTTAGGGCCAACCTCCCACCCAAACCAATATTAAGAGGCCACATCCTATCAATCCCACCTCGCCCTCGCAATTTTTTTCAAGTCCCATGTCAGTGTCAACAGGACGTAAATCCAAGTGAAGTCTTTGTCTATAGGCTACAATCAAAAGTTTGGTTATATAACTGCATATAGTTTCGCATATATCTAAATTACGCACTCGCGCGCGCACGCACACAACACCATCATTAGTTTAAGTCCTTGCTAGAGTCACAAATAAGATTAGGATTGAATGCTGACAAGTCCGGAATAAGTCCCAAATGCTCGAGTCTCAAGTCTTGTAAAAGTGCAACTCGGGTGTAACTCGTACCTACTCGAGAACTCGAATCCCCCTCTGTAATGTACTTATTATTTAGCTTAGAGTTATACATGCAATGCACGAAGGCTCCGAGATAGAGCATACATATATGTTGCTCTCGTCTTTATCCCTGAAGTTACCCCTTATTCCGTCACTTATATTCCGTTTTACTGCCGTTTCCACTCCCCCTATCTATTCTACCCCCCACTCTGAGCGCATCCGTTCTCTTCGATAACCAGTCGCCTTCCATTCGTTCCAGGACACACGGGGGAGAATGTAGAACTTAGGTCTACTTACGGGTACTTAATTATAATTGGCTGTAGACCCGTCGTCGCTGGTCGGACAGGTAATGACAGGACACATTACCACGTTCGGGTGTGACATTGTTACCGCTTTTATCTTTTGATCCCGCTTTCCTGTTTTTTTTACGAATTGTCCCGTTTTTTTACTCTATCTTTAACGGTAAAATGGATCGATTTGTTACACACAAGGCCGTTCCAGGCTCGTGTTATTTCTCTGGTCTCAAGTATTTCACTTGTTATCAAGCATGCGTTCAGCGCGAACGAAGAACGGCAAATCAAAATTGCGACCCACAAAAAGAACAGTTCTGATTCCCCAAAGAGCGACGAAAATTGCGTGGAGAAGAATGTTTCCCGCTTTTTGACCAACGCTTTCCCGCCTTTCCATGAGCAGATGTTGACGCCTACGTTACAGGTATTTTCTTGAATTGCTCTTTGATGTTGGCTCAGGAAAGCAAGTTGGACGAAGTAGCCCCGAGTTACAAATGATTCGGCGTACTTCGTTACATTGTGTAGGATATTCCAGGGCCTGAGTGCCATGTTATAGTAGTACACTATTATAGACCTTTACTGGGCTCACGTACGCTGACCGATCGCCTTTCACCAATGGCGAAAAGAATCAGTATTTGGTGAACGGAAAATTGGACTGCTTCGCCAATTTGGCGAAAACGTATGGCTAACAATAATTGGAGTTCTCTGATTTGATGAATTGACACGGGAAACAATATTTAGCACATACTGTTGAGTTATGAAAAAATTGTCTTCGTAATACGGGTGCAGCCACCTTGAACGTTTACGGAGCCTAGCTGGCATTTGTAACATGGATGCCTATTGGATGAATCATATTTAATGACGTCAGTAACTTGTCATCATTGGAGAATACCAGGGAATCAACGCTGTTCATTGGTTTATTCACGTGGAAAGAGGACACCCCTTGCTATTTTTAACGCGGACGAAGGTGCGATGATCGTAACCAGCTAGAAATTTGTTTAAGCATATTACGCCAATTTACTTCATACAGTTGATACCAAGGAGATGGGACAACCTGACTGACAATATAACGTGTCAGGACATTCTGATTAGTGTGATATTTGACTGTGAAAAAGAACTTAGAAAGCTTCTATTCGGAATGATTCGAGAACGGCACACATTTTAGTGTTATTATTCTAGCCACCTATGTCAAGGAGAACAAATCGTTCTTTATGGAATACATTTACATTGCAACACGTGTGGAATATTCAGTACTTTGCAATTTGAAATATTCGTAACATAAGCATGCTTTGCAGCTGCTGCGCCTCGGGCGATTTGTAACCAATCGTTTTGACTCGGGCCCCGCGCCGCGTCTACTACAGATACAAACTAACACCGAGCACGACATCCTTCATTATGAATATAATAATGAATATATAAAATTAAAGGTAATACATTACGTTCATTAAATAAAGACGGGAAGTACCCACAGGTTATTAAAATATGGTGACAATTCTGGCAGTCCGCACTAAAACACTGCAGCACTAACTGCCGCATATATCGTACTTATAGTTGGAAAATAGGCCTATGTCTTCGAAAGGTCGATGAATATTTTATTGCCACATTAGAACATAATTGTTGTCTAATTGAACAGTTATATGTACGTTCAAGTGCAGTTATGTATGAAACTACCCATTGTCAATCATCGAAATATGAAGATATAACTGTCTGCCTATAGATGTCTCTACTATAGATGTCTCTACTTGTCTACTTTTGAGATCATTAATTGAGATCATCGGAAGAAAAGAAGAAACCACGCCATACTTTTCAGACAACGATGTATCATTACTTTGTCAATTTTTAGCGTTTCAGATAATATTCCGGTGTTCAGCGCCTGGCTGCGCACACGCTTACTGCACAAAGAAAGCAGAAAGAGTGCCGGACCAGTAACTGTGCTGGTGTGCTTACGGGTCCAGAGTGCTAGCCACCTCAAATATTATATATCATGTAATGGTTTAATATGTTTATCCTGTTCATGTCTGGTACAGAGAAACAGTGAAATCTGTTTCAGATTATGTAGTACGGTACCCTTAATTATATCAGTATAACAATGTGCAGAACATTGCAGCACTACCTAATCAGGTTCATTTCTTAGGCTTGTGTGCGCATGGCATCATCTTGCAACTTTTGACCCAGTATAAAATGTATCTTGCTAAAATGTAAAAATGGATATGGCAACATTGGATTAAATTATATTACGAAAAAAAATTACTAATCCAAATGGAATTTGGCTAAAGAAATGTCATTCCTTTAGCCAAATTGGCTAAAGCATTCTGGTCCTTAGAGTGAGCCGAGCGACTACCACCCTTGGCTCGCGAGGATGGGGTAGTGTAAAGCACTTTCAGCGATCCTATTGATCGTTTATTGCGCATTATTGTGTTACCTTTACTTTGCACACGAGCTGATGTTCCATAGTGGCATAGCTGCAGGTTTAAACCAGCATTTTCTTTTTAATATAATTTGACGAACTTTACCAAAGGTTCAATGGTCGCCACGTGGATAAATCTCTGGGCGGAATAGCAGATGACGTCATCGTCCCGAAAGTGACGTCAACGTACACGTAACAGTATTTACATAAAACCCTAAGCGTTATTTTTATTCCAATAACTAGCAAAAATGCCCGTCCCCAGACGAAGTATTTGCCGCGCGCATTAATGTTTTACGTAATATAAACAGCCCAGATAGCGCTACGTACTCTCAAGCGGTTTATGTATCGAAGTATTCGCCGCGCGCGCGGTGGTGTCTACGATTGTTGGAAGTTAACGTTTTACGTAGCGAACATTTGATTTACCATAAAAACACCAAGAACCCTTGATATACGGGGTATTTCTAAATAAAAAATAAATGCACGTTTCATTCGTGGGATCGTAGATTAATCCCTGAAAGTTTGGCGCCCGATGTGCAAGCCGTCTAGGAGACGCTAGCTCGATTATAGTTAGATGTGTTGTTTTGAATGTTCACAGTGTTCCGTTAAGTTCGTTCACGCAGTTGCTTTGTCAATGCCGCCTGTAAAAACAATGACGTGTATATATAAAGTTAAAATTATTAAGTAAAAATTTACTTTTATTTAAGTTTCGCCGTTATCACGGAGACGGGGCCAAATCAGCCTCATAATATGCAGGCGACATGTGTATGCAGGAGGCGGGTAACTGCTTTGACTCCCTGAGAATCCTCCTATCCTCCTCCTCAGGTAGGTCTCGGAAATTGGCTGGCCCAATTTGTTGACATACTTATTTATAATTATATACGATAAAATATGGAAATTCATTGAACGCATTAAATTTATAATGAAATGCGTTCTGAGGGGCTTAATTAATATACAACATTTCAGTAATACATTTTTTTACATGATTAACCCCACCCATCCACCCCATCCAAAAACAATTATCAAGTCACTCGGAAAAACTCTCTAAAAATATATCTTTCCAATTTGTTCTGATAATCCGAGTGTACCCAAACTAACTGTGGCCTCTGTTTTGTCTAGCTTTTAAATTACCAGTTCTCTTTGAAACATTGGTAATTTTGTTTGAAACATCCATCAGATGGCAGGACTATGCACGTTGATAACACATTTGTCCGATAGGTAACTAAAGGCACATGACTGACGCCCCCCCACGTGACTCTCACATGACGGTAATTTCGGTGGAAATTTTTGTAGTATGGCGTTGCCGTGGCTTATTTTGTGCTGTGCTTTTAGCTCCGTGTTGAGCAAACGTATTGTATCTGTCACATCTGATGGCAACAATGAAGTATTCAAGGTACACGAAGGGACCGCTGATAATGCACTGGCAGAGGCCACCTTCACAAACAATATTAACATAACAGGGTAAGCTCGCCATCATCACTGTTTATTTTATTAATATATCTTTATTAGATCCAAAGAGATTGCAATTTTAATGCGGTAAAAATTCGGACATTTTCTGTATTGTTTGCAGACTAAATACTCAAATGTTTCTGTTTTCTTTCAAAAAATGTATGAGTGTAGCAATATTCACAGTTCACTGTTTCATAAATCCTGGAAAAGACTCCGACAAAAGAATACATGCAATATACAAAATTTCACAAATATGCTGCACTTAAAAACAACCTGGTGCATTTGCATAGAGGGAAAATATTTCGTACACGGACTAAGACCTCTAGAAAATGCCTATAACATAAAAAATGGAGAATTATATAGCCTTATCTGCTAAACTTACAATAGAAATACACCTATGTCATATAATCAATGGTTTTCACCTTAATTTTGGTGCAGTTTTAATTCAAAACAGACGACCATCAAAATGAACTTACCATCATCCAATCTGCCGCTGTAAGTCACAGAAAAGAATGGAAACAGCTGAAAATACAGGATGTAAAACAAAAGGAGACCTCGGATGCCAGAAATCAGCCCGGCTAATCTGACACGATTTTTTGACACGTGGCATGAGCTGCTCAGTGGATTTTGTTGAAGTGCCTACCATGACCTTGTCCATGTAGCCACTGCCAGCCATTTTTTTTAAACACATGCTGAAATGCAATATCAACTTTTGATAATCACAGGTATTTATATAAAAAATCATTTTCCAAGGGTTTTTGACTGTGATTCGATAAAATATATTTGTTGTTCTTCTTTATGTTAGGCAGCCACCATCTATTAAACAGAATCTGCTTGGAGATTATGCTGCAGTGGTTTTTAAGAGTGTCCTTCTCTAGAGTTAGTGAGTCCATCACAGGTTTGTTTCATTTACCTGCGTGGGATATTTTACTTTCCCTGGCATAGACAACAAATAGAAGGGACCAACAGCTTTTACTGTCTCTTCTGAAAGACACAGGCAAAGTGGGGTGAACGAAATTGCTCCCAAGCTTCGAAACGGTGGAGATGGTTTCAAACCCCGGTCCCTTCGACCGAAAGCCCGACGCTCTATCACATGACCACTGCGTCTCACTTGTAATCTAATTTACTTTTTGTGCAAACATATTGGTAAATATTGATAAATGCCTTAGTATTGTGAATAAAAACTCAATAAACCAGTCAATCAGTATAAAAGTGACTTAGCGAATCCAAAAAAGAACAAATAAATCCCAAGCAACAATAGATGATGGGAAAACGCAAATATTCTTGCAACTTACTTCATTTTTGTATGATTATGAAGCATCGTTATTACTAACAACTTGATGCTTGATGAGATACTCCCTTTACAGCTGATCACAGTTAAACTGGGAGGTAGCATAATGAATTTAAAGATTGAGATCACCAGTTCTATGAGGCACACTGAGTCCACAAGAGGTTTTTTTCCCAATTCCCTGTGTGGGATCTTTTACTTCCCCTGGCATAGACACCAGACAGGAGGCACCAACAGCTTTTAGTGTCTCTTCTGAAAGATACGGACAAAGTGGGGTGAATGAAATTGCCCAAGTTTCGAAACGGCAGCAGGTGGTTTTGAACACCGGTGCCCTCAACCGAAAGTCTGATGCTCTACCACACAACCACTGCGCCCCACATTGAACTGGAACTATCGTTAGATTCTGAAGTCAAAGATCTGATAACTGAGGCACCAGATGGATCCTGCAATCAGAACCAGGTACGGTATAAATAATCTATTATTGTTGTTTGTTTGTTTGTTTACAAAAGCTGGAGTTACCTGGAGGTGTATACCAATGCCAATATAAGTGACCAAGTGCAGGCGTATGCTGCTGGATTGGCAGAGGGAGCCCTTACAAGAGAGATGATTGCAATGTATTGGCACAACACATACAAGGGTTACTGCAAAAAACCCCTGACTGGATTCTGCAAAAAGCTTCAGCATTACTTTGACGATAATCTGCAGTGGGTCAGTGAGCAGATACATCAGCATGCAGATTCAGACCCATACTGGCACCAGGCAAGTTACCAAGTAGAAATCAAACAATATTATGTTGTTAACTTATTATGTGTTCTACATCATAGCATTTTATTTGTGTTCTTGACAAATTATGATTAATTTTGTTTATACAAATAAACATCTAATAATCGATACTTTTAAATCCTATTATGACTCCATTGTATTATTATGGTTTTCTCTAACTTTCAGATCCAGTTATTCCTGGCTCAGATGATGGGACTCCTGGATGGCTTCCACATTAAACAAGGGAAACGCGACTTGACCAAGTACCAGATTGACGTCACCGATATCAAGTAGTTGTCTCTTACTACTGTAACTCCTTAATATATGTAGTCCCTGTTCCTGGTTTATGTGCAATGGTTGCCATGCAATAAAGATATCTAAAAAGGGTAAAGGAAATATTATCCAATCACAATATCCAGTTTATAAAACCACCCAAGCTGTTTTACACCTGATAGGCACATTCCAGTTACAACTTCTGGAAGCATACAGACATTACTGTATGAAGGCATCCAACACAATAATGAAGCCAGCTACTTTAATACTAGCTAAATTGCCTGGCGTTGCACCACTGCAATAGCTTATAGCTCCTTGCGCTGCCCAGTCAAATTTTTGTAGTGCAATGGCAATAGCAATAACAAAGCTCAAAAAATCATGTACAACTGCCAGATTCACAAAGCGTTCAGTCGATGTTTCATGTAGATCATGTAACAGTCGTAGAAATACGTGTAGTGGTGTGAACAATTGCATGTAACTACTTTTACATAATCTATGTCAAATGTCTACATACATAATATCCATATCCCAGGGGAATTGTGAATATTTTAAAATGTACGAACCACCACCATGGGCCCCCGGGCACGTCTACAAAATTTCCGCCCCATACGCATAAAACTGACAGAGATATGAGGGAACAAATTATTTTTAAGACTGATATTCTAACCACTATTATGATACCGTTTTTCACCAGTATTTTCTTTTTCAAGTACTTATATTCAGTTTTTATAGAAGTTTATATTTGTAGTTGTAATTAATTAAAATTAATATACAATTAAAATTATAACTAACCACACCATGAAGATACATATGACATAGAAATGATAGGGTATAATTACCGATGTCGTCTAGCTTATTACAGGTAGGGGGCGATGTCGAGGACCTGTCACAAGCACTTGGTGGAGAAGATCACCATAGCAACCATCAAAGTATCCATGGCAACAAACGCATTGTTGGTTCCGGCCACTGCTCTGCTCTCATCAAACTATTATCAGGAAATCAAGATTTATACGTTGCGCAGGACACGTGGACGGGCTACAATGGCATGCTTAGGGTTCTCAAGAAGTACGACTTTGGCTACCATATTCTACCTGTGAAAGGTTTGTTGTGGTTGCCATGTAGAAGGTTTTATCTGATTACAAAATCTCATTTGCCGTTTGAACTCCCTGAGACATTGATTCAGATTACAGTTGTGTTAAAAATATATGTTTCTGATTATGATTAAAGTAATTTGATTATGATCATTGTTGCATTATCGTCTGTGTCTAGCATTTGTGCCACTTTCCATGATGTTTAAGCAAGAAAGGGAAAGCATTTATATGCATTGTGAATATATATTCTAGTAAACGATCTCGGGGATAGTTTACATGTCTCTCACCAGTTCAGTTTCCAATGTTTCTACACATGTTGGTAGTCCTGAAATATTAGAAAATCTACTCAGATTTGTGATGATATTTTCCAGGATCACCCATAATCCCTGGTCGGGTGAGCACCTTCTCGTCCTTCCCGGGCGGTCTCATGTCTGGGGATGACTTCTACACAATATCCACTGGGCTTGTAAGTACATTTACAATATAGATTTCTGTTGCGCCCAAAACCTCGGACACCCGGGTTCAGAGGCTTATCAAACAAAGGCTTAGTCAATCTCAAATCAATATATAATTTTCAAGTTATCAACAGATGTCTGAGAATAATCATGGTTATTTAAATTGATAAGTTTTCAGGTGAACAACTGACAGTTTATGGAGTAAGCTTTTAAATTTGAAGTTGAGATATTAATTATTAGTATACTACTGTTTTAGTATACTACTGGTTACTAAAGCATTAACATATGATATCTCGATCGGGTTTCCTTGAATCACAACAATCCTCCATTTTGGTTCGCTACCATGAAATTTGTGTTGCTATTGTCTCCGTGGTTGCCACTCCTACAGCAACTCCATTGCAGGCTACATATTTACCCCATGTGTAGGGTCTTTTGCTTCACCTGGACACCAGGTAGACAGGAGTTGGAGGGACCAACGGCTCTTGGTGTCTCTTCTGAAAGACACAGGTAATGTGGGGTGAACAGCCTCAGTCAACAGTCCGACCGTCTGCCATGCCCCACAATTAACATATATGAATGCCTTTTTCATGCATATTTTTTTATAAAAGAACCATTGTTTAGGAATTAAACAGTTCTTTGGCAAGAAGTATGCAGTGTAGAAAGTACCACTTCATAAACATTTGAACAACTTTGGATTTAAACAAAATAAAGTGAAAACTAAAATGTTCCAGAAACTAAAAAAAATCTAACTAGTTAAGTGATTCAAATATATTTTGAATTCATTGTTTTTTTGTCATTACCAGCACTAAATTTCTACATTTCAACATTCAGGTTACCATGGAAACAACTATTGGCAACAGCAATGCCAGCCTGTGGAGTTACGTAAAGGCACAGAATTCTGTTCTTGAGGGACTCCGAAACATGGCTGCCAATCGCCTCGCAACATCTGGCAAGGAATGGTGTGACACGTTCTCCAGGTTCAACAGTGGAACGTAGGTTAACTTAGTCATTTAAAGAACCAGTTTTATTGCTGTTCATGCTTATGAACCTCTGTACGAAGGTTCTCATTTATATAGATTGATTCACAAAAAAGTGTTCATACTTTACACTAATGTAAAATGTTTGTGCTGCATTTCATATTTGCTGTGATTTTTCAGAGTTTGTAAGTTTATATATTATGTTCACCATGGTGAAACTGATCCTGTTTTGTAGTTGTTCATGCATACAAATTAGACACAATGAAGCGTGTTGATGTTTCAAGCATAACAAAAGTCATGGTTTTCTATGAAAACCCTGTTGAATGAAAAATTTTATTTCGTCAAATGAAAATATATTTGTATACACCTATTCCTATGCTTGCCAGTAGGATATGACAATGCTGTTTGCATCCAAACTCAGCTTACATATAACATATTTTATGTTTATTTAACTACCGGTAGTCCTCTTTCTGGCAAAATAAAATTTTTGTTTGAGACTTTTCGTTGGTATGCCGGCATCCCTTAATGTGTCACTTGTAGTCTAGGTTACCCCGATTTTATAGAATTGTGCTTGTGCTTAACGGTCGCGCTAACATATCAGCCCATGGTAATTTGGAGAAATGACCAGAACCTCCCACTTTTAAACCAATGGCGTGATATTCTTGATTTAAGTTGCACATGGTTAGTTTTTATTATCTTTTAGGTGCCCAGCCCACAAACCATGACTTTTGTTTCATTTAACGCAATCATTATCATGTATCTTTGCATGCATCTGTTTAACTGTATCATTAGTAAGTGAATTGGCCATGGAATTTTGTGTTGTGAAAACTCAGAAACACTTGCGAGTGATTTCTGTGAAAGTTATTCCACAGAGTTTTTAAATTTCATATTTTCACACCAATATTAACATCATTAGGTTGACATATAAAAATTTTGGTTGTGGGTAAAGGGAAGGAGTATAGTGTTGATTAATGATGCTAGAAAAAATACCCACCCTCCGGACAGGATAACTCGGTAGTTCGTATGTGACTGTCACAAAGGTAGGTAAAGGTAAAGTCATCCCCCAGGCATTACGCCTTAGGAAGCCATAAAGGCTTATATGGCCAGTGCTTAAACCTGGTTTCTGTTGTGCGAAGCAACAGTTATACTGACTAACAGTTATACTGACTCTCCTGGACAGGACACTAGTGTTCCAAACAGTGTTTGTACTCATTTGCAGCTGAGTAGATTGAGGCAAAGTAGGGTAAACGAAATTGCCTAAGCTTCGAAAACGAACCGTGCCCAGTGTGGGTCTTGAACTCACAACCCTCGAATTTAGAGTCCAGCACCTTAACCACTAGGCCACGGCTGCTCCCACAAAACAAGCATTTAAAAAATTTGGCTTCTTGGAATGTAACTCGAAATTGCGATATAATACTGGCAGATACAGTAATGTCTGGTGACGCGTTGCTTTTGTATTACGTAACTTTGGGCAACAGAAGAAAAGACGCGTGACTTTGTGAATAACTGTACGTAATTTGATTGTTCGCAGAAAGGGTAATAGCGGGGATAAATTAAAAAAAATTAAACTGATGACCCGACCATGGGGTTGTAGATAAACACCAGAAAGTTTGGCGCCCGAGATGCAAAGCATATCGGAGGAGTAGCGTAACATACACACAAACATATGTACACTTGCTGGATTATAGAAAGATAACATTGCAGCTGATGATACGTCTAATCACCAGATACAACAACGAGTGGATGGTCGTGGACTACACAAAGTTCCATCCAGGAAAGAAGCTGGGAAGCGATGTGTTATGGGTGTTGGATCAAATCCCGTAAGTTGTTTGCCGTCAACAAATGTGGATTTGTTCTTCCATTGTTTGTATGTTAGTTTTTTAATGCTGCACTTGGTTACTATCTTTCTATGGATAAAACACTGAACATCCTCCTATGAACATTATCTACCTGGATATGCCCTTTATTGAGGCACTAACACAGGTGCAGTTGAGTACCCTGAAAGAAAGACATATACAGTTATGAGAACATTTTTTAAAGTCAAATCGAACAGCCACAGCATAAACTACACAAACTCCTTCCAACTGCAAGGGTTGACTCATATATGTCAAGTTGTACTCGCCACCCCGTACCCAAAGTAAAGACAAACAGGGCAAAGAACTGTTGTATCAACTGGTGCCTGTTTAGCAGTTATTATTTCATGTCTGCTCATAGTGTCGTTGTATTATAATGTAGATAATACTATATTAAGTCGCACGCGCACACACACACACACACACACTGTTTTTAGTTTCTTAAACATATTTTCTAACCTAAAATGGATGCATATTGTTTTAGCAAATACATATTTTGTACTGTACTTTTATTCAATCTCATTGTAAAGTATATGCCAGTTTGATTTAATAACCAATTGCATTAAATCATTAGGGTGCGTTTAATCGATAAATTAAACACCTAGATTTGCAACAGAAAAGTATGTTTCAAAAAGCTTATAGTTAAACCACCCAAGTGGATATTGACGAAGTCCACAGTGTGCCAAAGATCGGTGTTAATGTATTTCCTTCCTCCCTGGTGGGAAACAAGTATTTCCTTCCTCCCTGGTGGGAAACAAATATTTCCTTCCTCCCTGGTGGGAAACAAGTATTTCCTTCCTCCCTGGTGGGAAACAAGTATTTCCTTCCTCCCTGGTGGGAAACAAATATTTCCTTCCTCCCTGGTGGGAAACAAGTATTTCCTTCCTCCCTGGTGGGAAACAAATATTTCCTTCCTCCCTGGTGGGAAACAAGTATTTCCTTCCTCCCTGGTGGGAAACAAATATTTCCTTCCTCCCTGGTGGGAAACAAGTATTTCCTTCCTCCCTGGTGGGAAACAAATATTTCCTTCCTCCCTGGTGGGAAACAAGTATTTCCTTCCTCCCTGGTGGGAAACAAGTATTTCCTTCCTCCCTGGTGGGAAACAAATATTTCCTTCCTCCCTGGTGGGAAACAAGTATTTCCTTCCTCCCTGGTGGGAAACAAGTATTTCCTTCCTCCCTGGTGGGAAACAAGTATTTCCTTCCTCCCTGGTGGGAAACAAATATTTCCTTCCTCCCTGGTGGGAAACAAGTATTTCCTTCCTCCCTGGTGGGAAACAAATATTTCCTTCCTCCCTGGTGGGAAACAAGTATTTCCTTCCTCCCTGGTGGGAAACAAATATTTCCTTCCTCCCTGGTGGGAAACAAGTATTTCCTTCCTCCCTGGTGGGAAACAAGTATTTCCTTCCTCCCTGGTGGGAAACAAGTATTTCCTTCCTCCCTGGTGGGAAACAAGTATTTCCTTCCTCCCTGGTGGGAAACAAGTATTTCCTTCCTCCCTGGTGGGAAACAAATATTTCCTTCCTCCCTGGTGGGAAACAAGTATTTCCTTCCTCCCTGGTGGGAAACAAATATTTCCTTCCTCCCTGGTGGGAAACAAATATTTCCTTCCTCCCTGGTGGGAAACAAGTATTTCCTTCCTCCCTGGTGGGAAACAAGTATTTCCTTCCTCCCTGGTGGGAAACAAGTATTTCCTTCCTCCCTGGTGGGAAACAAGTATTTCCTTCCTCCCTGGTGGGAAACAAATATTTCCTTCCTCCCTGGTGGGAAACAAGTATTTCCTTCCTCCCTGGTGGGAAACAAATATTTCCTTCCTCCCTGGTGGGAAACAAGTATTTCCTTCCTCCCTGGTGGGAAACAAATATTTCCTTCCTCCCTGGTGGGAAACAAGTATTTCCTTCCTCCCTGGTGGGAAACAAGTATTTCCTTCCTCCCTGGTGGGAAACAAATAAAGCCGTCTAATCCTGACATTTGTTAAATTGTTCCAAAAGTTTAATTTGCAAATTTGGCAAGGACACTTCTGGAGGACATCACTGTGAGACAGAGGGTGGTTTAGAAAGATGAACCAATGGTAAAACACATTGGGTATTTAGACAATTATAGCACCTCTAGTGATGGCATCTGAGTTTGTTTTTAAAAATCTTGTCAAACCTGAAATACATCAGGTAAACTTCTGTAGTACTGTAAGTACTCATTGGTCGAGTGAGTACAATTTCATTCGTAAATCTCGATCTGAGAGCAAGGAAGACTGACAATTAAAACACATTACATCTACATTTGAGAGAAATGCCTTCCCGGACCACTGTGTGTGGCCCAGCAGAAGATGGGGGGGGGCATATCTTACATCATGATTGGAAATAAATAATAATTATTATTGTAATTCTCCTCTGTCTTCTGACACCATCTTGTCTCTCCATCCTCCTCCTCCGCCTCTTTTCTGACATTCCTCTTCATGCAGTCTTCCATCGTATCCATGGTCTGTCTCATCTCTGACCTGGCTCTTTCTATGCATCTGCTTTCTCTGCTGATTGACCTTCCTCCGTCCAAACCACGTACTGTCTCACGATATTAGTGAGCAAAGCAATATATCACATTCACACCAGCTGCCAGCATCAAATGAGATACAATTTGTTGCATAACCTTGGTGTTGCGGCCTTGCCTTGTAGGTCGCTGTACAAAACGTGCATGACAGAAATCGGTGGAATGCTGTTTAAAACTGTAAAGCATTAAAACTTAGTGGACACCCATTTTGAAGACACAGTGAATTTCATCAACATGGTCTTCTGCTGTTAAAGCCCCATTGCAGGGAGGCATAAATAAAGTGACATGATAAACTAATACTGACTTCTATGCTATAAAACAAACTGTCTGTCCATCCGTCCGTCTATCTGTTGAGTTATGTAATCTACATCAAACATCCACATAAGTTCCTTTGTAATATACCACAAATTTTTAATATCTATGTTGTCCATCTTCATCAGTTTCGCATGTTTAGGATGGCTTGTACATTAAACAATACAAAATTTGGGGTACTTACTGAGGAACTTATGTGGACCTTTGATGTAGATTACATAACTCAACAAATTGACATACTATAGACACAGGACTGCTGACACATGTCAACAAAGTGGCATACTGCAGACACAGGACTGCTGACACATGTCAACAAAGTGGCATACTGTAGACACAGGACTGCTGACACATGTCAACAAAGTGGCATACTGCAGACACAGGACTGCTGACATACGTCAACAAAGTGACATACCGTAGATACAGGACTGCTGACACATGTCAACAAAGTGACATACTGTAGACACAGGACTGCTGACACACGTCAACAAAGTGACATACTGTAAACACAGGACTGCTGACACACATCAACAAAGTGACGTACTGTAGACACAGGACTGCTGACACACATCAACAAAGTGACGTACTGTAGACACAGGACTGCTGACACATGTCAACAAAGTGACATACTGCAGGCACAGGACTGCTGACACACAGATGCACATGCTGTCTGTTGAGCATGCTTGTCTCATGACTCAATTGACCATATCTACTGTTGATTGCAGGGGAATTATCGTTGCAAGAGATGTCACATCAGTGCTGATCAAACAAGGTTACTTCCCCAGCTACAACTCACCGTAGGTCATCCATGCCTGGGGTGCAGCTACCTTCTAGTAGTTACAAAATAATTGTATATTTTACCTGTTATTGATATAGTTATTTATTTTGCATTTATTATTGTTTTGAAATGTTTTCTTCCATTTATGGTATAAGAACCAGGGGGGGTGGGGAACCTGGGAAGGCCCCCCATTATTTGCTAGATTCCAGACTCAGACTTGGTGGTACAACAAAGTATGTACCCCGGTATGTCTAATTTGCAGTTTTTGAACATACCTTGCTGAGTAATAGTGCAATTTTTTTTATACAAAATAAGTAGTTATGTACTGATAAAAATGTAAATCGATGATTTAGAAAAAATCAACCGATTCAATTCACTGAATTAAATAAAGAGTTCAACCGATATGATTTAATAAATTAATTTAATGAATACCGCCAATTTGATTTAATGAATTGGTTCAGTAACATGACTTAATGAATTAGTTCAATTATTAATCTACATTCAATGAATTAAATCACATTTTATGATTTAAATAAGTTTTGTTAATTGCTAATCCAGTTAAAGGAGTGGCATTTAAACATTTTCAGTCACTTCCCGGAGATCTACAATGCCAGTGGATGGACAGTGAATGAAAAGAAGTACGGTGACTGGTTCAGTTACGAACGTACCCCTCGTGCCCGCATCTTCCGACGAGATCACGCTAAGGTGAAGGACGTTGACTCAATGATGCGATTAATGAGGTAAACATTCACATGTTAAATTATTATCTGTTTTGATTGATGGTGTAGCGAACATTTCTCAGGGTTTGGCAAACTTCACATGGTCCCCACACTGCCAATATCCATGGATGGAAAATTAAACGATTTTTTTTCTGTATTGCACAGTGCACTGAAGTATACACTTGTAGCCATATGACCCGACTTAATTAATTGTCAGTATCCCTGTCGTCATATAACCCGACATAGTTAATTGTCAGTTTTCCTTGTAGCCATATGACCTGATTTAGTTAATTGGCAGTTCCTTTTAGTAACATGACCCGACCTAATTAATTTTCGGTTTCCCTGTAGTCATATGACGTGAGCAGCTTTGTTAAATTTCTGCAAATTATGGTACACAATGGAAAACAAATATGATACACAAAGAACACAGCAATTTTAGTTTAAAAGTTGTATGATATAATTGAAAAACTAATTGAAAAGTAAATGAAATACCAATTATAATTTCACAAATTCCAATTACTTTTAAAAACAAAACTGATTACAATTGCTATTCTGGAATTTACATTTACAGTGTAATTGACCCCAAGTTTGGTTATTATTTAGCACTGTTTTACATAAAATAACAATGTAATAAAATGTGTTATTTAGCATTGTTTTACATAAAATAATATGTTGAACACACAGCAAATGTTATTATTGTAACTACAGGTACAACGATTTTACCCATGATCCTCTGTCTCGGTGCAACTGCACCCCACCCTACAGTGGTGAGAATGCTATTTCTGCACGCTGTGATCTCAACCCGGCTTCTGGGAAGTATCCCTTTGGAGCCCTGGGCCACAGGAATCATGGGGGCATTGACATGAAGGTGGGGAAATATTCTTTTTGTACACCAACTCTAGTTTAAATGAAACAGAAGTCATACTTTTGGGGCTATACACCAACAAGAGAGAATAACAAGTAATCATGTGCAATTCAAATCAAGAATATCACGCCAGTGGTTTACTTAGAATGTGTTCTAGAAGTGGGAGATTCCTGTCATTTCTCCGGTTGACTGAGCACTGACATGTTAACCAGTGCGACCGATAAGTATGACGTATAATTAAGTGGAGTCGGTATACACAGAACCACTACAGTGTCAAACAAAAGTACTATTTTGTCAGAAAAAGTCCCAAGTTTAGTAAACAAACACCAAAATATGGTACAAAATATGCTATGCATTCAGACGCAAACAGCACGGCCATATCATATTGGCAAGTATAGGAATAGGTGTATATAAATATATTTTCATTTGGCAAGCAAATATTGCCAGACTACAAGCACTCGTGACTACAAGCACTCGTGACATAGGGTTATCTATCAGTATGACGCGGCCCATGAAATAAAGATGCAGTGTGTTCAACAAGGTTTTCCTAGTAAACCACTGGTGTGATA
This sequence comes from Lamellibrachia columna, assembly GCA_963662155.1. Lineage (NCBI taxonomy): Eukaryota > Metazoa > Annelida > Polychaeta > Sabellida > Siboglinidae > Lamellibrachia > Lamellibrachia columna. The sequence continues at coordinate 9,373,493 of OY759272.1, forward strand.
TTCTTAATTGTAGTTGCAAATGGTTATGTTTTAGTAACTCATACATGTATAGACCAAAAGCCATGACTTTGTTTCCCTTCAAATGTTTAGTTTTTAAAGTGCATGCTTATAAATATAACTAGTGTGCTCCTTTCAATCAGTTGACCCGTCTGTTTCAGGTTAATAAATTCACTTTGTATTTATATAAAATATGTTGTAAAGATGTGTATATGTATCACTGTAAATATATTAGTGCCCTGCGCGGGCCGGGCTTTGGGTCCAAGCCCGGCCCGCGGGCCAGGCCGGGCCAGGCCTCTACATAATTCCGCGGGCCGGGCCGGGCCTGGGCCTACATACTGCGGGCCCGGGCCGGGCCTGGGCTGAAAACAATTTAAACACATCGGGCTTGGGCCGGGCCTGGGCCTAGTGTGAGCAGGCCGGGCTGGGCCTGGACATAATAAAAATATTCATAAAAAACACCGATTATTACATTATTTTTTAATAAAACCTGATTATAAATTGTAATTCCGGTTAATGAATGCTTAAAATTATTTCTTTAGTATTATATAGTTGCAAATTGAGACCTTGCATGGAATCTAATGGCCCCATAAGTTCACTTGGCTGGAAGTAGCCAGCCCCAAATGTTTACTTTAGAAATATTTGCAGAGGCAATCAAGCCATGATTAACCATCAACTTTGACCCTACCAGTGGACATTCTATTGTCTAGGTCTTCCCTCCAAACATTGCCCACCTGAAAGACCTGCCCACTGCCAAGTGCCCACTAGGCTACTAGTCCACTACCCAGTACCCAACCCAGTTGGTAATTGGTATTTCTCCCCAGTCCTAATTCATTCACACTTGTACTAATTCACACATGTCTGAACCAGTCTGTCTTAGGCTAGTGACTGCAGGCCTGCTGGAAATGCCACTGGGTGTCAGTGCCAATGGGTGACATTTAATTGAAATATCATATTAAATTATGTTAACTTAGTTGACCTAATTCAATTAACAATATAAATTGGGGTTATGGCTTGCATAAGGGTTAAGTCAGGGTTAGATAAACAAATCTCGTACCCTAACCATAAGCCAATACATTAAAGTCAAATATAACAAATCTTATCATATTTAAAAGTAATGACACTAAGAAGTTTTTCTTTATTTTTCTTCAGGATATTCGTCCGTTTGAAGAAGTTGGTGGTGCTGTATTTTTAGAACTCGTCCAGCACACTGGACAAATAAACTGTTTTACAGTTTATTTGTTTTTTTCGTCTTTGTTATAAGATTATAGGTTTATCTTCTCTAAACTTAGCGGGCCGCGGGCTTGCGGGCTGCGGGCTTACCCATCTTTGGCCCACGGGTATGGGCCGGGCCTGGGCCTGAAACTTGCAGGCCGGGCCGGGCCGGGCCGGGCCTGGGCCAAATATTCACGGTCTGGTTCGGGCCTGGGCCGGGCCTGGGCCTAAGTTCTAGTTTGCGGGCCTGGGCCGGGCCAGGCTTGAAAAATTATTGCGGGCCTGGGCCGGGCCTGGACTCTAACTGCTAATTGCGGGCCGGGCTTGGGATCAAATTCTAGGCCCGCGCAGGGCACTAAAATATATATACAATATATATGACATTTTGCAATATTTGTTTGCATGTTTCTAAAAAACAACTGATTTCTGCATGTATTGAATTTTATTTTACCAAGCATGCCACAGTTAACAGATTTGCACAATATCGAGCAGATCGTAGAGGATTCTAGATAGGTTTGATGTCAATGATTCCAAATCAAGAACAAGATGAACATGAGAATTGAATTAAGAAAGGACCTTTAAATGTCTAAAATGACTTAGATGCTCAGTATCATCAGATGTAGTAATTTACATTTGCAAAAAGAAATTTTTTTTAAGATGGTCAAGTTGATACTATAAAACTGTTTTGTCTTGGGATATTGAAACTGTTTTGTGATTCCCATTTCATGTTTCGTTTGTCGTGTGAAACTTACTGACTGTGTTACAGCTGACGTCGCACAGCCTTGTCGTGGCACTGGAGTTCGTTGCTGTTGCGGGGCCTACCTACGATGACCTGCCTCCTTTCCAGTGGAGTAAATCTGGCTATAAGGATGTACCCCATGTTGGGCAACCCGACCTGTGGGCGTTTAAACCCATAAAGCACAAGTGGGGCCATCGACACTGAAGCCATTTTTCTGTTGTAGATTAGATGGTTTTCATAAAAAATTCAGAGAATGATAGCACTTTAAATAATGTTCGTTGATAGGCTGGAATATTCTAAAATTAGTGAACAGTTTTCATCAATCAGATGGTGTAGAGAAATATGAACTCACCGCATGTGAAAAAATGTGTACACACAGTTTGATCAAAATATATCACAATAGTAGGCCAGCAATTGTATAACTAATCGTGAATTTGCTGTTCATTCATAGTACGGTTAGTAGGTCCTCTAATGTAGGGGTTAATATGATTTATCTTGCTGTCTAATTAAAACTTGCTACGGTTAGTAGGTCCTCTAATGTAGGGGTTAATATGATCTATCTTGCTGTCTAATTAAAACTTGTTACGGTTGATAGGTCCTCTAATGTAGGGGTTAATAGGATCTATCTTGCTGTCTAATTCAAACTTGTTATGGTTAGTAGGTCCCCTAGTGTAGGGGTTAATATGATATATCTTGTTGTGTAATTAAAACTTGAGAAGCTACTGCAATAGATGAACTCTTTGTAGTAAGAAACGACAGAAAGAATGGCTCGACAATATTTTACCTGACCCTAACCCAGGTACAGCAGGGAACAAAGAGGAAAAGCATTGTTAGTTTAGTAAAAAAAAAGTTATGTTTAATAAATCCAAGAATGTGATCAACATTTTCATAAACAGTGTATAAATTGCTTGAGATAAAACATTTCAATACAAAGTTTGCAAAATTTTAGTACACCTCTACAGACATGGTGTTGTGTGACTATGGTGCACCATTTAGAAACCTGGTGCCTATGACAGTGACAGGATTCTCCCCATAGCCTTTTCTCCTGACACAACTATCTCACTCACTGACCTATCTCACACGTGACGAGGTCGCAATCATTGCTGACCATGACGCTCCACAACTGGATAGTGGACTGGACGGTGGCGGCCACCATCCTGTTACAGTTCTCCTGGCCAGTGTTGGGCACCTTGGCATTGAGAACCACCTGATCTATCAAATCCATCAGACACAGACTAGTCCACGAAAGGTGGCAGCGTGCAGAGTCCTTCGTCCTGTCTCACACAAACACACATTACATAGATCTGTAGATCTGCTCCAATGAAACAGTTCGCACACCCACACTTTGATATTCTGCTGAGGAAAATTACTAAATCAACCAATCATATGTATCTCTGTTTGAGCAATATGCATTTTACCAGATGGTTGTACTCATATAAATGACGTACTCTTCTTGACTACAGCATGCTCATTAAAATAAAATATCCATGGACAAGAAGGATGTACAGGGAAAGAATAAATAACAACATTAAACAAATCAAGCAGGTTACCAAAACAAAAGCCATTACTTATTAGAACAACTGTAAAAGTTAGTTTTTCAATCTAATGTGACATTCTCCCCTCCCCCACCATTCATCGACCTGTTCATTCCAACACCATCTCAGCTTCTCTGGGAAGCATTCAGCCATGCTGCAATTACTGTGCAAAGATTATTCATTCACATTTCCATCCTTGTGTATACCTGGGTACTCATTTACAGCTAAGTGAACTGTGGTAATGTGGGGGAACAAAATTGCCAAAGCTTTGATATGGCAGCAATAGGATTTGAACCCGGGTTCCCTCAGCTGAGTGTGGCGTTCTAACATAGTGTGGTAAAAATATCATGAATAAATAAATTTTTCATATTGTGAAGGCATAGGCATATTGAAAGAGATGACAGTCAAATTCATGAAGTTTGTAACTTCTCATGAATACACACGTAGACAAATTCCCAGCAGATGTTTGTAGAGTGTACACAGCTATTGCCATAACCAAAACATTTACTTACCTGGGTACATCTACTGATTTGCATCTTTAGCAAAGAACAACACAGTTGCCTTGCTAACCTTTCATAGCTAACGCTTGTCGAGGGAAGTCTTCAGTTGATGCACTGTGGAAACATCCTGCCACTTGCTGCACATTATTCCTTCAAAACAAAGATACAAGTGAAGAACAGTTGTGTAGTAAATTAAGAAAGTGGCACCGGAACTTAGACTGAATACTACAATGAAAACAGTGGATTTTAGTGTTCTGGCAGTGTGAAGTTTGTAAAACTCAAATGCTGAGGGTCAATAGCACAACAATGCTATATATAATGGTGAATTTATTTGGGAAACTAACAACCATTCTTTGAACAATGTTACCAAATACTACATTACTAACCATATATATTATATATGTAGTTATGGCAACATTTGGCTATGTCTACAGTATAGGCCCATGCTTAGAGGTGGTCAAATCTCTGATGACAGAACACCCCACTTTTACGACCACCCCTTTTGATTGAGTAGGTGATATTTAATGAGGGGTTCCACTGTATACCCTTTACATTAATTCCAAATGTTGAAAACATTCTTCCAATGTGTCACAGACAGGATATGCATACATTCAATGTGCAGTAATCACAAATTGTGATGGCAGACATAATTGTCTTTCTTACATGACTGATCTACTGCAGGAGCCAGCATTGCATAACACACTGCAGCAAACATTAAACTCATATATCAAAGGACATTTGATTTCAAGAAGATGGTGCCACATGATGATACCATAAAGAAGTCTTTGTTCATTGACACCAAAGAAACATGCTCTACCGACCAAGTTTTGTTACAATATAATATTGTATCACAAAAATTGTATTGTGGCTTAGTGTATCATAATAGCCCTACATTTATGAAAAATAATTTCACCATCAATCAAACAAGATAAATGACTTCATTGTAGAGACAGGAACACCTGCATTGTGATTGGAAATTATGGAACAGAAGTAGCTTAAAAATGAAATTACATGTACTGAACATGGGTCGATGTTCCAAATTAGAATTTAAGGATATAAAATACTGTAATCACAATTTTTTTATTTGCAAAATAGAACTAGCCAAAGAAGCCAAAAATCATTTCTGCTTGATGGATTCTAGAAATGTTAGTCTTCTGTTTGACACTGACTGATAGTATTTTTTAAATCTGCCAGCATAATTATGCTAAAAAATCAGCCCAGTATCTCTGTACTGTATCTGATTCTTCTCGTGAAACTGCTCCTCGTAATGTGATCTGATCCAATGCATATGCAATCTCAGTTGCCCTGTTAACGTGCATACATTTATGACCGTAATTGTCTGTATTTCTTCACAGTGGCTGAACAGTCTACTCTATATCAAATTATTAAGAATGACATTGCACACTCTACAATGTCAGTTATTCATTCAATCCATTTTTGGTAATTCAATCCAGTTTTGAGTGTCTGTGAGGAACCGATAGTTTTGTTTTGTGCATTAAGCTTGAATTTCAAAATGTCATATTATTAACAGGGATTAATGAACACAGTGATGTGCACATGAGTTGCACGAGTCATGGTATGTTCGTTGACCCAGTCGCACAACCACGGAAAGGACATTTGCTAGTAGGGCAGTCGCATGTGACACGTACTAAAAGTTTAGCAAAGTACGCTTCATATAAGTTAGCGTCCCTCCTGATTGTATCCCTACCAATATTATCTGGACAATATCTCATCATTAACTCCATGGACAATATTCCGGAAATACTGTTTATCAGACAAAATATATCCTGGATATTGTTCTTCTACTGCATTATGTACAGAATGTCTGCAAATTGTCCAATTTCTGAGGTTGATTTTAGCTGTCTTTGGAGACGTATAATTGAATTACGGTTAGTAATTTATTATTCAAGCAGTCACATCAGTCAAAAATGCAATTTGTTGGCCCAGTAATTTGAGTTAATAAAACATTTAAACGTGGCTCCTCGAATTTGACTGTTAAAGTCTTGCATGTGTCTCATGACTCTATTGCGTTATCAACTTATGCTCCTATTGCATACCATGATTGCCACTGCTGTCATAGTCACAGCTGTCACTTTCACTGTAGCATTGCTACCGTTACATTGCCAGTGCCATCATTTGTCACAACTGTCATTGCAGCTGTTTTCATCACTACCGCCGTCATTGCCAGTGCCATTATTGCCACAGCTGTCATTGCCACTGTGACACTGTCACTATTGCCACAACACAACCACAAGTTCTATCACTTTCAACAAAATAAATAGGTAATTTTCAGAAATAAAGTAATTCACGGTAGATAGCGTGTTTTGATGTTGAACACTATTTCCAAACAAAGCCACTTTTGCTGTCAGTAGAAATACGCGCGAATCTATTTATGAAACAAAACCGTGCAACGAATATGTTTCCTTTCTCCGCCTTCCACTTACATTGGAGTTCCTCTCCATTAGAGATATCTCCCAATGCAAAGATCACAAAGGGAGAGGGAGAGGTAGAGGGAGAGACTACGACACTAGTTCTCTAATTCCAGGGCGGCGTCGCGATCATCCTGCGCTGGGTTTGTAGGTAACTGTTGGAACACGCCGAGGACGAGTGGGGCGTGTGCCTCTACGTCGGCGATCGCGACGACGTCAGTGCCTCGAAATGCGCAGCTTCGACAACGGCGACAAGGTGGTCGTATGTTTGATGAGAGAGTTCATCGACGACAGCGAACTACCTGGCGACGGCGCTCGACAGAAGCAAGCCGCTGCCCAAGTACATATTTGTCTTATTCGACGACATGCAATCTTCTTTATTCCCCGACGTCTACAAATTTAATTTAAAAAAATGACAATTAACTTTCAATTAACTTTTTTATTGAGCATATTACTTTATTCAATCCGGTTATAACTACCTCTAGCTTGTCATGATAAAGAATTATATTTGATAAGCCCATTAGACAGAGCCATTCAGCCAGTGACCCAAGTTCACCCAACCAATGTCAAAGAAAGTTTCTAGTCAGGTCCAGACAATTGTTTGAACAATGTCAATGTCCAGCCAGTGTCAATCTGTGAATAAGCTGAACGGTGAGTGTTCCTGGCCTGGTGCTACAACTGTATTATATAAGAGTATTGCCTCCTCTTGCTTGTGTAGATTTCATCACCCATCCAAGGGGATGCAATACAAAGTGTCCATGAAGTCTGGAGTTTCTCTAAACATAATCCCACATGATAAAATACAATGGGACAAATGTGAAAAGTGAATGAACACCGATGAACCAATACTAGGTACAGCACAGTACTTATGGTACTATCAACCTTGTACACTTATGTTTGTATGCTTTTAAGAAGCATTATTAAATATGTTAATAATGCCAATTCAATGATTTTGTATGTTTTTCTTGTGTGTTTTTAAGTGAAGCTAATTGGTAATTTAATTGAAGTTAATTGAAATTTTTATTTCAATGAAAGTAAATTGTTAATTTAATCTAATTGAACAATTTGGGAGGTTAATTTAATTTAATTGACCTGATATATGTTAGAGGTTAATTTCATTGGGAAATTTCTGAGTTAATTGTAATTGAATAAACTAACTTTCCAAGTTAATTGCCCGAAGCCTGTTAAACAGTATAACAAACAATTAGTCATCTTTAATACAGCATTCAACGCTCCCCAACACGGACACCGCGTGCGATGCGATACCAATGTTGAATTCGTTACCAGGATACACGTGTGTGTAATAAACACTGATACTCTGACGTTTAATAATACCCACGTCACGTGATCTGAGCTCATTGAGCTATATAGTCCTATGTTGCAACATTTGTTTTCGCGCGGTTTGTTATTTTACTCTTCGTAGTAATGTTAGCAGTGAGGAAGCTACAGCGTGGTGCGAAAAATGGCCACATTAAATATTGTTAAACACTTGTACTTGTGTGCATTAACAAACACACGCTCTGACCCCCTCCCGCGCTGTCTCCTTTCCCACTCTCGCTTCTTCTCTGCCACCCCACCTCGCGTCTCATTCTCTCCCTTCACATGGGGCATGGTATCGGTCCCGATAGACCGTCAGGCTCTCAGTCGTGAAAACCCGAGTTCGAGCCCTCTTGCTGCCGTTTCAAAGCTTTGGCAATTTGTTCACCGAACTTTACCACAGTTCATTCATTTGTATAAATGAGTACCTGGCTATATGGAGTGGTGAATATATGTACGAATGGTCTTCGTGCAGTAACTGCAACATGGCTGAATGCTTCCTATAGAAGTCGAGATAGAGTTGGAATGAACAGGTGTGCTACAGGATGAAGTGGAAAACACTTTGAACAGTACAAAGGACTGCATACCACGAACATACTTTTCACGCGTATCTGCCTGCCACCCTCACTGTCTGCTTCCATTTCCGCCTCCATCCTTTATGCGTGCGTGCGTGCGTGCGTGCGTGCGTGTGTGCGTGTGTGCGTATGTGCGTGTGAGTCATATATAAGGAGCTGTCCTATACTGTCCATATTGAAGTCACACGTACATTTTCTGCAGAACATTGAACGCACACCAACTGATGTGTGCTGTTAGTTTTTGTGTGTAAATGTTTTGAGAAAATTGTTTAAACAGAATGATTACGTATTCTCGACATAACAACATGCAGGTGTCGATGCAATTAGGACACCAGAGTAATTGCTTCCCAGAGAAGTTTAGATGTATTTGGAACGAACAGTTCTGCCAGGGGGTGAAGTGTAAAGCACTTTGAACAATCCCAAGGACTGGATACCACGGAAGCACCTTTCATGCCTGTCTGCATTCGTTCCCTCCCTCACGCACGCACTTGTGCGTGCGTGGGAATCCAATGTAAGGGGCTGTCCTTTTCTGCCCACATTGAAGTTGCATTACAGTAGAACACTGAACGCACACCAACTGATGCGTACTTTAATTTATTTGTGTAAATGTATTGAGTTGAGAAAATTGCTGTAAACAGAACGATTACGTGTCGTCAATAGAACAACACGCATGTGTCGATACAATTAGGATACCAGAATATTTACTTTTTTCATCCAAGTCTGTTGAAGTAAATGGTGAAGAAATTCAGGTAAATATATGTATGGGAAGAGACTACAAATGTCTTCTGATGGGGCTTGGCATGGCGGGTGTAACTTCCAACCATGCCTGCATATACTGCAAGATTCACACCGATGACCGTAGGGATATGTCTAAAGCACATGATTTCTACTGCCAAGAAAATTAGGCAAGAACAATCGAAGAAATGTCGCAAAATGCATTGAGCAATTGCCAATGGCTGCAGGCATGAACCTCTTCTTAGAATCCCACTTAGTCAAGTTGTTGTTGATGAACTGCATATGATGCTTCGAATCACTGACATACTTCTAATCAATTTGATCGAGGATGCAACTGATTATGATGCTAAAGAAAAATGGGATTATTCCAAAATCAAATATATCTCATATTGATGAACTAGTTAAGTGCAATACTCATTGTGGGATAAGTTTCAGGATATGGGAGACTAGGAATGCAGACGGTAAAGGTACTGGAATTCACCAGTTTGATGGATGAAGAGAGAAAAAAACTTATGAAACGTCTAACAGAGCAGCTTGCTGTTGGGGATGCTGTACATCCTAATACAAACGACACAGTTGTAGAAGTCTGGCAGAGATTCGATGCATTATATGCAGTTGTCAATCATGATCATCTTGATCAAAATGGTGTAACTTCTGCAAAAATGGTTGGTCTAGCCAATGATTGGGTGAAACTTTTCATTAGCCTTGAAGGGAAGCGGAAAGGATATGAAAAGAAAAAGGTCACCCCCTACATGCCCTGCCTTGTGCATCATATGCCATTTCTATCTAGCTTGCACTGAATAAATTTAGTGGTCAAGGCATGGAGAAAGCAAATGATATTGCCAAATCAATTCATCACCAGCATTCCAATAAAATAGATGCATGTGTTAACATTTAGAAAGGTTCAATGAGGCAGCTGCAGCTGAAGCATATGCAAAGAGAAAGCAGGGAATATTCAAAGAGAAACCTTGTGTATTGGCATGAAGACATCTTCAAAAAGAGACAAAGAATTGAGCATTCTTCTGAGCTTGAACACTCTAGGGAGGAAAATCCAGCTGAAGAGTTGTCTGTTTCAGGTGTGAAGGATAAATTAAAATCCCTTGGGGTCAAAACAAGGGTCAGAAATGAACAAAAACTTAGATAATTTTTGAAGAAACACATTGAAAAAAGCGAGGGCTCTAATTAGTTCTTATGTACACTTGATTGCTGATTTACATGTATGTGATTTATGAAAAAATAAACTGTATAAGTATGAACAAATATTTTCTAGTCTTGAAAATTAAGTGTGTTTTAAAATATTTCTCTTGAAACCTGCCTTCTTGTAAGAGTTACGAGATGTTTACAATACTTTCTAGTCTTAATTCCTGTTATTATATAAAGGTGATGGAGTATTTAAAAATATTTCTGGTCTTGAAAATTCCTGTCGAGCAATGTTATGAATGAATTTATTTTAGTACGAATTTGATGATTTTTCTCTCACTAAACACCTTCAGTCCTTAATGGATTAAAAAGCTGTTGTTAAAACAATATTTTGAATAATGGAAGGCATTTGTGAGAGAAGTGCTTGGAAAACATTTTTACAAATGTATAACATAAGTAATATATTTTTATTTCCCTGAGCTTGGCGAACAAGCAACCACTTTGGGGGTGGGGGGAGCTGTTTCTGAAATAGAATTTTAATTTCCGATTATAAATATTATCAGGAATACATTTAATATAGAATAAAATTATTGTGGCATTTAAGGGTTATTTATTAAATTTATCCTCCCAAACCATTTTTTCCTGATATGGCAGTCATGGTGAAATAAAACTGGCCTAACGGTCATGGTGCCTATTTGATAAAACTTTGAGTCCATCGTATACACGAAAATTTTTTCTCTGAAGTCCATGAAACTGCATTATATTAGTACCGTATAGTGCTGCCATCTATCGTAGATGACGCCAACGAATCTGGGTGCTTCGGTTTTTGAGCTAACAGCTCTTCATTTCACTTACATTTAGCAATTAGCCTTTATTTTTCTTGTAATGCTCGTGAAAAAGGCCGTGAATTTTCATTTATAACATGGAAGTAAAAAAAAATTTACCGATTTAGCTATAATTTTTACAGGAACTGCCTTACAATATGTTTCAACTCGCAAAATGTCAGCAAATGACGTAGTGGCACTCCTCCGCCTGCCTGGGAAGTTTGCCATGGGCGCGTGATACAAATTCCATTTGTCGCTGGAGTCAGCATGCGCAATTGAACATTGCTGCCATTTCTGGTAATTCTCGACAGGCGGGTGCTCTAACAATTAGACCACCGCTCCCCACATACGTGCCAACCCTGAGTAGTGCACGCTGCACACATGCGAGACTGGTAACATACATCCGTAAGACTACAAACGAACCTATATGCTGATCTACGTTAGCTGGTTTAGAGCGCATTTTCACATTTACTTTGTCGCTGCTGACCGCGTACAGCTAAACTATTCGTGACAGTCGTTTTTCGAACGTGTTCTAAACGGTTATTTGGTATTCGAATAATTTGACAAAAGCGTGCAATATCCCGTAAGGAATGTCTCCTAAGCACGTAATAGCATAAACTTCAAGAAAAGTCGTAAGACTTTAGGGTAAACTGCACTGGTATCTATATAAATCAGTATTGTAGTCGCACTGTCTCCGTTAGATCCGCTAGGTGGAGCAACTATTTAGACTCGCTGAGAATCCTCAGGGTGGTCTGTGGAAATTGGTTGGCCCAATTTGTCGACATGCGTCTTTATATACGATAAAACATTCTGACATATTTAATTACAAAACAGTTCAAATTATTTTCTTAATTATTTCTTGGTCACATAATTATGCTGTCTGATGTCCGTGTTATCTTGGTATGGCATAAGACGTCCCACCTGGGAAACGTACCTGGCATTCAACAGTATTTAAACTAGCAGAAATGCGCAACCTCCGGACGGGATGATTTGGTAGTTCGTACGTGACTGGAAAATGTGAAGGTACATTTTTATAGCATAAATATGCATCAGCGCCTTGTTACATGGTGTTGCCAGTCAATATTTTGATGGCTTCCTGAATTTACGACGTAATACTGACAGTTATAGTAACGTGTAGCGACGCCTTGCCTTGTATGACGTAACTTTGGATAATCAAAGAAAAGACGCATGACGTTGTGATCTATTGTACGTAATTTTTCGCGTAGCGTGGTCGGCAGCTGTACGCAATGAATACAAAGGGTAATTCGATTGTTCGTAGAAAGGGTAATAGCGGGTGAATAAAAAAAAACATTTAAACCGACAACCCGACCGTGGGGTCGCAGAGTAATTGAATTGATATGCTGACAATTGATATGCTGACAATTACAATTGTCACCAAGTGCAAGGCTGTTGCAAGGGGTTCTTGGTATTCTGGTGGTTAAAGCATAGTACGAAAATAAAAATAGTATGACCTTTTTTCATGCTGATGTCATATATTTCCTTTTTTCATAATGCCCCGTCCTTTTACAAACTCGAACACATAATATAGGAAAGCTGGCGAGATCAGTGAATCGAATAATTATATCCTTACCTCCAAAAAATGTCCAACGATGCTCATCATTCACCAAAGACATCCCCTCTTATGAGTCCACACACACGTATACGTACGACACAACGAGTAATGTTCTTCTATTGCAATTGCATCTGTTTGTTTCCAGTCGTCTAACCTGTACTGTCGCTTTCCTCTACAAGCGAGGCTACTTGCAAGAATACATGCGAGGTACGTCACTGGTATAGCTATGCCCACACTCTTGGACCAAGGTATTTGTGTGCCCAAGCTTTACTGCGTAACCCGACAGAGGAGTGAAGTTGATTGCACGTGTTTCTTCGGGAATGCGGACCTTGCATCACGTTCTCTTACTGGACAACTTGACATTGTCTATCAGGTGAGTGTGGATCATTCAGACGTGTCCGTGCGTGCGTGCGTGCGTGCGTGCGTGCGTGCGTGCCTAAGAGCGTGCGTGCGTGCATTTAATTATGGCGAACTGCATCTCTCAGTAAAGCTTAGCCCAACCGTAGTAGTACCAACGCCTCAGACCAACCGACGTAGCACTCTCGCCATCTCGGTCCACCCATGGTAGCACTCTTGCGTACCCTCGCCACTACAGTCCAGTCATCGTAGTACCCTCGCCACTGCAGTCCAGTCATCGTAGTACCGTCACAACCGCAGCCCAACCATCGTAGTACCATCACCAATGCAGCCCAACCATCGTAATACCCTGACCACCGCAGTCGAACCATCGTAGTACCCTCACCACCGCAGGCAACCGTCTTAGTACCCCGAACACCACACCCGAACCATTGTAGTGCCCTGACCACCGCAGCCCAACCATCTTAGTATCCTAATCACTGGAGCCCAACCATGGTATTACCCTGACCACCGCAGCCCAACCATCGTAGCACCTGACGTTTAACAAAATAACCACATCTATTATAGCTGGGTAGGGAAATACATCCTCGTATTACCAGTGGTTTCTATCGACATCAATGTTAATAAACAATACACATTCAGAGGTATATAAACACAAATAACTCCACACCCGCACAAGCACACAACACTGCATACAAACACACTGCGCTGCACTGCACTGTACAATAACACACACACGCACGCACGCACGCACGCACGCACGCACGCACGCACGCACGCACGCACGCACGCACGCACGCACGCACGCACACACACACACACACACACACACACACACACACACACACACAAACATAGCACTGCATACAAACACACAAACATACACTGCACTGCACTGTACAATAACACACACACGGAGGAAATTAACGAGCGCGGTCATTCTAGTCATACTTGTGCGCTTCGTGAATGTCGTGAACCTCTAGTGTCCACTGAAATTACGCGTTCTGATTAATTAAGGACAACGCTAGGTTTTTATGGATATACGTGTATGCATACTTAAGTATAATTACATATTATGCTTGCGTGGCATGTGGCGTATGGTTAATCTATGATTACACCAGCACAGAAATATGTATGCATAAGCGAATGTATTCCTGTGTGCGTGCGTGCGTGTGTGCATATACAATACACACACACACGCACACGCACACGCAGACGCACACGCACACGCACACGCACACACACGTTCCGAAAATCAAGTATGTTAATATCTATTATGTTATCAAAATTCGTCAACATCTCTCATTTTTTCTCTCCAGAAAGTCAAAACACAACATGCTCCCCATCAAATGGCGGCCAAAACAATTGCATCGTGTCTTCATGCGCAAGGGATCCTAGTCTCTGGTACACGCATACGTTGACAGTCGGCCACTAGAAATTTTAATCTGGGCACAGCATAAGTGTTGTGTAGTCCTCAAATATGGCCATATCTCTGTTCAAAAACAATGTTGATAGACTGCCAACAGTTGAAGGCAGGCGAGTAGGGCTCGACATTGCTGATGAGGTTCTCTCCGTCCGAACCACGGAGTAGGCCTACGTACAGACACGCGGCCAACGACGCCATCGCTACCATTGCCTTCAAAGCGGAACAAAGGCAGGCGAGTAGGGCTCGACATTGCTGATGAGGTTCTCTCCGTCCGAACCACGGAGTAGGCCTACGTACAGACACGCGGCCAACGACGCCATCGCTTCCATTGCCTTCAAAGCGGAACAAAGGCAGGCGAGTAGGGCTCGACATTGCTGATGAGGTTCTCTCCGTCCGAACCACCGAGTAGGCCTACGTACAGACACGCGGCCAACGACGCCATCGCTACCATTGCCTTCAAAGCGGAACAATACAAGAACTGTACAGGATGGAGGAAATTGATTTCTTACCACATTGACAGGAGTTCTAGTGTCATTTGAATTCTTAACTGTAGTATGGTGAACAGGTTTCCTTCAGCAACAAGCACCAACCTTCATCATATTACATGATATTCTACACGATTCCTGCAAACGTTTGCTTACTTTCACCTACCACTGTGACTGTCGGAGAATATTGGACTGTAGTCGCGTGATGTTGAGTTCCTGTGTGACGTTTGCCAAGTGGGAATTCACAAGGCAGGTCCGTGTGTATTTATACAGACGTGTCGTATGAAAATGTGATGTTGCTATAATGTTCCGCAAATTAAGAACCATGTTTTTAAAGGGATCACATAGTATATAACACAATTCACATCGTGTCGCTCGCATACTAACCGTGTCTCACTCACATACACACCGTGTCACGCTCGTAGACTCATCGTGTCACGCTCCAAGACTCACCGTGTCTCGCTCGCAGATTCACCGTGTCACGCTCGCCACGTTGCTTCGTTTTCTTCAAATTGCGAACCATGGATTTAAAGAGACTATAAAATTTTTTAAAACAACTCATCTTGTCTCGCTCGCAGACTCACCGTGTATCGCTAGCCGACTCACCTTGTCTAGCACGGGACTTGTTCATGTTTGCCACTTTGATCCACTTGTCCAAAGTTGGTTCATGCCTAACACGTTGTTCAATACTACACTATCTCGGTTGAGACCTCCTATGGACGAATAGGACATTAGTACATTTAGAGAGCGCGCACGCACGCATGCACACCATACACACGCACATACGCAGAGGCGTGCCCCGCAACCATGCACAAATATAAATGAATAAATATAATATTATTGGCACATTTAACTGTTTTCCGCAGACATTTTGTCACTTAAATTTAATCCGTCATGAAAATACGACGGTGGAAATTAGATTTAACATACGTGTAAGCCTGTACCTGTAACACAGATATGTGTGGCGCCGGAAACTATAAAACCGTGATGACATCTGGGACTCGGTAAGTCCTTCAGCCACAGCCATTTTCCTTCGGTCAAATTAGAGGTTACATAAACCACTATGATTTTACTGACATATTTATAAGAATATGGTTAGAAAATGCAGTCTTTTGAAATAAGTATAATATTATACACATATCTGTAGATTGGAATTTGCGTTCATCACTAATTCACAAAACCGAAATCAGACACTAATTTCGTATCTACTGTCTCGTGTTGTGTTTTACCTCGACCTTACCATATCCAGTACCTTTTCTCAAAACATGGAGTGAGGAAACCAATCCTGAAATTAAGACTGCAACGCAAGGTAATAAACAGTCATTGTGATTCGAGGAATTAAGTTCCCGGGCACCTGATGGACACCCTGGATCCGACCAAGATTCGGGCATGAATGATTAGCATGATAGGCACGGGACACTGTTTCTGAGGTGTCAACATTGGGGGGGTACTGCTTTTTTCTCCTCCGCTTTTTGGATGAAATGTCCAGCTTTTTTTGCAATTTAAAAAAACAAACAAAATTCACACTAAAATCGATCTATCTGTTGCACACGAGGCCATCCTAAGCACATTTTATGTCTTTGGAGCCAATAAAGTTGAGCGGAGGAGGATGTTTCCGGCTTTTCATGAGCATTTTACCGCTTTATCACGAGAACTTGGATACCTAGAATAAGGTGGGGCATAACACCCACAGTAAGAGTCATACAGAGCTACCAAGTCTCACACAATGGGCGTGAGACTCACGCATTTGGCTTCCATCTCACGCTCTCGCGCAGCTATTTGTAGATCTCACGCACATTGGCCGTTTCAATGAATAATTAATACAATCCCCGAGGTTATTCTTATCGTCGTCGGTGACGTCGCGCGTAATCGCCCCTTTCACACACTATTATCGACAGACAGCCCGCGTGACAACCCCATGTCTCACTGCCAGAGTGATCATGATCACGGGTATGGTCGAGGCTTGTTACGAGCTCTGGTCCCTCGCCTCGTTGGCACACTGACTGTCAAACTGGCAATGGACTGCCCATTGACATTTGAGCCAACAAATGATTTGTTTATTAAAAGTATACATGGGCACACAACCAGACATATCCTAGTAGTACCAACCTTGAAGCATTTAAGACAGACGTGTGCAGGTTGGGTTAACATGCTAGACATCTACCATGTCATTTTTACTTTCGAAGTTAATAAAGACAGTGTGATAATTCAACGTGATGACCAGTTGAGTTCTTATATGAGAATAATTACGGTTCCGAGTGTGCTTTCATAGTTGCTTTCAATAAAACTTGCTGCGTTCTTTTTAAATCTTCTAATCTTGTTTATGTGTAATGTGTTTGGGGTCACAGAAGACTGATACGTACGACACATTGGGAATTATCAGATATCAATAGGCTGTTATCTTAACTGTTTCAGAACAATTGAACACATTATTGTCGTCCCGTATTTAAATAAACCGCAACTGCATACATAATGAAAGATTTATGAATATGTCAATTATTTCCAGTGTATTATAAAAAGCTGTCCCCGATAGAAATTTGAATGACTAGAATTGCTTTCATCTGGTGCCCTAGTTTTGGGGAAACACCCTTTTTCAGTGTTTGGATCCTGCCAATATCTCTCGCATGTTCCTCTACACAACATGGCAGCTCTGGTCATAGACATGATCAGCTCTAAGGAAATAACATACAATGAAAAAAATGTCAAACTGTGGTTAACTGGATGTCTTCATATGTATTGCCGTCATGTTGCTGTGAATTACGCTCGCCATCATTAAACTTTATAACGTTATTAGATATTTTGTTTTAGAAAAGGTCGAAAAAGGGTTATTTTGTCCCTGAGACAACCAAGGTGTGGTACGCGTGTAACCTGTAGGTACATTATTTGCCATCATAACTCGTCCACTCTGCAATATGTTTCAGAATGCTGGCGTTTGACTGAAGCAGGTGAGAGATAATTGTCAACCGTCCACACAACATATCTTTGAAACATCATGCCATTTTTCTGGCCACAAAAGATTTCTAACACAAAACTTCTGAAAGTAACTGCTCAAATTAACATGGATGACTTATTCACCACAAGAATCGGCCACGTTTTACCAAAGGACGATGACAATATAGCCAAAACAGCTGTGAGATAAACCCCGAAGGACAACGAAAACGGGGTAGACTAAAGAAACCTGCGAAGTTTGTGCTCTCTAACGGTGGTGTGACGTGCCAAAGTAGATGAGAAAATAATATAATTTAAGTGCACCTATTTCATGTTTTATGAGTTCCCACAATGTCCCACAATAAAATCCATGAACCTGCTCTTTTGAATAAGCGCGTTGGCATAGATACGCAATTGTTTCAACGCACGGCAAACGATTCACGCCAAGTGCGTGTCGTACTTCCGTGGACAATATCACGCGATTTCACGTTTACCTTAGTGGTATAGCATGCAACAAAGGCGCCACGGGTTATTTCGGGCAGCCTATGTTCTAATTACAATGTAATTAACCCGAATTCTGATTGTAATACCCTATCAACTGAAACAGCGCTTCTGAATGAGCAGTTGAAGGTCGGTGACAGCCACAAAGGGGTGATACGGCTTCTACTGGATCTGAGCGAAACTTTTGACGTCGACCGACATAAACATGCAGCTTACATGCTATTATGAAAACACGGGCAACATCGTCTGTTGGGTCGAAGGAAATGCCCGTCATGGTTCGTTGCCTATATCCAGCACAGATAATACAGTGGTTCAGCTGCCCGTGAACATTCAAGAGATCACCAAATGAACTGCGGCTAGTCCAACAAGGGTTGATTACTGTTGACCGACCCGCACGTTCTTCAAATTAGTTTCTTACATAACAGTCCAGGCGAAGTTGGTGCTTCTGCTGACGCACCTGACAAGACCCACTTGTGAAAGATCCCACTTGGTGATTACTGTTGACCGACCCGCACGTTCTTCAAATTAGTTTCTTACATAACAGTCCAGGCGAAGTTGGTGCTTCTGCTGACGCACCTGACAAGACCCACTTGTGAAAGATCCCACTTGGTGGCTTGCATGGCTTCGGATTCAATACACATTCTTGGCCTATGACACACACTGTATGCATGATGCGGTGATGTGCGTGAAGTTGACAGCCAGTCGGGACAAAATATGTGAAGAATGAAAAAGGTGTTCTAATACAAAGACGAACAAAAACAAAGTGTTCTTTATGTGTGCACAGGAACGTGGTGACTAGCAGGAAACAGCGCCGTGCACGGGTGGCATTTCCCTCATGGCTGGCACGGCGACACTCTTGAGAGGTTGGTACTGATCGAGTGATGTGTATAACAGCAGCTAGGAGATGGAAGTTTATTCCATCACGCAATACAATTCCTTTACATTCACTATGATAACTGACATACATAGCTTGAAGCTTTCAAGTTTATATATTTATTGTTAAAATGACTGTTTGTTTATTTATTGTTAAACTACGTTATAGCGAATCCACCTACGTTACAATATTGTGTCATATTATTTATTTTCTACATATCAATTGGTGAAATAACTCTATATTGCATATCCCGTTTTATATATTGTGTACTATTTTCTAGGAAATATTTTATTGTCGCTGTTCACGCGATACATGAAAGATGTTCATCAACGGACTACCTGCCCTGTGTGCCTCTTCGAGTCTTGCTAAGGGATCGTCTACAAAAAATTTTGGCTTTAATTCTCATTATATGATGAAAAGGTAGGTTTGTGCATAAATGTTAGTTTGATATTGTATATAGATATGATCTATTCAATTGTTGCACATTTAAATGGAGCGGCAATTAATGTATTGGGGCATATGTTTATTACTAGTGATAATTAATGGTGACAGATTCGTAAATTTCAGATTACTAACTCCATACAGCCCCTTCTGGGGACAGCAGCATGATAAAGCGCCGTCGTTGTATATTTGCCCCTTATTTGATATGTGTGCTATATTTATATTTGCAATGCTAATACTTTTACATATAAGGGCCAAATAAAGAGCATGTGTCTGCTTGTATGTTGTAGGCGCCATCTTAGATTGACCACTTCCGGCGGATGTACATAGCTATGATTGAATATGCATAATTCAATATCAATAAAATGGATTAGTAATATTATACACGCATTTTTTATCATGTATGCTGAATCACCATATGATTTATTGCATATAAGAAACATTCTAATGAATAAATATTTTTAATATTTTAATTAGATGTTGCCACTTCAGCTAAATTTAGATTGAACATGTTTGAAAGACACACACCACAAAATCGTCTTTTTGGTCATGACATAGTATATAAGCAAAAAGTCATTCCTACAGTAAATAGGTTGGGAACTATAACACACAGGGTTATGTCACAGTAGTCGGGTGGGAGACTACAGGCTTAGGGGTCGACATACACTCTCCCTTGAGTAGTTCAATAAAGCAACCAAAAGAGATCCTGTGTTGTGGAGGAGGTCCCACACACCAAATCTGTAAAGTGCTCCACTAATTGCCCGAGCCCATGGCAGAATGGCAAAGCGTCACTCGCTTCACTGTGGTCTCTTCTTTTGTATGTGCATTATTTTAATCTATTGATTGAGATGTTAAATTTATGACAAACTAGTGTTACAATTAGTGTTACATTGTATTTATTTGGGAATCTCCTGGCATTATACGAAAACGATTAACACAATATATATATATATATATATATATATGTATATATGCATATGCATATGCGTATGCGTATGCGTATGCGTATGCGTATACGTATACGTATACGTCTATATGTATATGTATATGTATATATATATATATATATATATATATATATATATATATATATATATATATATATATATATATATGTATAAATATTTTGTTAGCCTTTTTTGTGATAGTGTCACATAAACACTTGCGAAATGTAAACGAAGTCGAAGGCCGACACCAGTAAAGTTCTGTTTGAACACGGGATGTCTCAATACGATAAAAAATACTATATTTAATGTACAGTATAGTACAAGAGTGATATTGGGGCCGTCGACGGCCTCGCGGACAGAGCAGTATTTTATGCGAGGACGAGTTATTGGAAGAGGACAACATAAATAATAATTAATCTCAATTCGCTAGCCCATAGGAATTGCCGGAGGGTTTACACTATATATATATATAATTATAGTAAGTGAACAGTATATTATATTGTTGTTATTAATTATTTAATATGCAATTAGTGATTTACGGAAATACGCGGGACGGTCACTCAGTCTCGGAAACTTCCTAGCCTGGCCGTGGTTGTGTGGATTGATTCTTCGAAACAAATTCGGTTAGCTGCGATCACATCGGATGGTATATGAACATTAATCCTACCCTAAATTATTAATGAATAGTTTCACAATTCGTAAAATGTTGCCTTGTAATACAGGTCAGCTGAGCGATAGTTACATCACATGGTTACGTACCTATACCAGTATACTATAGCAATAATCCGTAGTATACCTGAAAACTTGAGTTTCGAAGTCCAGATTTCAGGCCCACCAAAAGCCTCCAACTGCACCCCCTTGAGGCTCACGAAAAACCTCTAGCTGCACCCCCTTGGGACCTCCAAATGCATCCCCTTGACGGGCCTTGAGGGTCACCAAAAACTCCCAACTGCACCCCCTTGGAACCTCCAGCTGTTCCTCTCATTGAGGCTCACCAGAAACTTTAAACTGCACAAAAACCTATAATCCGGGATTTTCTTCTTTTCTGGGAGTTTAACAACAAATCTGGGAGGGTTGTCAAGTATACCACAGTGATATTTTTTTATTTCGTTTACATTAAATTTGTTATCATAGTAGTGGTAATAAATATAAAAACTGGCTAGTAAGCGTATTAGCTTGTGCAAAATTATGTGTATAAACACCATGCCTAGCCTATGAACCCATGTTACTGAATTTGTAAACCACCATGTTGTTGTCATTCACATTTTACTGTTGTTTTAACAAATGAATACCCACACTGATTTTAATGGTGCTGCTGTTGTTTTAATAAATCATCCTGGTAAAAATGCTAGTTTGTTCTTTCATTGAAAATCTTTTTTATTCCAAATACATGGTATGCATGAATACTACAGGTCTACACAATCCAATTTCACTTGTCTTGAGGTGGTCAGGAGGGGTGTGGCTGGGGTATCAACATCCCATCTCCCTCCTATTTTGAGGGCCAACCTCTCACCAATTATTAGGACACAAACAGCATTTAAAAACAAACAGAGCACCATTTAATCCATGTTTTTAGTACCATCAATTACAATAGAAGGGAATTTATGAAGTAATATATTGAAGAGCCATATTATTTTTAATCACTTCAATCAGTCATCAATTCAATCAGTCATCAATACATCATGTCAACATAACAATAAAACATGTAATAATACAGAGGAGTTGTACTCATACCTATTTCCAGTACTTTGAACAAAGTTGTTTGTGGATGCAGATATCCTGCATAACAAAACAGCTTGCACTAATACTTTTTTATAATCTGAATATTACAACAATCAATGCTTGAATAGCAAGCATAAGACTAGCACTACATTTCATCTAGGTAGGCTGTGCAAAATGCTAAATGCAATGTAATAAGAAACGACAAAAAGCTGCACAACTGGCTTTTCTATAATTGGCCCATAATGAACAAAAATACACAGTATGGAATTTACTGCAATATATTTAAGTTGCAAAGTGCTTGTTCTTCACCTTCATTGTACAGAAGTAGAATTGCCTGAGTAGAAACAATATTACATCTCCACTAAAGACTTCTTTGTATTCGATATCATTTTCATCACAAATTATGTCCAAGATTTTCATTATTGCATTCAGTACTACGTCACCAAGCTTAATATCAATCATAGAACATTATCTGAGACCTTACTCTATTAAAGAGTATATAATTGTCAGTGTTACATCCTTAAGTATAAGAAACATCTAACAATCTTTGCATCCCCTTAGTTTATGGAACAAGCATTGCAATGTCATCAGCAACAAAATCCACTCAGGGCAGCTCAGCATCTGCTTTTCTTTCGAAATTACACATCATAACAAGATGATATTCTATGCAAATTTATAATAGAATGTTTAGTAAATACAATGTTTATTATGAACTTAACATAAACAGATTTAATTGATATAATGTTAAAATTCTGCCTGTGAAATTGTCACTTGATTGTCACTTGTCGGTAGGAATGTTTCCAGTTCTCTGCTGCCTTTCCCATATAAGATAATGTACATGAAAGCTTGCTCTCTCACAGCAAGTGTACCCACAATCGTATTCAATGCGATGATGCTGGGATCTCTACATGCTACATACACACTGTGAGAACGGTCTTCAAACAAGGGCAATGTGTTTCCTCATCCCAAAGTTCATCTGCTGCAGCGATACTGTAATATAAAATGAAAAATATACCATCTACTTAAAAAAATTATTACTGTGTTCACATGTGTTTTTTTACAAATGAAAACATTGAAATATAAAATATGTATAGATAATTTGCTATTTGAACCCAGTGACTGGCTAAGAACTAAGGTTTTAAAGATGAGTCATGCTGATTAATACAATGTTGTATTCATGACACTTGAGAAACCCACATTACTGCCACCTTACAATAACATTCTAGAAAATACCTCAAAAGCAGAGGTAATTCCACAAAATGGGCATAACTGCACATTGTTGAGATAATATCATAATTAGGTGATGCAACTAAAACGTACAAACACTACCTTAAAAAAATGAACTAGAGGACAACAAATTGTCAGTGAAAGTGTTGTTTTGAATTTGAGGCTATGTGTAGTATGTGTATATCAGACAAGGAACAATTAACTTAAAAAAGTTAGTTACATTACCATTAATTAATATATTTCCCAATAAAAATATATTAACCTCACACCAATTCATGAATTTAAAATTTCAATTTAATTAAAGGTACAGTTACATTTATGTTGGTAAAACTGCTGATTAGATGCAAGTGGCCTGTTATTTTTTATTTTATAAGTCTATGAACTTGAGTTGATGGAAGGCACCATTCAAAGCACTTTACTTGTCGTTGTTTACACATTTAATAACATCAATTGCTATAAAAATAACTAACACTATTCATGCTAATTTTGCCCGAGTCCCAATTTGCCCAATGTTAAGTTTTGTTAAGTTTTGAGTGGGGTACCACAAGGATCAGGATTAGGACCTTTATTATTCTTTATTATATCAATGACTTAGATGACAATATACCTAATAATGTATTGAAATTTGGGGATGACACAAAAGTGTTTAGAAAGGTTAACACTGATGGTCTTAAACAACATTTACAAAACGATCCAGACAGAATAGTGAAATGGTCTGAGAAATGGCAGATGTTCAATTTTGGGAAATGTAAATGGCTACATAGAGGACATGGGAACATGGATGTAAAGTATCAAATGGGAGATACTGTTCTGGGTACTACTATAAAAGGAAATGACTTAGGAGTTACAATAAGCGCTGATACTTGTGGTATTGCAGCTTCAAAGGGTAATAAAATTCTTGGGTTGATTAGGAGAAACATAACATACAAAAAAGGTAATTTTACCTATGTATAAAGCAGTAGTTTAGAATACTGTATACAAGCGTGGAGACCATATCGTAAGAAGAATATAGATACGCTTGAACACATACAGAGGAGAGCAACTAAAATTATTCCAGGACTGAGAGATCTTAGCTATGAAGAACGCTTGAAAGAATGTGGTTTAACAACTCAAGAGACAAGGAGGTTAAGAGGAGATCAGATTGAAGTTTTTCAGATATTGAATGGGTATGAAATATTGATAGAAATATGTTTTTCTCACTCAAGAAAAATAGCAGAACTCGAGGACATGAGGTAAAATTAGTAAAGGATCAGTGTAGATTGGATATCAGGAAGTACTCTTTCATACAGAGGATAATAAATTAATGTAACAAATTGTCTACAGATTGTAGAACTGCTAGCAGCATGAATATGTTTAAAAACAGGATTGACACATATCTCAGGAGGGCGGGTTACACGTAGATGAATATTGTTGGACTCTCGATAAGCCAATGGCTTCCTTGTCCACTTGCCATCTGGGCCTTTGGCTTGGATGGCTAATCTTGTTAAATCTTGTTAAATCATAGATAGAATATCAACGTATGGGTACATTGACTTTATTTATAATTAAATCAGACAGTTGTGCATCCAGAGCCTGGAATATTTGTAAAATCACAGTTGCTGTTTTGCAAGGTACCATGTATAAGGGCTACAAATGAACACTTATGTACATGGTAACTCCAGAACATTTCATGATTCATCAGTGTGTATAAATTTAAAATTTGAATTTTGGATGGTAAATACTGTAGTTACAATTTCTCAAAAGTGAAACACCACTTGCGAGGCTGATTTTTTTATTTATACACAATTCATCAAATATGTTGGAACATGAATTACTCCCTTTTATAGCTTAGGATGTGTAGTTTCTTGTACAGAAATGTTGTTTTCACCAGAAAATGTCTTTAAAACAAAAATATGTTTCACAGATGGTATCTCGCGAAATGGCAAATTTGATTTTACAAACTTTCCCAGACTTCAGATGCAAAACCACCTGACACATTAAAATGAAGGCACAGGGGGTATTATGTCTATATGAGAGTAAACATTCACATTTTCAAGGCTCTAGCCCTACTTAGTTATCGGATCTCAAACTTTCCTAAAATTACATTAACGGATATCTAAGCCTAAGGTCATAAAATATTATTTTCTCAGAAGCTACTAAGAATAGGAAGCTAACATGTGACATTTGGTGAATATCTAGTATAAATATTGAAGATATCTGAAGACAAAGAGTCTGGACTATCCAGTGATTTGATGTAAAATCCATTGTTGACAAAAAAAGGTCATCATAAAGATGACAGTTAGGACACAAACCTATATTAATAGCATTGAGACCACACCAGTTTGAAGAATCATGAATTATATCAACACTGTGCACATGCATGGTTCGTGGGTGTTAAAATTGTGCACCATTGAAGAATAAAGTTCACCATCACAGACTTCCAAATGGATCATTAAATTTTTCACATATAAACTACAAATCACTACCTTTAAATATCTGATAAAAATCCTGAAGAGATCTGAACTTCTGAAAATACAATATGTGGACCATCCAGTGATTTGATGTGGAATGACCTATTATTGGATATTACAGTTCATCATGCATGAAGAAATGTCCTATTAGAGATGGAAGTTAGCACACATAACCAATATATCAATAGTACTGAATTGTGGTGTAGCACTTGGTTATGTGCTCGTGAATACCTCGTGAGTGCTAAAATCATGTAACACTGAAGAATTAAGTTCACCAGGAATTCTGAATGGATCATGAAATTTGGCACACAAATTACATACCATTATCCTTAAAATAAGACTGGTTTCATGATTTTTTAAATGTAGCCACACTGGGTTTTGCTCCATTGAAAATGTCCCCTAAATAATTTAATTCTAAATTCACAAGGGTGTTGCTCCATAATTAAAACTTGCCACTCAATTTCACGTTTTAAAATATTTCAGCATTCTATTGCTGTCTTATTATTCAGTGTGTTATTCCAGTCTATCTTTGCTAAATAATTCCTCATATCTTTATCTACCTTTGTGGAAGTTTCTCCTGTACTGCTTTTTATTATTCGTTTCTTATTTTACTTTGATGTAACATGTCCTTATATTTATCTTAACATTTTCAATTAATTCATTTAGTAAGGACAAAGCTATACCTAATACACTCTCTCCCTTGTTTGGTTCTAGCACATGCTGAGAAAGGAAATTATGTTGTATTAAAAATAGGAATTCCCACCCCCTTGTACTCTACAGATTTCTATGGCATAAGTCTGTGGTTAATCTTGATTAAACATACTTTAAACCAATTGATGTGATCGATCATTTTAAGAGTGGCCTGTTTATAGCATGTTGAGGGTTTCCGCTGATTCAAGTGTTAAATGAGAATCATCACCTGTGTTTGATTAACTGATGAGGTTTTCATGTCATCGTCCTCTTGTGATCCATCTGGTATTTCAATGTCATCACACTTCTGTAAAAAAAAAAAAATTTTTTATTTTTTTAATATGCATTAATGTCAGAAAGAATGTCATTTCAGTAATGCAAACATGTAAAAGGATATTCTGTAGGATTTACATTATTTTTTTTTAAATGACAATATATGTGATATACATAAATCATTTTGTTTTTGGCTGAAATTACTTGAAATTAATATATTTCAATGGTTTGTATATTTTCTTTAATTAACTCTTAATAGTGTATCTTATCACAAACATATCAGGACTCATTTGCTGCATAGCTTTGCCAGCAGTTGTTGATATTTTGCCTTAAACAAGAGAAAATCTACGAAACTATTGCACTATACTACCGGTATACACTATCGAGTATTCAGTGCCAGTGGGTGATGGATAAAGAACTTAACGTACGACAATGTGCACAATTCTTATTCTCAAAAAAGTACAAATGTTAGAAATTGCACTATATTATACACTACCAAGTTTTCCATGCCAGTGGTTGATGGATAAAGAACGTAATGTACGACAATGTGCACAATTCTTATTATCAACTAGTACAAATGTTAGAAATTGACAAACGTGTAGTGATATGTTCAATTGGAAGCGTTATACTACCTCGCCAATATTAACATATTTACAAGGTGTCCATAATAATAATTACTGATTCACATTTCATTGTTTGCTAAAAAGACCCCAAGTAGCATGATTTATGATAGACAACAGAAATGGATTAAACTAAATAAAAAAATTATTCATAGCTTTGAGTTTTATATTCTTAGATAATGATGTTGCAAATTAGTTATCATACCAAGTTATACTCAGTGCATATTTGAGATGAGTATCATTATACAGACCATCTTTTTGGTAAAGTAAAGGTTCATATCTGCCACAGTATTTATGTGTCATATTTATTTCACTAGTTAATAACATGACAAGATACCTTTACGTTTTGTTGGTTTTTCTGATGGCTGGCAGCAACTGAAAAATAAATAATGTGAATTAAAACAACAAACTTATTTTTATTATTAAATGAGTTTCCAGGCCTACAACAAATGTAGGGCTGTAAAGATATGATACGTATCAGAATACTTGCTAAAATGGCATTGGTTGTAATGGCTGTTATAACTAAGAGTTATGTGCAGTATGTTTGCTAAAAGCATAAAAATTTACAATAAGTTGAGTGTGCACACACAATAAAAATGTGTATAGGTGATAAGACGGCAACAAATTATCAACCATCAACAATACACAATGTGATTAAATTGACAAAATAAGTCTTCAGCATGTTTAAAATAAGATCTGCATCCATACGGTTGCTTCTATTAATATAGTTTGACTACCATATAATATACATGTAAATAAATATATATTTTGTTATATAATTTAGCTGTAACTCATGTTGCATGATATTCAAAGTGAACACTATTTTGGACAATGCATTTTATTTTAACATATCTTCTGATTGAAACACACATTTAAGTAAATTCAGTGAATTTTTAAATATGATTACTAAAATTGTATATTTTGTCATATCATATATAAAATCATATATAACATAATTCATGTGATTTTTAATTACACAGTAAGAAATCAATTACAGTTACGTCATCATGTCAGAAACTGAGTCGACTACATGTTGTAGATACTTGAAATAGATCAATTATAATAATGACATTATCTCAGAACCAGAATAAACTACATGTTGTAGTCACAAGAAAGAAAGTAATTACAATTACGTACGGCATTAATTCAGAACCTGAATCAACTACATGTTGTAGTTACATGACAGAAAGTAATTACAATTACCCTAACCCTAAACCAGCGGAATTCAATTGGCCCACGTGACCGTGCTAGCAATACAATATTTTTTCAGTACCAATTTTCCAGTTGTACTATGAGCACTAAACAACGTGTTTCCTGATGGTTTTCAAAACAATTATGCCAACTGTTTCAACAACAAACGTCGTTTTGATTATTCCGGAAAGAGAGCGTTTGACGCTGCCTTGGAGCATGAGTACTTCTTTTGCTATTGCGAACATGACAAAAAAGCGATGTGTTTGATATGCAGAGAAAGCGTTGCTGATTTGAAACGCTATAACTTGAAACGGCATTACGATCCGAAGCATAAAACGTGCTTTGACGGTGCATATGTGGGAAAAGACGAACGCATAAAGGAGTTCAAGAAACGATTTGATGCATACTTGGGCTAGACGAAGAGAGTATCTGTGTTTACAGACACTTCAAGCCATGTTAATGAAGCCAGCTATCGCATCTGTTACTTACTCGCTCAAAACCAAGTGCCGTTTACTCACGCAGAATTGTTCAAGAAGGCCCAGCCTGATATCATACCACTGCATAATTCACCAGCAAGTATTGTGCGCGAAAGCAGGTTGTGGTCTGCAGGATACGATGAAAACTGTTGTAGAGAGCATGAACCTTATTCGCGCACGTTCTCTCAACCACAGGAATTTCCAAAATCACTTGGCTGCACTTGAAGATGCAGAATTCGGCGATGTGCTATTCTATAACAGTGTCCGCTGGCTGAGTCGATGCGCATTTCTTGAGAGATTTGCTGCACTGCTTCCTCACATCGTGAGTTTTATCAAAGAAATTGATCACCCTGCGTTCTGAGACATTTTTGGACACCTAAATAAGCTAAACATGCTGCTACAAGGACGGCACAAGTTGCTGTGTAATTTCTACGAAGCGACGAAGGGCTTTGAGGACAAGGTGACACTTTTCAAAGTTCATGCAGAAGGCGATAATTTTCTGCACTTCAAGTTCACCAGAGAATTATGTGGCGAAGACGATGAACGTCTCACAGACGCCAAGCGGGTACTTGCTGATGTGCTTAACAGCCTGGAGACCGCTTTCAGCGGACAATTCGCTGACTTCGCTGCTATCGACGACGTTTGCTGCTTCTTTGCAAGCCCTTTTACTGCAGAGCAAGCTATCTGCCAAACATTGTCGCAAACGTTTGCAGTCGACGAAGCAGGACAATTTCATCGATTTCAAGATGGTGCCAGGACTAAAAAAATACTTTAATGCTGCGGAAGGCGATATCGTGCTTTTCTGGGGCAACGCAAGTGCCTGTGCGATTTCCAGTGCTGATCGAAGCAGCGCAGACATTTGTGGTGCTTTTCGGCAGCACATGGTCATGTGAATCAGGATTCTCAGCCATGAATCACATCAAGAACAACCTCCAGTGCCGACTCAATGACACACGTTTGAGGGATCTTCTGCGTCTCTCAATCTCCCCGCTCTGCCCACAGTTCGCTCAGTTGTCGAAAAATATGCAGCACCATCCTTCGCATTGACTGCATTCATTAGATGTGTTGACTTCTCTTGCGTTGTTTCGAAAATGTTTCCATGTTCTACTTGTACAGTACCATATTTTTTAGCCTGGCAAAGCAGATAATAAAAGCAATATTTGTGCACAGTGTTTTGTTGTGCTTAAAAGCTTTGGCCCGCCTTAACATAGCACTCAAAATGTTGGCCCTCGTCCCAAAACGTTTGCTGATCCATGCCCTAAACAAATGTTAATCCACTGAGTTATGAACAAAGTTGATTTTGAGTGAAATACTTACGAATACACATCCAACGGACAACGACGCATGTCGCAGATGTCATATAATGTGGTGCTAAACATTTCATGAGACACGGAAGTGAGAAACAGGGGTTGTCGTCCATATTTCGATCTTGTAAATTGTGTTTATTAAACAATGTTAATCAAAGCCATCTGTCTTTATTAACTAGACATATGACATGGTGTCATGAAGTAAACTGAAGCAGAAGGTATAAAGATCGACTAGGAAGCGAAATAGCGATCTAAAAAGGAGAAACATGGCGAAAATACTACCGCCAACGTCGTTTGATTTCAACAAGCCTGAAACGTGGTTGGAATGGAAGAAAAGATTTGCAAGATACCGATCTGCTTCCAAATTGAATGAAGAAAGCCAAGAAAGGCAAGTAGACACCCTTATCTATGTGATGGGTCAAGAAGCAGAAAATGCATTTGGTCAGCTGAACTTGACAAATGAAGAAAGAAAGGATTATGATAAAGTAGAACAAGGATTTGATTCATACTTCCAGCCTAAAACGAACACAATACATGAAAGATGCAAATTTGGACAGCGTGTTCAAATTGAGGGTGAGCCCAGTGAAGCATATATCAGAGCACTGCATGTTATGGCAGAAAGATGTGATTATGGACAAAATAAAGACACATACATTCGTGATAGAATTGTCAGTGGCATTTTGGACAAAGATCTGTCACGTGAATTGCAAATGGAAGAAAACCTCACATTGGCTACGGCAACAAATAAAGTGAGAACTAAAGAACTCATTCTAGCACAGCAGAGAGAAGAAAATCAGGTTGCACCTAGAACAGAGGTCAATTATGTGAAGTATAAGGACAGTAAGAGGTCGGCTGGTGCTAACGTTTACTCAAGGGGGAAGAGCGGACCACAACCGAGTGGCCTTAGAGGCGCCCCCTCGCGGTCTTTGTGGCACCAGTATGCATCTCAAAACTGTCGATACTGCGGAACAAGCCATAAGCCTAGAATGTGTCCTGCCTATGGCAAAACATGTAACTTGTGTGGGAAACGGAACCATTTCTCCAAAGTCTGCAAAACCAAACAAGTGAATGAAGTGTCAAAGACATATTGGATCAACATACTAACGCAAAACGATTCAAAAGACTGGATAATTGCACTTACGATGCCCAATGAGAGAGATGCACGTTTCAAAGTAGACACTGGGGCTCAATGCAATGTGATTCCCCTGGACATGTATAGACAGATGAAAGGTGAAACAACCAAGCTAAAACCATCCAGTGTCAAACTAACATCCTATAGTGGACACCACATTGAGGTTGTTGGGATGGATCAACTTGATGTTACACATCGGGGGCAGAAACACTGTCTCCCATTTCAAGTTGTGAAAGGAAACGTTTCGCCACTTCTAGGTCTGGTGTCAAGTGAACTGATGGGGTTGGTTGTCAGAGCAGATGAAGTAAAAGAAAAGACACTGAAAGAAGAATACGCAGATGTGTTTGAAGGCACAGGTAAACTCAGCATGAAACACACCATCAGATTGAAGGAAGGAGCGCAGCCGACAATTTGTGCACCGAGACAAGTTCCACACGCACTCAGAGAGAAATTGAAGGAGGAACTAGATCGCCTAGAAGCAGAACACATCATTGCGAAAGTTGAAGAACCGACTGAATGGGTGAATCCAATTGTCAACGTACTGAAACCCAACAAGCAACTCAGAATTTGCCTGGATCCGCAGAAGTTAAACGAAGCAATCATGAGAGAGCATTATGCGCTGCCAATAGCGTCAGACATATTTGCGAGAATCAGTGGAGCAAAAGTGTACTCGACACTTGATGCAACTGCAGGGTTTCACC
Organism: Lamellibrachia columna; assembly: GCA_963662155.1. Taxonomy (NCBI): domain Eukaryota; kingdom Metazoa; phylum Annelida; class Polychaeta; order Sabellida; family Siboglinidae; genus Lamellibrachia; species Lamellibrachia columna. Next base: position 9,405,820 of record OY759272.1, read on the forward strand.
AGATTGAGCTAGAAGAACAAAGCAGCTATTACACGACATTCATTACTGCATATGGCAGGTACAGGTACCTTAGGTTGCCATTTGGAGTGAAGTCTGCACCTGAAGTGATGCACAAAGCGATCAGTCAGATGTTTGATAGCATTGAAGGGGTTGAATGCTACATTGATGATATTCTGGTCTGGGGAAGAGATCAGGCAGAACATGATGAAAGACTTAGAAAAGTTCTTCAGAAATGCAGGGAAGAAAAACTTACCCTCAATAAGGACAAATGCAAAATCTCACAGCCGACAGTAAAGTTCATTGGTCATGAATTGAGCAAAGGACTGGCACCTAGTCGGGATCGGGTCCAATCCGTTGTTGAAATGACAACGCCACAAACAAAGGAGGATGTACAAAGATTCATCGGATTTGCGACATACTTGAGCAAGTTTTGTCCAAAACTTTCAGAAGAGACAAAACCACTGAGAGAAGTGCTAAGAAAGAACATACAGTTCTTCTGGGAAGTACCACAACAAGTAGCTTTCAAAAAAGTCAAGGAACTAGTGACTCAGGCACCAGTACTCAATTTGTTTGACCCAGGAAAAGACATCACACTGACAGTTGATGCTAGTAGCACCAGCCTGGGAGCGGCGTTGCTCCAAGATGGAGGTCCTGTTGAGTATGCTGCTAAAGCACTCACGGGGGCACAGATCAATTATGCACAAATCGAAAAAGAATTGCAAGCTATAGTGTTTGGTTGTGAAAGATTTCACAGCTACATCTATGGCAGAGAAGTGACCGTGGAGACAGATCACAAACCATTGATCGGCGTCTTCAACAAACAAATTGACACGGCTTCACCACGAATTCAAAGAATGATGCTGAAGTTACAGAGGTATGACTTCAAGCTGGTCTATAAGCCAGGAAAAGATCTGTACATTGCAGATACGCTGAGTCGCACATGTCAGCTAGAACGACAATCCAGACATGATGAGCGAGAAGAAGAAGATGATCCACTGAAGGACATTTGTGCCATCATAATACAATCAGAGAAGTCCAGAAAGACATATAAAGATGCAACACGGCAAGACCCACAGTTGCAAGATCTCCTGGTGCATGTGAGGAAGGGATGGCCGAGTGCGAGGAAACACTGCACTTCAAGTAGCAAACCATACTGGGACGTTCGCACTGAGATCAGTGAATGTGACGGACTGCTCTTCAAAAGCGAGCGCTTGATTGTACCAACATGCATGAGATCAACCATTCTGAAAGATCTCCACTCGGCACATCAAGGCATTGTCAAAACAGTAGAGAGAGCGAAGACGTCACTGTACTGGCCGGGGATGCAGAAGCAAATAGCTGATCTGATTGAAACATGCGACATCTGTCAAGAGAACAGATCAACAAATCGACATGAGCCACTAATGCCTCAAGAAGTGCCTGCTTATCCGCAACAGAAGATAGCAGCCGACCTGTTCACGGTTGGTGGAAAAGACTATATGGTGAGTGTCGATTACTACAGCAAATGGATCAACATCACTGAACTGAAAGCAACGAAGAGCGCAGATGTCATCGAGGCACTCCAGAGACAGTTTGCAGATTTTGGAATACCGGAGGAGCTGGTATCAGATAATGGCCCTCAATTTGGCAGCTGGGAATTCAGGTTGTTTATGCAAAGTTTGGGAATTGTCCACAGGACATCAAGTCCTACATATGCACGGGCAAATGGACAAGCAGAGAGAATGGTTCAAGTCGCTAAGAACCTGATCAAGAAGTCGAGTGCTGAAGGAACATCGTATCATTTGGGACTTCAAGAAATCAGAAACACTCCAATAACAAACGGAATGTTAACGCCAGCTCAACTGTTGCAAGGTAGGACTCTCAGAAGCAAGATTCCTGCACCTGAGAAAGCACTCTTTCCGCATACTTATGATCAGGCGATGGTCAAGCAGGCACTGCAAAAGAAAATCAATGATCACAAGTTCTACCACGACAAAAAGGCAGGTCCGGAGAAAGAAATCCTGAAGCCGGGAAATCAAGTAAGGGTACACCTGCAAGGCAAGTGGAGAAGAGCAGTTGTTAGCAAACACCTGCCTGAACCAAGATCATATCAAGTAGAGACTGATGATGGAACGCGATACCGTCGCAATCGGATGCACATAAACCGCAACTATGGCTTACCAATGGCACGACGCGAGCTGTTTCGTACAATGCAAGCGACAGCTCCGAACACTGTCAATAATGCGTCCACGGCAACTAGAGATATCGCGCGACCACCTGAGATGAGTCAACCATCGCGACCACCTGAGATGAGTCAACCATCGCGACCACCTGAGATGAGTCAACCATCGCGACCACCTGAGATGACACAACCGACATCTCAACCGTCATCGACGAGTGACCGAGTTTACACCCGACGTGGACGAGAAGTCAAACCACCGCAATGGACAAAGGACTATGTCTAGAACTGTGTACTAGAACTGAACACCACGAACTTTAGTTAGACAACCTTAAAAAAGGGAGATGTCATATAATGTGGTGCTAAACATTTCATGAGACACGGAAGTGAGAAACAGGGGTTGTCGTCCATATTTCGATCTTGTAAATTGTGTTTATTAAACAATGTTAATCAAAGCCATCTGTCTTTATTAACTAGACATATGACAGCAGACACCAACCAATGCCGGAAGTCGTTTCGCGATGTCGATTTACGACAAATAACATTTGTCAAAGTAATCGAACTACACATCTTTAATTAAACACACATTATGCAAATTACTTGAACATATGTTTTCAGCAAACGTCAGTACGCGCATCACTTTCAACTTTATATACTGAGTATTTAGCGAATTTTTGCGACACGAACGCCAAGTCGAAGCCGAAGGCCAAGACGCGAAGTCGGAGGCCAAGAACAAACACAAAAACGCATATTTCTTAATTTACACATTATTATAAAACATAGTTCATTGCTTCGAAACATATAGTCAACCTATGCGTGTGCCAGTGACTGTAGGATCCCTTGCGCATGAAGACACGATGCAATTGTTTTGGCCTCCATTTGATAGGGAGTATGTTGTGTTTTGACTTTCTGGAGAAAAAAAATGACAAGTTGACGAATTTTGTCCAGCGAGTTGATGACATAATAAATATTAATATACTTAATTTTCGGAACGTGCGTGCGTGCGTGCGTGCGTGCGTGCGTGCGTGTGAGTGAGTGTACGTGTGTCTGTGTGAGTGCGTGCGAGTGTGTGTGTGTGTGTGGTGTGTGTGCGCGCGCGCGCGTGTGTGTTATTGTACAGAGCAGTGGAGTGTGTTTGTATGCAGTGCTGTGTGCGTGTGCTTGTGCGTATGTGGAGTTGTTTGTGTTTATATACATCTGAATGTGTATTGTTTATTAACATTGATGTCGATAGAAACCACTGGTAATACGAGGATGTATTTCCCTACCCAGCTATGATAGGTGTGGTTATTTTGTTAAACGTCAGGTGCTACGATGGTTGGGCTGCGGTGGTTAGGGTACTACGACGGTTGTGTTGTGGTACTCTTGGTACTGCGATGGTTGGACTGTGTTGGTGAGGGTACTACGATGGTTGGGCTGCGGTGGTCAAGGTACTACGATGGTTGGACTGCGGTGGTGAGGGTACTACGATGGCTGGACTGCATTAGCGAGGGTACGCGAGGGTGCTACCATGGGTGGACCGATATGGCGAGAGTGCTACGTCGGTTGGTCTGAGGCGTTGGTACTACTACGGTTGGACTAAGCTTTACTGAGATATGCATTTCGCCATTATTAAATGCACGCACGCACGCACGCACGCTCTTAGGCACGCACGCACGCACGCACGCACACGTCTGAATGATCCACACTCACCTGCTAGACAATGTCAAGTTGTCCAGTAAGAGAACGTGACGCAAGGTCCGCATTCCCGAAGAAACACGTGCAATCAACTTCACTCCTCTGTCGGGTTACGCAGTAAAGCTTGGGTACACAAAGATCTTAGTCCAAGCTACTCCATCCTTCCAACTCCCAACGAAAGGATGTTGGATGACTTACTGGCTATCTGTGGTAATCGTCACACCTCCGCACGTCGCTGAAGATAGTCCGTCGCTGTCTTTATCACTTTTGTTTTCTGCTGCAGTACTTTGTGTATTTTGGATTCATTCTCTACAAGGGGAATTGTCTCGTCTGCCGTTGGTTTCTCCTTTTTTGTTCCACCTGAAATCGAGAGCGGTGGTCTAATGGTTAGAGCACCCGCCTGTTGACCGAGAGGACGGTGGTTCGATTCCACCTCCGTCGTTTCGAAGCTTGGGCAATTTCGTTCACCCCACTTTGCTCGTGTCTTTCGGAAGAGACACTAAAAGCCGTTGGTCCAAACTCCTGCGTTAGCTCAAGATTGGGCTGTTTGGAGTATAACTACTTGAAACTTGAGAGAAGAGAGGGTCATGGAGCACAGGTTCTCTCCGCCTCTACGCATCTCAGTGTCTCCGTCTCTGCCATTCTCTCTCTCTCTCTCTCTCTCTCTCTCTCTCTCTCTCTCTCTCTCTCTCTCTCTCTCTCTCTCCTCCCATTTCTCTGCTACCCTATTCCCACAGTGCAAACAAAACGCGATCAACTTTCATTCTGACTTTATGGGACGTAAAGAAGTATCTCAGGGTAAACGTTCCAATAGTATTGATATGTATACTAACCTTATTTACTGCGCACTCGTACGAACGTGCGTTTGTGTATGTGTGTGTGCGTGCGTGCGGGTGCGTGCAGGTGCGCGCGTGCAAGAGTGTGAGCATAGCTATACCAGTGATGTACCTCGCATGTATTCTTGCAAGTAGCCTCGCTTGTAGAGGAAAGCGACTGTTCTGTTTTCTTCGTAGACTAAATAGCGTTACTCTGCTCATTTACATCTAGAAAATACACACACTCAAAACACGGCGGACATTTGCAATCTTTATTGTTGTCTCACTGACTATCAGATAGGCGGCGCCACTGCGCACTTAGAATGCTGATTGCTGATCGATTTATGATTGTAACAACGTTTACAAATAAAGTCAAACACCATAGTTCTCCCCGACAGTTTCAAATAGTCTTGGGACAAGCTATGAAACGCAAATATAGCAAGCTAGGGACTGTGGCGCAACTAACGCTAGGAACAAAAGTCACTAGGGGGAGTAAGGGGTAGGGGGACGACGGTTGCGGGCGCTCCGACGAAGCACTGGGGAAGCAGCCACGTCTCGAGGTGGAGAAACGATTCGCCCGTCTCCAGCAGCCGTAGGGGAGCCGTCCCTCGTCGGAGTATCGGTGAACGTGGTGGAGATGCAGCTCGTACGTCTGTCGGGAAACGAAGCTCCTCGACTGGCGGTTGAACAAGTGCGGGCGAAGTTTTCACCCGGTGACGCATTTGGTCGATGTGACGACGATGTATGCCATCTGCACACTGCACAGTAAACATGCGAGTACCGAGCGACGACGTTATTCGCCCAGGAGTCCACTTTACTTTCCGATTAACACCGTAGCTCCGAACGAAGACGTGGTCCCTGATCGCGACGCTCGCCTCGATGTTCGGCCACCAGACATACAGTCGTGCCATCGTCTTCATGCGAACAACTCCGCGATGAGACTGGTGTAGCATGGTGATCACCTTGGTCTGAAGCTCCTGTGGTACTACCACGCGACAGTCTCGTAGTATGACGCCGTTTACTTGACAAATCTCCGTCTGCGTGTTGAAGAATGGTCTCAGAGCGTCCATCCTGCACTCTGGCCCAGAGGTCGGCCAACCGTTGCGCACGAAGTTTAGCACTTGCGACAGGACAGTATCCTTCTTGGTGCACTCCGCGACGAGCTTCCACGTGATCGGGAACTCGCTGACAACCTCTGTGGCGATCTGCTGGACTTCAGATGTGATTGCTCTGACTTCCTCCTCGCGGTCAAATGCGACATCCGGACCGGCAGGAAGTCGAGACAGAGCATCTGCGTTGCAGTGTTCTGCCGAAGCGCGGTAGCGGATGTCATAATCGTGGCCCATCAGCAGCAGAGCCCAGCGCTGTAGGCGCTGTAAAGACATGGCTGGGAGCGACTTATCCGGTCCGAAGATCGTTAGTAGCGGCTTGTGGTCCGTCAGGATGGTGAAATGACGACCACTTAGGTACTGGTTAAACTTGCGGATACCGTAGACGATTGACAGTCCCTCCTTCTCAACTTGGGCATAGCCTCGCTCAGCCTGGCTGAGAGTCTTGGAGGCGAAAGCTATCGGCTCTTCACTGCCATCAGGCAGTACGTGTGAGATGACGGCCCCAATGCCGTATGGGGACGCATCAGTTGCAAGCACGATCGGCTTCTCAGGGTCGAAATGCACGAGACGTGTTTTGTCCGCGAGCATTTGCTTGAGTTCATCGAAGGCGGCGGCGCACTCTGCTGACCACTTCCATGGAGTGTCCTTGCACCGCAACTGGTTTAGTGGGGCGCACACAGATGCAATTGCAGGCAGAAACTTTCCATAATAGTTGAGCTTGCCCACGAAACTCTCGAGTTGCTTGAGGTCCGTGGGCGTCGCGTACTGTAGTATCGCCTGGACCCTCTCCTCAGATGCGCACAGTCCGTCCTTCGAGATGATGTACCCCAGGTACGACACTTCCGGTGCGAAGAAAACGCACTTGTCGAGTTGCAGCTTCAGACCGTAGTTGTCAAGAGCAGCAAAAACGCGTCGCAGGTTTTCGAGGTGCTCCGCCTTCGTCTGCCCAGTGACGATGATATCGTCCAGGTAAGCGGCGACGCCTGGGATGCCGGCAACCAGATTGTCCACCAATTTTTGGAAAATGGCTGGAGCAGGGGACGGACCGAAACATAGTCGGTTGTACCGGTAAAGTCCCTTGTGCGTGTTGATGACGAGAAATTGCTTGGTTTCGTCGTCCAGCTCAATCTGCAGGTATGCGTCTCTCATGTCGAGTTTGCTGAAATGCATGCCCCCCTGCAGTTTGGCGAAGAGTTCCTCTATTCGCGGAATAGGATGCTGTTGGACGTGCAGGCACGGATTGACGGTCACTCTATAGTCACCGCAGATCCTCACTTTGCCACTCGGCTTCTGTACGACTACAATAGGGGTAGCCCAGTCTGAGTAGTCGACTTTGGTGACAATCTTCAAGTCCTCCAACCGTTGAAGTTCTTTTCCAACCGCGTCGATGCGAGAGAAAGGCAAAGGCCTCGCCTTCAAAAACTTGGGTTGCACATCATCGCGTAGCTGTAGATGAGCCTTCGTCTTTGTACAGAGGCCCAGCCCGGGTGCGAAGATGCTGGGATGATCCGCGATCACCTTCTTCAGATCAAGGTCGGTTGGCACACCCATTGTGTGCACATCGGCGGAAAGTAGCTCCGCTGACGCCTTTGGCGTGTAGAGTAATGCGTTGATGTCTAATTGGAATGCTTGAATCCAGTTCAGGCCAAGCAACGAAGCACCGCTGCTGACAACAACGAGGGGGAGTTGCAGCACTGTCGAACCACACTTGACGTCTACAGTACACTCGCCCATAACGCTGATATGGCGCTGGTCGTAGACGCAGAGTCTGATATACGATCGAGCGAGCCGAGGAGAACCAATCTTCTTCCAACCAGTTTCTCCGGTGAGTGCGATCGGGGATCCCGTATCCACCTCAAACTCGACGTTGTGCCCGTTGATCAGCAGCGCCTGTCGTGGCTTCCTACGCAGATCGTGTGTGTGTGTCGACAAGGTCATCACCGACATCGAGGCTGTTTTGTAGTCGTTATGTGGCTTGCTCCCCGACTGCTCAGAGCGACAGACCGACTTGATGTGTCCGATCCGCCCGCACTTGTGACACTCCGATTTTAGGAACGGACATGCAGCTCGACGATGGTTTGTCGAGCCACACCCTGCGCACCGTTGTCCTTGACGTCCCTCTGGTCGAGACTCGGACTTGTGTGACTTGTTGTTCTTCCAGTTGCCCGTCTTGGTGCGTCGCGGTTGACGAAGCTTCTCGACAGCAAGCACTTCAGGAGTAGGCCCCTGTGTAGGCCCTTTGACGATCGCATCGCTAGCAGCCAATGCGACGTACGAGTTGGCGGTCTTCAAACCCCCATCGAGGGTCGGTGAAGGCTCCTTCAGACACGCTCTCCGAACCTCGTTGTGCGGTGTGTTGAGGACGATCATGTCCCGGATGAGCCGGTCCAAGACTTCGGATGCTCCAAAATTGCAGTCGCGACCGATACAGCGAAGATCGGCAACCCAGTCGCCATACGTCTGACCAGGTTTCATCTTGCACTGATAAAATGTGTAGGATGCGGCTAGCTCATGCAGTGACTGTTTGAAGTGTTCGTCCAACTTTCCAGTGACGTCATCAAAAGACACTGCGTCGAGTTCTGATGCACTAAACAGTTTGTTTATGAGTTCGTAAGTTTCAGGTCCCACCCATGACAAAAAAATACGCTTTCTTTTTGTCAGCATCAACAACACCATGAGCTATGATGTGCTGGTTTAACCGCTGTAGATATGCCGCCCATTTCTCACGTGAATGTTCGAAAATGGCAAATGACGGCACACTGTGTGGCTGCGGTTGTGGGCTGACTGGCTGTGCCTGTGTCGCTATGCCAGTCATCGCCTGTTTCATCGCTGCAGCTAGCAAGTTTTGTAACTCGTCAGGCGACATCGTTAGTGACATCGTCGTTGGTCGTTATCTCACTTACTGACACCAGATGTTCTGTTTTCTTCGTAGACTAAATAGCGTTGCTCTGCTCATTTACATCTAGAAAATACACACACTCAAAACACGGCGGACATTTGCAATCTTTATTGTTGTCTCACTGACTATCAGATAGGCGGCGCCACTGCGCACTTAGAATGCTGATTGCTGATCGATTTATGATTGTAACAACGTTTACAAATAAAGTCAAACACCACAGCGACAGTACAGGTTAGACTTGTATCGAAGACGACTGGAAACAAACAGATGCAATTGCAATAGAAGAACATTACTCGTTGTGTCGTACGTATACGTGTGTGTGGACTCATAAGAGGGGATGTCTTTGGTGAATGATGAGCATCGTTGGGCATTTTTTGAGGTAAGGATATAATTATACGCTTCACTGACCTCGCCAGCTGTCCTATATTATGTGTTCGAGTTTGCAAAAGGACGGGGCATTATGAAAAAAGGAAATATATGACATCAGCATGGAGAAAAGGTCATACTATTTGTATTTTCGTACTATGTTTCAATCACCAGAATACCAAGAACCCACCCCCCTGCAACAGCCTTGCAGTTGGTGACACACATATAATTGTCAGCATATCAATTCAGTTACTCTGCGACCCCACGGTCGGGTTGTCTGTTTAAATGTTTGTCGAAATTCACCCGCTATTACCCTTTCTACGAACAATCGAATTACCCTTTGTATTCATTGCGTACAGCTGCCGACCACGCTACGTAAAAATAGTTCACAACGTCATGCGTCTTTTCTTTGATTATCCAAATTTACGTCATACAAGGCAACGCGTCGCTACACGTTACTACAACTGTCAGTATTACGTCGTAAATTCAGGAAGCCATAAAAATATTGTCTGGCAACACCATGTAACAAGGCATTGATGGATATTTATGCTATAAAGTTGTGTATCTTGACATGTTCCAGTCACGTACGAACTACCAAGTTATCCCGTCCGGAGGATGGCCATTTTTGCTAGTTTCAATAATGTTGAATGCCACGTGCGTTTCCCAGGTGAGCTTGTGCAACGTTTTTTTATATGTAGGTTGCGAGAGGATTGGAAGTTACATCCACGATCGGCACTGACCCGTAGTGTTTACTGTTCTGGATATCCATTGTTTTGAGCCTTACCAGATCTTACGATTAAAGTCAATTCTTTCGATGGTTTGAAAAAAATGCGCATTTTAAAGTAAATCAACCGCGGGTGTTGCTTAAACTATTCACACACTACATACCTATTTGGACATCAATGAACCGGATTCATGATAGGCTAAATCAGTTGAGGATGGAATCTTTCACTTCTTTGTGTTTCTGTAAATACTCTATAGAAAATCTTTCGTTTGGGATTTTGTGGTAAGCAGACAGTGGCGTATTAGGGGGTGGCCGTTGGGCCGTGGCCCTCCTTTGGCTAAAAGTTTTTGGATTTTTTTCCGTTGCGCCAGTACATGGTATCACACTAAACTAATGGGTGACTAATCTTGCCCCCCTCCCCCAGCCTCCCCCGTTACGACATCCTAGATACACCATCGGGAGCAGGCGTTTCTTTATTCTTTCAAGTACTCGTTCTCAGAGAGGACAATAAATGAATGTAGCTACATACTGTGTAAATGCTAGAATAGTGTATATGTTTAAAAACAAGGTTGACACGTATCTCAGGAGGGCGGGTTACACATAATATTTAGATGAATTTATTTTTTATTTTTGATAAGCTAATGACTTCCCTGTTCACTTGCCACCTGGGCCTTTGCCTTGAATGGAAATCTTGTTAAATATTGTTAAATATGTCATGTTGTGTCCCACGGTGATTTAGCTCATGTGGACATCACTGCTCTTTCTTTGATCTTCTGTAGCCTAGCATTGTGCTTTGTTGAAACCTCCTCAGTTTCAGGTCGAATTTTCATTCTAACAACTGCCATCACCCGCCAGTCCTCTGGTTCTGACGTCTTGTAGAGTGCGTCTCGATTTCCCATTTATAAGGATGTGATCTATTTTGGCTCTCTGAATTTGGCTATATTCACTTCCAATGCCATTTCGTGACCTAGCCCCCGTTTCATATTCCATTAAACGGCCTGATGAGGCCTGACGGGGCCAGGATGGGGGGCAAGTTGGCCTAACTGGGGGGTTAAACTTTGTATGTAAAAAAACGCCCAGTCCGCGCTCCAACGACGTGCGTTAAAGTCCCTAAAAACTTGTAGTACACCATATTTGGGGATGTCTTTAAAAGTTGCTTGGAGCCTGTCGTAGAAGGTGTCTTTGTCCTCCTTCTCCTCCTTTTCGTCCTCCTCCTCCTCTTCCTCCTCCTCCTCCTTTTCTTCGTCCTCCTCTTCCTCCTCCTTTTCTTCCTCCTCCTCCTCCTCTTCCTCCTCCTCCTCCAGTACGTTAGCAAGCGTGTTCTTGTTCGCATTAGGAACAGCTGTTACCAGCTGGTAGGGAACAGCTGTTACCAGCTGGTTGGGAACAGCTGTTACCAGCTGGTAGGGAACAGTTGTTACCAGCTGGTTGGGAACAGCTGTTACCAGCTGGTAGGGAACAGTTGTTAGCAGCTGGTAGGGAACAGCTGTTACCAGCTGGTAGGGAACAGTTGTTACCAGCTGGTAGGGAACAGTTGTTACCAGCTGGTAGGGAACAGCTGTTACCAGCTGGTTGGGAACGCCACAAGAATCGTCATCATCTTACCACGATGGATTTTATCAAACGCTTTTTGAAAGTCTCAACATTACGATTCGTACATCGAAAGTGTTTGAATGTTACGATTGCAGGGCGATTTGTCGAAAGAGTGACATGCAGTTTGTCTTCGTAGGCGTAGCCTCTTGTGGCTATACGAGTAGGGAGTTGGTGGCGGATCGTGTGAGCATTACACACTTTTATCACATTAATCACCTGGTCTCACGTCGTGCGTGCGTTCCCTCTGTGTCTGAATGTCACTTTATATCGCCGTCGCGACCGGGAATCATTTTGCATTTCTGTCTTCTTTAATTTCTTCGGATTGGTTCACCCGAGCTACAGTACCGTCCGTCTACGGTAGACACAGCCGCTCAAGTAAGTCTACCAACAAGGACATGTTTACCGCATTGCCTTTCATTTATCCCCCTTATCAGCGTATTGCCCCTTACCAACTTACATGAATTGTTCTTGTAAATTTCTATTTGGGGAAGTCCCTGGAAGACACGTTCAGTTGTACATAAAAACACGAATTTCCATTAAATGGCAACTGCCCGAAAAAAGGTAGTTCTAATGATAAAATTACCCATTTTCAAGAAAGGTATAATTTTCTGGGAGCAACTTCTCAGAATGTTACTTTCAAAGACAAATTCTGTAACAAACTATTTCACTGGTCAATTTAACTGGGGCGCACTAGAAAAGGGCAGTCCCTAGTCGTTCACCCATCCCTGTGTTTGAACCTTGACGATGACGTAATAAGTGGATTTCCCCAAAATGCACCTGGGGCTGAAATTTTCAAAACTATTTGAACTTCCCCCGGGGGTGGGGTATTTCGCCGAAGGAACCAATGAGGTCGTTTGACATAAATTACGTAACTCAGAAAACAAGTTACGTGCAATTGTTAGCACGACTATGCGTGTTTCTCTCATTGTTACGTGATCTACGTCAAGCGTTCAAACGTTCACCAAAAGCTTCGTGAAACCAGCAGTTATACGTGATCTTTGGGCTACCAAAACTTGACTGGGCAGTGCAAGGAGCAATAAGCTCTTGTAGTGGCTGCCTTTTTGTCCCGTGCAATATATACATATATAATATATATATATATATATATATATATATATATATATATATATATATATATATATATATATATATATATATATATATATATATATATATATATATATATATATATATATATATATATATGAGGGTGGTCTGTAGATTAATGAATCCCAAATTTTCCCGGGGGTGGGAATATTACGCATGTGGACGTTTGATATAGATTACGTAGCTCAGAACAATAGTACGTACAATTGTTAGTAATGTTTTGCGTTTTTCCTACAATTGTTGCCAGTTACGTGATCTACGCCAGACGTCCACACACGAACGCTTCCTGAAACCGGCAATTATACATGGATTTGGGGGCATGAAGTTTTCATTGCCAGGAAATTGTCCTACAAAAAGTTGACCGGGTAGGGCAAGGAGTCATAAGCTCTTGCAATGGCTGCCTTTTCCCCCGCACAATTCGGGTAATTCGGCTAATCTTTAATGTAAAGTAATTTGTGACTCTATCTCTCTTTCTACTCTCGCTGCGTGCGTGCGTGCGTGCGTGCGTGCGTGCGTGCGTGCGTGCGTGCGTGCGTGCGTGCGTGCGTGCGTTTACTTTCTCCGGGGGTGGGGTATTACGTCGAAGGAACCAATGTGGACGTTTGACGTAAATTACGTAACTCAGAACAATAGTTACGTACAATTGTTGCCACCGCTACGCGTGTTTCAACCATTGTTACATGATCTACGTCTCTCTACCTCTCTTCGTGAAACTGGCAGTTGTACGTGATTTTTGTGGCGCGAAGATGTCATTGCCGTTCCACTACCAAAACTAGGCTAGTGCAAGGAGTCATAAACTCTTGCCTTTTCTCCGGTGCAACGCCGGACAACTGGGCTATTCCTTCATAAACTGGTTTGCGCAAACATGGCTTCGTGGGGAAGTGCGACCATTTCAGCACCACGGTCTTTTTTAACGAAACGTGAAGACTAGTCGCAGCGTGACATATTGTCTTTATTTGTTCAACAAATATTTTCATAAATGTACACGCATGTCATTAATATAAACCCCATTCGGTGAGCGTAGCTGAAACGTAACAAGCAAACAGATGAGCAAACGCCTTACGATACGAGGGCGATATAAACGCCTTCCCATTGGGAGACAATCACCCTTTCAATCGCAGCAGCAACTGTGCTGACATTAAGTGGCTGAAACGGAAGAAATGGTTATATTGGTATCAACTCATTCATAGTACATGAAATGTATTTGGTCATATAGTCTAATTATACTGTTATTCTGCCAAAATGTTCGTTTCCTTGTTGGTACTGGAGGCTCTATTGTCGTGCAGTATTATCCAATTTTCGAGTGCCACCATAGGAGCTGTATTATCCGAGTGTAAAATATGTGAACTATTTGTTTACCTTCTGCACGCAATTGGAAATAATAGAAATATTGCAGAAGCACGTGCAGCACATCTACGGTAGGTGGCGACCTAAGTACGAGATTATCGATGATATAGTAATTAACTACTAAACTACTAAATTACATATATATCATCCGGAACTTCTGCCAAAGATATGAGAACGTCCACAATGAACGCCTGTCGAATGTATCCAACTTGAAGAACACTGCTGTGCGGTATTTACAGTTGTAGAGATTGGTAAGTTTCTTTATTCGCTTGAGTCTGTTCAGCAATTATAGTGCACGATGTTCTTTTTTTGGTAATTCGCAGTGTCTAGACATGTCGCTCGTCTAAACGCATGAATAATTTAGCTGCGCATTATTCAGGTGGAAGACAGCTTAAACGCCATATTCGCTATGTTGTTGCACACCTGCTCTGTTCAACTGGTTGCTAGGCATGCATGACGTCAAGATGATTTTTATGTATTTTAGAAATTGGCAATATTCTTGCACGAGAACGTCTTTAACTTCAATACAACACATTTCGCGTCAAAAGTCGATACCCATTCAGGACAATTCCGCCATGCTACCCGTACACGACCACTCTGTCGCGATCCCAGCCATCCTATTTTAAAGGGAACGTACAATGAGCTCCATTGGTTAACTCATACAGAGCTAGTTGGGGTTTCGTATATTTGAAACGCCCAAATACTCTGATTGTTTCGATGTTAAAGTACTTGTAAGTAACAATGTTAAACCTCGTGTTTTAATGATTATTATTACAGTATATTTATTGTTTTAATGTTTATTGTTACATTACAGTATATTTACTCCATTATTTAATATTTATTGTTACATTACAGTATATTTACATCATGTTTTAATGTTTATTATTACAGTATATTTGCTTCGTGTTTTAATGTTTGTTGTTACGGTATATTTACTTCGTGTTTTAATGTTTGTTGTTACAGAATATTTACTTCGTGTTTTAATGTTTATTGTTACAGTATATTTACAGTCGAAATTTGACAGTCCAATAAATCACCCGGTAATAAACGTTGCATTTCACCTTTAAAGCTGAATATTCATTCATTCTTTCATTGCCGTCAAGCGGTCTTTATGTATGTCGTAAAACACGTATATTTAAATTCTTCGCCAAAACGTGTATTTTAGACAATATTAAGAAGTGAACGATCACGATAGTTATACGTTTTGTGTGAATATTATTTATATCCAACAGAGATGTTATAAATACTATAAATACTAATCAATCCAGTGTTACAGTGTCCGTAAAGCAGTCGTTTCGTTCAACCACTGAACATAGCTGTACATTCCCTTCACGATTCCCGTGTCGTCTTGTGCATGTATTCTTTCAGTTTTTCTTCCTGTTAGAAATCACTGCAGAAATAACCTAGGCCTATATCGATATATCCTATAAATATACGTGGAAATAACAATAGTTGGGATTAATCAGGCCGGTCTAGTTAAAGCCGCATCCGCACTTCATTTAGCAAATCGCGAATCAGGTTTGCTGATGTTCACATTTGTCGTGTGTGAATTGTTTTGAGGAATGCGCGCGGCTGTTTACTAAAAGAGCGCTTACTTTTGTTGATATTTGCAATAACTTACGAAACGGTGAATAACATTGTTATAGCATCGGTCTACAGAGGCGGGCTACACACAGTGTGCCATTTTTTTTGCCGAATTTCGGTTCGACCGAACCGAAATTAATGTAATAGTTCGTCCGATTTCGTTAAAGCTAAATAACACATTTGCACAAACGAGCTAGTATGTCGGAGTCTATTGACTCGGGGTTTTTTGCGAAAAGAATATAAAACAAGGCTAGCCAAAATGGAAGTGCGGAGTCACCTTTAATTATGTGTGAATACAATACATGTGAGAGAAGGTGACACCATTTGTTTGAATGCCACATTCGTGTTACCCGTAGAGCAGAGAATCTGCAAAATATGCAAAACCAGTCTCTATCGTTTTGTTCTCTATCGATCGATTACACGATTGAATAAACAACGCATTTAGATACTGTGTGTACATCTCGTGTTACGGAAACAAGCTCTGCATAGCAAATGGTGACCTGATATATAGTTAATTAAACTTTATATACACATTACATTATAATTGTAAGTCGCCTTAAAACCCAGCTACATATGTGAATAATATATCCCTATATATACATGCTTTATTTTAGCCAACATTACCTAATTTAAAGCAGTGCTATTGTAGTTGCTTGAATACATTATCCGCTCTGAGTATTCATTGTACAGATTATTGCTTACACATTCTAGCAAATTATTAAATTAACATGTTGACGCTGGTCGAAAAAACAACGAAAAGCAAAGTAGAAAAAAAACATTTTAGTTAAAGTTTGTTGAAGACGATGGATCCACGAGTATCGTTTCACAACGTTCACTAATCCCGGGGGTGGGGCACTCAGTGCATTGCCAGCATGTCATCCTTGAGACAAATCCAACATTTTATGGGTATCTTGTGTGTGTCCAACGCACGCTAATGCACAAACGTTTTTGGACTAAGGGCATCAAATGAAACTGATTGGATAGGTAAGGGTGTATATTTTAACACCTGAAACTGTGATTTCATTTCAGGGTAGTTGTGTCAAACATTAATATATTAATAAAATATGTTTTAAAACGTGGTGGTTAAACTTGAAAATGGTATAATTTTTCCAAACTTGTGGAATATAATTCGTATCCAAGAGAGAGGGTTTTAACAAGATTTAACAAGAGAGAGGGTGTATATTTAAATCCGGTCAAATGGAAACGGTGTCGTTTTGACAGAAGTATACATCTTGTTCAGGGGGTCAGTTACTGTAGATACATGTTCATGGATGCTATACTGGCAGCGTACTGAGTTGTTCAGGGGGTCAGTTACTGTAGACACATGTTCATGGATGCTATACTGGCAGCGTACTGAGTTGTTCAGGGGGTCAGTTACTGTAGACACATGTTCATGGATGCTATACTGGCAGCGTACTGAGTTGTTCAGGGGGTCAGTTACTGTAGACACATGTTCATGGATGCTATACTGGCAGCGTACTGAGTTGTTCAGGGGGTCAGTTACTGTAGACACATGTTCATGGATGCTATACTGGCAGCGTACTGAGTTGTTCAGGGGGTCAGTTACTGTAGACACATGTTCATGGATGCTATACTGGCAGCGTACTGAGTTGTTCAGGGGGTCAGTTACTGTAGACACATGTTCATGGATGCTATACTGGCAGCGTACTGAGTTGGATTAAATAAAGAGGAGTAGCCTGAGTTGATCGACAAAGCGAACGAACAACCGAAACCATATTTGAAGGTGAAAACAAAGGAAAGCAGCAACAGAAATCGAGCTACACGCTTGACGAAGAGAAAAACACCTGCCTTAGATTGGCCGGTGCAGAACCAATAACGAAACATTTGGGACGTTTCTATGTAACAAAGTGTAAAGCAGTATCCCCACAACCGTTCATTGCATGACAACCACGCCGTACAACCACGCCGTACAACCACGCCGTACAACCACGCCGTACAACCACGCCGTACAACCACGCCGTACAACCACGCCGTACAACCACGCCGTACAACCACGCCGTACAATCGGTTAGCGAATATCGCTAATAAACTAGATATATATACGTTCATAAGTCATACAAACTGATACAATCATGTTAGAGCGGCGTTTCACAGACACACGTTAACGAAACTGTGCGCAATGCATGTTTACACGTGAAACTTAGAAGGCACAAATGAGAACATTTCTTCTAAGAGCCAATGTACGTCTTACGCAAGACGTGCAATTATCTGGTCATATTATCTATTGTGAAAATGCAACTTGGCTGGATATGCCACGTGGCAGTTTGGGGATGCCCCCTTGTGCTTCATGAACTTATGGGATATCGATGTGTGCAATAAATGTATGGGAAATAACAATCCTTGCCGCCAGGGGACTGTCGAGTACAACAGTACCCCTAGCGGATAACCCCGTTGAAACATGGAACTTAGCGTTGTTGCGTTAACCAATGGGCTATGTCCCTATCTTTATCTGCCGGGGTAGTTTACTGCTACTGCCACCCCTGGTTAGTGAGGATGGTGATAAATAAATCCAGAAAATCTTGAGAAACTTAATTACAAAAGTTTGATGTCCGTTTGATTAAGCTACAGAGAATGGTGGGTGGTGTTTGGGACGTGTAAATAAGAAATGAACATAAATGGCTATGGCCGTTGGAAGGAAGGAAATATATAATGGGTGGGGAGAGAGAGATAGGAAGGGAGGAAGAGAGGGAGAGGGAGGAAAGGGAGAGGGCAGGGAGGGAGAGGAGAGAGAGTGGGTGGAGAGGAGAGATAAAGGGAAACATTGAAGGGGCGGTGGAGATGGAAGGATGGTGAAAGTGATGGAGAGACATAGACGGATTGACAGACGAATAGGGGCGGATGATATGCTTTAAGACAAAAACAAACTGGCTTCTCGGAGAACAAAATTACGAAATAATATCATGATAAAAATGCCACTTACTACTAATACTAATAACAGCCTAACTATGACGACGATGGAGATGATGATGATGAGCTCTACTAATAAGTAATTAATAAGTTCGGTAGTGTTTGCGAACTACCTGAGCAATATCGTAACCGTTCTCCGCCCGACAGCGCCACCTACAGCCACCGCCCGACACTAGCATCCCGCGCGTCAGGCCAATCCGTCCTTGCCAGTTTGCACCAGCGTGCATGCATGCGTGCGTGCGGCGTGCGAGCGAGCGACCGCGCTAGCCGGCTGGGTTATCACAAAAACGTTGGCCATATATACAGATGTATGTACACGTCGCATCGGCGGCCGGCTCTGTCCGAGATCACACGATGTGCGTCTCGTTCGTCTCGGAAGGCAACAGCTTTTGGATGCCGCCCTGCACGCTGTAGCCCCGTCGCTTGCGTTGCTCCAGCTTCTCCTCCAGGTTGAAGCCCATCAGGTCCTTGCGGCTGATGATACCGACGATACGGTTGGCCATGTCGACAACGGTCAGGTGGCGCAGACCGAGCGAGCGGAAGATCATGTAGGTACGGTGGAGAGAGAACTCTTCCTGGATGTTCAGGGCCGCCCGGTTCACGTATGGGTCCTGCAACCGATGGCACGATGCCGGGGTTACGTAACCGATGCAATATTTTTTATGTCATAGATGTCAACATTTGCTCATGGAAAAGCGGGATCCTCAGAAAACATATACCATCGCGCCTAGATCTTCATAAAACATATACTATCGCGCCTAGATCCTCAGAAGACATATACTATCACGCCTAGATTCTCGGAAGACATACTATCGCGCCTAGATCCTCAGAAATCATATACTATCGCGCGTAGATCCTCAGAAACTCGACATCGGTATACAATGTTAAAGTTGTCAATAGATGGATGAATATGACTAACACAGGGCGTAGGTAAACACAGTTAAAACAAATAAGTCATCAGATGACGACAAAATGTTACTACGTTTACTGTTGACCAAACACTAACACAGGATTCCATAGAACGGATGCGGCAACCGAAAAAGCCAATATTTGTTTCAACTTTAGGAACAAGAAGTAGATGAGAATTAGATGCCTTGGCTGTCTTGCAGGACCGAACAGTGCATGTAAATATGCTGGTGGCTTAGATGAAAGTGACTGATGGGCAATAGTACAGATCTTTAAAATAATACGGTATCGGACATGGAGCTAATGCTGAAAGTGACTGATGGGTAATAGTACAGATCTTTAAAATAATACGGTATCGGACATGGAGCCAATGCTGAAATTTCACGATTGGCGAGAGAACGTAACAACGTGAGCAAAATAAATGTGCACACGTTATTTGCAACAGTCAAAAAGGGTCCCCACAAAATACATCATAATCCATCTGATCTGCCGCTTAGACTATCTCCTCGCTTCCATGGAATCGGGCTCCGACATCTGTTCAACTTTTGTGCTGTAGTCGAGAGTGTGACACCGTCTAGAGTGAGGTAGAGCGATCAGGACGAAGAGAACGCCAGGAAATGTATGTTTATTACATATATATGTCTGTCTGTTTGTATACCGTCGTCTGTATGTTTGTATGCCGTCGTCTGTATGTTTGTATGCCGTCGTCTGTATGTTTGTATGCCGTCGTCTGTATGTTTGTATGCCGTCGTCTGTATGTTTGTATGCCGTCGTCTGTATGTTTGTATGCCGTCGTCTGTATGTATGTACGCCGTCGTCTGTATATTTGTATGTATGGCGTCGTCTGTATGTTTGTATGTATGCCGTCGTCTGTATGTTTGTATACTGTCGTCTGTATGTTTGTATGCCGTCGTCTGTATGTTTGTATGCCGTCGTCTGTATGTATGTATGCCGTCGTCTGTATGTTTGTATGCCGTCGTCTGTATGTATGTATGCCGTCGTCTGTATGTTTGTATGCCGTCGTCTGTATGTATGTATGCCGTCGTCTGTATGTTTGTATACTGTCGTCTGTATGTTTGTATGCCGTCGTCTGTATGTATGTACGCCGTCGTCTGTATGTTTGTATGTATGCCGTCGTCTGTATGTTTGTATGTATGCCGTCGTCTGTATGTTTGTATGTATGCCGTCGTCTGTATGTTTGTATGCCGTCGTCTGTATGTTTGTATGCCGTCGTCTGTATGTTTGTATGCCGTCGTCTGTATGTATGTATGCCGTCGTCTGTATGTTTGTATGTATGCCGTCGTCTGTATGTTTGTATGCCGTCGTCTGTATGTTTGTATGCCGTCGTCTGTATGTTTGTATGCCGTCGTCTGTATGTTTGTATGCCGTCGTCTGTATGTTTGTATGCCGTCGTCTGTATGTTTGTACGCCGTCGTCTGTATGTTTGTATGCCGTCGTCTGTATGTTTGTATGCCGTCGTCTGTATGTATGTATGCCGTCGTCTGTATGTTTGTATACTGTCGTCTGTATGTTTGTATGCCGTCGTCTGTATGTATGTACGCCGTCGTCTGTATGTATGTACGCCGTCGTCTGTATGTTTGTATGTCGCCGTCTGTATGTTTGTATACTGTCGTATGTATGTTTGTATGCCGTCATCGGTATGTTTGTATGCCGTCGTCTGTATGTTTGTATGCCGTCGTCTGTATGTATGTACGCCGTCGTCTGTATGTTTGTATGCCGTCGTCTGTATGTTTGTATGCCGTCGTCTGTATGTTTGTATGCCGTCGTCTGTATGTTTGTATGCCGTCGTCTGTATGTTTGTATGCCGTCGTCGACGAATACTTGTGCTCAAACATAGTTGAATTAACGTTAATTAATTGGGGTTAATATCTCTATAGTCAATACCACGCGTCTCGATCTTCGTCTTTCATGCACTCGGTAAGGACCCCACAAAACGTTTGTACCAGACCCCCCACATTGTTAACCCGGCACTTGCTACTGTGAACAGCTACTTTATCTCGAAACTATGCGTCCGTCACCACAACGTGATTTTTACGCAGTTTGACATGTGACAAGATTGTCATTGCGTCACAATCACGTCACGCACGCGTGCACGCATACACAGCTTAAATGCAGCGTCACAAAGCGATCGCACATTTTCTAACGAAGATGTGCCCTCTTTCTTGTGCTTACCAAATTAATAAAGATTTCTTTATAATGTGGCTGTTGTATGTACGCCTCCAGAATATCCATGAGTCCTTCTTTCTTCCGTATTCTCTCCACCGATATCTGCAATGACAAAAGGGAACAAAGAAGATAATAATGTACGCTGGATATCGCAGCTGTGCCCCCAAAAAAAATTATCAAAACTATAATCGAGCTAGCGTATGTTTGTATGTTAACCTTTTCCTCCTAGACGGCTTGCAGCTCGGGCGCCAAACTTTCAGGGATTAATCTACGACCCCGCGAATGAAACGTAACGCCTTTTTTCTCGAAATACCCCGTATATCAAGGGTTCGAACTAGTGTATGTTTGTTTGTTTGTTTATATGTGGTTATGTTAACGTTTTCCTCCTAGACGGCTTGCACCTTGGGTTCTTGGTGGTTTTTATGGTAAATCAAATGTTCGCTATATAAAACTTAAACTTCCAAGAATCGCAGAAATCACGCGCGCGCGCGCGGCGAATACTTCGGTACGTAAACCGTTTGAGAATACGTAGCGTTATCTGGGCTGTTTATATCAATTATAGTAGAAAACACGCGTAGCAATTGTACATAACACCGATTAGGTTGCTTGGTGAGTATGTAGCGCCCTCTGGCACATAACATCGAACATTGCTATCATGACTGTCACGTATGAACTACCAAGTTATCCCATCCTGGGGACGGGCGTGTTTGCTAGTATATATAATAACAATGCGTGTGCGTGCGTTCGTGTGCGTTCGTGCGTGCGTGCATGCGTGCGTGCGTGCGTGCGTGCGTGTGTGTGTGTGTTTGTGTCCATGCTGGGTAATGAGTGTATGTGGGCAATGGCTCCTGTGTGTGTGAGACAGTATGCCCATATTGAGTAATGATTCGAGTGTGTTGTTTGTGTGTGTGTGTGACTGTGCGTGCGTGCGTGCGTGCGTGCGTGCGTGCGTGTGTGTGTGTGTGTGAGTGCGTGTGTGCGTGCATGTGTGCGTGCATGTGTGCGTGCATGTGTGTGAGTGCGTGTGTGCGTGCGTGTGTGCGTGCATGTGTGCGTGCATGTGTGCGTGTGTATGTGTTTGTGTATGTGTGCGTGTGTCTTGTATTGGGTTAGACTATGATGGTGTGTCTGGGACCATATTGGGTAATATGATAACTCACGCCCGTAGTATCCACGGGCCATGCTCGTATTTCCAACGCGAAATGTAATATGAGCCGTTTGGAGAACATTTTCTCCTCGTTCTCATAGAAAACGCAAACAACCGACGTAATAATGCCCGTAGTAATAGTCTACCACGAGAACTTTACGTCAACTTTATACACAGCAGATGTCTACTCATACGGCTCCAGAATATCAATGTGAAAAAAGTGGCTCATATTACCTAACCTTCCCCGTCCACGTATTAATTCTCACAGAGGCCAATAAATGATTGCAATAAATGATCTGTTTTGTGTACACACTACTAGTGTGACTATTGACTAGTATTGGCTATTGACACATATCTGACAAGAGCGGTTGACTCATACATGAACAAATTATTGTATGATATCTGCTTAATCTCAAACTGATAAACCATATCGCCAAATAAAGCATATTTTTTAAACTCACAAGACCACGACTCCACTAGACGGCGGGGCTGATTTCTTCAGCATGATAGGACTAACGCTGCGTTCGAGAGCGCTCATGTTTATCAGTTCATCACATGCAAACACAGTTCACGACAAACGTGAACTCGTAATTACCAGTTAAGAACTCAAAATAAAAAAGAGCCCCAGTTGTCGACTCGTAATTACGAGTTGACGGGAGTCTTGAGCTCTATTTAGGGTAAGTGTCGTGAACTTATATTGTAAGATTAATGGTAACGATGCTTGCACAGCAACGGACAATTGTTCGACTATAATGCAGGCTTTCGATATGCATCAGGTAAACCATATTCTAAATAGTACATGGCAGGATTCAGGAGGTCGTGTGCGCATGTTCAGTCGTGGGAAAGTCACTAGCTAAAGTCAACAGTATGTGTAGCACACGTTGCAAGCGAGCATCGACACACTGCAGCCTGAATACATCGAGCTGAATCGAACGAAACCGTCTCCAGTCGTCAAACTGTAATTAGCGGGTGATACCGTCGTCATGTAAGGTATATTGTCAGTGTAATATCTGTGACACACCACGGTGCTGAGATGTTTGTTTTCTTCTATGTATGAGTCATTGGGCGTAGCCGACTACCACAAGCATGACGTCATACATAGCAGCACACGCTTCATCAAGGTGTATGTATAATAGAAGTTGTGTTCTCAGACATTACGATGAAAACCTTCTTATTCCTCCGTCTGTCCTGCCTGAACTAATTGTAACCGTTCGACAATTTGTGTTAATTATTGTCCAGTGCATGTACAGTGCATGCACAGTGCACGTGCAGTGCATGCACAGTGCACGAACAGTGCATGTACAGTGCATGCACAGTGAATGTACATGGTTCCTGTTAGCGTGTAACAAACAATGATAGCGCATTTCCACACTACTATATCAACGAAGTCCACGTCCTGTTTTGTCAAAATACATGATCCGTCCTGAACTTCTATTAACCGTACTGATGTACGGTTAATGATCAGTTGTGGAATGGTATGTTTGTATTAAATAATTATGTTTCTTCCATACCTGTTATTTTTAGAGAATGAGCCATATACACACACGTAAACATGATCTAAATAATACGACATATTATTGAACATTTTGCTTGTTTTTATCACTGGAAGTCCTTTTTAATGTCCTCTCATTCACAAACACGCACACACGCACGCACGCACGCACGCACGCACGCACGCACGCACGCACGCAATATTTGAAATGGTACAGCAGTCAAACATTCAAGTTCGAGAAAGGAAGGGTTGTTAAGTACGTCTTTGTCCAAGTTCTTGGATCAACCAATAAAACCGTTTGCCAGAATGGTACTCGCGCACATCCGGGACAGTCATTTTTGTTTGTGGGCCTATCGCATTTGATGTAACTAACTGTCGAAACATTTTGTGTTTTACTTCGATTTTTCGGAATCTGTTTAACATGGGGAGGGCTAAGTTAACGACTGCAAGAATATCAGGGGTCGAATATTCTTGAACCACAATCCTCCCCAAATATTGGGGCTGGTGCCCAACCCGCCCACCGAAGTATTCTCGAACCACACCCTCACAAAATATTGGGCTGGTCTCAACCCATCCACCTCATTCTGACGTATGTGCTGTACATATTGCTGAAATATAGTTTATATACTAAAAACCAAATATCGCCTTTTATCGCTCGCAATTACACAAGCAGCTGCGTGGCAGTTATTGAGACTCGTGATTTAAAATATATCTTAAGTATACACTGGTCAGTGGTTGACATAGACAAAACTACTAAAAACCTTTGCTATTGTGTTTATGTTATTCAGATTCAAGCTTCGCCGGGTGGGAGCAACATTGTGACAGAATGATGTCAACTCTTGTCGTGCTGCTGACGTTGGTCGCGTTGGTGGCGTCGTGTCCGGACGACTACAAGTGTGAGTGGGAGAACGGATGGTTCGTGCTGCATTGTAAGCCAAGAGTTGGCGATGGAAGATACGATACTGTGAGTGGAATCATAACGGACCTGCCGACAAACGCGGAGCGACTGAAGATATCGTGCTTCAGTCTACGTGTGCCTGTGCAGTTAAACTTCGCCAATCTGCCCTTTGTTCGGGAACTGACTCTAGATGGCATCAACGCTAAATCCCGAAACCGATTATTTCACGGCGTCACCAATATAACGCATCTGGTTCTTCGCAATCTCTCCTGGACGCGCATCGAGAAAGACACGTTCAGTGGTTTGTCGAGCTTGTTGGATCTGATGATAGAACGTCTTAGCGAATTGGAGAGCATGGATCAGGATATTCTGAAGCCATTGTTGTCGCTGCAATCGCTCAAGTTCCGATACGTCGGCTCGACTGGCGATGTCTTGAAATATGAAGACTACGCTCGGGTGTTAGGAGGCATAACCAGCTCCAATGTCCATACACTTACATTGTATGCAATTCATTCCTCGCATCACCCAGAAACCAACATCAACATAGATGATGTATTCAAGTACGGGTCGGTGAACACAGGGCTGAAGAACTTGGACCTCGGAAGAAATTATATCAGTACTTTCTCGGGTTCTCCCAAGCGTACGCTGCCGTTGGTAGAATACATATCATTTGCGGAAAACGCCATTGTCGGGACGAGATTTCTATCCTTCTTCTGGGTAGAGCTTGTGGCCCTCAGACATCTGAAGAATCTAGATATCAGTGGAATGAACACTTTGGCAACATTCATTTCTACGGAAAGGTTAAGCCGTGTGGTTGTTAATAATGACGATAACAAATTCTTTAAACTAGAACTGGGTCAACGCCTTGAATCTTTGTCTATCGCGAACACAGTATTTGTAGCCGCTACATTCAATCCAGGCTTCAATCTGTTGAACCAGTTCAGTTTCGTTGACAAGTACGATGTTTTAAAATACGTTGACCTTTCAAACGCTCGTTCAACAGCGAATGTTACGTGGTCCGTTGGTAATGTCCACGCAGTGGAACATTTTAATTTACATAATGTGAACATGGATGGAATAGATGCGGGTTTCTTTGACAAAATGCCCAATTTGACGGTGTTGCTGTTGGGTGAAAACGACATCGGCAGCGCCGTTGCCAACGACAACGAAACCCGGATGTTCCGCAATAACAAGAAATTAAGAGTTCTCGATTTGGCGCGATGTCATCTAACCGAAATACCACCAAACGAGTTTTCCAGTTTGCTGCAGTTGCAAAATCTTAACCTATCCGAAAACGTATTACACCAGTTTTCCGTGGAATTACAAAAGCTGAGAGCCCTTCGTATTTTAAATTTGAGCCACAACAAATTGATCACTTTATCAGTTGCTACACGTACAGAACTCGACAAAATGACGGTAAACGTTGACCTTAGTGGTAATCCACTCGATTGTCGTTGTAACAACATGGACTTTATCATGTGGACGCGTTCATCCCGGGTGAACTTTCTCAGTAAGGAAGACACATTTTGTGTCGATGGAAACAACACATGGAATTTGTTCTCCGAAGGGGACATCGCAATATACGAAACGGTCTATGAACTGTGCTAACGTGTCTATGAACAATTCAAGAGGTGTCACATTGAAGCCAAACGTCGCATCAAAGCCAAACGTCACATCAAAGCCAAATTTCACGTCGAAGCCAAGCGACCAGTCGACCATAAAATCTGAAGTCGGGACCAACATCGCCTGGAAGTATATGTTTATAATATTATTGACCGTACTTTTAGTTGTGTTTGCGGTGGTAGTTCCTCTTATCATCTACATCCTGAGACGCTATCGTTGGACACTCGCCAGATATTTCCACAGATTATGCGAAGGAGCATCGTCTTCCGGTGTTGAAGACGAAGACATGTACGAACGAGACGCTTTCATCTGCTTCAACTCGAACGACAGGGCATGGGTGTGTAACGATCTGCTTCAGCACATGGAGGAACATGAGGTCTCGACGATAATCCACCAACGCGACTTCCTGCCGGGCAGCATACTGGAGGAGTCCATTCGGGAGAGTATCGACAAGTGTCGTTTCACCGTGCTCGTCTTGTCGCCAGACTTCCTCTCCAGCAACTGGTGTCTCCTCGAAATGCATATCGCCCGCAGCCGCATCATCAGCCAAGGTCGTGACGTCATCATTCCGATCATACTGCGTGAGTTTCCCACGTCGCAGTTAAGGCGGACACTCGAAGGTATCTTGAGCAGGTCTTACCTGGAGTGGACGGACGACCCAGAAGGACAAACTCTTTTCTGGGACAAGTTGGTGACCAAGTTGAAGCATGGTGGCAACATTAGACCACTGAATATGTAATACGTCGTTTGTCGTACGTCTTTGTCTAACAAGATTGCCACCCAAAGGAACAATCTCTATACGGCAAGTGGACAAGAAAGCCATTTGCTTATGGAGAGGTCAACATTTTGTATATGTGTGTTCTATCTTTGTCTGTTGCTGAAGTAATTGTCTTTTTTGTTGTTGCAATCGTATGCATTGCAATGCATTTTGATGAGCATTGTGATGTGTTCAATGCCATGTTATTTGCCTTATTTATGGTATGTCGTTGGTAAATGTATCCTTATTATTATATGTATAAAGAAAACGCCTTTCGTCAAATGGAGATGTGCTATGAAGACTAAATGTTTTTTTTTATGAAATAGTTTATGTTTACACTAAGAAATTGTCAAAATAATTTTGCTTTCAAAAAATGCACAAAGCATTTGATAGATAAAAAAGGGATATTTCGTTCTGAGACGTGCATAGATATGATTACTGTATTAGCTTTTGGTATATTTATGCATTAATTATATGTGTTTACCAATATGCTACAAGGTATTGCAATATGAATAACTAAAACATGAATTATATATTAAATAAATATAATAGGGAATAGTGCAGTTTATACTTCTATTCTCTTCGTTTCCAACATTTTGTCACAATATGATTGTAATTAACACAATGTTTTATATCACAACCACCATTACCACCACCACAACTACCATTACCACCATTACCACCGCCGCTGCCACCACCACCAACACAACCACCATTACTACCACAACTAGCATTACCACCACCACCACCACAACCACCATTACCACCACCGCCACCGCCACCACCACCATTACCACCGCCAACACCACCACCACAACCACCATTACCACCACCGCCACCGCCACCACCGCCAACACCACCATCGCCACCACCACAACCACCATTACCACCGCCAACACCACCACCACCACAACCACCATTACCACCACAACAACCATTACCACCGCCAACACCACCACCACAACAACCATTACCACCGCCAACACCACCACCACAACCACCATTACCACCACAACAACCATTACCACCGCCAACACCACCACCACAACAACCATTACCACCGCCAACACCACCACCACAACCACCATTACCACCGCCAACACCACCACCACAACAACAGGATCGTCAAATGTCAAACATATTGGTTCGATGAGAGCCTTACCTCTTCATACGGGATCTGCGGCGTGATTGTGACGCCTCGTTGTGTCTGCTTTTTCACGGCTTCGTTGAGTAATATCACAGCCAACTCTGTCCTGAGAGCAGAACACCGCGGGTGTTATCAAGCAAACTACACGCTTTGATTGCAGTGGATCCACAATCCGCTGAAAACAGTGCTTTGAAGACTACCCTACTTCTCTAAAAAAAAGAAAATCCTAATGTTGCACTAGACTGAATAATTTTAATATTAATATTAATGCGGTTCAATTGATATGAAAGGAATACTGTCTGCTTATTGTTCTTGTATACGCTTATGGTTACCAACCGTAAGCCAAATGGTGATCATCATTTAGAATAAATAACGCGTAACATGTAACATCCGTACATACTTTCTGCATTAGTGTATTTGCGTAAAGCCACAGAAAATAGCGGGTGTTATTTTTGTAGAACGCGAGCCATCGTCGCAATGTCCACCAGTAGGCGAAAACAATGCCAACTATGCGGTTCCATTACCTGCCAATATGGCCGTACGCCAGTTCCCGCCTCGTCTCATTGTGATATTTAACGACGGGAAATCCGCCGTGTGTCGTCTCGAGCAGTAGATGCGCCAAGTGCGATACCGCCTCCCGCGGCGTGATCGTCAACGCGGGGCTGCGCATGACGTCACGCGCTTTAAAACATTCTAAATTGAGCCTGCCGGAAACATAAAAACCCGCTTGATGTCGTAACCCGTGCAACGTTGTTTGCAAGTGAAGTGGAGTCATTTTCGTATATAAAATAATAAAAAGTGTTAGTGCAATTCTGTAGATGTCCAAAAATACGCGCTGCTTTTGCTGCTGTTGCTGCTGCTGCTGCTGTTGCTGCTGCTGCTGCTGCTGCTGCTGCTGCTGCTGCTGCTGCTGCTGCTGCTGCTGCTGCTGCTGCTGCTGCTGCTGCTGCTGCTGCTGCTGCTGCTGCTGGTGCTGCTGCTGCTGCTGCTGCTGCTGCGAGGTGGAGATGGGGAGTGAGAAGGCAGATGTAATAGAAAAAGGTCAAATGGCAACGAGAGACAGAAATGACAATGCAACATGAGTGAGTGGGTGGATGGATGGGTGGGTGGGTGGGTGAGTGAGTGAGTGAGTGAGTGTGTGAGTGAGTGAGTGAGTGAGTGAGTGAGTGAGTGGGTGGGTGGGTGAGTGAGTGAGTGAGTGAGTGAGTCAGTCAGTCAGTCAGTCACTCAGTCAGTTAGTCAGTCAGTAAGTGATGCAAACACATACGCACGCACGCACGCACGCACAACACACACACACACACACACACACACACACACACACACACACACACACACACACACACAGACAGACAGACAGACAGACAGACAGACAGACATACACTGCATGCTTACAATTGCTTAGACTCGTCGTAGACGATGACCTCCATATCGAGGAAGGGGATACACTTGAGCTCGAGCAGGGAGTGGTAGAGGGGGTGGGTTATGTAGTCTCCCACCCACTTCGCCACCATCACAGCCACCATGATGGGCAGCAGGAACGCCACGTCGTTCGTGATCTCGATCTGGCGACACGAGCACAATAAGTCCTCTCCAAAATAAGTCATGTGATCTTGATCCATTAACGACTACATTGCTGAAAGCATGTATTGATACATTACTTTACCCAATAACAAATATTGTAAATGCATCACTGTGCTCTGGCTTGTTTCCTGACGATTTCAAACAAGCCCAAGTCTACCCACTTCTTAAGACATCAATGTCACTCTAAATATGGACAAAGGTAAAGTAACAGCGCTTGCCTTGCTTGATTTGTTTGCTGGTTTTGATACTATTGATCACAGCATACTCATTAAACGCTTGTCAATGTGATATGGCATATCTGGCACAGCCCTGAGCTGGTTTGTATCATATTTAACTGATTTAACCAAAGAATGAAGATAGTTAATTGCTTTTCAGCGGCCCTACCCACTTCATGTGGTGTTCCTCAGAGTTATGTTCTTGGACCATTACTTTTTACTCTTTACACTACTCCACTCAGCTCAGTTATTCAAACTCACTACTTGGACCACCACCTATATGCAGATGATACACAGATGTACTTTTCCTTGGCTACCCCGGATACAAATTGCTCCTTAACTCAGGGATTGTTTCCAGGATATATTCCACTGAATGACTGACAGCAAATTAAAGTTAAATGCAAGTAAAACAGAGTTTTTTATTATTGGTAAACAAAAAAAAACGTGGTAAACTTGATAGTTTTTTCCCGACTTTTTTCTGGCTGAGCCAGAATTTCACGCCGGCCGTCTCAGCACGGAATTTAGGAGTCACCTTTGATAATAATTTTATTTTAGACAGCATATTTTACAAACTTGTCGTTGCTACTTGTATCACATTCGTGACCTTCGTCGTATTCGCCGGTAAATGTCTTTAGCTGTCGCCAAAACTATTGCAACTGCTCTTGTTAGCAGTAGACTTGACTATTTCAATTCGCTTTATCACAACATTGCTCTCAAGGACATCTTGAAACTTCAACGTGTGCAAAATTGTTTTCAAGGGTAGTTACCCGGTCTCCTCGTTTCTCTCATTCAACACCACTTCTTAAATCATTGCATTAGCTCCCTGTCAGATATCTCATTATTTTTAAGATCTGTAAATCACGTATCAAGCACTTTCATCCAAGCAACCAGCATATTTACATTCACTGTTCACTCCTGCAAGACAGCCTCACTTAATTATCATGATGACCGTTTATTACCATGACGGTTTGCTTACCATGATGACGGTATACTTACCACGATGACAGTTTACTTACCATGACGACAGTTTACTTACCATGATGACGGTGAGCGACATGGTGAGACGGGACACGCCGCCGAAGAAGGACGCGGCCCCAATGAGAGCCAAGGCGCCGGGGTCGATCCACTGCCAGAAGAGGTCTTGGGGGACGCCTCCGTGTAAGTCCGTCAGCAGACGTCCGAGGGCCCGCCCGTACAAACCGCCGATGAAGCTGCAAAGAGTGGACGCATTATAAAGGCCGGTTTACACGAGCGATGTGTGTCCTAGTTGGTCGGGCGACACACAATTATGTGTGCGGCTAAGGTGCAACCAAAGGCATTGTTTTGAGCCTTTGCGCCTATAGGAGTGCCTAAAAACTAACCATTTTTAACTATAATATAGAATATCACGCAAGTGGCTTACTGAGAATATGTTCTAAACGTGCGAAGTTCTGGTCTAATGTAATTTTTCGTGAAGGCTGACATATTCATCAGTCTTTGCAATTGTTTATCAATCAGCGGCGAGCAGCCCCTTAACCCCCAACGTGGCTGTGACGTAGGCTGTGCGTATCATGTGTATTTTTAACGTGGTTGAGATGTACAGTTACATGTTTATTTGCTTTTATATTGGATTTACACGCAGCAAAAACTCTTACACTGCTGTACTGTGCAGCATTCCGATGTAAACATGATTCAGCGAGGAATACAGATTTGTCTTTTTTTTAGATTTCCTCTGGAAAAACAGACAGTGGTGAAGCAATGAATTCACAATTGCGGACGGGCTGTTTGGAAGCCCACGTGATATGCTAGACTTTGTTCGACCAATTTTGAAGAGTCGTGTTTTGAAGTTGTAATATCTTCATCAACTACTGTCGTCGGCGACGGAGAACGTTAAAGCCTGAAGCGGTACCGACAATCTTCCAGCCTGTACCTCAGCCGAACGCTTCGACACAACGCAAACACTCGATCAAGAGAACTGTCAAATCGGAACACGAGGAGGGTAGTAAACAATGAATGAATGGACTATCTTGTTAAACAAGTTGATTTCAGGCGCAAACAGCGTGTCCAAACTTATTGGCAAGTATGTCTTTAAAAGCGTCTAAGTCTACGATCAGGCGTTTAACGTTGGAGTTGTGGGAAACCTAGTCAGCACCCTTGACGTAGGATTCTGAACAAATATGAGCATAACGTAACGACGTCGGCGCGGGGCATTTCGGGAAACGTCAGTAAACAAATACACACACACACGCACGCACGCACGCACGCACGCACGCACGCACGCACGCACGCACGCACGCACGCACGCACGCGCGCGCACACACACACACACACACACACACACACACACACACACACACACACACACACACACACACACACACACACACACACACACACACACACACACACACACACACACACACACATACATACATACATACATATATATATATATATATATATATATATATATATATATATATATATATATATATATATATACCATTTATTTAGTTGAAGGTAACTCACAGGTTTGGTACGACGATACCACTGGCCAAGGCGCTGCCAGACGCCCAACAAGACAGCGTGAAGTAGATGGGCAGGATGGAGAGCAGAGCCGCGTAGCTGAACTGAAGGTGAGTCCGTCTGGAGAAGAGGAGCCGCAGACTCCATAGGCCGTGTACGTTCAACAAGCTCGCCGCTACAACAGAACACCACATACTCAAACCACAGGCCGTGTACGTTCAACAAACGTTCAGCAAATACCACCCACTTTCGCAAGTTAACGGACCCCAGGACGAAATCAACACGTTCGACGATTTTAGCATAAGTACGCACTACGAATAACAGGACTGTGGCTACGTCGACTGTGGCATTCACTGAAAGTACGCACTACGAATAACAGGACTGTGGCTACGTCGACTGTGGCATTCAGTGAAAGTACGCACTACGAATAACAGGACTGTGGCTACGTCGACTGTGGCATTCAGTGAAAGTACGCACTACGAATAACAGGACTGTGGCTACGTCGACTGTGGCATTCAGTGAAAGTGTGCTGTGTTCACAATTAAAATGACCTCCGCACTTCGAGTTTTAGCTAGCCTCGTTTTAGATTCTTTTTGCCAAAAAATCAATCCTATCGACTACGACTGTCTAACTCATTTGTCCAAATGTGTTATTTAGCTTTAACGAAATCGGGTAAGCAATTAAATTAATTATGGCTCGGTCGAACCGAAATTCAGCAATTCGCAGTGGACTGAATGACTCAGCTTTAAATCTGGTGCCATACCTTCGTTGTACTCGCCGCTGACGATGCGGCCGTCCTTCCAGCGAGGCTGCTCGCACCAATAGGTCTGCACGTGGTCGTCGATGATGTAGGGCTCGCTGCTCGACGTCGGGCAGTACTGGGAGCTCTGGTTCCGCGACTGGCTCTGGCGGAGCACATACGCCGCTGCCTCCGTGACGCTGTTGCTGCGAAGGAGCGAACAGCAATGTTGGCGCACGACAAAGCAAGATACTGACAGATTTGACAGTTTCCACAACATCTGCTTATGGAAGACACTGCAAGTGTATTGGTCTGTGACCATCTCCAACACCAGACTCAGAAGGGATGAGGAAAAGGGACAGACAAAAAAAACAACAACATGGAGACGAACCATGGAAGAACTGAAGGCTGCTGGGCAGACGTGGGGCACAGGGACAAGTGGGCACACGGTATAGGGGACTGGCGATATATTGCCCGAGCCTTATGTGCCACACCTGGGCGAGATAAGGATAAGTAAATAAGTTAGTAAGTAAGCGTACAGCAAGCGACGAACACGACCGTCACGTGGGGTGATATAACCGGATGTGTCGGTTACGACATTTTGGCAATTTTAATACGTTTGTAAAGCCACCGAGGCATGGGGTATACTACTGTATATGTTGTCGCAACGGGTAAATCTAGAAATACCAAATTAAGCTTATGGTCAAGAATCAATAATGAGCAAAACAACATTCGATGATCTCCAAGCAAACGGCCAACTGATCACCGGTAGCAGGAAAAGCGGCGAGCAACAATTTAAATATCATGAATGAAAATAAATCAAGGGTAGCATATCCAACAATATGGCTGTCTTTGTCGAATTGGAACGACTGGGCGAAGTGTGAGACGAGAGGTATGTTTTCTAATTAACCACACTCCGTTCAATGTCGTCAGGGAAGACAATGAAATCATCTGAAACTATAGCTACCTTCCATATTTATTTCAAATTGCATTTTCACCGTAAATCTTCGGTGGTCCTTTGTTCTAATAAAGACTTTTGCGCGTCTCTGTTCATGTTTATGTTTAATTATTTTGGATTATTGTGCGCCTAAGCTCAGGTTCCTGGAGACACAGGCACTATATAAATTAATTATTATTTTTATCATTATTTTATCGTGCGATGCGTGAGTGCAGATGTGAAGATTCGTTGGTTGTAAGACTTGGGCCTTACCTGAGAGACGAGTCTGCGCTGGCCGAGGAGGAACACACGACCGGCTTGCACGGGAAGGCAGCGGGCAGGAAGACCGTGATCGTGGCCCAGAGCAGCTGTAGAAGAACACGAGTCATGATTCCGTCGGTCATTGCAAATAAATAATCGATTCATAACAGATTTTATTTGACTAGGTTGTTAGAAACAACAGTAGATTATTGACTGCTTTTTTATTGATTGACTGGTTGATCGATTGATCGATCGATCGATCGACCAATCGATCAATTGATTGATAGATTGATTGATTGATTGATTGGTTGATTGATTGATTGATTTGTTGATTGATTAGTTGATTGATTCATTGATTGATTGATTCATTCATTGATTCATTCATTTATTTATCTTGTCATGATTTGTTCTAGTGAAAATGTTATCTATGTGTGGCTACTCATTTAGATTCGTAAATAAGATATCAAACCCTGCGCATCAAACCGAAACAACTAAATAATCCATGGAAGATGTTTCCGAAGTTAAATACAAAAATAATAATAAATGTGAAATACATGGAGGTATGTTTAATGACATGTGTATTATTGTTGTCGTTGTCGTTGTCGTTGTCGTTGTCGTTGTCGTTGTTGTTGTCGTCATTGTCTGCGCGGAGAGGACAGCCGTCTTCACTCACCATAATTATGGTCGGCTCCAGACAGCGGACAAACTGCTGCGCCAGTGGGGTCTTTATTGTCGACAGGAGGCGCCACCGTAGCCGCGATATCTTGAGATTGAGCACCGTGAACATGGCGCCGGAAACGCC
This sequence comes from Lamellibrachia columna, assembly GCA_963662155.1. Classification (NCBI taxonomy): domain Eukaryota; kingdom Metazoa; phylum Annelida; class Polychaeta; order Sabellida; family Siboglinidae; genus Lamellibrachia; species Lamellibrachia columna. Next base: position 9,441,330 of record OY759272.1, read on the forward strand.
GCCCACGATGCCGAGCAAGAGCGCAGGCGCGAACATGATGACGTTCACAGGAATGGCGTTGCCAACCTGTGAAACGGCAGACGACTTTCAGAGTCAGGCTTTTTCGAATGCACCAAAAAGTGATAAAATATGCCTGTGTCGACTTTCTTGTGAACTTGTTTGGACAGTGACTCACCTACCAAATTAGCTTTGTTGGTACCTCTGTATTTCTGACATGCCAAACAGATTTACACAAATGCGCTCACTAGGCACGGGATGTTCGTCACGTAGGAGCATAACTCAGAATCGAATGAACCGTTATGTATTGGTTAATATCATTCACAATGGTTATCTTTAATTGCGTTTAATTTAACATTTACGCCAACATTTTCAATAAAAGATAATAAAACACTCTCATTCAACCCCCCCCCCCCCCGGTAAAACACATGACGCCACAATGATCACTGCCACAGTTGGTAGGCTGTACGACACCATTGTTGTTTACGACTTGTTACATATGGCATATGTGCAATTGCGAGATGTAAAATAGTTCCATAAAAAAATTAACATTATCGTGTCTCTTGTCAAATTTCAACACAAAATACTATCCGCGGTTGTATGCAATTGGAAGGCAGAGATTTATTGACAAGTATTACGAGTATTTATTGACAAGTATTACGAGTATTTATTGACAAGTATTACGAGTATTTATTGACAAGTATTACGAGTATTTATTGACAAGTATTACGAGTATTTATTGACAAGTATTACGAGTATTCCAGATGATAAGACACACTTTCATGCGTGGAGGTTGCAAGGAGATGTCCACATCGCTACAGGCTCACCTTAAAGATGACGTATTTGTCGGTCTTGAAGAGCCCGAAGTTGCCGTGCAAGGTGAATGCGGTGGTCGACGAGTTGAACAGGTCGACTGTGAAGGTGGCCAGCATACAGGCGAAGAAGATCATCCAGCCGAGCTTCATGCTCCAGAAGGACGAGACCTCCTCCATGGCGAACAGCAGACCGCCGACCGGGGCCCCGAATGCTGCCGCCACGCCCGCCGCCACACCGGCCGTCGTGAAGTTCCGTCTGACAGTAGCAGTTGCACAGTGATATACGTAACTGTGGTGAACCACTATATACTGTAGAAGAACGACGCTGAGCTTTTACCAGAGTTGCCTAATGTACCATATGCTTCAGAAACAAATATGAGACAGCTTTCAACCGTCCATAATTATATATATATATATATATATATATATATATATATATATATATATATATATATATATATATATATATATATGTACACATGGTGGAAGGAACGCGGAAAAACAGGGAACGCACATCTTCAAAGTTGCTTTTAACATTTTATCCATCAGCCAATCAATAACTCTTAAGTAAACACACGCACGCACGCACGCACGCACGCACGCACGCACGCACGCACGCACGCACGCACTGTGAGATTAACATTTAACTATAAATGTCCGTTATGTCGTACTATCGGACCCGAGGTAACCATTTGTTCTCGGACTCCTGGTTATTACAAAACGACCATTCAACGCAAGATTCAGCTATGGCTACGTGCATTATTCGAATGAGTCGCCGATATTTACACAGGATTTTGTGACGCAATATCATGACTCGTCACTGACATGCAAGAACGCGTAAACGGCACGCACACAAGTTTGCACAGCAACAACGCATATGGCACACATACCTGTCTTCGGGGTTTCTGAACCTCGTGAAGAAGGGCAAGGCAATATTGAGAGACTGGCACCTAAGTTGGCTCAGGCCAGAGCCAATGATGCTCCTGCAATGGCAATGCCAGTCATTGATGTGACTGCTACAGTTTCTATTGTTCCTGATGCTCGAGTACAACATGGTAGAACTAACACACAGGTAGTTCCTCGCTCGTTGCTACGCCCACATGATTGTTCTAACCTAGCATAACAAGCATTATGTTGGCTTGACTTCGAGTTATGGCTGCGATATGATATTGCAAAATATAAAAAAACAAAGTGCATAACACACACGTGCATGCATGCTTGTAAGAGCGCGCACACAATCTCACGAGCACGCAAGCACGCAAACATGCAAGCACACAAGCATACTATTGTAATTAATTAGTTATGTACGTGTATTTAACACTTTGCCTTTTTTCATATTTTATACATGTTTCAACAGATACGCAAGATTTTATTTCCCAGAGAAACAAGACGTTACCCGATGTGGATCATGGGTCCTTCCGGTCCGGCCGGAAGTCCGGCGCCCACCCCGAGACAGCACGAGATGAACTTGACAACGAATGTGCGCAGGTTGAACACGTGACGCATGACGGTTCCGTTGAGGAAGCCGATCACTTCCGGTATACCAGACCCGGCCGCCTCGAGACAGAAGAACTGCAAGACGGGCATCCGGTAACTTACACAATAGATCACTGACCCGGTGTTATCAAGAAAAGATTCTGGCGAAAGTATTGAGAGATGGCTGTGCTGCGCTCTACTGACAGTTCAAGCAACAATGGGTTACCACCTATCATGGACATAGAAGAGGTTAAGGAAGAAGGTCTACACACGTACCGACACATAAAGACACGTAAAGACACATAAAGACACGTTAAGACACATAAAGACACGTACCGACACGGACGCAGCACTGATGATGGCAAACAGCATACTGTAGCCGACGACCCACGCCCAAGCCTTGAGCACGTTCTCCTGCAATGGCAGAAGGCGGCATTGTTACGACATTTCGGTTCATTCTAAACGGATTTCAATGCATTTCATACATACAGCTTAAGTTAACATATTGATACCGAGAAAATGAAAAATACTCCAAGCTTGGTTTTATGATGTTTTTTACATACAGTAAGTTTAACACACGCACGCACGCATGCACGCACGCATGCACACACGCACACACGCACGCACGCACACTCAACTTGCACCTACGATTAAATTATTAGAATGTTCGTAGACTCGCTCGCAGGGATAGCCTTAGAAGCACATACGTGGAAGTAACCTTCGGCCTTTCGCCACTTGACCTGTCCGATGACGTAGATGGTCTGGTGCAGTAGGATGCCCACAAGTCCGGTGATGATACCAATAAGTCCCATCATCAGCCAACGATCCCAATCCAACCTGCATAGCATTAGTATCATTAAAGGTACATCCTCAATGTGTATCATTAAAGGTACATCCTCAATGTGTATCATTAAAGGTACATCCTCAATGTGTATAATTAAAGGTACATCCTCAATGTGTATCATTAAAGGTACATCCTCAATGTGTATCATTAAAGGTACATCCTCAATGTGCATCATTAAAGGTACATCCTCAATGTGTATCATTAAAGATACATCCTCAATGTGCATCATTAAAGGTACATCCTCAATGTGTATCATTAAAGATACATCCTCAATGTGTATCGTTAAAGGTACATCCCTCAATGTGCATCATTAAAGATACATCATCAATGTGTATCATTAAAGGTACATCATCAATGTGTATCACTAAAGGTACATCCTCGATGTGTATCATTAAAGGTACATCCTCAATGTGTATCATTAAAAGTACATCCTCGATGTGTATCATTAAAGGTACATCCTCAATGTGTATCATTAAAGGTACATCCTCAATGTGTATCATTAAAGGTACATCCTCAATGTGTATCATTAAAGACACATCATCAATGTGTATCATTAAAGGTACATCCTCAGTGTGTATCATTAAAGGTACATCCTCAGTGTGTATCATTAAAGATACATCATCAATGTGTACCATTAAAGGTACATCCTCAATGTGTATCGTTAAAGGTACATCCTCAATGTGCTTCATTAAAGATACATCATCAATGTGTATCATTAAAGGTACATCCTCAATGTGTATCATTAAAGGTACATCCTCAATGTGATTTTTCGCTCGTCTCATTTCGTCATTTCGCGAAATATTGAACCTCTTTAGTATCCGCTGAGCTAGTTCGTTTGTACAAATTTTTAACAATCAGACTAATTATTATATTATTTTTGATCAGATCAGATAAAAATTCGTGTCTTTCAAAGTGCACTATTCGGTCTTTAGAATTCAACAATACACTTTGAATTTCACTCCAAGCGACTATGTCTGGACAGACAAAAGCGCGACTTTTGTGGGAAGCATTAAGCCATGTTTCAATCAGCCAGCCAGTCCGCTGACGAAAACCCGAGACACGGACGAAATACTCTGAGATGAGACAAGTTTCTTGTGAGGTAAACAATGTATAATTTAACAAGCCAAGAAACCGGAATTCCTACGCATTCAATGATGTTTCTATTAATTTCGTTTTCGTCTGTTTCCGGGCATTTATATTACTGAGTGACTGGACGAAACTGTTCTGACTTCGGACTGCAGAACGTGGATCTAACCCCGGTTGACTTGACTGCGTGTCCCACATTGCACCACTGGCGCTGTGTTCATACACTCTAATCATAGTTATCTTAGTTGTCTATGTAAGTTAATTACCTAACAAATTCGGCTAACTGAATACGCAGTGTATATTAACCAACATTATGGAAATTGACTGTGTTAACGGTAAATTAATTCAATAGGGGTAACAATATTTTGACGTATTTAGTGATTCTGTTGAATTGTAGTAATTAATATTATGCATGTTCACAACAGCGCTGCGTACAACGACTGGATGCGTTGGTCGCGTAACATCGATTGTTGAATGGTTTAATTTGTTTTCCACCATTACAACCTAGTTTAAAATCTGCATTTTCATAACTATATTGATCAGCTTCTCGATTGATAGGTATTTTGAGCAGTTTTGCTTGTGGCCAATATTTTGTGAATAAACCATCGCATACTGTTTCAATATGTTGCAATAAGTTCGCAATTAGTTGGTTTATAACAAAAATGCATTATTGGAAAAAATAATCCTAGAAAAATGCTCATATTACCCGAAGAGACGGGTAATATGAGCATGCGTGTAAACTGTTTGTATGCAGGTTTTATAAATACTGTGTAAAAGTAATGTCTAGTGGTCTAGTTGGTGTTTATAATTATTGAATATACATATGAAAATATATCAACAATAACACAATTTTGCTACAAGATTAACAATTTATTGTTTTATTTAAAAATGTAGATAAGCATCGAACTCTTAACTTGAAACCAAGTAGTGCCTGGACACACGATTGACAAGTGACGCTGTTGTCGTCTAGAATACCGCGCTTTTTGGCACACGATTTATAAAACCAATAACAGCATAGTTTGCACTGAATCCAATCTTCGTTTGTCTTTGGATCACTTCTGCTGCCAACATCCAAGCTACATTTATGGCATTAGTTCTTAGATTCTACGATTCTAACTTTTCTATTTCGAACATTTTTCTTTTGACAATGTTCTTCATTTAGGTGACTTCTTTGTTGTGCTTTTGGCATCACTTTACATCACTTTTGGCATCACTTTACATCACTGTGAACTTGTTACTATTTCTGAATGCGCAACTCTCCGTTTTCTGGTTGCCCCATCTCTACCAGTCAACTTTGGCATGGTATGTTTTGGCGAACCAATGAAATCTTTAAAAGATGAGTCGACAACTTCTAGGTCGCTGGGCGTTGAAGGCTCCGGCTACCTCCTTGCATACTTCTAGGTCGCTGGGCGTTGAAGGCTCCGGCTACCTCCTTGCATACTTCTAGGTCGCTGGGCGTTGAAGGCTCCGGCTACCTCCTTGCATACTTCTAGGTCGCTGGGCGTTGAAGGCTCCGGCTACCTCCTTGCATACTTCTAGGTCGCTGGGCGTTGAAGGCTCCGGCTACCTCCTTGCATACTTCTAGGTCGCTGGGCGTTGAAGGCTCCGGCTATGTCCTTGCATACGCTTGTGGGTCATCATCATCAAACAAATTTGCAATCAATATATTTTGCTATACATTATGCCGATATGAAATTGCATCATCGCATTCTTACGAAGTCGCCAAAATGTCAATACAATTTATGACCCCATATCACATCATAGAAAATAACCCGTCTATAGGATACAAATGGATTTTGACTGTGCGTGCTTGTGTGTCTGTCTGTGAGACTTTTTGGTGAACATCAGCGGTAAAAGAAAGCATCGTGTGATACCTGAAATCGAGTTAAACATTATTTCAGGCGGGATAGAAGGCTTCTATGGAATACGTCGCATATTGAATGACGGGCTCTATAGTACAATTTACGTACTGAGCAATCGTTGGTGGCTGTGGTTCAGGCAGGTCACCCGCAGACGTAGCATTTGGCTGTGGTTCAGGCGGGTCATCAGCAGACGTAGCATTCAGCTGTGGATCGGGCAGGTCACCAGAAGACGTAGCATTCAGCTGTGGATCAGGCAGGTCACAAGAAGACGTAGCATCCAGCTGTGGATCAGGCAGGTAACCAGAAGACGTAGCATTCAGCTGTGGATCAGGCAGGTCACAAGAAAACGTAGCATTCAGCTGTGGATCGGGCAGGTCACCAGAAGACGTAGCATTTAGCTGTGGATCAGGCAGGTCACCAGAAGACGTAGCATTCAGCTGTGGATCAGGCAGATCACCAGAAGACGTAGCATTCAGCTGTGGATCAGGCAGGTCACAAGAAGACGTAGCATTCAGCTGTGGATCGGGCAGGTCACCAGAAGACGTAGCATTCAGCTGTGGATCAGGCAGGTCACAAGAAGACGTAGCATTCAGCTGTGGATCGGGCAGGTCACCAGAAGACGTAGCATTCAGGTGTGGATCAGGCAGGTCACAAGAAGACGTAGCATTCAGCTGTGGATCAGGCAGATCACCAGAAGACGTAGCATTCAGCTGTGGATCAGGCAGGTCACAAGAAGACGTAGCATTCAGCTGTGGATCGGGCAGGTCACCAGAAGACGTAGCATTCAGCTGTGGATCAGGCAGGTCACAAGAAGACGTAGCATTCAGCTGTGGATCAGGCAGGTCACCAGAAGACGTAGCATTCAGCTGGGGTTTAGGCAGGTCACCAGCAGACGTAGCATTCTGCTATAGATGAGGCAGTTCAGCAGCGGGATCTGGTTTATCCGTCACATCGGCCGCGGCAAAATCGTCATCAGAGAAGATGTGCGGGTTGAAGGGATTTATCCCACACTTCAGGAAACCACTGACTGCATTGCTCACAGTAATGACTTTGGTGTATGCCGATCTAAAGAGGGTTGCTATATGCAATTCTGTAACCGAACAGCCCGGGTGTTGGCGCAACCAAATTTGTACTTCTCTGTTGTAATTCGCCTTTTTTGAATTAGAAGAGGTTCTTCGACAGGTTGATGTTATAAGATAACTGTACAACAACTTCAATGCAACTAACCATGGAAAATATTCACAAGATCGTTGGCGCGCACGAGTTGCAGACGACGTCATCCACGAAAAACACAGACGGCACCACCTGAAAATGTTGGCTTAGGCCACAGGGTGGGTGCTCATAATAATCGCTATGATCATAATACCCGACTTTACCCTATAAGTTTTACTCGAGAAACTGGATATGCCTGGACAGTATGGCAACACCATAATATTTACTTTAACAATTCAGACTGTAATCAACAAGGTGTTGTATTTCTGGTCAGATTCGATAGTCCACTACATGGCGCCAGTTCACCCGGTCAAGAGCCATATGTGCTGTGTTGTTCCATGCCACTTCCTCCCACGGGGCCACGGTTACCCCCACCCTTGTTTCCTATGTATCTACTCCGTTAACTTCCCCGTTCATCAACTGTCCTCCCCGTTGTCTCCTTCGTCCCAATGGGCTAGACGCGGTTCCCCGACATCGTTCCGCAGGTTCACGTACAAAACACTACCGAACACCTGTTGTCTGCCTCTCTCTGTACGTCACTCAGTGGTCGATCCGTTCCATCCTCTCTCTGTACGTCACTCAGTGGTCGATCCGTTCCATCCTGCACTTCGTAGTTCGTGTATGTGTGAGACGACTTACGCTCTCCTTGAAGTTTGGAGTCAAAGGCGCTTGGTGTCAAAACCGCTCAGCCGCTACAGCGTACCCTTGGACATCACGCTGCAGTTCACGCGGCAGGTCAACACGACCGAGACAAGACGTCGGTCTCTACGAATATATTCCCATTATTTCGGATTTTGCCGAAAGCCTCGGGAGCGCCTTTCGCATCTCATCTAGCATTCTCTCCCGTTGTCTCCGGCTACACTTAGCGGTGCCACTAAGTAGACAAAGAGATCAACCTCTTCACGCATTGGCCATCAGCGTTGTACACAATCAATCGGCTCTATTAAATCCCCGATAATTGCATCAACGTGGACTTTGACAAGCTGATGCAAAGTCTACGTATCCCTGCCTTGGTGGAGATCTGCTGACATCCGCTGGTGGAGATCTGTCAGATCATTACTGAGTAAATTATAAATAATTTAAATCGTTACCCATTTGGTCAGCTCCAATGAGACATAATGAACTGAACAGACACGCTTACCTGACGACTTTTGTTATTGAATAAATTATGTCAATTCACCATTGTTTGGTTTCATGTACGGTGGCCTCTCTCTCTCTCTCTCTCTCTCTCTCTCCCTCTCTCTCTCCCTCTCTCTCTCTCTCTCTCTCTCACTCTCTCTCTCTCTCTCTCTCTCACTCTCTCTCTCTCTCTCTCTCTCTCTCTCACTCTCTCTCTCTCTCTCTCTCTCTCTCTCTCTCTCTCTCTCTCTATATATATATATATATATATATATATATATATATATATATATATATATATATATATATATATATATATATATATACATATATAATTATATATATATATATATATATATATATATATATATACATATCTAATTATATATATATATATATATATATATATATATATATATATACATATATAATTATATATATATATGCATATATAATTATATATACATATACATATATAATTATATATATATATATATATATATATATATATATATATATATACATATATATATATACATATATATATATATATATATATATATATATATATATATATATATATATATATATATATATATATATATATATATATATATATATATATATACATATATAACTCCGCCATGGTCGGTCCCAAGCCCGGCTGAGAAAGGAGGAGGGTTGGGCGTGGGGCTAGCACCCCCACCCTGTAAAGAAACCCAACGCTACAGAAACATTCACAACAAATAAAACTACGACGTCTGTCCTGGAAGAGGAAGGGCCTGGTTTACCAGGGCGCATGAAGTGTTGCGGTCAAAGCCGAAAGGAAGCCACAATGCCGACTACTCTTCTTTCGACCAGGAAAAGTTTAAACATCGGCACATGGAATGTACGAACAATGTACGAGGCGGGGAAAACTGCCCAAGTGGCAGCAGAAATGCGGAGATTCAACCTCGCTCTACTCGGACTCTGCGAAACCCGATGGACCCAGTCAGGACGACTGCGACTAACAACAGGAGAGATTATACTATACTCCGGACACGAGGAAGATGATGCCCCTCACTCAGAGGGGGTTGCCCTCTTATTGGGGAAGGAGGCACAGAGAGTACTTATTGGCTGGGAAGCCAGAGGACCGAGGTGCATAACAGCATCCTTTAGAACAAAGAACAACAGGATTAAAATGAACATAGTGCAGTGCTACGCCCCAACCAACGACAGGACTGACGAAACCAAAGATGAATTCTACAACCAACTCCTTGATATCATGAGCAATTTAGGGGATAAAAACATCAACCTGATTATGGGGGATTTCAATGCAAAGATTGGATCGGACAACCAAGGATATGAAAATGTGATGGGGGTTCATGGGCTGGGTGTGTTGAATGACAATGGGGTGCGGTTTGTGAATGCCTGTGCAATAAACAACATTGTGATTGGGGGAAGTGTGTTCACACACAAAAGAATACATATGGCGACATGGGTATCTCCTGACCAAGTCACTGAAAATAAGATAGACCACATCGGCATAAACAAAATGTTTATAAGATCGCTACAAGACGTGCATGTGAAGAGAGGTCTGACGTTGCGTCTGATCACCACCTAGTAACAGCCAAGCTAAAACTCAAGCTAAGAAGAAATGGAGTAGAACAAGAAAGACGAAAGGCAAGATATAATGTGGATTTCCTGAAGGATCCAAGCACAGCAGAAGAATTTAAAGTCGCATTAGCTAATAGATTCAAAGTCCTGCAAGAACTCTATGATGAAGATGAGGGAGTAGACATCAACAGCCAATGGAGTCTTATCAAGGATGCAGTAAACACCACATGCGAAGGGATAATTGACAGAAGGAAACCCCAACAGAAAGACTGGATTTCAATTTCACTGGAAACAATGAGGAAATTACAGACCAGAAGAGAAAAGAAGGAAGCAGTCAACAGCAGCCGTTAAGGGCGGCAAAGGTAATAGCTAAGAAAGAGCACACAGCAGCAAATAGAGAGGTGAAGAAAAGTGTCAAAACAGACAAAAGGAACTTCGTGGAGGGACTTGCACAAGAGGCAGAAAAGGCAGCAGCTAGCAGAAACATGAAGCAACTTTACGATACAACAAGGAAGTTAGCTGGAAAGTTTAAGAAATCAGAGCGGCCAATCAGAGAAAAAAATGGGAGCGTCCTGATGGGGGCAGACAAACAGCTTAACAGGTGGGCAGAGCATTTTGAAGAGCTGCTTAATAGACCAGCACCGCATAATCAACCAGACATCCAATCAGCTGAGACAGATCTCCCAATAGACTGTAATAAACTCACAAGAGAAGAGATAAAAAAAGGCAATCGCACATATGAAAAATGGGGAAGTAGCAGGCCCTGATGGTATCCCTGCAGAAGTAGCAGGCCCTGATGGTATCCCTGCAGAAGTAGCAGGCCCTGATGGTATCCCTGCAGAAGTAGCAGGCCCTGATGGTATCCCTGCAGAAGTAGCAGGCCCTGATGGTATCCCTGCAGAAGTAGCAGGCCCTGATGGTATCCCTGCAGAAGTAGCAGGCCCTGATGGTATCCCTGCAGAAGCACTAAAGGCAGTTGTAAATACTTCAGTAGAAATGCAGTACAGTCTTTTTGAGGAGATCTGGGAAAAAGAAGAAATTCCAGCAGAATGGAAGGAAGTTACCTTATCAAGATTCCCAAGAAAGGAGACCTGAGCCGCTGTGATAACTACAGAGGAATCACGGTGTTTCAGTACCTGGGAAGATTCTAAAAAGAATAATCCTAGAGAGAATGAAAGGCAAAGTGGACCAAACTTTGCGTGAACAGCAAGCAGGCTTCAGGTAGGACAGATCGTGTACTGACCAGACTGCAACACTGCGAATCATAGTGGAACAATCCATCGAATGGAACTCATCCCTATACATCAACTTTGTTGATTACGAGGAAGCCTTTGACAGTGTGGACAGGGAGTCATTCATGAAGGTCAACTTACAAAGAACTTTGAGGTTAGGACGGGGGTGAGACAGGGATGCTTACTGTCACCATTCCTCTTCATTCTAGTCATAGACTGGGTCATGAAAACAGCAACCAAGGAGAAACGAAATGGAATTCAGTGAATGATGCTGACCCAACTTGATGACCTGGACTTTGCGGATGACCTTGCACTCCTGTCTCACAGCCATAGGCAGATGCAGGACAAAACAACAGAACTGGCATTGATTTCAGCACAGGTTGGGTTGAAAATCAACAAAAGGAAAACAAAAATCCTGAGAACAAATGCTACATGCGAAACACCAATCATGCTTGAGGGAGAGACACTGGAAGAGGTCAAAGATTTCAGATATCTAGACAGCATAGTGGATACGCATGGAGGGACAGAGGCTGACGTAAAGAAAAGGATCAGCAAAGCAAGGGTAGCTTTCCACCTGTTGAGAAATGGAGAAACCACAAAAATACATTTGTTTAACACAAATGTAAAGTCCGTGTTGCTGTACGGAGCGGAAACGTGGCGAATAAACAAGACCACGCTGATAAGGATCCAGACATTTGTCAACCATTGCCTGAGAAGAATTCTCCGGATACACTGGATGGACAGGGTGAGCAACAAAGACCTCTGGGATAGAACACACCAAGCCCAAATAGAGATAGAGATCCTTAAGAGGAGATGGGGATGGCTTGGCCACACCTTGAGAAAGCCAAGCACAAACATAACCAGACAGGTCCTGACATGGAACCCCCAAGGCAAGAGAAAGAGGGGGAGACCAAAAAACACCTGGCGGCGTGACCTCGAGGCAGACATCAAGCAAACAGGGAATGGCTGGCAACAACTGGAGAGGATTGCCCAAGACAGGAGGCGCTGGAGAAATGTTGTGGATGGCCTATGCTCCAGGAGGAGTTAAGGGCCTAAGTAAGTAAGTAAGTAAGTAAATATATATATATATATATATATATATATATATATATATATATATATTATAATATATGTGTATTTCTATAATATATTATTATATATTATGTAACCAGACAACGTTATAATTATATATTATGTAACCAGACAACGTTTCTCCAAGAATCAATTGTAACTGTAATGTCAATGGTACTGCGCGGAACGAAAACAAGAAAACAGTATCTTCCTATTAAGTTGACTGATGTCAAGTTGTCTTCGTTGACAGACATGTTCGTCTCTGTCAGAATGGCAGCTTTAGTTTCTAGAAACGTCAACATGTTTGTTTTTCCATCAGTTTCAAGTTTCTGTGATCCCATCAAGAAATACACACACTTCTACACTGGGAGAAACATAACACCTTACATTAGGCGTTGTACACACATCGGAGGTTGATTCGGGAGAGAGCCTTTGGCCTGATAGTGACAGTCGCCGACGGGATATATGATCGCATCCGAGGTTAACACGACTTCAGCCGACAGACACGCTTTCAACAAAATCAATGTTTATTGCCCCGTTCGCTGATACCATACACCGTATATGATTAGATTAATTCCTGTCAAGGTTGTGGATTCACATCACACGGAGGCCTCCGAGGAGGAGCTTAATTAGCAATGGTGTTCCGTCGAGCGCCAGCGAAACGAAAAAGAGCCAGTCGTGCTCTCTAGCGTCTATGGCACCGATACAAGCCGGTAGCGTTGTGACGTCAGTGTCGGATTAACCATGAAAAGTGGTACACTCCTACCTGCCCCCACAAAAGGCCCCCCCACAAAATCCATCATAATCCATCTGATTAGCCGCTTAGACTCTCTTCGCTTCCCTGGAATCGGACTCCGACATCTGTTCAACTTCTGTGCTGTAGTTGCCGCAAGTGATGTAGGGCAAACATTGTGAAGAGAACGTCAGATAATACTGACGTGAAGGTTGTGACATAACTATATTAGTAAGGCCATCTAGTGTATTACTTCTGTGTTAATATTAACTCTCTATGTTAATCTAGCGCGCACGAAAATCAGTGTATGTAATGTGTGTGTTACATCCATAGTCAATACCAAGTGTATCGATCTTCGTCTTTCGCGAACTCGGTAAGGCCCCCCCCACAGTGTCTGCACCAGCCCCCCCTACATTATTAATCCGTCCTTTGATACCTCTTTTAATAACGTGTTTTTCAATGTGACTGTCTGATGTCCACGTTACACTCCAATGTGACAATGTAGATTCATATGACGACATAAGCACGGACTGTCAAACCTACACGCAGTCTCTGTCTGTCCACAAACCAACACGCAGTCTCTGTCTGTCCACAAACCTACACGCAGTCTCTGCCTGTCCACAAACCTACACGCAGTCTCTGTCTGTCCACAAACCTACACGCAGTTTCTGCCTGTCCACAAACATGCACGCAGTCTCTGTCTATCCACAAACCTACACGCAGTCTCTGTCTGTCCACAAACCTACACGCAGTCTCTGCCTGTCCACAAACCTACACGCAGTCTCTGCCTGTCCACAAACCTACACGCAGTATCTGCCTGTCCACAAACCTACACGCAGTCTCTGCCTGTCCACAAACCTACACGCAGTCTCTGTCTGTCCACAAACCTACATGCAGTCTCTGCCTGTCCACAAACCTACACGCAGTCTCTGTCTGTCCACAAACCTACACGCAGTCTCTGCCTGTCCACAAACCTACACGCAGTCTCTGTCTGTCCACAAACCTACACGCAGTATCTGCCTGTCCACAAACCTACACGCAGTCTCTGTCTGTCCACAAACCTACACGCAGTATCTGCCTGTCCACAAATCTACACGCAGTCTCTGCCTGTCCACAAACCTACACGCAGTCTCTGTCTGTCCACAAACCTACACGCAGTCTCTGCCTGTCCACAAACCTACACGCAGTCTCTGTCTGTCCACAAGCCTACACGCAGTCTCTGCCTGTCCACAAACCTACACGCAGTCTCTGTCTGTCCACAAACCTACACGCAGTCTCTGTCTGTCCACAAACCTACACGCAGTCTCTGTCTGTCCACAAACCTACACGTAGTCTCTGTCTGTCCACAAACCTATACGCAGTCTCTGTCTGTCCACAAACCTACACGCAGTCTCTGTCTGTCCACAAACCTACACGCAGTCTCTGCCTGTCCAAACGCTAGTCTAAAAAAAGAGACTAGCTTATCGATCGCACGTGTCTCCTGTCGTCCGCACAGTTCTGGTTTAGACAACGGATTAATCCGGGACTTTACTGCGGACAGCGGGACTTGTGATCACATTTGTGTATGTGACGACGACGACGATGATGACATTCTTACGTACCGCCTCATCCGAATAATTATTACCGTGAACTGGCGTTTTAAGAAGTTTACGTATAAACACTTCCATGATCTCCAATTATTCTCTCTAAGACAAAAAAAAATATTTTGATTATGTAAATTGCGCGAACTAAGAAATGATTAGCTAAATGCTAAACGTAATTAATCGTGATCATAATGGTTACGCCGATAGATTTAGTATCGGCCAAAAATATTATGTTATGTTGGATTCAGCGTGTTCCGTTGGTTGGTGGCGTTCTTGACCGGATCGACTGACCTCAGGCGGCCATTTAAGTGTCTCTGCTGAGAAAATTACTTTCACGCTTGCAACAGTCAAGGTCAGAGACCACAGTGCGTTTTCCCATTGGTGGCCGTGTTAACGTTTTGTCTGATTATAAGAAAACTGGACCATAAAAAAATCAGAAAAAAAGTCATAGCTACCGCCATCATGTCATTAATATTCTGAGTTTCGTCAAAATTACATACCTGCAGTTGCAAACGCGCCTACCCTGAAAATGGGCAGTTTTTTCCAAATATTAATGTCACCACCAAAATACCTACGCGTCTTCGAATCCATTTCATACTGTAACATCTCACTGCCACATCTCACTGCCCATCTCACTGCCACATCTCACTGTCACATCTCACTGTCACATCTCACTGCCACATCTCACTGCCACATCTCACTGTCACATATCACTGCCACATCTCACTGCCACATCTCGCTGTCACATCTCACTGTCACATCTCACTGCCACATCTCACTGTCACATCTCACTGCCACATCTCACTGTCACATCTCACTGTCACATCTCACTGCCACATCTCACTGCCACATCTCACTGTCACATATCACTGCCACATCTAACTGCCACATCTCGCTGTCACATCTCACTGCCACATCTCACTGTCACATCTCACTGCCACATTTCACTGCCACATCTCACTGCCACATCTCACTGCCACATCTCACTGTCATATATCACTGCCACATCTCACTGCCAAAGGTTCGACATTTCGAACGTTCCAACTTTACTGGTTGAATACAGTTACTTCTTGGCAAATAAAATAACTGAAATTGGCTAAACATTTAGGCGCTACACTCATAACACTCCCGGAAGCCTAACTGCAAGCGTAAAGTCATTGTCATCACATACCACAGTTAGCATCCGTCCGCCATTAATCCACTCATAAAGAGTCCCTACGAAAATGAAGATTGCGCGTGACGAGTGAATTCTTTTCCGAGCACGTGTACATCGAATACGTTAGTGAAAATGTTAATGTTTTCTGTATCATCATTTAATTGCAAGTAATGAACAGGCGCTGGCCGCTCGCCCATCACTTCTCGGGCTATTCTGCAGAACGCACCAACATTTCTAAATCAGTCGCCGGGCTGCGTCGAAAGTGTCGGGTGTCTGCTTTGGGAGCGTTTATCTGAAAAACGAGTTATGTCATTGTTCCACTGAGCACAGGAAACGCTGTAATGTTGACTAATGTAAAATCAATGGTGGTCTAAACCCTGTTGATATGCTGAGACGCCAGTAGCCGCGACGCAGAAGTCTGCTTTGTAGTCGAACGTGTGATCGCTGGCGCGTGACGAGGCGAGATTATTAGAGTGTAAATTAGAGCTGCTATGTCGACGTTTACTACGCGGTCTATATACCGCCGATCGATGGCACTGCTCGAAGAGCAAGCAGTGCTACCTACAGATCTTCAGGACCGGCGTCGGGTTTTCGAACACTATTGGATTTGGTCCGCTGAAGGTGATACGAGTCCGTCTCTCCCCTCCCTCTCTTTCTCCCTCCCTCCCTCTCTCCCCTGTCTCTATCTCTTTCTCCCTCCCTCCCTTCCTACTCTCTCCATGCCTTCCTTTCTCCCACACTCCCTCACTCCACTCCCTCCCCCTCTTTCCCGTCTCTCCCCCCTCTCCCCCTCCCCTCTCTCACTGTGCGTTGCTAGACTAGGTGAGAAACACGAACAGACATATTGTCTAGGAACACAAGGCGAAATATCCGCTACGACGTCCTAATCGACCGGAAGTTGCAGATGCGAACTTTGCCCTCGTGTTCCGGGCGAAACTGTATTATTGATAGGGAGCTTCGACGTCATCCAACAGTTGTCTTACGTGGGCGTGCAGGCCGCAGCTATGTGTTAAGTTGTCTTACGTGGGCGTGCAGGCCGCAGCTATGTGTTAAGTTGCCTTACGTAGGCGTGCACGCCGCAGCTATGTGTTAAGGGTGACTTTTTTATGAGTGGATAAAAACCCGTCGGTTGTCAACATTTCAATTCGATGACAATAATTCGCCGAAATAGATGAAAACGTACGCTACAGACAATATTGATATTTTGAAGTTACTGGTAGCATTCGAGTAGTCACATTCCCATGTAAGTATTTCATGTGGCAAGAATTGTGAGTTGATTGATTATATATATATATATATATATATTTGTTTTTATTTATATATTATAGATATATATATTATATATATATATATATATATATATATATATATATATATATATATATATATATATATAGTCCCAGGGCACGCCTACAAAATCACAGTCACAAACTACGTTATATTATATATATATATATATATATATATATATATATATATATATACATATATATATATATATATATATATATATATATATATATATATATATATATATATATATATATACATATATATATATATATATATATATATATATATATATATATATATATATATATATATATATATATATATATATATATATATATATATAAATATATATATATATATATATATATATATATATATATATATATGTATATATATATATATATATATATATATATATATATATAATATAACGTAGTTTGTGACTGTGATTTTGTAGGCGTGCCCTGGGACTATATATATATATATATATATATATATATATATATATATATATATATATATAAATGAGAGAAGCCCCTGGTACGGGCCACAGGACGTCGACCCGCGGTCCTACCTGGCGGGCTGTCGCCGCAGCCATTCCTTGTAGACGGGCGAGTGACTCGGCAGATAGTCGAAGCTCTCGTGAGAGAAGAGAATCTCCCGCTCCTTCTGCGTGTAGCGATGATTCGTGTAGACGCTCTCGAATCCTCGGCCCTGCCACAGACAACTCGATGTCAACGTACAGCGTAATACTTTCTCACCGTGTGTGTGTGTATGTGTGTGTGTGTGTGTGTGTGTGTGTGTGCGTGCGTGCGTGCGTGCGTGCGTGCGTGCGTGCGTGCGTGCGTGCGTGCGTGCGTGCGTGCGTGCGTGCGTGCGTGCGTGCGTGCGTGTGTGTTGCATTAAGTGAATAATTAAACGCACAAACACATTGTGTCCGATAGGAATGAATTTAAACTCTGAGAATAAATTTCTTAAGCGTGAACCATGAACAAATAATAATAGTAGATTCGTGATTACTTCTTGAGCTCACTTTTGACAAGTAGGGAATGCCAAAATTTAAATATATAGCATAATATACGGTATGTCGAAGGCGTATCGCGATACGCATCGCACAGAAAGATACCGAATATACCAATACACTGGTAATATCGCGCAACACTAGTCGGGAGTGTTTAAGGAGATACGTGGCCTGCAGGCAAGTGCCTACGGGAACGTTCATTGGTAATCATGTTCAATGTACATCGGAAGTGCCTATACGGGAACGTTCATTGGTAATCATGTTCAATGTACATCGGAAGTGCCTACGGGAACGTTCATTGGTAATCATGTTCAATGTACATCGGAAGTGCCTATACGGGAACGTTCATTGGTAATCATGTTCAATGTACATCGGAAGTGCCTACGGGAACGTTAATTGGTAATCATGTTCAATGTACATAGGAAGTGCCTACGGGAACGTTCATTGGTAATCATGTTCAATGTACATCGGAAGTGCCTACGGGATCGTTAATTGGTAATCATGTTTTGTACTTTAATGGTAGTCATATTTAATATAAACTGGAAGTACATACGGGCACAGTTTGTACTTTAATGGTAGTCATATTTAATATAAACTGGAAGTACCTACGGGCACACTTTGTACTGTAATGGTAGTAATTTTTACTATAAACTGGAAGTACCTACGGGCACACTTTGTACGGTAATGGTAGTCATGTTTAATATGAATGGGGTGTAGATCTACTTTAATGGTAGTCATGTTTAATATGAATGGGGTGTAGATCTAATTTAATGGTAGTCATGTTTAATATGAATGGGGTGTAGATCTACTTTAATGGTAGTCATGTTTAATATGAATGGGGTGTAGATCTACTTTAATGGTAGTCATGTTTAATATGAATGGGGTGTAGATCTACTTTAATGGTAGTCATGTTTAATATGAATGGGGTGTAGATCTACTTTAATGGTAGTCATGTTTAATATGAATGGGGTGTAGATCTACTTTAATGGTAGTCATGTTTAATATGAATGGGGTGTAGATCTACTTTAATGGTAGTCATGTTTAATATGAATGGGGTGTAGATCTACTTTAATGGTAGTCATGTTTAATATGAATGGGGTGTAGATCTACTTTAATGGTAGTCATGTTTAATATGAATGGGGTGTAGATCTACTTTAATGGTAGTCATGTTTAATATGAATGGGGTGTAGATCTACTTTAATGGTAGTCATGTTTAATATGAATGGGGTGTAGATCTACTGTAATGGTAGTCATGTTTAATATGAATGGGGTGTAGATCTACTTTAATGGTAGTCATATTTAATATAAACTGGAAGTACATACGGGCACAGTTTGTACTTTAATGGTAGTCATATTTAATATAAACTGGAAGTACCTACGGGCACACTTTGTACTGTAATGGTAGTAATTTTTACTATAAACTGGAAGTACCTACGGGCACACTTTGTACGGTAATGGTAGTCATGTTTAATATGAATGGGGTGTAGATCTACTTTAATGGTAGTCATGTTTAATATGAATGGGGTGTAGATCTACTTTAATGGTAGTCATGTTTAATATGAATGGGGTGTAGATCTACTTTAATGGTAGTCATGTTTAATATGAATGGGGTGTAGATCTACTTTAATGGTAGTCATGTTTAATATGAATGGGGTGTAGATCTACTGTAATGGTAGTCATGTTTAATATGAATGGGGTGTAGATCTACTTTAATGGTAGTCATGTTTAATATGAATGGGGTGTAGATCTACTTTAATGGTAGTCATGTTTAATATGAATGGGGTGTAGATCTACTAGCGGGTTACACGTTGTACACGACATTTGCAAAGTCAACTCGTTTCACGTGATATATATCTCGCGGCATTGTACAACGACTGTAGGATGGTTATGTGCAGTGCCTGCGTAAACAATGCGGACAAAACAATACGCGTTTTCAACAAGCAGTAATATAGCATGTGGCCAGATTTTACAGAGCCAGGTTAGTCGGAGTCATGTATGTGTGAAATGAAATCTCCCCCACACAAGTACAACTGCTGTTGCATGCTAGTGAGTACGATATGAGCACCATAAACCACCAGAGATTACAAGGGAATGTCGTCGAATAGCTGCTGAATATTTTAGCAGTCAGAAATTAAATCAGGACGGCTAATATATTGAGTTACAAAAGAAACGCGAATATTTTGCCATCAGTTTTTGTCGTGACTCATTAAACTCGCCGGATTTGTTTTCGCAGCATGACGATGTGATGTCTCAATCAAGTCGAAAATCTCTTTGAATATTCGTGTTTTTGTTCCTTTTCAGTATTATATATTCACGTGTTGCTGTAGTGCCCTTCCAGTGCGTAGACAAGTGCATGTGGGCGTGTGTGCGTGTGAGATTAGTGGGTGCACTGGAAACACAAAACGTTTCCCTATATCGAGATAAATGGAGCGATTTACCTAATAGGTTAAAGAGGCAGCTAAACACTCGATTGCGGACAAACGGATATCAACAATCCCAGGACATCGTGGCCAAGCACTTGTGCAGCGCGTTAATATTTAATGGCGTCGAGGACGAAAGTCAACTCGTGTCGAAAGCCGTTGTTAATATAGCGTCAGGCAAGCAAGCCGTTGGCCAACTTCGAGGCAAGCCGTTGTTAATATAGCGTCAGGCAAGCAAGCCGTTGGCCAACTTCGAGGCAAGCCGTTGTTAATATAGCGTCAGGCAAGCAAGCCGTTGGCCAACTTCGAGGCAAGCCGTTGTTAATATAGCGTCAGGCAAGCAAGCCGTTGGCCAACTTCGAGGCAAGCCGTTGTTAATATAGCGTCAGGCAAGCAAGCCGTTGGCCAACTTCGAGGCAAGCCGTTGTTAATATAGCGTCAGGCAAGCAAGCCGTTGGCCAACTTCGAGGCAAAACATGAATTCAACGTCAACTGTGATGTATTTATGGCTGGGATAACTACATCGATGATACCGATAACAATTATGATGCAACATACATTTACGTGACGCAACATTGATACAAAGGACTACGCACGAAACCAGAAATATACATTCATGACGTTTAATGTTTCTATCAGTACATTATTAGCAGCTATAATCGGAAACTACACACGCACGCACGCACGCACGCACGCACGCACGCACGCACGCACGCACGCACGCACGCACGCACGCACGCACGCACGTGCGCTCGCACACACACTTTACCTTAGCTGAACCGCACCATCTTCAGAAACATTAGAAATTATACTTTATGACGGTGCATGGCTTCCCTTCGGTCTTGAGCTGTTTCAACAAATTCACAATCTTGCCACGTGATGTTGCAACATCTAATTACACCAATTTGTTCTCAAGCCAATGCCTGCGTTAGCAACTCAAAGGTAATTTATCATTGCGAGTGCTCGCTAGCATGCACGGAATGTAATGCATTAAAAAACCTGATTGCGAGAACTGCCAACAGAAATTCATGGGTTTTCAACTAGCAGTATTGATGTGTTAGTGTTATTGCTTGGCAAAATCAATATGCATCGTTGGCATGTTTATTTCGTACATTATTCTTTCGTACATTATTCTCCACGATTTCACCAAATATGTTAACTAGCATTTTTATTATTTTATTATTGATATATTAAATGGATGTTTTGGCAGAAAATAAACGGGACACCAATTGTTTAATTCATAAAATAATATTTTGGATACTGTGACCGAGAGTTATATGAAATCTTAATGTAGCGTAATTCGTTCATGAAAGTGATATATTAATGCAATACCGCTAAATTAATAGCGTAATCCTAATTACGTCAGACAATTGCCCTGACTTGACGGTTGTAATCTCCGTGTAAACAAGTGATATACCGCGCGTGCAAAACGCCTTGCCAATATATATTGGCAAGTTAAATAAATAATTAAATAAAACGACTAATCACTACTGCGGAACAGTGGTTGTAATTAATTAACATTTGCAAAGGATCAGTGTAGTTTGGATATCAGGAAGCACTCGTTCTCACAGAGGACAATACATGAATGGAACAAATTGTCTACGGACTGTGTAACTGCTAGCAGCGTGAATATGTTTAAAAACAAGGTTGACACATATCTCAGGGGGGCGGGTTATACGTAGAACAAAAAAACTTGCCTTCTGGGCCTTTGTCTTGGATGGCAATCTTGTTAAACATTGTTAAAGGAGCGGCCACGCGCAAGTACAACAATAACCAGGCGTTTTCTGGCGTAACTGTTAAATTCACATTGTGCGTCATGCGTTGTGCATCGCGATCTACCCTTGCATAGCAGCCAACTGGATCATAAACGTCAAAATACTAAATAATGCAAACTCTATTTTAGTCAACCACCAATGTGGCGCACTGAATGTCCGTAGTCAGGCACGATTCGTCATTGTGGTTCCAAGCGGAATAATTGGTCGACGATATGTTTCGGTAAATTTCATCATAAAGGTAGAGGTAATTGTTTTAGTCGACTTCTCTGGAAAGCATTGAGCCACGCCACAAAATGCGCGAAGAAAATGCATTCCTTTATATCCAGATTATCCACCGTTTCGTAGCCAGGTACTCATTTATACAACTGAATGTGAATGAATGAACGAACTTGGCAAAACTTTTATACAACTGAATGTGAATGAATGAACGAACTTGGCAAAACTTTTATACAACTGAATGTGAATGAATGAACGAACTTGGCAAAACTTTTATACAACTGAATGTGAATGAATGAACGAACTTGGCAAAACTTCGAAACTGCAGCGAGGATTCGAACCCCGGCTCTCATGAATAAGAATCTAACATTCTAACCACTGTCATCGGGCTGAACATTAGATATCCAAAAGCTGGAATCAGCTGTTATGAATTATTACGGTAGCTAGACTCCCTGCCAAGAACAAACATAGGCACCACGGAGACGGCTAGACCAGGCGAGGTTATTATAATGGCTGTTTTCGAGGTAGACCAGGATTGTTATTCCTTGATTTTGATCCTTATCCAAAGACTGTTCCCCAAAGCACCAGCGTTGGCGATCCCAATGGTATGAGATGTTGCTCGCGGCGTCCGGGTGTCTTCAATGGTTGTGTTCACGTCTTCCGAGAATTGTCCTTGAGATGTTAACGATGTATGGAAGCAGGATATTCAGGTACGTCGTTCCCCAGAGATCCAGACACGTCTATCTCGGGAGATCCAGGCACGTCCCTGTTGAGTCGGGACTCGAGAGTTACTGGAAAGCAAGGCGAGCCCAAGGCTGTGGCAGGAGGACGCAAAAGCGGCAGGACTAAGCAACACAGTACCGCAGAATACATATTTTCATTAAGATCCTGTAATTACCATTGTTATGACATAGTTAACGATTTAGCTCACAAGTGAATGAAAGCTTCAGGAGACTCCACTGCATTTCCTACACCGACCACAAAACGATCGAATACGTGAGACAACCGGTGGATGTCCTCGCTGGAAAGCAAGAGCCCTTGTTGTCGACGGCGCAACGACGAAATCTCTCCTGGTTTGGCCACATCACCCGACTCAACACCATTTCAAATACCATCCTCCAAGGCACCCTGTAGGGCGAGAGAAGATAGGACCACCATAAAAAATGGCTGAATTATATACAAGAATGGAAAAAGCAAAGCTTGCCGACCCTGCTACTCACAGCGGAAGGCGGACAACACTGGCGAAGATTACGTGTGAATGGCACACCTACGATCGTCCCGGTCAAGGGATGAAAGTGAAAGTGAAAACGAAAGTGAAAGTGAAGATGGCAAACACATAAACAGAGGTTCATAAATAATGTAAAATATACGTATTGTTTCTTTTTTCTACCTGATTTTCAGTTATTTTCACTCGTCTCTTTCTTCTTGATCCTAGCTCCCTCGCCATTGAAGTTCCGCCTAGTCCAGGATCCCGACTTCCTTTTTGAACCCAAATTTGTGTAATATAATTTGACCGTGATATGTTTATGAATATCGATCTTGCGTTTCATCATCCAGTGTAAACACGATATTAGGAGCGAAACATTCAAATTAAACATTATATTAACACATTGTGGTTAATTAAAGAAGAACAGATATAGGTTATGTTATAATTATAACATAAATCAAACAAAAACGATCAGACTGTGTAACTTTAAAGGTGGAATACTATCTGAATACACACATTCGTGTTACCAGTCTACATCACCCAGGCACACCTTCGTGTTACCAGTCTACATCGCCCAGGACTCTCACTATATCTGTATTCTAAATTCACTAACTAGCGTCGCCGCTTACGCAAGACATTTTATTTTTCTTGAAATAAAGCTACATTTAGCCGACACCCACGAGACTGTTGTACATGTTCGAAGTGTCAGTGGTATTAAATATAGCCTGAATAAACAACACACAATCTGTGCATTTGCGATTAATAAATCGAAGCCGAATTTTATTTGCCCGGATGTAACTGAATAATTTCTTTGTGAAGCAGTTCACTGGTTGATTAAACAACCGGAACAACGTTTAGTTCCACTGGCCTACAACGATGTTTTTACAGGATTCAAATGGAATATCAATGCACATGTACCGGTCTGCCGACTCGTTAAGCATTATAAAACATTAACATTTTTATATATCAGCAAATATATTTATACCCTATACCTTTATGTATTCCACCTTCAATGATACGTCTCTAAGATGTACTTAAATATTCAACCGTGTGAAGGCTATCACTATTTTTTGTCACGATCATTATAAGTGCAACTTCTGCAGAAATCTGCCACATAAATCCACATATTTAATTCGTTATTCGCCGGTTCTGTTCTCACTAACGAATGCTTGCCCGAGTCTATGGCCACAGGATTGGCTGTAGTAACGCGATACTTGAAGCGCAGCTGTTCCGAAAGACGTAAATCAGTTTGACAGCGCGGTCAAAACACGTTTCAGGTTGCCGCTGATAATAGGAACCTGTTGTACATGGATGTCGCTTGACGTTAGCTGACCAATGACATTAATTGGCCAGCACGGTCACTAATTCACCGCTGTCGTCGGCTCCCATCAGATATTGCATTAATATTACAAAAGAACAAACCGCTATTGTGATTAGTGCGCAAGCCAGGCGCACTGGATAGCAGAACAACAGAGTGTGTCATTACAAAAGCTGTCTCTCCGAGAGACGTAGCCACCTTGTTGCTTATTCGGCAAAGGTGCAATCAGTAGGCGTGTTGCTCATTAATTAAGCAATTTCCGCAACTGTTGCCAATGCTGAATGAAAGAAGAAATCTGGATTAAAGCCAGTCTCGTGATTTCGAAAACAGGGCTCGGATGCATACAATCTCACGGGGATTTATGGGATGATTTATGAAAACCGCTACAGTTAAACACATTCTCTCAAGAGGGTTCGCATGGGATTTCTGATACATTTGACCGAGTATCTATATGTCGGGTTCGAATTTTCGCGCACATTTATAATGAACGCGAACCCTGGTCAAGGGTATATACCATTTCCCAACACCTCATGGCATGCGAACAATTTTGAAGTGTGTCTTTTACGGCAGGTTTCATTATAGCACATTTGTGATTGGACGGTGTAGCACTGACAGGTTTCATTATAGCACATTTGTGATTGGACGGTGTAGCACTGACAGATTTCATTATAGCACATTTGTGACTGTACGGTGTAGCACTGACAGTTTTCATTATAGCACATTTGTGATTGGCTGGTGCAGTGCTGTACTGTGTTAGACTACTTTATACTATATTTTCATAACCTGATATTACAATAAAAGCAACCAGGGGGCAAGTAGACAAGGAAGCAACTATCGTTTATGGAAAGTGCAAAATTATGTAATCTATGTGTGTACATATTTTATTTTCAACATAATATTCAAACTGCAAACATTTGTACGATCAGTAAATAAATATTCCACTATAATTTCATAGGAATATTTTAAAAGCTTGTGTTTGGTCTCCTGTTAATCGCCTCGATCGCTTCTAGTGTTGATTTGCAGAAAAACGTGAATGTTTATTTTGAAACTGGCTTTTGTGTTCTACGGAAACTCGACGTGAGAATATTGCGCCCATTTGCTGCTTGGAAACCCAAAATAACAGTTGTCGGCAACGACTGATCATCAATTGTGTGACAAAACCACTCCTTGAAATAGGCATATCGAATCGATGATCATGTATATAATTATGTAATTACGCCGTCAAATCGACTCACGGGGTTTCATTAATGGATGTCCCACATGTCCCCCGCCATACACACGTTTTGTTCTCTGTGAGTTTGATATAGCCTACTTGTGAATACTTTATAATGTGGCTAAATGCAAAACTACGCAACAGTCAATCACCGGATATCTACATTATATATTCCGAAGTGTCTATTTTTACCGAACGAATGAACGAACGAACGACCGACCGACCGAACGAACGAACGAACGAACGAACGAACAAAAGAAGGTGTGTGTACTACGCTACTTCGACAAAACACCCTGGGCAGTGTGTTATCGACATTGGAAACACATGGGTACGTCCTGAACTGGCGGGCGACGAAGAGGCGTCAATTACAGATGAGCCGAATAACAAGGTGAAGGCGGGTCAATCAGGGGAGTTGAGTCCCACTAACGAACCAATTACTCAGCTGGCGCGCGCCTATTTACGATATTGCGCGGCCACGCTGTTTGTTTGTTTCAATGTGCAGCCCAAGTCCCCAAACCGGCGATTCAAGATGCGTAATTATTGCGCAGCGGGACAACGCAGCTAATCTGTGTCTCGTTACTTCAAGGAGGATTTCTCTGGTTAATCCGAACGGCGTGACATTTCATTCACACATAATCATCACAACACGCCTGGTTCCAGTAGCGATGTCGTTCTGGTTTGACAACGACAGCTCGTCCTGCGTCATAACGCAATGAGTTTTATAATAACACTAGGAGAGCGCTGTGTTGTGTTCCGTGGATATGATGATGTGTTGTAGTGGACATGAGGATGTGTTGTCGTGGTCATGTTGAAGTGGACATGAGGTTGTGTTGTTGTGGACATGAGGATTTGTTGTCATTGACATGAGGATCTGTCGAAGTGGACATGATGATGTGTTGAAGTGGACATGATGATGTGTTGAAGTGGACATGATGATGTGTTGAAGTGGACATGATGTTATGTTGAAGTGGACATGATGATGTGTTATCGTGGATACGAGGATGTGTTGTCGTGTATATGAGGATGTGTTGTTGTGGACATTAAGATGTGTTGTCGTGGACATGAGGATGTGTTGTCGTGGACATAAGGATGTGTTGTTGTGGACATGAGGATGTGTTATTCGTGGACACGAGGATGTGTTGTCGTGGACATGAGGATGTGTTGTCGTGGACATAGTGATGTGTTGTCGTGGACACGAGGATGTGTTGCCGTGGACATGAGGATGTGTTGTCGTGGACATAGTGATGTGTTATCGTGGACACGAGGATGTGTTGTCGTGGACATGAGGATGTGTTGTCGTGGACATGAGGATGTGTTGTCGTGGACATTAGGATGTGTTACCGTGGACATGAGGATGTGTTGCCGTGGACATGAGGATGTGTTGTTGTGGACATAAGGATGTGTTGTCGTGGACATGAGGATGTGGCTATCAGCTTGAAGTAGTCGCCACAGCTGCTAGCACGTCGGTCCGGGACGTTATCGCGCTATCAAGCCGCGGTCTCTTAGACTGCCGGGACGAAGTATGTGATTGTTGACAGCTCTGTCTAGCGATGGCCTCTCCGCACCGAATGTCTGCTTTCGCAGCCCGTGCATGAGACCTCCCACGGGACACCGCAATGTTTACTCATTAAAACTTTAGTAAGTGACGTCAAAGTCTGTCTCCCGACTGTCGTTATTCGTTACCGGACGTGACGTATACGTGACATGATGATGCTTAAGTAAATAATAAATAAACCGGACCCTTTGTACTTTCACCTACATAAGAGTGTGATATGCGTGTGGACGTACACGTGTGACGATGAACAATAATGTGCAATCGCTGTAAGAAACGTCGATCTCACGTTTTAATCTTTGTTTGCTCCTCAAAGCGGCACTGTTAAAAACGACGAAAATAAAAAACAAATCGTAAAATAGATTATCGCTATGCCTTATTGATGTATTTTTGCCCTTGACCGGCCACGTAAACCAGGTTGAATCAGTGCTGAGATGTCCCTCGGGTATGCGATAGACCGAGACGGATGATGGATGAGTTATCTTCACGTTACAGATATGTTATCGCCAGTTGTTCAATAAAGGATACGTAGACACACAGTGTGCTTCCTTTGGTGACTGGTTCTTCTAGTAGTTTTTCAATAGCACTGACATTAATCTAATTAATGATTCTTTATAAATAAAACATTCGCCGCCTTTCGCACGACGGGCGGACAGGCCACTGGCCTTCTGTAGGTTTGTGTAGGCGGGACGTAAAGTCGTTATTGCCTGAAGCTGACCAAACGCCCGTTGTCCAACAACGCGTATGGCGTTCACTTGAGCGAAAACTCAGAACCAACTAATGTTTTATTACTTTTGAAAACACGTTTAAGAAATCTAAACAGCAACGTCATATGTCATGACTACTAATGCTTCACAGTCTAAACGAATCACACGTTGGTTGATTGGTTGAAGCATTTCAACAGTAACACAAATTCCAATAACTTCGCGGGAAGTTAGACCAAGAACACCGACTATATAATTATGTACCAACAAGACAGTCTACACGCACCATGCGGGTGGCGAAACGAACCAACAGAAGGAGCAAGACACCAGTATATCACAGAGAACAACGGCAAACGCATATAAATGACAGTAATGTGTAATAACATGACCAAGTCACCATCAACTGTCAAACGTTACTGAGATGTCTACACAAATACTGTCGGCGATGTTCTAATTGTACTTCATGAAGGTATGCTTTTCTTTCTAGAATACCGTGCTGAATATATAATTCCCCATCATATAGGCCTGACACACATTTGACTTTCCGTTTACAGAATACTAGCATAGACATTAAAATCAAACCCGTTGATCGAGACTAGTTTGCCAGTTAAAGCACAACAGGCTTCAGCAACCAAGAAACTCACGAATTTTGGGTCGTCCTTCTGTTGCGGTGATGACTTGAGCAATGCTGTATTTCCGTTGGTGGCTGTGTCTCCATCGTTAGCGGTACTTCCGTTGGTGGCAGTATGACTGTTAGTGGTCCTCCGTCCGGACATGATGTGTTATGCATGGAAATATCTACCTTCTCCAGTTCACCGGTCGACGGTTTGGCACGCGTCGTCATGACACGCCGTCAGACAATGAGCGCCAATTTGCCATTCAGCAGTCATATGTATTATTTACGCTGCATGCAATGCTTCAAAAACGCCACAGCGTGACAGCTCCCAACCAAACACGGTCGACGGCGGCTGAAAGAATGTTAACCGGGGCTGGACCGTTTGCAGCGCTGGAACGGATGGCCGAAGACACTAAAGGTGTGAATGTGATGGGTATTCTACAGCTAAATGAGGACTAATATCGAAAAAACATTATTTAAAAGTCATCCCAATAACGATTCACCGGGCACCACGTCGTCGCCGCAGTGGGCTCGTCGTATCTGCTCGCCCACGGCATCCGGGTGTCTCGGGGTCTCCTGTGGGCGAGTCTTATGGGTATGAGAATAGCGGTTAAAGCGTAAACAGCGAGTTAGACATAGCGAGGTGTTGGCTGAACATGTTTCCGGTCAGAGCAGCTGCACCGATGACGTGGTCTGCACTACGCCGTTCCGGCACCTTTTACTGGTGCCTTGTCGTATCCGGAACATCTTTCACGACGGCGACCCGGGGAGCGTATCATTAAATGCCGCGCCGGCAAAACATAGGACACGATGAGAGAGTTGTTAGCATTAATCAATGTTCATACGACGCAAACTAGCGTCATCCACCGTCTTCTAAGAATACGTCAACAACCGCTCGTGGTGGGACGCACTGCGCAAGTAGCGGCTGTTCTCCTGTTGTGTTCATGTCACCAACAGTTATATAAGCAACTGACATTGCTTACGTTAAGTAGCATGTCTTTGTATTGTGTGAGGTAACGATATGTCTCATCCTAGACAAATCTCCGCCCGGAATATATCAGGTCGTGGAATCACGACCCGGAGTATCTCGGCATGGAGATCACGACTCTGAGGATCTTGACCTAGCGCAGGTCTACCCCCACATTATCTCGGTCAAGGGCAGGTCATTGCGGAGCATTTAAAGGTAAAGGTACGTTCTTGTGTCGCGCGGAATCCAGTCGTTGGGATCCCCCGGGAAGCATTCAGCTACGCTGCAATTACTGCACGAAGGTTGTTCGTTCACACAACCACCACTGTCTATAACCACGTTCTCAGTTATACAGCTGAGTGAAATGTGGCAACGTGGAATGAACGAAATTGCCCAAGATTCGAAACGGAAACAAGAGGAATGGAACGCGGGTTCTCTCTGTTGAGACTTCCGATGTTTAACCGTACGTACGCAACCGCGCAGTTCATGTGGCCGCAGTTCGACCCGTTACAGGTGGACACAGCGTGCACCTTTGTTACGTCAACTAAACCTTCCTCCTCAGTTAATTTAGCCCATCTGGAATCAGGTTTATTGACGTTCAGATCTGTAATGCGTGAATAGTTTAAGTCTGCTTAATAAAACACCACATCCGTTTATTAAAACCATCGCCAGAATTGATGTCGGTTGTTCGAACTTAAGCATGTGTGAATAATCATAGTCAGATCAGGTTACTTAGTCAGATCAGATCACTTTGCCATTTTTCGCCGAATTATGGCTGGATACTGTAACAAAAAATAATAGTTTGACGGATGATTTCATGAAAACTAAATAACACGTTTGCATAAAAGAGCTAACATGTCGTAGTGGATACTAGAGGTAACATGTCGTAGTAGATACCAGAGCTAGCATGTCGTAGTGGATATTATATAGTTTTTAATTTTTCTAAATCGAGACGAGCGATAAATCGATCTGAGGAAGAAACTTTAAGTTACAGTTTAATACATTTGTCAATGTTGATCTAGAACACGAACTTTACACAAATCGCAGGTGGCATTTCCCAGGAATTCAGGGACGTCATAATGATCACAAATGTGTGTTAGTGCCACGCGCACCTCCAGTCTGTGCATCTCGGTCCAAGTGTCCGGGCCGTTCGTAGTTCTACAAACTTCCACTAAACAAACACAAGTATGTATTATTCCACATACAACACTCCGCTGCACGTCATCTGTAATTGTCTGATCATGGATTAAATATACTTGTATAAATGTAAAAAAATAGTAAATGGTAAAACTGGCATTTTCAGCATGTGTACTCAATAATATACAGAAACGTTTGGAAGGAGTGTGCATACTAGAGGTAACATGTCGTAGTGGATACCGTTTGGAAGGAGTGTGCATACTGTACTACTATTTGTGACATCCAACGGGAATGCTGGATTCGTGACCTTTGTGAAGCAATGGCCTCTTTGGAACAAGGTCGAAATAATAAATGCATCATAAAATGTAACAAAGGAAAACCGACATTGTGAGATGGAATATTCGTCCAACCATCGAAAACAAAAATCTGATATGAAGAGAAGAACCCACAGGAAAGGGAAGAGGGATAGTTAGTTAAATTACCGATTGAAAAATACATTAGTGGAAGTAAAAAACGCCAGAAGACCGTGAGTGCCGTGGAAGATTTACGACAAAGTCATCACAGAGAAGCAGAAAACGATAGTGAACTCAATACTCAGAAAACATCAAGTCGATGACCGCCAATATAATTATGCACCGACCAAAGGTGAGCACTTCTAAAAACAATCTAGTGTTGTATGAAGCGGAAAACTAATTAGACATTATGTAATTCCGGAGAAATCAATATCAATACTATAGACGCATAGAATGGAACACTTACTTTGAAAATGCGTCACAGAAACGTTTCATGTAAACACAGACGTGAGGCAGGAGTGCTTTCTTGACTTTTTACACGTTGTTTCATGTATTATTAACTTAACTTATTATTCCATGGTTGGGTAGATCTAATTTTTAAATCAACACAATTATATATAATATAATATAATTAAATTACACTGCTTCGAACAATACAATCGCACATACCAATAATTCAATATTAATAAATTCGCGACGATGCAATATGGCATACGTACGCACGCACGCACACAGGCACACGCACATGCACACACAAACACGCACACGCACATTGGAATTCTTCTACTAAACGTACGTCGAGCCAGCAGCTCTAACTAGGCCAAGGCATATAGACGCCAGCTATATGGCGCCAACTGGCGGTTCACGTGAAGTACAAATAATTAATCGTGTCACTGTGAACCAATCAGCCAGAAGTCGACCTTTGCTTGTGGTTAGTTAGTGCTCTCTTAATAAGTAAATCGACCGTCCGGCCAGGTAACATCTCGACTTGTTTCTGACCTCGGTCTGTTAAATTTGTTATAGTCAAAGAATGTATTTGTTTTGCGTTGCCGTCACGTAGAAGGTCACTCATTTCTTGCGGTCAGACATTCCCACCAGGTGGCGAGCATGTTGTAAACGACCACCAGGCTCCCGCGTTAATTGAGGGAGTTGTTAAGATATGTACTATTACCTAACATACACTTTCATCTATTAGCAACCGGCAAATCTACATTCACTGCTCATGCGTGCAAGAGAGCATAGATAGCTTTGATCATCTAAATTATTTTTTTTTTTTCCTAAAGTTGGAACTAACATAGGAACTAGGGCTTTCTCAGTTGCTGCACCAGTTGTTTGGAATAAACTCCTTTTTAGTGTTCGGTCAGTAGGAAATATAATACAATTTCGACATCAACTGAAGACTTTATAGCTGTGCCTTCCCTCTTGATCTTCCTAAATGTGTCACCCATCTGCAGACATCTGCAGACATTTTTAATATTGCATAACGGTTTCGAGATACCCCAAACCCTTTGTTGTGATACCTCTCAGCTACGGATTCGTAGGGTTTAGGTGCGAAAGAAGTCTTATTATTATTATTAATTTGAATTGTAAATGTTATGCCCTAACTTAACTGACGGTTGTTAAAAAATAAATACTACTACAATAATTAATCAAGTCTAATAACGTGTGTGGTGTGTGCGAGAGTGCGTGATTGTGAAATTGATACAACGCAGGTCACGTTGCCCTCAACACGCGAGGATGTGTTTTATTGACGTCAGAGCTGTTTGGTTGCAGCCTTGGTCAAATATGTAATGTAGCGTCTGCGTCATTCAAATATGTAATGTAGCGTCTAGCAAATGGACTAGGAGGCCACCCAAAACCACAAACTCCAGGTGGCAAGTAGACAAGGAAGCCACCCAAAGCCACAAGCTCCAGGTGGCAAGTAGACAAGGAAGCCACCCAAAGCCACAAGCTCCAGGTAGCAAATGGACTAGGAGGCCACCCAAAGCCACAAGCTCCAGGTAGCAAATGGACTAGGAAGCCACCCAAAGCCACAAGCTCCAGGTAGCAAGTGGACAAGGAAGCCACCCAAAGCCACAAGCTCCAGGTGGCAAATTGACTAGGAGGCCACCCAAAACCACAAACTCCAGGTGGCAAGTAGACAAGGAAGCCACCCAAAGCCACAAGCTCCAGGTAGCAAATGGACTAGGAGGCCACCCAAAACCACAAACTCCAGGTGGCAAGTAGACAAGGAAGCCACCCAAAGCCACAAGCTCCAGGTGGCAAGTAGACAAGGAGGCCACCCAAAGCCAAAAGCTCCAGGTAGCAAATGGACTAGGAGGCCACCCAAAACCACAAACTCCAGGTGGCAAGTAGACAAGGAAGCCACCCAAAGCCACAAGCTCCAGGTGGCAAGTGGACAAGGAAGCCACCCAAAGCCACAAGCTCCAGGTAGCAAATGGACTAGGAGGCCACCCAAAACCACAAACTCCAGGTGGCAAGTAGACAAGGAAGCCACCCAAAGCCACAAGCTCCAGGTGGCAAGTAGACAAGGAAGCCACCCAAAGCCACAAACTCCAGGTGGCAAGTAGACAAGGAAGCCACCCAAAGCCACAAGCTCCAGGTAGCAAGTGGACAAGGAAGCCACCCAAAGCCACAAACTCCAGGTGGCAAGTGGACAAGGAAGCCACCCAAAGCCACAAGCTCCAGGTAGCAAATGGACTAGGAGGTCACCCAAAGCCACAAACTCTAGGTGGCAAGTAGACAAGGAAGCCACGCAAAGCCACAAGCTCCAGGTAGCAAATGGACTAGGAAGCCACCCAAAGCCACAAGCTCCACGTAGCAAGTGGACAAGGAAGCCACTCAAAGCCACAAGCTCCAGGTATTAGCTCCAGGTATTAGCTCCAGATTATTGTTCTATTATGGGAACCAGTCATGTCAAGAACGAACACGTTATTATTACTAGCAAAAAATACCCATCCTCCGGACGGCATAACTTGGTAGTTCGTAAGTGGCTGTCACGATAACAATGTTTTCAAAATGTCAGGATACGCAACATTATCACTAAAATATCCACCCATATATGCCTTGGCACTTAGTGCTGCCAATCAATCTCCGGCTCTCTAAATTGCGACATAGTACTGGCAATTATAGCAACGTCTAGCGATGTCTTGCCCTTGTATTAAACGTGGGACAATCGTAGAAAACACGCATGACGTTGTGAACAATTGTACGTAATTGTTCACATAGTGTTGGGGACAACTGTACGTAATGACTACAAAGGGTAATACTTACATACATACATACTTACATACATACATACATACATACATACATACATACATACATACATACATACTTACATACATACATACATACATACATACTTACATGCATACATACATACATACATGCATACATACATACATACATACATACATACATACATACATACATACATACATACATACAAACTTACATACATAATACATACATACATACATAGATACATACATACATACATACATACATACATACATACATACATACTTACATACATAAATACTTACATACATACATACAGCCTCTCACACTCGACACAGACACCCCAAAGCTACCCACTTGTCTTCGTCACTCCAGCGATAGTGGTTCTATATTTGCTTTGACTTCCTCTTGTGTATCTATAGAGCAAGTAGTATTTCCTCTTGTGTATCTATAGAGCGAGTAGTATTTCCTCTTGTGTATCTATAGAGCGAGTAGTATTTTACAACGACGATACTGACATTTGAGAATGTAACTGGGTTATGAGAATTGGATCTTCCTAGAAGAAATGTGCCCTCTTGCAATTTTCACGTGTGACTATGGGACTCCTACATTAAAACCCAATTTAGAGAGTGGATGAAGTGCACTAAACCACAGGTCGGCGTCCTCGGTCTTCGTGAGCATAAAACATCACCAGTATCGTCTCAGGTCTGTCCGTCTTGTTCTGGCGTTTTAATAGTATACCGTAACGTTCAACAGTCACACATGTATGTATGTATGTATGTATGTATGTATGTATGTATGTATGTATGTATGTATGTATGTATGTATGTATGTATGTATGTATGTATGTATGTATGTATGTATGCATGCATGCATGCATGCATGCATGCATGCATGTATGTCTCTCACTCACTCACTCACTCACTCACTCACTCAGTTAAAGTCACTTTTTTTGTGAAAAGGATGTTAGATGCATTATTTCTGTCAATGTATACATTAAATTTATTATTGGCATTAATAAAATGTACCATATTATTGGTATTCGATATTTTAGTTAGTTAGATATGTAACGTTTCCCAGGCGCGGTCGACTGTAACAACTAGCCCCGTAATCGAAACGGGCAAGTTGTTACATCAAAGAACGCATGGTTCGCAAAGCAAGTGTCACTCGTACTTGTTACTGTTACTACATTAATTGGATTATACACATTTATACATCTTATACACTTTGTGCATGACAATGTAAGTGTTCACAGGTTCATATATTAAGCTTTTCGTTTTTAGTTACCAAAGTGGACACATTCTCCGGATTCTTATACAACAAATAATTGTGAATGGGATATAAATTATTGGAATAGTGAATGGCAACGTATATGTAATGCGGTGTCTATTTGCTTGAATGATACACACACGTACGCACTCGCGCACATACGCACGAACATCCACATTTCAATTAATCAGGCACAATCATGCGTATCTATGATCTCGCAAAGGGGAGGTCACGGGGGTAAGCTTAGTGGAGGTCACGGGGGTAAGCTTAGTAGAGGTCACGGGGGTAAGCTTAGTGGAGGTCACGGGGGATAAGCTTAGTGAACCGTAACGTTACCATGTTAGATTGTAGTGGCACAACAGGTTACATACGAAATCAATCTAAACGTTAAGCCAAATAGTAATGACCTCCTAAAAATGCCACTATGTATTAATTGCTTGTCATAAACAAGGCTTCATGTGTAAAACAAAGCATTAACACGTCGTGGTTAAACAAATCTAGTTCTTTCAGTCATTTTCAGCACATAACTCGCTGGCTGAGCCATCAATACGATTGTAACAACTTGCCTCAAACACAATTTTTGCAGTTGAACGCCCGTGGACGTTAACAAATCCTGAATTTCAGTTTAACTTCTTCTTGGCGTAATCCCGTATACTATATAGTATATGTGGTTCAAGTTTCATTCACAAAACACCTGCGGGGCTGCGTAAGTTGATATTATGTGGACATTGCAAAAGAGTTTTAGATGGCTAAAAAGTCATTTTTGTCCACACCTCATTAATCCCGTCTTCTTCCTTCCTGAGTTTTGGACAATGTGTCCGCTGGTGGACGTCCACTTAACTACTGTCGATGGTGACCCCACATGTGTGCCATGTGTTCGTAAAACGACTAGGTATCCTCGTGTCCCTGTAGACTACTTGCCCCCGTCTCCCCTACTCGGCTGACCTTGGTTCACTACGAGTGCAAGGCAAAAACCAATCAGACACG
Source organism: Lamellibrachia columna (assembly GCA_963662155.1). Taxonomy (NCBI): domain Eukaryota; kingdom Metazoa; phylum Annelida; class Polychaeta; order Sabellida; family Siboglinidae; genus Lamellibrachia; species Lamellibrachia columna. The sequence goes on from OY759272.1 coordinate 9,478,343, forward strand.
ATATACGTCGGCCTTGTCCCTTAGCGAGAGTAGTTTTACAGTCGTTTGTTTCGGCTTTAGGCAACACTCCAAATAATTCGATTACACGTCCAGCACCGAGAGACGCACATCGTCAGAGAGTCCCCTGATTTGGCACCATCTTCCGTCGACGGCCTATTGGACTGATTAGTCTACTCTTCCGACGGGAGACGCCCATAATGTTTGGGCGGTGCCAAACTAGCAAGGGGTATATATTGCTTGCTCTTTTGTGTTATTATTCACTCTATAAATGTTTTGTTGCGCAGTATGATATATATATATATATACATATATATACATATATATATATATATATATATATATATATATATATATATATATATATATATATATATATATATATATATATATGTATATATATATATATATATATATATATATATATATATATATATATATATGTATATATATATATGTATATATATATATATGTATATGTATATATATATATATATATATATATATATATATATATATATATATATATATATATATATAAAACATATATATATATATATATACAACACCGAGGTTACACCGTACCGCCACTCGATGTGTTATGAAGTGACATCACAGGAGTACTTCTCTCGCAAGCTGCTCGCCACATTCAGTACAAATGTTGGTATTAAAGTAGTCCTATATACAATGTTGTTAGCGCTTCACAACTAATACCGTGTTGCAATTATTTTGTTTCAAATGTACAGCAAGCGTAAATATAACAGCTATCAAACTAACTGCTGAAGGTTTTTTGATCAACTTAAAGACTAGTATAAGTTTAACATTGCCCTATAAACCCATGTTAGCGCCGATGTAGGATATTCAAAACACTACGATAGTGTTCTCAACATACTGTACATTCAAAACACCCTGAAGGTTTTTCAACCTAGGTTGAAAACAGTACGATTATATTCCCTTTCATTATGAAAATGTGTTTGATATTGTTTCTAGTCATATATTGATAGTTAAAATATTAAAGTTAACATATCAATGTTGGAACCCTGTCTATGTATAAATATGCATTAGTTTATTCATCTGGCAAGAATTCAAACGTTGAACACACTACCATAGTGTTTTCCAGAGGTAGTGTTTATAACTGACTACACCGGCGCTTGACAAACGAAACGGCACGTTGTTGTAGCGGACCTTGTACTGTAGGGCGCCGCGCTACCGTCGCCTAGGATGCCGGCGCGCCAACTATCTGGAATGCAATAGCAGCGCCGACTACATGTTTATGAGACAGCGATGGACAACTTAATTCCGCGCGCTGATGGACGCCTGGTCATTGCTCGGCGTGGAAGACAAGATAACAGTGGCTATTCGCCGTGAATATATGCGAAGGGACGATGCGGTTATGCGGGAATGACATTGAGCGCGTCTTCGTTATAACGGTCGCATGTGACAAGATGGCCGACTTCCACACGGAGACAAATAACTTTCCGGAGTGCGACGTAATCTTGAATAGACACGGCAATAAAATGTCATTCAGAAAAGTAATTTTAGAAAGTGGACCGAACGGAGGGGTCACTGCCCGCATGCATGCAACATTTCTACGACAAAATCTGTTATCATCTCATCTTGTACTCACGCGCACGGGATCATAATCTTCCTCCAATATGAAGTATATCATTGCACAAATAAATTTCATTATGAAGAATCTAAGAGATAGCACTACACTATTTTAGTGCAGCCTTCCAAATTTTAGGACCCTAGATCAAATTCTTTTCCGCGTTAGAACTACGCGGACCGCAAAGAAGAAAAAATAAAGGTTAGCGAAAGTGTGTGTATGCGCGCGTGTATGGGTGTGTGCGTGCGTATGTGGGCGCGTGCGTGCGTGCGTGCGGGAATGCGCGTGCGCCTTGTCGGGCGACGCACATCGGATGTTTGGCGCTATTGTGATAGACAAATGCAGTTTACAACTTAAAGCGACACTTTTTAGAGCATATCTGGCGATTCTTGCAAAAAGCGAATTATTGTGATGTTTATTTAAATCCGCCGATCGTTGTTGTCGCAGACTCGGTTGATTTTGACCTAGTTTGAATAAAAAAAAAAAGCCATGGTACAGTCAAGGAGACTCACATTCAGACATATAATGTCGCTAGCATGGCATTCAGTCTTGTAGAAAGTGACAACTGTGACATCGTTTAGCTAATTGCGACAACGTGTCGCCGTACTCATCAATACGTACACACTGCATCGCAAATTCATTATTTCATTTCATCTACAGCAGATGCCCCGACCGCAGCCACGACGCGTGCGCCACACAGCGGACACGACTGTGTTAGACATCGTCTGCAGAAAATAGACAACAGCTAAGTACCGGGCCATTCTTATATAGCGTGGCATCCAATCCGTGCGACTGGCAGACTTGTTCATTCCAATGCCAACTTGACTTTTCTGGGATGCATTCAGTCTCATTGCAATTACTGCGCGAAGATTAGTATATTTGTTCACACACCCACCACTATCCAGGTACTCCTTCACATAGTTGGGTGAATTGGTCGAAACGACAGCAGGAGGATGCGAAACCGGGTTATCTCGATTGAGAGTTCGTTGTTCTAATCAGTACGCCACCTGTTGTCACGTTCTTGTGGCACTTTGTTCACATTTGTTATTGTTGTCCATCTTTGCGATGGCTGCCGGAGACAGTTCGACCCCAGTATCGTTCATAACTGTCGATCAAATGGTTGTAATATAACAAGTAAGCCTACACAAATGGCGGTAATATAACAAGTAGGCCTACACAACTACTACACTACTACATCTTTAAATTTGGCATTTTAAATAAATGGCGTAAACAACGCTGATAACAACATCTACAACACTATGTTTTTTGTCATTTAAAGTCATAGCACAGGCCGACATTGATATCAGTCACTAAACATTTAAATTCATAGCACAGGCCGACATTGATAGCAGTCACTAAACATTTAAAGTCACAGCACAGGCTGACATTGATAGCAGTCACTAAACATTTAAAACCTAACCGATTACGCCATCTTCTGGTCTAAGATTAACCGAAATGAACTGCGTTACTGCAATCGTCTCAAAGGGGCCACGTGAACACGCCTAGGTAATTGTCAACACATCAATACTGTGTAGATATTTATCATATTCAGATATATTCCTCACTGTAATTGAATTAAGAATCAGCCAGTAATTGTGTGATGGCGACTGGGTACGGCCAGTACCGGCAATGAGTGGGTAGATTGGTGTGTTCCACTACCTCCCTACAGATCCCGGGTGAGTTGGCTAAATGATCGTCCCGATCGTCTGATTGTGAGTACAATGGCGGCTAGAGCACGGGAGGCTTCCGAAGCAGCTACTCACGCACCTTCCAATGACAGACAGACGTCCACAACGCACCTTCCAATGATAGGCAGACGTCCACAACGCACCTTCCAATGACATACAGACGTCCACAACGCACCTTCCAATGACAGACAGACGTCCACAACGCACCTTCCAATGACAGACAGACGTCCACAACGCTACTTCCAATGACAGACAGACGTCCACAACGCACCTTCCAATGACAGACAGACGTCCACAACGCTACTTCCAATGACAGACATACGTCCACAACGCACCTTCCAATGACAGACAGACGTCCACAACGCTACTTCCAATGACAGACAGACGTCCACAACGCACCTTCCAATGACAGACAGACGTCCACAACGCACCTTCCAATGACAGACAGACGTCCACAACGCAGACTTGATGTAGACACGATGTAGAGAACATCTGAACTGGACAAAAGCTCTTTAATATAATGTGATATGATTCCAGATATTGCCTAGACTTTTATGATGGACGCAGTCGAGTGTGTGGAGTCTGGAGACGACCTAATGACAGACATGCTTGTAAATTGAGATATTATACTATAAATGTTTTAATTGAATGTAATAATAATAATAATGTTAGTATCGTTATTATTAACACATTAGGTACGGTCCTACTAAATATGTTTATTCTTGTCTTTGCATCGATCTGTCCGGGAAGAGCCGCGTCGAAACGGAACACGTTCGCGAGATAGTTAGTGTTAATAGACTACGCAGCAAAAAGAAATTGTTCGTTTTGTTTGTGAACAATTCGCCCGACGAACCACGGTCCACAAATTAATTAGCTCCGCGGTCATGCATACATACCCGACGTTCATTTGTGAAAGTGCGAGTGTTTAACCCTTCTGATATTTAACGTTGTTACGGAGAAGAGGAAGGACAATTTGAGATGCTATTACTTCGAATCGATACGGCCGAGCTTGATGAATATCGTTGACTGGCAGCACGGGTCCCAGGCGAGCGCGTGAAAGATTCAAACCAAAATGAACGCTGACAGGTTAGATAGTTGCAGGTGTAATTACGTTCATAATACTGGCGGCTTTCGTCCCACAGTTCCGCCCGGGTGCTTCATTATATCGAGAGTGCTGCTTTAAAAGGACAGGTCATCGACACAGCGTCTAAGTGAAGGCGGCCTTTACCGTTCAACAGGACAACACGTTCATTCACCAATCGCCAACATGCCAAGTATATTTGTCAAGTGAACGCACTCTTTACTGTTCAACAAGACAACACTTTCATTCACCAATCGACAACATAAAACGCATGTTCGTGAAAGGACGTGTTGTCTTGTTGAACGGTAAAGGCCGCGTTCACTTAGACGAACACACTTGGTATGTTGGCGATTGGTGAAGGGACTTGTCCTGTTTATTGTCTTGTTAGAGGGTAATGTCCGCGTTCACTTAGACGAACATACTTGGCATACTGGAGATTGGTGAATGAACGTGTTGTCTTGTTGAACACCCCATCACTTTGAAAACACTTAGACGAACATACACGACAACATGCCAACTATGTTCATCTAAGTGAAAGCGACCATCACCGTTCAACAGGACAAGTCCTTTCATCAACCACCAGTATGCCAAGTCTGTTCATCTAAGTGAACGCGACCATCACCGTTCAACAGGACAAGTCCTTTCATCAACCACCAGTATGCCAAGTCTGTTCATCTAAGTGAACGCGACCATCACCGTTCAACAGGACAAGTCCTTTCATCAACCACCAGTATGCCAAGTCTGTTCGTCTAAGTGAACTTTCCACCATCGCCAAAACGTTTCGTCTACGTGAATTAATTTTTCACCATTCACAAACCTGCCAATTCGTTCGTCTAACTGAACGAACCTTTGACTATTCTTATTAAAATTACGACGGTCGATTTCATTCATCTGTATTCGCAACTACTCGGTCAGTAAGTAGCGCCAGCTCCCCTGAGATAGTCGTATTGGAAACGTTGTCCAATAAAAAATACTTTACATCAGTTCCGCCATTGCAATAAATGTCTCCTCATTGTCACGCACGAGACAGTAGCGCCCACACGTGAAACGACGTTTGGTTCTCGTACTAGGTCATCACGCAACAACAATTTCAAATTTCGCTTCGTTTTCCCCCATTTTCATCTAACACCAAACAAATTATCTAGGTTTCGAAACTAAAAAGTTAATGTTATTTTTAATATTTTATCAATCATATTTTGGTATTTTTTAGTAGTTCCGTGTAACAATGATGTTCATTTTAAAGAAAACCATATTTCATACGTGTTTTGAGACAGTTAATCGGAATAGAACTGACACCAACACGATCTAAATCATCGCTTTATCGCTTCTTCCGCCAGTTCCACATTTAAAAAGTCATATTTGCTTCTTTATCTTCATCTAAACTGTTGTCAACTTTGACATTTTCGTGACTCGTTGTCATTTTTGTGTAACGTTTCTTTATTACGCTTTTCAAAGATTAAATTCTTCTCCACGCGGGCCCTATTGCCACATAATTTACCAGGGTCGTGTTGTATCGACCACGAATCATCGACTTTCTGTCGTGAAGATTCGTTGTCGGTGCACGCAGATTCTGCCACGCAATTCGATTACCACTCGTCACCACAGTGACACAGAAAGTCGTGTTTTATGGTTAATTCACATCGCTATTCATTCATTCAGTGACTAGCGTCATCCGCCACGCCACGTACAGCCGCAGTAACTGCACGCACGGCACGGACGATCAATACTCGGTGTAACTTTGTCACGAACAAACGGCGGATTGCAACATTACGGTCATTGGTTCTGCACAAACGATAGAAAATCAGAATCCATTTAACTGTTACTAAATATATACCGGAGACAAATCATCATGCAATGACAAACTATCAAGCGTGGCGGCGGTATGCATCATGCCATACGTATTTCCTAAGCTAAAATTAGACATGTTTCATCGCCGTGAGACACGACCATCGTATAAGCCATAGTGTCCTGATAACATGGTTTCACTTCGTCTTCTTCCCTTAATCTCTTGGGTGGTGACGCCCAAATCACGTGTTTCCGCCATCTCGACCACTTCTCTCTCTCTCTCTCTCTCTCTCTCTCTCTCTCTCTCTCTCTCTCCCTCTCTCTCTCTCTCTCTCTCTCTCGCTCTTTTTATCAGAGACAGATTCAAGATGGCCGTCGGTGGCTAAACGTGGTCGAGACGTCCCGAGTTTTCCAAAAATAATGGTGGATATAGATATATGTTTTATGCACTAGAATTGTAAGGAACTGCGTCAATGACTAGCGGTTTCTTCGGCGTGCGTAAATCTACGTTCAGTCTTAAATGTATGTGATTTTGGAAGGATGTCATCGACATCACGCTCTGAAACCCCCCAAATTGTGTATACTGCACAAACACCTGCTTGTGTTGTATTACGCAAGACATATGTTGTATTACGCAAGACAGATGTTGTATATCTCTTGAGACAAAAATTAAACACTTAGAAAACCAGGTCGATGCGGCTGAACAATATACCGGAAGGCCCAACCTGCGGTTCACTGGTACCGCCGAAACAAGTCAAGCGGAGGAACTTGAAACTAAAGTCCTCGGCATCATCAACTCCATGTTGTCCATCTATACGATAACTCTCCAACCATTAACACTTATGGTTTTCGGTTTTATTATTACGTCTTTCTCGGGCCATCTTGAAAGTTCTATGGATCAAGCTGTGTGGTTTCACCTATCTATTTTTTTAATATTTTATTTGATATATTTGTCTGCATGTTACAAAACAGTATTACATTATATAAACTAAATGTGGAAAATGTCGCTCCAATTTATCAAACAAATCACTCAAAAAGGCAAAATACAAAAACACGCATTCACATTTTTTCAGTATAATCAATACATAAAATGCAAATCAAATGACAACTGGTGAAAATATTCTTTTATTTTCTGAGGTTTACAGAATAACTATTTAAATAATGGTTTATATATAAAAAAAATAGTTATTAAAATAATTAATTGCCGATAATATGCTGATCCTCATATTACGACACTGATCAGCTTGAACTATTAGCAGAACATAATAACACACGTTTCAGTATTTTATGCACGAACATACAGTTAATTAATGCAAACATTTAATGAACTTGAAGCATTTCTCAATGATTTATCTAACAAAACTTCAGATTTAGTATAATATGTTTGCAAGAGAGCTGGATATCAGAAAATGATGACTAGTCACAGTTAAAAGGGAAACGTTGCAGTAGTAAAGGGGATTAATAATGTATTATGAACTAGATATTATGAAGTAGATATTATGAACTAGATATGAATTTAGATACTTACACAAATTGGGAGGGGCAAGTGAAAACACCCAGTGGAGGAGGTTTACTGCAGTCTATTGTTATAGGAAATATATACCGACCTCCAAGACCATCAAACGAAAATGTTGACGAATTTATAAGCGAATTTACACCGGTTGTGTCATCAAAACAATCAAAGGCACAAACTCGCAGGGAATATAAATATAAATATGCTAAAAATAAACGAAAATGACAATTGCAGCACTTCTTTGCAACTTCTTTGCAACTAGATTTTATACATTTTATTTTACAAATACAGGCCAAAACCTCGCAAAAAGTATTACATACATCGGCATATATGATATATACATAACTTAAAGTCAAAACTGTTATCATATATATATATATATATATATATATATATATATATATATATATATATATATATACCACATCTGATGACACAAATCTATCAAGTACCTCAAATACTTTCAGAAATAATGGATTAAGCGAAAGCATAGAATCCATAAAGACCTATGAACAATAACTGCTTGGCTCAAGATGAATAAATTGTCATTAAAATAAAATTTCATAAAATTAATGAAATCTAAATATATGACTTTTCAAAGAGGTAATAAAAGTGCTCAAGAGCTTACCCTTAAGACAGACGGTATATATATATATATATATATATATATATATATATATATATATATATATATATATTGAACGAGTAAAGGAGTTTAATTATTTAGGTTTAATTTTAGATTAACATTTAAAACAAAAAAAAACAAAAAAAATATTAATGTTTGTTATAAAAAAGTTGGCATAATAAATAAATTGGAACATGTGTTACCTCAACAAATACGTTTACTTTATAACTCATAAATTTTACATAAATAATTTTGCAATGTTATAGGTTTTTTACCCAAATAGAATACTCAAACTTCAAAAGAGAATTATAACACTAAGTAGTTATAATTCACATACGGAACCACTTTATAAAAACTCAATATTTTAAAAGTAGATGATATTCTTAAATTACAACAGTTTAAATGTTATTATAAATATTTTCACAATCACGTGTCATTTTATTTACAAAACTGGAGTATAATTCCAAACTACGATACATGTATAAAAAATTAAATTAATGCTTACAGAGCCAAACATGAATTTGCAAAGAAATGTCTTGGATACAATTTACCACACCTATTAAATAGCATCCCAGATACAGTCAAACAAACGCTTAATACACATAGTCTACAAGGGTTTGCAAATAACGCCAAATACAATTTCTTACAAACATATCTGCAAAACTTACAAAATTCTTATTCAAGAAGTAAGGTGTCTTAAGCGTAAAACCACACACGTGCCCACCAAAACACACACGCGCACGCGCACGCGCACGCGCACGCGCACGCGCACGCGCACGCGCACGCGCACGCGCACACGCACACGCACACGCACACGCACACGCACACGCACACGCACACGCACACGCACACGCACACGCACACGCACACGCACACGCACACGCACACGCACACGCACACGCACACGCACACGCACACGCACACGCACACGCACACGCACACGCACACGCACACGCACACGCACACGCACACGCACACGCACACGCACACGCACACGCACACACTTTTACCTATTTCTTCAACATTCTGTCCCACATATCGCCTTCCGCTCTTTCCCGTGTCACCGCTCCAGCATGCATCCTCGTATCAACTGTTGTTCTATTTCATCCGACCTAGCATATTCGGTATTGACATTTTATTGTTCCCCCGTGGTCCCTTGCGGAGTGGGGGCCACATCACCTGGTCTACTCCCTCCTCTCGACGAGTCTCTCCATCCCTCGCGATATTCTGCAATTCTCTCACACAATCTTCTGTTCTCCATGCTTTCTTTGACAATAGTTCTCACTCATTCTCTGTATGTTTCATGCTTATCGCAGTCTACTCCCCAATTTTTTCATCAACATATCAAGCAACGTATACTAGGCATGTCAAAAGACAGGACCACAACACATATCTCCCTCTCTGTGTGTCTGAATGGAGTCCCATCTACGGATCCTCAGACTGGTGCAGAGTCCGCAGCCCCGGCGACCGACGACGCGGGTTATGCCACCCTCTGTGCTGGTCGTCACCAACGGGACGCAAGATCATGTGCGGCTCATTTTAAAACAATATCCTTTATGCCAACGATGGTGTACATTCCAGATTCTTTCGGTAATA
>OY759272.1:9490733-9603233 GCA_963662155.1 Lamellibrachia columna
ATATACCATATATGCCAATGTTTCGTCATATGTTTGATCGTATGCGCAATGGCACCAGGCATCAAACTCTGATGAAGCGAAAAGGGAAGATGACATCGCCAATAACAGCGGAAACAGGGACGCCAACCGAAACAAAGTGTGACAGAATAAAGCACAATGCATATATTGAATTCGCACGTAACAACGACGTTTCCACCATAGATGCACCTGTATGCACGTGATGCACGTGTATGCACGTGTATGCACGTATTTGCAAGCAGCGCACATTGGCCTTTTAAGCAGTCGCGTCGATACCGGCCAGGAGCCATACCGGCCAGGAGCCGTACCGGCCAGGAGCCGTACCGACCAGGAGCCATACCGGCCGGGAGCCGTATCGGCCGGGAGCCGTACCGGCCAAGAGCCGTACAGGCCAAGAGCCATACCGGCCAGGAGCCGTACCGGCCAGGAGCCATACCGGCCCAAATCTCCGAGGCAGGCCAGTCGAAACACCCGGTTATCCATCACCGAAGTCATTCGTAAGCACCAACGACACCGGGTTTGACACGTTGTCATCGAGTTAGGATTCAACGATTTCAGAAAACTAATTGCATCGGCGTCGCTGAGTGCGCGCGTCGATACAGTGAAGCGATAACATTATGACATCCTTCATAATGGAAAGAAGCAAACCTTGCATTATGTACAAAGATTCAAGAGTTAGATCAGAACATTACAGACCAATGAGTTAACATCAGTGATCTGTAAGTTATTAAGATTACTATATTTAAATACCATATATTCAACGGCATGCTTAAATACAAACCTAATGAATACAAAAAAAGGTTTTGATGATATTGATAAAAATAGTTTATTTTTATTTTAACTTAATTAACTATATGGCAGTAAGTATCTATCCTATAAGGACAGTAAGGATTACATATAATGAAGTACACATATACACAAAGGAAGACAATCTATTGGAACATTAAACATGATCATTGTGTAATAGAAGATAGCAATGTGAATATGTTACAAACCAGAATTGGCGGATATATAAAATTGATAAATATCTTACACACATTGATGAAACATTCTGGACCCTCGATAAGCACATGACGTCCTAGTCCATTTAACGTCAGTAGCTTGTTGCGTACGTCACGTGGCAATGTTGTTAAATTTGGTTAAAGAGAATGTACAACGATTTTCATCGGTAACTGAACAACTCTTTTACGGAGACTGCGACACTAAACATAACATTCATACAACAAGTATTACTTATATGATGCTTCGTGTCTTGAATTTCACAAAATGCACAATTTACCAATGAACCAATGATGTGTTAAACAGACATTTCCTTCGATCCGGAAGGTCTCCTACTTGTGACATTTCCTTCGATCCGGATGGTCTCTCACTTGTGACATTTCCTTCGATCCGGATGGTCTCTTACTTGTGACATTTCCTTCGATCCGGATGGTCTCTCACTTGTGACATTTCCCTCGATCCGGATGGTATCTCAATTGTGACATTTCCTTCGATCCGGATGGTCTCTCACTTGTGACATTTCCTTCGATCCGGATGGTCTCTCACTTGTGACATTTCCTTCGATCCGGATGGTCTCTCACTTGTGACATTTCCTTCGATCCGGATGGTCTCTCACTTGTGACATTTCCTTCGATCCGGATGGTCTCTTACTTGTGACATTTCCTTCGATCCGGATGGTCTCTCACTTGTGCCATTTCCTTCGATCCGGATGGTCTTTCACTTGTGACATTTCCTTCAATCCGGATGGTCTCTCACTTGTGACATTTCCTTCGATCCGGATGGTCTCTAACTTGTGACATTTCCTTCGATCCGGATGGTCTCTCACTTGTGACATTTCCTTCGATCCGGAAGGTCTCTTACTTGTGACATTTCCTTCGATCCGGATGGTCTCTTACTTGTGACATTTCCTTCGATCCGGATGGTCTCTTACTTGTGACATTTCCTTCGATCCTGATGGTCTCTTACTTGTGACATTTCCTTCGATCCGGATGGTCTCTTACTTGTGACATTTCCTTCGATCCGGATGATCTCTTATTTGTGACATTTGGAATAAAATGCCTCATGAAGTCGGCATATGCAACATAAAGGCGACGACAGTACTGCTTGCTCCCACAGGACCACGCAGCCCTGGAACTAGGCACATGCTGCGTCTTAATGGAAACTCTGAATTAGAGCTTAGGTTCCAGTCACTTCTAACAGAAGACTCTGCTTGCGGCCGCTGTGTGGCTGTAACGAATTGGTTGTGACATGTTAGTGCACAGGAGTGCATGCTGATGAAACGGCAAGACAGCTGCAGTGTCGAAGTGTCCGTCGCTTTTGCACACGAGAAATAGACGAATGCTGCAATCGTCCAGCGTCAGGTTTCAGTGTTGTGTTTATCGATGTCTTTCCTTCCACGCCGGACGTCGTTCTTTATCGAGTGACGTCATCGAATCTAACATTGGACACAAAGTCGATTACCCTTTAAGCGTGACAGCAGCAGAACCAACATTGCACTTGCAATTAAAATTTGAATGTAGCCGACCTATTGATGGCATAAAAAGAAAACCAAATGAGTACTTTTCTAGAATGTGGCCGCACCTGAATATCGCAATTATTAATAAGCTATAAGCATAGTATCCATGCACGATGCTTGCACAATGCATATATATCTACGGGACATGTAAATTATTAAGCATGGTGTTCATATAAAAACATGTTTAATCACATTTAGCTAGCTTTGAGCGGCGCCACCTTGCCTATTTTAATTGCAAGATGGCGCCGCTCAAAGCGAGTTAAATGTGCGAGTTCGAGCGTCGAAAATGTGATTAAATGTGTTTTTATGTACAACATGTTAAATATTTACATGTTCCTTAGAAAAATATTGTCTCGTGTTGAATATTTGGATTTCCATTCGTGTGGATAATTCTGGTCGGTGAATACGAAAGTAAAACGGTCTCGCATTTTAGAAGCACAATTGGTTTCCGAAACAGAGAAGAGGACAATGTTAGTGGTAAGAGATGGTTGTTGGTGTAGATCGAACTATTTGATTTGCAATTTATGGTGCGGATGCTGCGGACACTGCAATCACAGGAGACACCGCCTCTGGAGGGTCAGATGCTTTGCCTGCGGGCTATTATATGTGTTCCCTTGGCAGACATGTTGAAAATAGCCAGAGGACACATTCATCCTTGAATCAACCACACATGTCACCACACGCAGAAGACTCGGTGGTTTGGGCACATTTGCCATATGGCAATAGATAACATCGTAGTTGAGCTACGATGTTATATATTGGCAAATGGCAATGTAACATTCAAGAAAGATTTCACAGGGCAGCGGAAGAGAGGAAGGCAACTGCAGAGTTGGAGTGACCAGATCAGAAACCATATTGGGCTTCCGTTGTTGACGGCAGAGCGGTATCTTCTTCTTCCAAAATAATGCCTTGCCTTAACATGCTGAGGGTACAAGCAGACCGACAGGCAAACAAAAAATTAATAACCTATATTTAAAGTTTTGGATAATGAAGTGTCTGAATGTCTCCTATTGGTGATATTCACAGACCATTAACTATTTTGTACATCATGCAGAGCTTAGTATCTGCCCTGCGGTATGCTAGAAGCTCCATCCCAATGTTTGTAGTATGTTTAGAAACATTGTGATGACGACGCAAGACATACCGGGTTGCACGACTTTGAATCACTTTTAACTTATCTGTCTGTGTCTGTGTATAGAGATTACAAACAGTGGTGTTCTTCTCCAAAAGGGTTCTGACAAGGACAAAGTAGTCTTGAGTTTTTTCTTTTTTTATGGTTGGAACTTGTAAGTTTCTGCGAATGAATCCTATCGATCTATTTGTCTTTGATGAGATGTTATTTATATGGGTTGTTCCACCGAAGATCTAAGGTTATAGTAACTCCGAGATATTTAGCCTGCGAGATATTTGACCATGAAGCGTATACGTGTTGTTAGTGATGCTTCTGTTTCTGGTTATTGACATTACATGATGTTTTAAGGATGGAACTCCATTTTCCAAGATAGACAAATTAGTTAAATGGTCTGAAAATTTACAGATGTTATTAAATTTTGGGAAATGCAAATGCCTACACACAACACAATGGAACTGTATGTAAGCTATCAAATGGGAGATACTGTTATAGGTTCTACTGTAAAAAAAAGGACTTAGGGGTAACAATAAGTGCTGATGTGAACGTTTCAGAGCAGTGTGGTATTGAGTTTCAAAGGGTAATAAAATTATTGGGTTGATCAGGAAAAATATAACATACAAGGAAAAAAGCTAATTATACCTCTGTATAAAGCAATAATTAAACCTCGTTTAGAATACTGTACACAAGCTTGGAGACCACACCGTAAGAAGATACAGATACGCTTGAACGAATACAGAAGAGAGCAACTAAAATTATTCAAGAACTGAGAGGCCTTAAGTTATGAAGAAAGCCTAAAAGAATGTGGTCTGACAACCCTAGAGACAAGGGGGTTAAGAGGAGATCAAATTGAACTTTTGATATTGATATTGAATGGATATGAAAATATTGATAGAACTGTTTTCTCTCACTCAAGAAAGATAATAGATCTAGAGGACATGAGGTAATATTAGTAACGGATCAGTGTAGATTGGATATCCGGAAGTAGGCCTACTCTTTCTCACAGAGGACAATAAATTAATGAAACAAATGATCTGCAAATTGTGTAACTGCTAGCAGCGTGAATATGTTTAAAAACAAGGTTGACACATATCTCAGGAGGGCGGGTTACACGTAGATGAACATTGTTGGACTCTCGATAAGCCAATGGCTTCCTTATCCACTTGCCATCTGGGCCTTTGCCTTGGATGGCAATCTTGTTAAATGCTTGTTAAATTGTTATTAATCGCCCGGCAAATCGTGTATTTTCGAAAGGTGAGGTGAAATATCACAAAAGTAACACGGATATTATTTTTAACCAACAAATACGTTATAAATACTAATACATTCAGTGTTGCCTGTCCCTAAAATGTCGCTCAGTTTGTCAATGGAAATCATTGTACATTCCCTTTAAAGCGATATTCATGCAGTGGGTGTCATTCTACAAAGAACGTGGCGGCTGTGACCAACATGGATCGATGGTCACTCGTCTCATTCCCGCCGTTCAGCCCATCATCAATGCAAATTCTACAAGTCAACATATTTGTATGTATTTATATGTATTCAGCTGATTCTAAACAACTCTAAATTGTCCAATAAATGTCAGTGAATGTCCGAGTTGTATTCATCAAAGAGGATCGTGCCAAATTCGATGGACAAACGCAAACACTCTAGCGTGTTTGCATTGGAGTCCACGCAGCCGACGCTCAATGTGTATTCAACGCAGCTAAGATAGCCATCTACATATCTAAAGATTGCGCATAATTGGTAAACGCACCGGTATATTGCCGCTGTTGCCTTGAACTCGCAATGACATCCCACCGCCGAGATTAGGAAGACACGGGTCCGTGGCGCGGTACAAAGTGACGCAGAACGGGAAGACGAGAGGGCATTCAGGGGAGAAATACGATTCGGATCTGTCGGGATTGGGACACGCTACAAGAGAAACTCGGTCACGCCAGACGCAAACTCGCGATAGCACAGGCACACGTGATTAAACACACACAATCGTGAAATTGCATTCGTGCGTCTGTGTCAAGTGATTAGCCGACATCCGTCTGTCTAATCAGTGCATCGCTCATATATCGCCACTGCGCCGTCTTAGTCCAAAATGAAATCATATACGAATGCATCCAGCTAACTGAATTTGTTCATATTCATTTATAGCCGGGGGCCAGCAGGGCCGAATCGACCAATCTCATCTGATATATGATATGTGTTACCATGGTGCTGGGCGTATATAGCGGTCATCGGGAGGCTCGCACTGACCGGTGTCCAGTCGGCCTCCTCGCTACAGCTGCCTGTACTGTCGTACATCTGTCGATCTGTCTACTTGTTTGCGTGTTTGACCTGCGTCCACTTTGCTGGCCTTAACGGCTGGTATGTTGTTAGCAGCGGGCAATCTATATCACAAGGCAACACACATTTATATGTCATCATATTCACGCATGCCGATCTTATTATCTCCACCTACTACTTCAGTTGCCGCAAAGCAGTCCGTACAGTACCCCTACATATTTGTCAACATTCAAGTAAAATCGATGTCGTTCTTCGTAACACTTCTGGAATCGCCATCACTCCGCAACTCACTGATTCGTCGAGATTTTGCAGTCAGCGAAAAAGGAACCCGATGCGTCCCCATGACGACTTCCTTGTGTACACGTTAACGTGCTGAGTTAGTTGAACAGTATTATGCGTGATTGTGACATAATGCGATTAATTAGTGAGCCATGTCGTATGCCAACTCTTGCCCAACCACCCCGATGGCGCCATCGTACACAGTGTCGGGGGCCACTCTGCAATCGCACCAGAATCTACACTAGGTAGATGTTTGACGTCCGTGTTGCTAACATTAAATCAATACAAGATTAAACAACACAGACTAAAGCATCATCAACTACAGCGGTCATCAAAACAAGCGTGTACCAGGCACCGCGGTGCATTACGTGGCGCCATAGCGCCAATCACGTGACGTTATTATGACGTCATCCCAGCGTTATCTCCTGGACTCTCAAAGGGTTGGAAATGTACCTAATATCTGAAAGTCCCTAATCAGTCACAATTATCAGTAAAGCATGGCTATCAGTTTCGCTTTCCAAATGTAAATAAATTCGTATACACTATATTATAATGTTACGGACGACTAATATGTTGGTTAAATTTACAACGTTATGTTATATTCTGTCAGACTGCCCCAGGATTGTGATTGCGATGATTGGGATGATAATGAGATTTATTTCTGTGTCAATTATATTGAAATTTGACAATTGAAATTTTTGAAAGAACTGTTGGGATTAATATGTTATTGTAAGTATGTCTACGTATGTATATGTAATTATGAAATGTCTTAGACGGGGAGACAAGTGTCTGAGTTATGCATATTGCAAAGAGTTGAATTGTCGGGTTCATTATTTCAAATATTTGTATTATTGCGTATATTTTCGTCAATATTACTTGTTCAACAATTTGAAGCTTTCGCCTTTATTGAAGAATTCTTCGGAGAACGCGTTGAAAGTTAACAAATTTATTTCCACATGTTATAAATAATCAATCGGTCGTCTTCTTGGGCGTTAATGTGGATACGTTTGCGTTCGTGTTGACTCTACCGGCGATCACATAGATATAGATGAGACACTGAGGTTGCAAATAATCCACATTAACATTCCGCGTGGTTTTTCCTGTGATCATTCTGAAAACCATACATATGTGAGAACACATGTTAATATACATGAAATTGCACTGCGTCTGCGCGCGTTGAACAAACGCGCCTTCTGCGCACCTTCGGAAAAATCGAGACCAGTTTCTACTTCCGCTACAGCGCCCCCTACTCGTGCTTTTCGACTCACCTCTCTTGCCAGGTACGTCTGCAGTTGTCTCATAGAGGGCGTGAGACTCGCCTTGCGACTGACCGTGCTGTTGTAGCGAACGAGCACCGGTCGTCCGCCGGGACCGGAAGTGACGCCGTTGTTGTGCCGCAGCCGGTGCAAACTGCCACGTGACCTGCTGCGCGACGCCGCGTGCAGCGGTGGCGGTGCGCACGACGCCACCGGCTCTCCGTCCTCTGTAATCCCATTTCGGTGTTGCCCGGTCAGAATCTCCGTGATTTCAGTCACCGTCTCCGTCGTTGCGGCTGTTGTTGTCGGCGTTGTCGCCGACTCCTCCGTGGGCGTTGTACCGTCTCCGTCGCACTGCGGGGGCGGGCCGGGCAAGACTGTCGATGTTACCAACATTCTGCCGACGAAAACGTGGACATCACATCGACGTCAGCGGGAACTAACAAACACTGCCGACTGTCTTTCTTGGGGCCGTCGGAGCTCGTCTTTTGTCTGCGCTCGTGAGTCGCCGCGCCACCTACCGGAAACTACGACTGCATTGTGGCGTCGCGTCCGAGCGTGAATTCGACCAGCGGATTAGCAGCGCGCAACTTTCGCTTGGGACAACGGGAAAACTCCCACCCGCCGCCTCGCGCGTTCATTTGTCGCGCTTAGCGGCACTAATTCCGTGCGTATTCGCAGGGCGCCAGCTTTGTCGGCGAAAGCGCTTGAACCTCGGCGAACGCAATCGCCACAAGAGCATCCGACCCGCTGGCGTAGCCGTTCACCGTTAGCCGCCTCGATCTCTAATGATCAATAACGACAACACACGCTTCCCGCCAATGGACGAGACCGTCGCGTGCCTTCCCGCACGAGAACCGAACGCGTCTGAAGCGACGAACGTTACAGTTGTCTATGCGCACCTGAGACGATGTCCCACGCCCGAGACTAAAGTGGCATCGATCGCAAGCCGAAACGGTTGAGATACAGCTGCTGTTTGCACAATTTTATCGATACGTTCCAGTTGCACCCGCCGTCCTCTGGCGTTCCAATAAACCGCAGTTGTAGAATATAGGCGACCGTCAAAGGTGCGTTTTATTTCCCCTCCCGGCGATCGCCTCTGCGTCAGATCCCAAACCGCAGCTGCACACTTCAGATCCTGCAGCGAAACCCTGGCGATGCGCACGCAAACATGCGCTGTTGGAGCAATTGCTGGCTGCTCGTGTCCGGTTATTTATCATTTGTTGGACATAGCTGCCGATTACCGGCGGTAGTCCCGACTACAGGGCTTGCTCGCATGCTCGGTTAAAGCCGAGCACAGCTGCACAGAAGAGGCTCCTGCAGCCAGTATAGCGCACCCACGCTCGGCGAAGGTTATGGCAACACACGAGCCACGAAGCCACGCCAACTGCCGACTTAACAAACAATACGACACCTTCGAGTAATTAACGTGATAACCTTTTAAATCTTATGCATGTTAACGATATGGCTCCGGATTTGTGCAAAAGGTTGCACCGCGGTAGCTTTTATGAGAAAAGAGCAACATTATAAACAATACGGAATAAAATAATTATTGTTTGGCATACAATGTGTTTTCAGACAGAACACGTCGGTGTTTAAATATCCTCAATGTCAGATTAACAAGACAGGTTTTTGGACAAGTATTTAGGTATTATAATTAATGCAGTTGTTCATTGAACGCATACAAAGGAGAGCAACTAAAATGATTCCAGAACTTAGAGACCTTAGTTATGAAGAACGCCTGAAAGAATGTGGTTTAACAACTCTAGAGACAAGGAGGTTAAGAGGAGATCAGATTGAAGTTTTTAAGATATTGATTGGGTATGAAAATATTGATAGAAATATGTTTTTCTCAATCAAGAAGGATAGCAGAACTAGAGGACATGAGGTAAAATTAGTAAAGGAGCAATGTAGATTGGACATCAGGAAGCACTCGTTCTCACAGAGGACAATAAATGAATGGAACAAATTGTCTACAGATTGTGTAACTGCTAGCAGCGTGAATATGTTTAAAAACAAGGTTGACACATATCTCAGGAGGGCGGGTTATAAGTAGATGAACATTGTTGGACTCTCGATAAGCCAATGGCTTCCTTGTCCACTTGCCATCTGGGCCTTTGGCTTGGATGGCAAATCTTGTTAAATCTTGTTAAATTAATAAACACTGAAATTCAAACTTTAAAATATAGCGCGAATACAATTTGCAAAGAATATCGTAGTGGTTCAGTTATCTGTCAGCAATAGTTTTAAGAATCAACCGCATATCTGTGGTGTAAACACTTCAGTAATGTTCATGTTAAGTAATTAGTCATAGTTTCAATAGATCCGCCTATGCGACGTACCGTCTTCTGGTGAAAGAGAACCTATATGTACATAATTACACACACTACTTAGAATTATCAAACGCGTTAAGGTAGCTGGGGTGGCTATTATATGCTTATCTTGAATTGCGTAGTTTCAGTAGAAGTGTTTAAGATAAATTAACCATTTCTTCACAGATTGTAGTTGAACTACTATATAATATTCAAGATTAATCAAGTTTGGAGTTTTTCATTTATTTGGTTATGTTAGATTTTTCAAACAGTTTTGTAAATGTGAAAAAAAAGCTATAAAATGCGAAATTATATCGTTTTGAGAAAATCCCCAAAGAAATAAATGACATACATATAAGTATGACAGTGTCACTCATAACTTTAAGGAAGATTTTGGTTAACATAAACAAATTACGTTTGCTACACAACCGTGAATGAATTAAGCAAAAGTTTAATGACAGCCTAAAGTGGCAGTGCATTTTTGGCACAAACCCTTCACCAATCGTAATTCCAAACAGTGTAAAGTTGTCAACATGCAACTTAGTAAGTGTTGTGATTTTTTAAAAGTAAATTAAGCATCATTTCCTGGTTGTTAGTGATAACAGAAATGTCAATAGATACGCGTATCATGCTTGACATGTGACATTTTTCATTGGTGTTTTACGTATTGTTAACAAAACATAACGGTCATTGCTATTATTGACATGTCCACTTAATTTGCCGCCACAATGGGCCTTTGAATCTGTGTTAATAACACGTTGTCGTCTACGATAGCATGTTACGCCAGCCATCTGACAAACACG
The DNA here is from genome assembly GCA_963662155.1 of Lamellibrachia columna. Classification (NCBI taxonomy): domain Eukaryota; kingdom Metazoa; phylum Annelida; class Polychaeta; order Sabellida; family Siboglinidae; genus Lamellibrachia; species Lamellibrachia columna. The sequence continues at coordinate 9,501,323 of OY759272.1, forward strand.
TGGCCGGGCGTGTTTACGATCATTTTGATTGGCCCGTTATTCGCTGTATCACCAGGTCACATTTACGTGCCATTTCCTTTATAGTTTCAAAGGCACAATAAACTACGTTAGCGCTTATATTTGCTGGTTTAAGGACATGATTTAGTTAGGTAGATATAATACTGATGTGTACTGGAATCACAGTAACCAAACGTTATGTTCCACTTTCACGGCGAACGAATAAAGTTCGTTCGATGATCGGCGCACACGCGGACGTTACTATGGAAACATCGTGAGCGTCTCTAAGAAATCAGTTTTTTTACAGGATATACGAAATACTACGTTAGTGCCGGGTGATTATTTGTGGTTCATTTCAATATTTCCTAGCATGTTACGAGGAAAAAATAAAAAAATAACTGACACGATAGCCGCCCCAGCTACCTTAATTAAACACTACCGGCCACATTAAAAATGAACTATTTACATTGAGAATATATATTTTATTCAAAGATGCAATATTTATGCGTATAGCAACTGGGATTCCACCGTACACAACCGTGAACTAATCAAATCATCGCTCTGCGCAATATTGTCATCAGCCATAGTGATTTCAAGAGAAACATCCTTAACCAGTACGCAGACATTTCAAAGAATGCAGTAACAAGAAGTAGAAGATCGTCGTCATATTTGCCAGGTATGGTCGTCAGAGCTCTGAAAGACACTGTCTAAAGAGAGATGATTACCAAACCATTGTCTGTCTTTAGATTAGAGTAATTGAGCTTCCTCCGGGTGAGCGACTTGGCGACGAACGAATCAATTCAGGACACCGCCAGTAGAGGTAGGAATTGCTTAATATTGACTGTGTGGAAGACACCGCTTTGCTAAGTGGAGATCGGAGAAATCTGCAAGAACAGCTGACGACGTCCTCATGTCGCTGACTCTGCTTAGCTAATCACCGGCAGATACCCGGATTGTGCTTGTATTTGAAATCACTATTCAGCTCAGCCGTCGATGCAATAAATGCTAGCGTTACGTAGTGTCCACGCGCACGAGGTGAAACCTGAGATAGTTTGTGTTCGGAGTATAATGGATATAAAACATGGTTGCGCGCGTGCGTGTGCGTGTGCGTGTGCGTGTGCGTGCGCGTGCGCGTGCGCGTGCGCGTGCGCGTGCGCGTGCGCGTGCGCGTGTGCGTGTGTGCATGTGCATGTGCGTGCGCGCGTTTTAATAGACTTGAACAGTTAATCAATTAAAATGCAATTAACTAAAAAATATATAATTAAGCTGCATTAACCAATGGAATCATCATTATCATCATTATTATCATCATCATCACCAGGTGCCTTGATGCAAGCGACCACCACCCTCTATTACCCCCGGTCATAGGTGCCTTTTAACAGTTATGTTGTGTTCTTTCCTAGCAATGCTGCTAGATCATTGAGGATTTTAATTGAGCAGGTGTGCGAGCGAGTGAATGAGTGAGTGATACCGATTTAATAACATAAAATATGCACACATTTAATAGAGTGGATTGAGAAGATAAATGGCATCGACAGTTAATGTCCCACAATTCCTGCTGCGTTAGTGAGCCAACGACAGCACACATTCACCACGGCATACCGGGCGGTCACTGCGTAATTACTTGCACGAGTCTTGTAGCCCGACGATTCATTTCGCAATTACCGGTACCTTGCCAACACAACAGATTTCCGCTAGGAAGTCATAACTGGCGTATCGTCCCACCAGTGAGTCTCCCATTCCCACCTGCCCGAAAGATCCACCTGTTGTTTACGTCCACCCTCCAGTCACACCTGTCTGACCAATCGTCTCTGACCATTGACTGAGTGTAAATACCGACTCAATCTGGCTTGCGTGAGCCTTTAACTGAAAGTTTTAAATAAAATGTATCTCTTCTAGTAAAGTTCATAAATTCAATTTAATTGGTACAGCTCATTCTGATAAAGTTGATTAATTGAACTAATTTGACGGATGATTTCAAACACACCCCATGTAAATCCACTTCTTAAGAAGACATATCTGCCTAAAGAAGATCTAAACTATTTCATCAGCTTTAATTCCAAAATACTGGAAAAGGTCGTAGCAAGCCTACAAAGGCTTCACATCAGTTCAAATTGCTTATCTGATGTGTCACAACCAACTTACAAACAGTTTCATTCTACAGAAACTGCTGACGTTACCTTAAACCTTGACCAAGACAAAGTAACAGCGCTTACCTTGCTGGATCTGTTTGCCGCTTTTGATACCAGATCACAACATTCTTATTAAACGCTTATCATTTCTGGCACAGCTCTGAACTGGTTTTCATTATACCTAACTGGTAGACACCAAACCATGAAGATGGCGAACTGCTTCTCGGCCGTACTCCCCACTTCACGTGGTGTACTCCAGGGTTGTGTTCTTGGGCCTTTGCTGTTCACTCTCTACACTACGCCACTCAGCTCTGTTATCCAAAGTCATAACTTGGATCACCACCTTTACGCAGATGACACACATATCTACATTTCTTTGGCTACAACGGATACAAATCGCTCCCTAAACCAGCTCAGCGATTTTCTCCACGAAATCTTCCACTGAATGACTGACAGCAAATTAAAGCTAAATGCAGCAGTATATGTCACTTTCTGTCGCTAAAACTATTGCAATAGCTTTTGTTAGCAGCGTATTTGATTACTGCAATTCCCTCTTTCACAATATTGCTATCAAGGATATTACAAAACTTCAATGTGTCCAAAATTTTTTGGCTAGGGTAGTTACACGATCTCCTCATTTCTCTCGCTCAGTGACACTTCTAAAATCACTGCATTGGCTCCCTGTGCGATATCGCATTATTTTCAAGATCTGCACAATTACCTGTCAAGCCCTTTCATCCAAACAACCTACATATTTACACTCAATGCTCACTCCAGCAAGATAGTCCACACAGCTTCGGTCGTCTGGTTCTGATTTACTTTCTTTTCCCAGAGTTAAGACAAACGCTGGAACTCGAGCTTTCTCGGTTGCCGCCCCAACTCTGTGGAATTCACTCCCCGACAGGGTTAAATCAGCAGGAAATATAGTTCAATTTCGTCGTCATCTGAAAACCTCTCTTTGATATTGTCTATCCTCGTTATGCTCTAACGATGTCCCATGAAGTCGTGCGACTTCTGGTGACGTCCATGATGAGCTGTCTCCAACCAATCTTGTATCGTATTGCTTTTCTCAATTCTTTATTCGATTCGTCAGCTTTGTTGTGTCCCTGATCTCATCCATCCATCTCACGTGTGGCCTACCTCTCTTACGATTGTCTTTACTCATTTAGATCATTATTGGCTTTTCTCGACGTCATTTTCTGCGTCGTGATGTGACAGACACGCGACGGGAATCATTTAGATAATCACATTACACAATATCGGAAGGTAAATTTGTTAAAAAAAATTTTTTATATGTATTATTACTATCATTGCTGTTGTTATTGTTGTTATTTTTAGTATTATCTATTATTATCGCCATGACTGTATATTCCTAACGCCGACTGGCAAATATGATTAATTTGAACACGCAAGATCGGCTTAGTATTTCAAGAAGGACAGTGCAATTTTGCTGTAAAGTTTTCTACGGAAATCGTAGTAGATGGTTATTACCGTACATTTCGATTGTAAAACTAGCTGTTCTTATAAGTAAACCTCATCCAGATATGTGTTACATCCTGCACACTCTGCCTGTATGTCTGTCTCTCCCCCTCTCTATCTCTCTCCTTCCCCATCTCTCCCCCCCCCCTCTATCTATCACTCTCCCTCTCTGTCTGTCTCTCCACCCCCGTCCCGCCCGTCCGCCCGCCCGAAACTGTCCATCTATCCTTGAAAACGGAGAATGCGTAGGTTATCACGCAGCCTGTCAGCGGGCAACAGACCCATGTCAAACGGCGACTCCGCCACTAGGTTCAAGACAAGCCAGTGGTGTTCGAGCGCTTCGCCTGCATTGCGTGACCAGACGAACGTCACGCAACTCGAGAGTGTGGAGCCAACTTTGCGGCATCAATTAATTACATCCACCGTTAGAACTCGTGTTTTAGCATTCTTCCAGGGGTCGGCTTCTGTGCCATGTTTAAAATTATTATGTTCTACTTACAGAAGGGTTGATATTAGCCAGCTGCGAATACTTCAGTCTTTACATTGACACTAGTTCCGATGTAGGTCTATATACGTTGTCCTTTACCGTAATATTTGCCACGTACACAGGGGGGTCTAAGACCCCCATAGCTTAGACCCCCATGGATCCGCTGCTGAGCAGTTAGGGAGGTAGGGAGGGAGAGGGCGTGCTCGCTCGGCTGATGCAGCATCGCCACCTGTTGTATAAATATGTACCATAAAGTGATGCAGTTGCGTCCTCTGGTGATCAGACTATGTTTTACCATTCGACAACTGGATAAAAGTGATTTATACAAGAGCGTCATTTTGCAGCGACCTTCAGTCTTGAATTACTTTGTATGTACATTCAGTTATATTGGTTTGTATAATGCGTACCATGTCATTGCAATGCCAATGATAGGTAAATTCATCGACGGGTTTGTGCATTTAGGCCTTATTATAACTCCTTTATTATCGCTCAACGTTGACATGCGTATATATGACACTGTTGTTACGTCCCGAATCGGTATCGTCCGATTCCGGTATCGTAATTGCTGCCGTGCCCAATTCCGGAATTGCGTGCCCAAAATCAGAATGCTGCGCGGACAGCCGAGATCGATATATTTGTGCGCGCCACTTTTAAACACTGCAGCGTTTTGGTGTACAGATGATGGGTGATCAAAGTCTTTATGAGCATGTACAACATTTTATTTCAGGAGAACAGTAGTCAGTACACCTCCAAACTGATAACGTAATCCAAAGTACATCGCGAGGATTAAGAATCTGCGATGGGCCTGTGGTTACCTAGGCAAAGTCAATCGCCCTACAATTTTTTTTCTATCTGGCTTTTACTGTACTAGAGGCGAAGATCTCGTTCATCAAAAGCGTAAGTATTTTCATGAAACGTGAAACCTTACAAAAACGCCTTAAACAGAGCAATAAACACGTCTTTCGTGTCTGTATGCATTCTTATATGTATATCACTAAAGTTACCTGACAATAACCATGTAAAAGTGTGAAATTATTACCTTTTTGTCAGAACGCATGTGCTTGTCAAGGTTTGTATATAACCGGATGTTGTTGTGAGCGAGAAAAGCATGCGGGATTTCCATAGATCTATATAAGGTCACGCTAAGAATTGCCGTCTGCTGGCCATAGAGTTACATCATTAATAATGCCCCTATAAACTATTAACTTACTAACGGGTGTTTTATTTATTTCTGTGCTGCTGGCCCATTCTGGCCTCATTCTACACGAAATCGCGTTTGATCAAGTGACCCAAAGACAACATCACGTGCACAGTATGGCGGCTAATTGTGAAATGTTTTCTATGTCACCGATAAAAGTACTCATAAGTAATTAGTTGGAGCACATTTCTTCAGTTTCTTGACGCCCAATTGTCGGTTGTATGTCACAGAATACACATGTGAAACGGTTAGTGCGTATCGGTTTTAAAACTTAAGTTATTAGTTCCGTAGCCATTTGGCTACGGAACTGCCAAATTGCCGAGTTAGCAAATGCCGTACTGGACTTTCGCCCCAGAGACGAAGAGCGGGGCGAATTTTTTTGCCTAGTGGTTACCATGTGAAGTTACGGATAAGCCTTCGCGTCCAAGAAACGCTATATAATATGTTCTAAGTCCTTGGACAGGAAAATGACAAATTCCAATTTAGGACAGCGCAAAATCGGAATTCTATTATACATATTCCGATTTCGGGTTCCCGTCTTGGAATTCCGATTTTGCGCATTTCCCCACCCAATTCCGGTATCGGACATGTCCCATACCGGATTCTGATTTGGGACGTAACAACTGTCACTGTCAGTCAGTGCCAGTGTCGCCAAAGGCAAAGCATTTTACTGAACGAGCTCGGATTAGCTAGAAGTGGGTGCTCGATATAATGATGTTACTGGCATTTGTAGAAAGGTAATGACAAATTCACCGCATAATGCAACTTTTCACCAAATCAAAAGGGAAACGTTCCGGGTATATATGGCAATGCCAATAATAAAGCCAATAATGTTAATAATAATATTATGCATGCCGTAACTCCCAAAGACAAATTTACAAAACCTACAAACAAAGGGAGAAAGTAAATAACAAGAATGCAGTCTCTTATGTTTGCCTGTGTAACATTTTGATCCAGCGCTATCTGGTGGTGACTGTTTAATGACTAGCCGTTGCTACGTGTTGACTGTTGATCATTATGATTCATAGAATGGCAAAAGGTAGGTTTGTATGGTTTTTACTAGGTTAGGTTAGCAGAATAGCTGACAATACAGATAACAGCTTCATAATTATACTTTGTAAATAGGATTTAATCATGGCAAAATAAAAAAAAAATTAAACATCACCATCTGATTTTGACTGTTTAAAGAGAAGCCATTGCTAAGTGTTGATTATAGAATGGGGTGGTTTTTCATGGTTTTTTACTAGTTGTCAACAATGATACTTTGACAACGATATACTCCACCCGGACAAACAGCAATATATATATAGCTGTTTGTCCGGGTGGAATATATATATATCGCTGTTTGCCCAGGTGGAATGGACGGACTAGAATATATACAAGTAGGGGCAGGCAGTGTTAGTTAAGTCAATTTTAATTCTTTTTGATGTCTAGGGCGCAATCATATTCATAAGTCAAAATTGTTTTTACTTACATTAACAGTTTAAGTGACATATTAGATATAAATGATACTGAGATTAATGAATTGCAAATAATACGTAGCTCGTCTTATTATGATTTTGTTTAATGATTTCGCTAAAAAAAACAAAGGTCATTTTAGTATGTTTAAGCACAAATATACAATCTTAAAATTCCAAATTTAGTTAACTAGAGGCATATATAGAAGAACTAGATTGTATAAATTTTTAATTTAATAAAATATGTATACAAGAGTCATGGAAAGCAGAAGGTGATGATATTTCTCAATTTGTGTTGCATGGTTATACTGTTATAACTCAGGGTAAAAGTTGTAGCAGTAAAGGAGGTTTAGTATATATATATATATATATATATATATATATATATATATATATATATATATATATATATATATATTGATAATAAATATAAAGCAAAACCAATTATGAATCTTAATATATATGAACATTGGGAAGGACTGATAATTAAAGTAAATGGTGGTAATTTATCAAGATCGTTAACCATTGAGAACATATATAGACCACCAAGAACACGTAATGAACAAATAAATTATTTTATAAATGAATTTTCATCAGCAGTAGTATCATTAGAAAATAATAATCAGGAACTAATTATTGAAGGAGACTTTAATATAAACTTACTCAAAATAAATGAAAATGAAACTTATAGCAACTTTTTTGATACCTTAACATCACACAGCCTTTACCCTCAAATAACTCTTCCCACTAGATTTACAAGAACAAATGGAACACTGATAGACAACTTTTTCTGTAAACTTGGTAAAGCTGTATTAGAAAGTACAGCAGGGATATTAACTAAAAGATTCTCTGATCACCAGCCATACTTCATGATTTTAGGCATTACCCAAAAGACAGTACGTCCTCCTAAATATGTAAAAATAAATATATTAAGCACAGAGGCAATGCAGAATGTTAGACATAAAATTAAATCAGATGACATTTACAATAAACTTAATCAAATCCCAAATGCTAATCCAAATTTAAATGATGATATAATATATAAAGAAATTTTACGGTCTAAAAATAAGCACATGCCAGGTAAATTAGTAAAATTTGATAAATATAAGCATACAAAATCTAGATGGATTACTCAGGGTTTGCTCAAGTCAATCCAGTACCGAGATAAACTTTATAAACAATTAAAATTAACTAGCCCAAATTCACCTAATTATGAAAGAATTAGCATTAACCTTAAAACGTATAATGGAATATTAAAGACAAACATTCGTGCAGCAAAACAAATATATTTTGAATCATGTTTTAATCGGTTCAAAAACGATATAAGAAATACTTGGAAAACTATAAATGATTTTCTCTCTGAGACAAAAACACAAAACAAATTTCCAACATTCTTTAAAGAAAATGATGAACAGATAACATATATATAAAATATTGCTAATATTTTTTTTTTTTCACAAACAGCTCAGACTATTTCTAATGATATTAAATATGATGGCAATAAAAATTATATTTATTATTTAAATAAACACATAAATATGGTATTTAAATTTCAGAATATTGATGAGGAAACTGTAAAGAAAACTATACAAAGTCTTCCTACAAAAATAGTTGTGGATTTGATTGGATTTCTTCAAAATTAATAAAAATAATTGAACCTGCTATAATTAAATCATTAACTATATTAATAAACCAAGTGTTAAACACAGGGATTTTTCCTGATGAACTTAACCATTGCCAAAGTAATTCCTATATTTAAGAAAGGTGATCCTACATAATAAAAAAATTACAGGCCCATTTCTCTACTTCCAACTATTGCTAAAGTAATACAAAAAATAATTTTTACTCAGTTATCATCATATTTCAATGATACTAAACTGCTTTTTGATAATCAGTATGGTTTTAGACCAAACCATTCAACTGAATATGCTGCACTAGAACTAGTAGATAGAATTGCAATGCTAATGGATAAAAATTACGTTCCAATTAACATATTTCTCGATCTCTCTAAAGCTTTTGACACAATTGACAACACAATTTTATAAAATAAATTGAGATGTTATGGCATTGATGATGCAGGTCTACTTCTGTTAAAAAATTATATAAATAATCGGAAACAGTATGTTGAAATTGAAGATATAAAGTCTGAAATTCTTCCAATAGCAGTTGGTGTCCCACAAGGTTCAATCCTTGGGCCATTGTTATTTATCATATACATAAACGACTTCACATAAGCTAGTAGCATATTTAAATTTATAATGTATGCAGATGACACAACATTATTTAGTACTTTAACATCTTTTAGTGATAATACACAAGATAACACAATTGAACCTGTAATAAATGTTGACCTTTCCTAAGTTGTTGAATGGTTAAATATAAATAAACTATCACTAAATAAAACTAAATCTAAATATATGATGATTTTTCATGTCCCAATAAAGGTATACATTCCCTTACACTTAAAATAGATAATACAAATATTGAAAAAGTGGATGAATTTAATTTCTTAGGGTTAACCCTGGATTCAAATTTAAATTGGAGAAAAACATACAGAAAAAATATCTAATAAATGTGCAAAAATTAACGGCATATTAAATAGGATAAACATAATATAAACAACGCTCCTGATATAGTGAAAGAAAATCGATGGAAACTCTAATATTCAAGTACATACACACACTTGATTATATTAGGTATAAAAAAAACATTTATTGCCAGATAAAATCCACATGCTTATATAACTGAGATAGACATGTAATTAAAAAGGCCAAAAAAAATTATTAGTCAACTGGAGTGGCTCCTATGATAGCGACAGTATGTCTTAATGGGAGCCACTGATCCCTACTTGTTTTAACATTAAAAGGTGTTTGTTTTAATTAATTATGGTTATTTATACTGGTTTCAAATAAAGACGTATGCACACTAGTATTATTATATATGTGTATATATTTTATTTGTGTAAATGCTTATCTCTGTTTCATTATTTATTATTTTTTGGGGTCAAAAATAAACTTCTTATTCTTGTATACAAAGGTAGTATATCTAGCATGCATAGATAATTATATATAACTGATTCAAATATGGTTGGTAAGCTGGCTCAACTAACACTTGGTGTGGGGTAAGTTGAGCCACAGTGTAATGTAAGTTGCGGTAAATGCTTTATTTGTATAATTTACGTAGGCCTTGTACAAAAAATTCATAACAACTCAGTCAACACATTTACCCAATGGGCATAGCATGTATCTGACAAGTATACATGTTTAATTAATAAGTCAACACACTTAATTAATGTAGATTTATAGGTAAATCACAACTAATGTAACTAGCTGCTAATATGTTGCCTTGTAGCTATCCGATGTCCCAATTTGCTCAGAAAAATTTATTTCTTGGTGTATTCTGGGGTAAAGAACATTTGTCTTCATTCTTTATCTGCTCCACTTATGCTCAACTAACCCTCCCTTTCACCTTGGGTGGCTCCACTAACCCCGTTTCAACAATTAAGCTTGTTTAATTAACTTCTCATTAATGTGCGAAGTGATGTAAATAATCTTCTTCTCTGTGCATAGTTAAAGCATTTGTAAGTGCACAAACAATAAAGGCTAGCCATGTGCGTTGATAGTTTACACACCAGCAGACATTAATCACAATGACTAACAGTTTAAAAAAACACACCTTTAGCTCACATGTTCTGACCGTTGTGACAAACGTAGCCTACTATATGTGAACCATGTTCTAATAACATGTTCAATCACTGGGTGGTACCATGTAACTCGCTGCTGTAGTTTCCCGGAAACAGGTGGTTCTACTAACACTGCCTTCCCCTATTAAAGAATTCGGAGGAACTGTGTAGCTGTAATCATTAGAAGATACAAATAATTAAAAGAACGACAATACAATAAACAACACTATGAAGTAATAAATGGTGTTGTTCCGATTACCCAATTTTGTCAGCGATTGATTGGTTCATGATTCCAATCATTTAATTGATAACAATCATGATAACAATTTCCAATTATATAAATAAATCTGTTCCCATTTCATGGGTTATCTGGGTGTTTCATGACTTTCCATGACTTATCTGAGCAATGGAGGCGAGGAGACTATGGCTTCCCTTTTCCATTAAGGCATCAAAAAGTTACGCGCTGTCGAAGATGTCAACAAACTGTCTATTTTCCACAATTCCTGCCCAACACTAGTAATAAGTGACTTAAATTATGATAACAACATGGCTATGTCTGCCAGGCTGGTCTCCAGTCGAGCTTGTCACACGTATAAAATAACAGGATGACACTTTTGTATCACAGCAAATAACCTGGACAATTTATCAACACTATCAGCCATTACGACAAAACCTCATTTGTAGGTGTTGCAAAATATTTGACTTACTTGACTTTGCTGTTCGTAACAAGTGTCATATTTGACTTACTTGACTTTGCTGTTCGTAACAAGTGTCATATTTGACTTACTTGACTTTGCTGTTCGTAACAAGTGTCATATTTGACTTACTTGACTTTGCTGTTCGTAACAAGTGTCTTATGTGTGTTTTGCTGGTTTCCTTTGTAATACCAAAGGTTGTACAAATTGCAGTTATTCTCATCATGATTTTTATAATAAAATAATTAATTATTTGGAAAATATTTTACAGCCCATAAATGTTATATGTTTTTACAAAATGGTATTTATTTATTTGAAAGTATCTCATTGAAATGGCTTGCAGTTATTTGATTAGCAGAATGTTTTGTAGTATGTTAGTATCACTTATTACAGAGTATACGACTTTGAAAAATAAAGTAACTGTTGCTTTATCATAAAAATATTGGCAAAATGGAGCGATTGCCTGACCAGTTTTGGTTTTGCAAGATTACTTCGAAGATGAAGCTCGTATTGATCGGAGAATGCAGTGTAGATGCCATAGTACCACTCACGTCACATGGTTTATCTACACAGACGTGGCTGATACTTACTGATAGGCTCTGTGTTATTTACATAGTGATTCTCCACCGACTTGCTGGTATATTAGGAAGTATTTCACATGAATGCCAGACAGTTGGCTTTGATTCGGGGGCGGTTTATGTGGTTCTCTGATAGGACTGAGCGGAGAGGCTCATTGTAATGATGTATATCACGTGTAGTATGAAAACCTTCTTCCTTAAAATGGATGGCATCTCCTGCATTAGTCACATTACTAAATTACAGACTGCATGTCCAGCCTGAAGGATCGCTCTTATGATGTGTTCATTAAGTAGATTGCGCACTCAGTAGTTCTAATTTCTGCCAGTGTTTAATGAAACATTTATTAAAGGGCATTTTCACATAAAGGGTACAATTTTATCAGAATAAACCTTCTCTCGCTATATTCAAACAGTTCATTGTGTAATTCCATGATTAGCGTGCAATGGCAGTGGTTAAGGGTGCATATTGTGCTGTTTTTGATGCATGTCTTAGTCCCACTTCAGTTCATGTTTATATTAAAACGTGCACTGCAGTACCAGGAAGTTACTCGGCAATAACCAATTTTGTTAAATTGCTCATCAATCAGTGAACGAAATGTTACAAATGTGGAGCCAATTGGAATAGTAGGTACAGCAAAACATTCATTTGTATTTAGTGGTGCATTAAAAAAAAATTATTTGAATGTCCACACCAAAAAGACCCCCAACAGTACTAATAATAATGAATTCATACTCATCAAAAATGTAGTTATAAAATATATTAGACATCACAAGTCCAAACCCCCAAAAAAAAATTCTTTTAAAAACAATAAACCACTAAAACCTGTAGTTAATACACATTAATATATGATATTGCACTACCAGAGTCGGCAGGCTTTCAGATGTGTTGGATTTTGTGATATCTTTCAACATAGTTCTAACTGCTGTTGTCAGTTGATATGTGTTGGAATGTTGTCTCCAGAACAACACCAAACTGTAATTGTCAAATGTTTATTGATTTATGTAGCACCAAATTGGTGCTTTTTCAGAACTATAAAAAATTCAAAGAACTGACATGACAAAATGGTTAATTAAACTGATAAAATAGTTAATTAAAATGACTGAAATTAATAACTTAAACATGGGGAATAGATTTCAGTTGGAATTTGTTTCTGTGTTCAAATAATAATAAATAAATTTATTTTAAAGTCATCATAATTCTAAATTATTATCATAAATAAGTTAAAATTACAAAATATTCAAATCATTAAAATTAATTATACTAGACAATATTGCGCTTTTGTTTAAATGTTTTTCACCACTTGGCAATGTGATTGATCAGGAAAGTTTCTGGGAATTACATCTTTCCAGACCACTAAAAACTCTTAATCCATAAATCCTTTATAATTAAAAGAAATCTCATTAATGTTATTTTTAAGCAGATGCCTGAAATCAGACTACCCGATCAATCACACTGCCAAGTGGTGGAAAACATTTAAACAAAAGCGCAATATTGTCTAGTATAATTAATTTTAATGATGTGAATATTGTAATTTTAACTTAGTTATGATAATAATTTAGAATTATGATAATGACTTTAAAATAAATTTATTTATTATTATTTATGATAATGATCTTAGACGATTTATTTAATTTTATCATATCTTTTTAGAATGTCTATGATGATGACTTTAGAATATTATTTTGCGATAATGATTTTAGAATATATATGATAATGATTTTAGAATATTTAAGTAAATTATTTTTAATCGCCACTGTATTTTTAGACTGATTAAGTGGTCAAACTTTGGAGCAAGTGCCATGATCATCTTATTTGCCAGATACCTGCGCTATACAAGATGTTATTATTATTAGTAGTAGTATTATTTAAATAACCCATGTTGCAGAGACAGCAGACCTGGTGCAGCCAACAATCGTTATTCCTACTGGCCTGGTTAATGATGTCGCAAGTCACGCGTGTCATTGGACAAGATTTGTAAATCACGCAGCTTCTTTGATTTCACACATCAGTAGTTTCCAAAACTCCTGTAGTTGTCTGCCATCTATCAATATGCTTCTTGCCTTAAGCAACATACAGCCCGTATTTCACATTAGGGGTAAGATCACTATTTATTTTCCTATTGGCAACAATGTTAATATTTTTAATGCAGTTCACAAATTTATAATTTTAATATTCTGAAAATCAACTACATTAGTATTTGTTCTCTGACTTTCAACGACCTGCTGGACAATATTGGTCAACTTCTGTCATTTTTCTTCAGAAAAATCAACGTTGGTCCCCATCAAATAGCGTCCAAAGCAACTACATCATGCATGATACAAGGGATCCTACAGTCACTGACATGTGCGTACGTTTACAGACGTCCATGGGAAATTTTAATCTGGGCGCAGTCCTCAAATATGGCTAGATGCATGTTCAAAAATAATTTACAGGCAGCAAAAAAAGTCAAAAGAGGCATCTATGTATGTGTTTGTGTGAGAATATAATTATGAATAATTGTATAGATATGGAATTACATTTGTTGGAAAATAAATATTCATTGATTGATTGGCTTTATGAGAAATTGACAGTTGCTAAATCAAGATAAACTCATTATTGCATCAAATCGCTTGTGAGTTTTGGTCAACATTGTGTCCAGATTCTAGTGCGTGGTGTGTTGATGTTTTTCGTGCTCTAAAGGCTACTAGGTCATGCATATTTTAACACTTTCCAGCACACCACACTTGCTCTGCAATGAAATTAACATGTTTTTCTGCCAACATGTCTTCCTCGTTAACTTCAAAGGCTTTCCCAGCAGTTTCACATTTTGAGCCATATATATATATACCCTATGCTGTTTGTACTGATGGTTATGTAAAGAATGTGGTCCGTCAGGTCAACGTGTAGACCACTTTTGCAGATGTACTTCGCCAGATTTACTGATGCATTAAAAATAGGTTTATTTATCTATTTAGGCTACTGGCCTCGGTGTCGTACCTCTTATAAAGTAGACCCAGTAACAACTTTAAATTCTGACAAAACTTTTTACATAAAGGTCCTTCCACAATTCAAATGTTTGTCTCGTTTTAGAAACATTTCGTGAAAACTCAAACCTATCTAGTACCCATTACGACATGTTAGTTTGTGCAAATGTGTTGTGTAGTTTTGATGAAGTCATTGGACAAACAAAACAATTAAAAGATACTAATTACATTGTCCATCAGAAGAATGATTAGATCAATTTAACTGTTCCACTGTACAGTATGTCTTTCAAACCTAGGCGACAATAGCCTGGAAAATAAGCAAGTTATTGCACATTGAGGGTCATCTACTATTAACACACTCAGTATGTGTAATATTATTTATAGAATTTACTAGTAAACCGACTTACCTTAACAGGCAGAAGTGGATGCGTGTCTTTCTTTGCAGAAACCATTGTCGAACAAACAACAATATTTCCCTATTTTAGTCTTCTTTATACACTGTATTATACAGTATCTTGAGCAGCGACTTGATTTTGGTATCACTCTATCTTTGTGGTTATTTCCGGATTAAATTTCCCTTTGGGCTTAAGGCAGTTTGTAGCTGGTTGGCATTATATTACACGGTGCCTTGAAGTGACTTGTTCCACGGTGCCAGCACATCCACATTTCACCGCATCTGCTAATGATGTCATTTCTTGGAACTGACGCAGCAGTTGACACAGCAGTTGATGCATCTGTAAAGAATGAAAGCTGTGCAATGTCAGAATGCGATCATAATTGGTTTCCGTTGCGTCTAATCCAAATTTGCGCTAAACACCAGTGACGTGTCTTCCCGTGCGCGCGTCTAGTCGCCTCTGTGGATGACTCTGACGGGAGCCGTCTTCGGGCTGCTCTAGCTGTCGGATTGGATGCCTTCTTTCAGTCTGATCCCGCATGTCCAATAAGGTGATAAAATGATTGCTTCAGTGAAGTCTCTGAGACACGAAGATTGATGGCAAGGTCAGGGATTCGTCTGATACACAGAGCTGTACAATCTTTCTGAAGGCTGTGAACTATTTCCACAGTGCGCAATTAAAAAAACAATTAAAGTGTAACATTGGACGGGTGGGCATGTTTATATGTGCATTCTAGAGCTGTTTTTTGGTTGGTCCCTTGTGATGCATAGACAATTAATGTATGCTTAAAAACATAAGTTACTATGTATGGTATCCTAACCAATAACCTGGATTAACTTTGATAAAATTATGTATAAATAGAGAGAAGATAATATGTTTTGTGGATTTATGCATGCATTTTGAACCTCTCCAGGTTAGATGCCCCTGCTGGGGGGGCTGCGGGGGAGGTTTATGAAATATATATATATATATATACATATATATATATACATATATATACATATATATACATATATATATATATATATATATATATATATATATATATATATATATATATATATACATATACATATACATATACATATACATATATATATATATATATGTAGTCTATGTATGTAGAAAAAAAACAGGCAAATTTACAAAATTATCATCTTTAAAAATTATATCAGAATCCTATTTTGAGCTGTTATGTGTTTTTATCAGTTTACAATTTTAGGTTTCATGAGACAGTTTTGTAGCTGTCTTGTTTGCTTTGGTAGCATTGTCGCGAGAGATGACGTACATCTTGGAACGGCTGTATCTGGGAAGCATAGAAGATGCTTCCAACTCGGCGCAGCTCAGGAAGAAAGGGGTCACACACATCTTGACAGTCGACTGGTACATAATCGACCTACATGTATTCATTTTACTGTACAGCACAATAATCGTTTTAATAGTATTAGTATAGCTACATTTTTATATAATAATCATAATAAAACATTAATTTGTGCCCAGGATCACATACTACTGTATACATAATTATGTATACTAAATTAATTTGTATGCATTCTTCAGTAAGATGCATTCTTCTCTATTAGGGATACCACCACCATTGTGTTTTAATTAAGTTTAATAAAAAAACATAACTAGGAACGCTTAAATGTATGTAAGGGTATGCTGTTTGTTTTTGACAGTATTTAAGTTTTTTACATTCATCAGACATGGAATCAGGATTTTCTCTAATACACCAATATGTTTTTTTTTCTGCCACCGTTTAAATTTTCCCACCCTTTAGTTCTACCCCCTGCGAGATCTTGGTCAACCCTTGCATGAGTTGAACAATGTTCCCACTATTTTATTCCCTTTTTTAGGAAGCCAATATCACGGGAATGGCGGGAGAGCTTTGAGTACCAGTATATTTCTGCGATGGACGAGCAGGAAATGGATTTATTGTCACGTTTCGAAGAATGCATCCAGTTTATAGCAGACGGACGGAAGATAGGAGGAGTGCTTGTTCACTGGTAAGTGTCAGGGATTTGCTCCCTCTCTCTCCCTCCCCTCTGTGTCCTCTCTCCTCCCTCCCCCGCGCTCCCTCTCTCCCTGTCTGTTCGTCCCTCCTCCTCTGTCCCTATGTTTCTCTCTCATGCCACGCTCTCTACTTATCCCTCCCTCTTGTCTCTCCTCCCTCCCCCGCGCTCCCTCTCTCCCTGTCTGTTCGTCCCTCCTCCTCTGTCCCTATGTTTCTCTCTCATGCCACGCTCTCCACTTATCCCTCCCTCTTGTCTCTCCTCCCTCCCCCGCGCTCCCTCTCTCCCTGTCTGTTCGTCCCTCCTCCTCTGTCCCTATGTTTCTCTCTCATGCCACGCTCTCCACTTATCCCTCCCTCTTGTCTCTCCTCCCTCCCCCGCGCTCCCTCTCTCCCTGTCTGTTCGTCCCTCCTCCTCTGTCCCTATGTTTCTCTCTCATGCCACGCTCTCCACTTATCCCTCCCTCTTGTCTCTCCTCCCTCCCCCGCGCTCCCTCTCTCCCTGTCTGTTCGTCCCTCCTCCTCTGTCCCTATGTTTCTCTCTCATGCCACGCTCTCCACTTATCCCTCCCTCTTGTCTCTCCTCCCTCCCCCGCGCTCCCTCTCTCCCTGTCTGTTCGTCCCTCCTCCTCTGTCCCTATGTTTCTCTCTCATGCCACGCTCTCCACTTATCCCTCCCTCTTGTCTCTCCTCCCTCCCCCGCGCTCCCTCTCTCCCTGTCTGTTCGTCCCTCCTCCTCTGTCCCTATGTTTCTCTCTCATGCCACGCTCTCCACTTATCCCTCCCTCTTGTCTCTCCTCCCTCCCCCGCGCTCCCTCTCTCCCTGTCTGTTCGTCCCTCCTCCTCTGTCCCTATGTTTCTCTCTCATGCCACGCTCTCCACTTATCCCTCCCTCTTGTCTCTCCTCCCTCCCCCGCGCTCCCTCTCTCCCTGTCTGTTCGTCCCTCCTCCTCTGTCCCTATGTTTCTCTCTCATGCCACGCTCTCCACTTATCCCTCCCTCTTGTCTCTCCTTAAGTGATGCTTAACTTATTTCTTGATATGAAATACATCATCTTAAATGTATTATGTAAATACATCGTTTTATATACAATATTATTGGTAATGATGTACTTTGGAAGGCTTTTTCTTGAAAACGTAGTTGGAAAAAATTGTCTTATCTGTTTAAGAAAGTGACGCTAAACACACAGTTCCATGGGAATGACTGAAACATTATCATCACATTATCATCACATGCAAAACTGTCAGAGCTGTCCTATTTGTAGCATTGCAGCCTCTGAACAGTAAGTTTGAGTCATTGTTCGTTGTAGTCAGGCTGGACTGTCCCGCAGCGCCACTGTCGTTATAGCCTACATCATGAAGACTATGAGTTTGAGTTACACCGAAGCCTTTAGTCTCGTTTCCAGACAACGACCTCAGATCATGTGAGTTTTAAATGCTCTGCATAGGTGGCAATACTTGTATTTTATAGTTCTATATTTTGTGGGTTTCAAGTCGGTATCGAATTAATTTCCTCAAAAATCTGATGGGGCAGCACTAATATTCAGTAGACATGATTGTTTCAGAACAAGGCATCATAAAAAATTTTCATATTGATTGGTTTTTTTGTGTAGTCCGTAGAGATTCTCCATTAGTATAAATATGTTAGCTCATTTCTGTAAATTTTCTGTTCCTACGGGATAGTTAGCAGTAAGAGTTTCCCTGCACCTTCTGTCCTTCTGAAGTAGCGCTGGTTGACGAGTCTCAGGCAGTTATCCGGTATCCCCCTACAAAATGTTACTTAGAAAAGATTTTAATTCATTTCCCTACAATCTGTGATATTTAAAAAAAATAAACTGTAAGTTGAAGGATAGGATTAAATTTGGGGGAGTAGTTACCTCATGACCCAATGGAGAAACCCTGCAACTGATCATAGTTCAAAACTTGGGTCAACTTGACACAAACACACAGCTTGGCCAGAAGACAGACATATTGGGGGCTTTGAACTTAGAAAGTTTGAGAACCACTGCTTCGTTGGATTACTACTAGATTATTTCATGGGTGGGAGGCTGCCATGACTTATACAGTTTAGTGAAAGTCATTCTAACCTGCAAAATTCCACATCATGGGATTGATTAAGTACATCCCATTCTTGCAGAGTTTCTGCAAATTCTCTCCCGGGATGTCAAAATATTGACTCCTATTACAGGGATCCAGTGCGCATCTCTATTACCTGCAGTTTTTAGGGTAAATATAATCAGGTCGCGATAGAATATGACAGACACTCTCGCTGTGTTAGGCAGTGGTTTTATGCTAGTGATGGTACAACTATTGATCAATGAATTTGGTGCCACTGACAAATTGATTCTTAAGAATGTTGCTGTAAATAAACATTAGCTTGCATCTTTTGATTGATGGTGAAAGCTATTCTTGTTGGTTCAGTGACATTGCAGTGGAAGATATTGATTTATCGTCACTAAATCTTGAAGGGTGACACCTCTACTTTAGGGATTCTCTCAAAGGTTGCAAGATGTTCGAAATGGTTTTGGATTAACATCAATTGACATAAAAAGTGTCTATAACATTCTAGACTTCTAGTTAATGTAAACCAACTAGGAATTGTGTCAATATTTTATTGAGGTAAACGGACTAAATACTTTCTTAGCTTTACAGAAATTAGTACACACTTTTTAGTATGCTTTCAAAAGATGACACATTTCAAGAAAGGAATGGATAATTGTTTTTTTTTATTCTTGATTATATCCATTTCTGTCAACGCTCAATTTAAATGTCTAATCTAATACATTGCAATGATTTCTGATCTTCTTTAAGGGTTAAACTTCATACAAATAAAAAATACCATACATTGCCAGGGAGGCAGATCACCATACATCTAATGTGACATTTCATTCAGACATAAATCTCTCACTTTTGATTGATTTTATGGACAAATTGTATATGTTTTTATATACATTTTTTATATAAAGTGAGCACATGTTTGTTTACGTGTCAGTGTTTCTGCGGGCATACATGCATGTCTATTACATGCATGTCTATTACATGCATGTCTATTACATGCATGTCTATTACATGCATGTCTATTACTATTTGTATTTAAGGCACGCTAATGAGCCTATTTCCAAGATGCTGCATCAAGCCCTTTCTGATTCTTGTGAAAGGAATTGGAAACTTGATCAATAGCTCGCTCAGAAATTGCAAAAACAAGGTCGTAAAGAAGTGGTTATTATAAACGTGCATATGGCTTTGATGAGTTGCAACAGAGGATTGCATTTGATTGGGAACTGATGCACACTTTCACGGCCAACCATTGACCTTCTGTATCCTAACTTTCCAGCATGACCATTAATCACAATGATTATATAGTCTGATTACAATTATAATTTTTATTGTTATAACATTTCGTAATAAATATGACGGTAATAAATTTCTGTAAGCATTACAGAAATTGTATTATTTAAAATCAGTCTATATAATAATTGATTATGAAACAAAATTTAATCAATACTAGAATTGAAACAATTGGAGTACACTGTATCAGAATTCTTTTTTAACAACCAGATCATACTATGTTTTTGTGACATCATGAGTGTGATTTGTCCAATACTTTTGCTGTTCTGTAGGCCAAATGACGGGTTTGTGGAGCAGCTACGACTATTTGAGTTGATGGGAAACCAGGTGGACCCAACAAGTGAATTCTGCCGAAGATATCGACTGCAGCGACTCGCGGCCATGATGCAAAGAAGTAGGAATACATTTTCATTAACTGTAACAACTTTGGTTCTGTGTGCCACTATGTAACAACAACTATGGTTCTCATTGCCACCCTATAGCAGCAACCTTGGTTCTGTGTGTCACTATGTAACAACAGCTATGGTTCTCATTGCCACCCTGTAGCAGCAACCTTGATTCTACGTGCCACTATGTAACAGTAACTTTGGTTCTCATTGCCACCCTATAGCAGCAACCTTGGTTCTGTGTGTCACTATGTAACAACAGCTTTGGTTCTGATTGCCACCCTGTAGCAGCAACCTTGATTCTACGTTCCACTATGTAACAGTAACTTTGGTTCTTATTGCCACTATGTCTCAATAACTTTGGTTCTGATTGCCACTTTGTAACAACACATTTAGTTTTGATTGCCACTATGTAAAAAAATGTGGTTCTGAGGGCTAATCTTTAACTTTGGTTCTGATTGTCACCCTGTAACAATGACTTTGGTTTTTATTGCCACCCTGTAACAGCAACTTTGATTTTGCCACCCTGTAACGACCTAACGCAAAATAATTTTAATGCAAATGTTTCTGTTTATTCAAATGCAATTTCATAGGATTCCATGGAAATGTTTTGGGGATGCATCCAAATGCAGATATTTTGGTTATGCATTTGTAAATGCATTTGAGTTAATTTCAAATGTTTTGTTTTTATATAAAAGCTGTTATATTTGGTAAAAAAAAACTTACAGAAACACATTATAAATTTATGACAGCAGCAAAGTTGCATGTGCCAACATAAACATTGTAACACAGATATATACAGGTGCAGAATCTAACAATAATATTTATTGATGCAATTGCATCTGCATTTGAAATGCATTTGATTGGGTATTTGAAAAATCAAATGTTTTGGAACCACATGCAAATGCACTGAACATTTCACAGCTGCATTTGTCAACAAGCCTGCTGTGTGCCAGCGGTGTTCACATCTTTGCAGGTGCCAACTGATTCTTCTGTTTTAGCTCAGGATCCTAACAGAACTACTTTCCAGAAAGAGGCGTTGTCAGCTGACCCTGCAGGGTCAAGTGAAAGTGAGGCTGGGGTCATGTACAAATGTAGGAAATGCAGGTACGTGTGGATAGGTCACTGATTTCACTACTACAGACTTCTGCTGTTCACAATGTTAAAGCCAGATGACTCTTGTTACACTTAGGGAATGAAAGTGTTTTATTTGTTATAATACACAAGCTTCCAGAGGAAATTATAGCATAGCTGAAACAGACAGTTGCACCCCAAAAAACTTTAAAATATTGGAAAATGAGTGAACAATGAAAGCAATTGCAAAAGCAAATGTCTTCCTAGCAATATAACAACATCACAAAGTAACGTAACCACAAATCAACACAATTAGCCAACACTAATTCACATCAGGTGACTTTGAATATAACGTCTTGAACTTGTGCATATAACCGAATGCACAAACAGTTGAACAGCACCATGTGATTACATTAGCCTGACACTCAGTAAGCCGTATAGTACAGGTGTTTAAGTAGCCCAGACACATGCAACGACAATATAGCAATGCAAACATCTAGTGTACTAAACAGTGAATTGTCGAAAGTACAGAGCTCTGATACACACAAGTATAAATGCTGCCAACAATAAGTAAATGAGGAGCGGTGCACCAATCTGGCCTTTCTGCCTCACAGCCACTGTTATTGAACGCTGCATTACAAACTTACTACTGTTTTCTGACATAGTGCTGATCTAAGTTCCCGGAAGGGGTTACTGTTGCAGCCCACATTACATCGTGTAGACTGACATAAAGGTACAGGTGGGGTAACTACCTGTTCTTGATCAGAGTCTGAATCTGAGTGGTTGATAGTTGGTTCACAAGTGATTGTCACTTCAACTTGGTCTGATTTGGCATCCTGTGATACGCTTTCACTACACAGTTTGATGGTGCAGTCCTGTGTCTCTCAGGTCAAGTCTCTCTCTCTGCCACTCAGTGTCCCACTTTCTCTGTTACGCGAACTCATAAATCTTTACAATTAATCACGAGACCACTTATGGCCACTCATTAACACTACCACATGTCATCCTTTCTCTCCTTCACTACGTACACACTGGGGTCCCGCACGTCCCCTGTCTTGTTGTGCCCTCTCACACAGTTACGTAAATGTATGTGTTCCCAAACGTGCAGTCAATCTTCACTTATGTGCTTATCACATGCAACCTTTCCATTGGCAATGCCCAGGCTTGGCTGTTCAGTCACTTTCACGTATGCCTTTTTTAGTCTTGCTTGATGACGATGATCAACCCAGTCCATACGGTCTCCACTAACCAATTGTGATTGAAGCAGTACTGTTTAATCGGATATCGATCATTAAACGTGGAACATGACTGAACTTGTGGTAGAATAGACTAAGGCCAATTATGGCATGAGGATTAACGTGATATCCCACTGTTCCCAGGAAAGCTTTCAGTTCCCTAGCATTCACCGGTATGGGCCATTCGCTTACCGCTTTCACCTTTTCTGGGTCAGCTGAAATCCCCTGATCAGATATTATCTGTGCTAAGTACAAAACACATTTCTGAAATAGATAGCATTTAATGGGTTGAATCTTTAAATCATGAGATGCTAGTTGCTGGAATACTAACGCCAGTCGTTCGAAATGCTCTTCATTAGTGGAGGAGCATATTGATATGTCGTCTAAGAAAATCAGCACCTTTTCATTTCTCTCCTTCTGAACAAGATATGCATTAACCTCTTAGGTGGCTGGCGAATTACAAAGTCCATAGGGTATTTTCTTGTGCTCATACAACCCCATGGGCGTTGTGAATGTTGTTTTATGTTGATCACTATCATCTATCTCCACCTGATTGTATGCCGATTTCAAATTGATAGTACTTCTGCTAGATGGTAAAAAATCTGATCTACCCAGGGAAGTGGGAACGTATCTTTCCTTGTTTTGGTATTAAGTCTACGATAGCCCATGCACATCCTAATCTTCCTACAAATGACTATCGGGCTGTTGTATTCCTACTGACTAGGCCTGATATTCCCTTCTGGGTTAGATGGTTAATGTGTGCCTTGACTTCCTCAAACTGAGGCAGCGGAATGCGATGGTATGCCGCTTTGACAGGGCCTTCTCCTGTTATGCAGATACAATGTTTGACAGTGTGCATCAACCCAACGTCACTTTCATTTTGAGCAAATACCTGTCGATTAGAGTGCAACAATTCAGTCAGGCAATCTTTTTCAGTCGGCGGAATATCACCAGTATTTACATCTCGCATCCAAGTAGGATCACTGGATACCGCAGATATATCATGACTTTACTGGCTGCTTACCCACCGTGTATTACCCGTTACTTGCCTGTGTTCCAGGTTAACCCTCAACCTGTCATTCTGGAAACCTGCTGTGTGCTCTGGATGCCTGTCGATTACACCGACAACCACACCTTGTCGAGGGTTGGGTTAAGGATGGTTACACCGAAACATCCATTAATGGACCCCACTACTGCCGCTTGGAGTAGTAAACCCCCCTTTAGAGGTTCATCCAATGGTTCTTCCATTCCGTTCCTGTGGCAACGTGGCCCTGACACTGTGACATTACATGATGACAACGCGGGTATATTTATTCTAATGTGCCCTGCCATTTTCACTGCTCTTCCCTCTATATCCTGTTAGTATGATGGGTCTCTATGGCGCGGAGTAATTCCCAAATCTTGGGGATTTCACCCAAAACATTCATACCCAGTATCCCTGAGGTTAGTCGGCGGTGAATGAAAACATTTTATTTTTGGAGGGTCCATGGCCCAATGCCCCCCCCCAAAAAAATTGTTTGACAGACACAAATCCATGAAAGGTCATCAGGAGTGTTATTTTATTTTCAGCGAGTTTTGCATACTTTACCACTAATCATGCAAATATAGAAGCTACGGATAGAAAATACTTGTTAATGTAATGACTGAATATTAATTAATTCTGCTGGTTTTTTAGGCGTCCATTATTTCGGGAAGGGGTGATAATGTGTCACCCCATCGGCCGGGGACAGGAGGCTTTCCACTGGAAGGGCAGCACCATTAGGCACAGCTACAATGATGAGTCCTCAGAGTCAGCAGCCTGCACGGGAACGTTGTTTACTGAGCCCATCCAGTGGATGGAAAAGTCCATTCTCTCTGTTGAGGGGAAGGTAGGTTGTAGATGTGTGATATACATACACTGCACTGCATTGACTGAAGGAGATTTATGCATTGATCCATATTTAAAGAGGGAACTTATATATTCCAGGGAAACTACAAGGAGAAATAGGGCTTGTTGGCATTCTCTCCAACACTATGAAAATGGACATGATAGTTTCTGTGGCCATTTTTGTACAGTGTCATTATTTTTGTGTAATCCATGAATGTGTTTAGTCACCAGTGCATTGTATTCTCATTGCGAATAAAGTTGACAGTGTATAAATAAATAATTAAATGTTTGCTAGATTTACATTTGTTTAACATGTGTGGATTTCTCCAGCTGTCTAGCATGCATCTTCATAATCAACTGGGTATATGCATCAGCATCCCGTGTCAAGCTCGATCAGCATCCCGTGTCAAGCTCGATCAGCATCCCGTGTCAAGCTCGATCAGCATCCCGTGTCAAGCTCGATCAGCATCCCGTGTCAAGCTCGATCAGCATCCCGTGTCAAGCTCGATCAGCATCCCGTGTCAAGCTCGATCAGCATCCCGTGTCAAGCTCGATCAGCATCCCGTGTCAAGCTCGATCAGCATCCCGTGTCAAGCTCGATCAGCATCCCGTGTCAAGCTCGATCAGCATCCCGTGTCAAGCT
The DNA here is from genome assembly GCA_963662155.1 of Lamellibrachia columna. NCBI lineage: Eukaryota > Metazoa > Annelida > Polychaeta > Sabellida > Siboglinidae > Lamellibrachia > Lamellibrachia columna. The sequence continues at coordinate 9,526,950 of OY759272.1, forward strand.
CGATCAGCATCCCGTGTCAAGCTCGATCAGCATCCCGTGTCAAGCTCGATCAGCATCCGTGTCAAGCTCGATCAGCATCCCGTGTCAAGCTCGATCAGCATCCCGTGTCAAGCTTGATCAAAGTTCTGTTCTTGATCCCTGACCTTGACCCATTTGATTCGGTGATGATTCGTCATAACTCTTGAGTACGCTAAAATATACATTAAGTGTGACATAAAAGTACAAACAGCTACTTACTTTGTACATAATTACAGTAACAATCATTGTGACGAATATCTTGTTTTGTTCTTTCAGTTGTCCTGTCCAAAGTGCCAGGCAAAATTAGGGTCATTCAACTGGGCAGGTAAGTTCGGTATGGGGGGGGTAGTGTATATAGCTTTTGTTATCAGTCAATTTATGCTTAAATTAGCTTATGTAAAACTGAAAGGTGCATTATTATTATTTATAAATTCTAGATATCTGCGCCACGTAGAGTAGGTTGTCTTTTTTAAAATGAATAATGTTGACATGTTTGTGTCATATATGGAACATAACAAAGGTGTACAGCTCTCCTTGCACATTAACTCATTGCTACAAACTATCTTGAAGATTTAACATTGTTTACCTCTAAAGAAACCTCTGAATACTTCAACCATGTATCACGGCCTTCGTCAGTGAACTGGCTTTGCTAAGGGCATGTCCAGTCTGCTGACAAATGCTGAGAGATATGGTTGAAATATTCGGAGATGAATACCAAATTTCTTGAGAGGTAAATAATGTCCAATTATACAAGCCAATAAACTGGAATTTCTATCTATTGAAGACTGATTGGTATTTTATGGATGAAGAATGTATTTGTTAATGTTGAATAACGTAAAAATTAATTATGTTTAGTTGCATATACAACAACTTTTGTATTAATTTTCTTTTTTCTCTGTAAATAAATATATAATGTTCATTCCTAGGTGAGAGATGTCCGTGCGGCCGATGGATAACACCCAGCTTCCACATACTCAGTGGCAAGGTGGATAAATGCTTCCCCCGTGCCGTGCCCCCAACCCTGCAGCCGAGGGCAGGGACAGCCAGACGTGAGGAAGACAGAGATAGCGCACGGGAAAAGAGGGATGTGGACATGACAACTGTATTAGATGGCACAGGACAGTCGAGTGGTGGCACGTAGCGCCAAGTGTCAATTAACGTGATTTCTGTGTAACTCCATGAACCGACTGAACCTTATTACTATTGCATTATCCAGGTCATCGCTAGGCTTGGCCTGCATCAGGGTGTTTGTCATCCGCTGTGGTTGTTCTGTCCTGATTGAGGAGACAGAAATGCTGCGATACATGTTGTGGCACTAAGTAGCGTGTGGATCGACACACTACTGCTTCAGCTGGATACACTTATTTCAAGGGAATGTTCAACGATTTTGATTAGTTAACTGAACGACTGTTTTATATTGTAACACCGAATTTATTAGTATTGACAGCATCTCGGTTGGATAAAATAATATCTGTACAAAATGTGTTGCAATCTTGATCTTTCTCCTCTTAATGTTAAAAACAAATACACAATTTGGCAATGAATAAGTATGCTAGTTTTAGGACATATATTGAGACTGCAACAAATCGTCACCTTTGAAGGTAAAGTATGTTTTCATCGGATAATTTATTGGTCGGTCAAATTCCTGTTTTATACAATTTCTAACGGGAAACATATCACAGCAACAAAGGTTAAAACATGAAATATAATATTGTTTCTTTATATGTATTTTGAGACCGAAAAATTATGAGACAAACCCTACAACTAGCTGCGTATGTCAACCAGTGAACATGTACACTTCCTTAAGGGATGTGTGCTGTTAGAAAACATGTATTTGTATTATGCTGTGCATGTGTATGAGTCAGGTGTAAGATATAATATTTAAAACTATTTGTCGTGGCTATGAATTGTCGCTTGTTGAAATTAAAACGAGTATGATATTTATAATTATTATTTTGATGGAATTCTATTTTGGGATGATAACCTCTGCCATGGAACACGGGTATGTATGTTATAATAGCCACCAAAGGGCAGCACATAAGTTGCGTGTACCTTACTATCTTGAAGACAAGAGCATTAGGTTTCCTAATGTGGTTGATAAGGTACAATATAGTCAGAATGCATTACTGCTGACGTCAACTAAAACCCAAATAAGAAATATTGTATCTTAATCACACTTTATTCAAGCTATTTTGCTCATGCATAAAAGGAAGTGTTGTGATTTACAACACATCCTTGCTTTTCTATCTCCCACACACGGTTTCTGCTAGACCTTGTATTTTCACCTATTAACTAAACTTGCAACCTTTGAAAGTGTACTGGAATAAATGGTATGTCGGATAATGTCAGACAAGAGCCCGATTAAATGTGACTTCTACAGCAACCCAATTCATCCTAAAGAGCAATGCATGTGCTGGCCTTAACATACAGTTGTATATATGACACTAAGCCTTAACAACATACAGTTGTATATATGATACTAAGCTGCAATGCGAGCCACATTAACAGAATGCAGCATGTAAACCAGTTACACGGCAGTAACGACTCGGGAGTCTTTGCACTGTCCCGTGTCTGTCCAACAAGCAGGCACCATGCTGCATGCAGTTCACTGGCTATATATATTATCCTGTTGCTAATGAAGATGTCTGACTTGCCCAAGTTATCATCAGTGACCTCCACAGGCACAGCAAACCGACAAACAGTGCATGCACGTGTGGCAGTGATTGCATGCAGGTTCTAGAATGAGATTATTTTCACAAAAAAGAAAATAATGTCTGCCATTTACGCAATTATCACATGATCACTGGCATCACAATTACCCTAAAAACACAACCAAGTGTATCGACGCCTCCTTAGTACATGGTACAGTCGAACCTCAATGTTAAGGTCACACCCAGAACTGGGCTAATGACCTGAATGACCTGAATGATTAGCATTACTAATTTCCTATATTTTACTCTTATTGAAAACCAGCAAGGTGGTTGTATTAGTGAGGTGACCATAAAGCGAGGTTCGTGGTACTGGGACAAACATGGAACTCTTCACAATCAAAAACAAATCGGTGCTATCATCACTATCACAATATCAGTGAAATATCAACGAGCGCTGTGGAAGGTTCTGACACGCAGGCACAAAGCAATATGCGTGTTTCGAAAGCGGGTCATTCCCAGAGTAAGTTGTGCATAGTGTCTGTGACCACTATCCTGAGGTGGTCGCTATCATCTCGCAAAGTTAGGATGCAGCCAGGCCTAGTTTTGCGGCCAACTTCTTATCTTCCGCAAGTTTCAGTTCTCCTTCTCTGTCTAATATGACCTGGAAAAAAGAGATGAACTATTCACATTTATACTGCATTTCATGTATCATGTTAAAATTATTTTAATTTTATTCAAGCCCCAGTCAGATTTAACAAGATTTTTATCCAAAACAAAAGATCCAGATGACAAATGGACAAGGAAGCCATTGGCTTATCGAGAGTCCATCATATATCTGTTTGTTAATAATGTGTACGTGGTGTTTTACCTCAACCCATGTGCAACTGTAGTATTTTCTTTGTACTTATACATTAATTAACCAAATAAAACAAAACAATTTCTTAACATTATAGCATTTTTTATTATGACTGTGTTTGTTGTTTTATCCAAGTGACCTATTATGCATAACTCTTGTATGGACTTGTCTTAATGTTGTGTTAACTTGGTATAATTTAGTTGCATTCAGACAACACATCCGATTTTCAAACTGGCAGAAAATGGCCTCGGTATTTTTGTTACACAAGTATATGAAAGAGCCAGGTGAAAATCCACAATATTTTTTCTTCTTGTGCATGCAGTAAAGTTATGGAATAATAGTTAGAATAATTAAGTCCAAACACGGTTCATAAAGTTATCATTCTCTTTAAAACACAACAGTCATGGTTTTGGGGCAATGCACCTAAGAGTTAACAAAAACTAACCATTTCCAACTCAATCAAGAATATTATCACTCTAGTGGTTTTTTCAGAATGTGTTCTAAAAGTGGGAGATTCTGGTCAATTCTCAGTTATACAAGGGGCTGACATGTTTATTGGGTGACCAATAAGCACCTGGCAGTTCTAAGAAGTTGACGTCTTGTGAAATAGATCAAGTGCCGTTGACCGAAATGGAAGGGCTGTTGGTTAGAAACGCAAACTCTCAATCAAGGCAGCTGTTAACTCAGAATGGGATAATTTTAGTAAACAAAGGCTTGCATAAGTTGAGTTTAAATGCAAACAGCATAGCCATATCCTATTGGCGAGTATAGGAATGGGTGTTTACAAATAGATTTTCATGTGTGACGTAGGATTATCTAACAGTATGGCGTGACTCATGAAATTAAGACTGTGTGTTCAACAAAGTTTTCATAGTAAACCACTGACGTGATATTCTTGATTGAAATTGCAAATGGTTCTTTTAGTAACGCATATAGATGCATAAGCCCAAAACTATGACTTCTATCGCTTTACGTGAACAGAAGACACACCCTGTCCAGCCTGTGTTTGGTGATGAGGCCGTCCTCACCAGAGACGTAGAATGTAGAAATGCCGTCAGTCCACCTACGGGAAAGTACGTCATGATTATGTTGTGTCGCAGGCTTGGGTTCCCCCGGGAAAAACTGGTTATGGACAGGGCAGTGGGAAAAACTGCCATAGACCGGGAAAACTATGATAAACTAATATTAACATTGACTAGCCCCTGTAGTTAAGGTGACCATTGTCCACTGGCAAGGATAATGAGTACAGGCCTGCTGAGTAGATTTCCAAATGATTCATAATCAATACTGTATATATTTCAATATAAAATTTTTAAAAGTCCACATTCAATGTGGACTATATGGTATGGTTAAAACAAGGGTTATGGCATGTTCATTCAACAGGAAACTAACACTTGCCTGGTCATCCAGGAAACCAATGTTGTGTCAGACAAGATGTGCTTCCGACAGAGATATTAAATATGTGTTTACTTATTGATATTTTCATGCTTTTTGGAGCACTTACTCTGGGCACTGAAGCACTAACTGTTGACAGTGGAGCACTCGATCTGGAAATCTGAGTACTTAGTCAGAGTACAGGACCACAGGCACTAGCACATTTATTACATGATACTGGAGCACTTACTCCAAGCACTGAAGCACTTACTCCAAGCACTGGAGCACTTACTCGAAGCACTGGAGCACTTACTCCAAGCACTGGAGTACTTACTCGAAGCACTGGAGCACTTACTCGAAGCACTGGAGCACTTACTCATGGCACTGGACCACTTACTCGAAGCACTGGACTAATTACTCGAAGCACTGGATCACTTACTCGAAGCACTGGAGCACTTACTCCTGGCATTGGACCACTTACTCCAAGCACTGGACTAATTACTTGAAGCACTGGACCACTTACTTGAAGCACTGGACCACTTACTCGAAGCACTGGACCACTTACTCAGCCTCCTCTGTCATTGACTTCCTGTAGACCCACGGAAGAAACTTCCAGAACATGAAGGCACGTTTCTGTGAGATGCCACTGACACGCCAATGCACGCGCACCGATCCATCCTCGGTGTGTGTTGTGATCTTTAACACCTGCAAACGTACGTTCGCATACTTGAAGTGTGCAAACATGCGCAGCTTTGCCACCTCGATAGCATATGGTGTCAGTCCACTGCAAAAAGAAACAATTAAATGCAACCAGCACTCGGTCCATCAGTCATTATTGTACACACTGAAGTCATACAGATATTTAAATAGTGTCCAAAACAATTCAATACCATAAACAAACCCTGGCCTATAAATTAACTTAGACATACTAGCTAAAGAAATGTATTCTTAGTATTTTTTATTTTTCTAAGCATGAATAATTTTGCTTAATTTTATGCATGGGACCATTTCATAACACCAGCATTTCAATTGAAGAACTCGCACTGAATATCTACTCTGGCCATGTATATTTTGAACTTTTGAAAAGCAAGTCATTTCCAATTATTTAATAAAAAATCGGGAATGCAAATATTTTAATATAAAAACCAAGAAAAGAAAACCATGCCTTCATCTATAAGGACATATATGTGCTTTTAATTTTGAAACCAGCAGGAATGTGTCAGCATACTACATGGTATGCTGGTATACTTACACAGTAGTCTTTGGTTTCTTTGAGAAGTTATTTTCAAAGATCACATCTTGACGGTAGATACGGTAGTCATGTCCCTTGATAAAGAGCTTTGGTAACTGGAAAGGAACAATACTAAATCACTACAGTTCTTCTAGTATGTATTAAAATTACTTTCACATTTGCTTGTATGTCAGAGAGCTAAGCACTGGTCATTTTATGTGAGCCACATGCTTCATCTGATACAATATTTACAATATATACAATGCTTATTTTACAATATATACAATGCTTATTTATTTTACATCACACGGTTTACCCTGCCTACAATTAATGACAGCATTTTTCATTACTAGAATTATATAATTTACTATCCCAACAGTTTCAGATTTGGTAGTATGATGGTATATGGTTGGCCCAATAGAAGATATGTTTCTAGAACAGTATGGCTGCACAACCCGATACTGCACCATTACCACTAATATTATAACAATATAACATAACAATGACAAGATAACAACAATAACAACAATAACAAGATAACAACAAATAACATAACAAATAACATGATAACAACAATAACAAGATAACATACGTAGTTTTGCATGTGTTCCTGTATCACAGTCAAGTCATCTTGGTTAGGCTTCTGATAGCGTCCATCCGATGGCTTTTCATTGGTTGAGTCCCCGTTTGGTGTCGAGCTCTGCAGCATGTTCATATTGTCACTGAAAGGTATAAACAACGTTGGCAACCCATCTGTGTTGTCCTTCCACGTTCTTTCACTCATGGCCTGACGGAGCAGCTCGTAGCCTGTGTCCATTGTAGCGGCCGAACTGCAAGACATGTTCACCTGGTAGCTGTCTCGACAGATGATGTCATCATCATAGAAACTGCCAACACAAACTTCTGCGACATTGTGTTGTGTGTGCACGACGTCGAACGGCAATGTGTCACATATTCCCACGTTTTCCAAATTCTCAGGAGACATGTGTGACTTTGAGATGTTTCCCTCAAGGATGGTTATGTCGTCCCCTGTATAACTGTATGGATGGGAGATGTTCCGCATCGCACCGAACAGATCGATTAGCTGATCGAGAGACGTCATCGGGTATCCCATATCAAGAAGGGTCTTCATGTTCTGGATGGAAAGACTTTGAACGGTGACATCCTCCTCCATGGTTTCGCTTGGCTCATCCACAATAGCAAATTCATTGAACATATATGGCGTGATCGACATGCACACACGCTCTCTGTTAACAGCGTGTGACCTAGAACTTGGCGGTTTTGAACTTCGACCTTTCATCCACCTCCTGCCGTGTCGCAGTAGTATGTGAAGAGGGGACCCAAGTGGCGCATGTTTCACTACCACTGGACTGTTGGCCTTCAAGTCTTCAATCCACTGCAGCACAAACAAAAACAACATAAAAACTATCATCTACACAGTATGATTTTGAAATTATGTTATAACATATTATACCTAAAATAAATTAGGATTGCAATGTGTAAGCAGACACTAATAATTTACATGTTTTGGCAGGCATCAGCGTGAGATATCACATTGGGACTTTAAATGGTAAAGCAGCTGTCACAATGATAATACCATCATTACATAAAGTGATAGGCTGGGTATCGAGCTATACAAGATCAACCATCTAGGATTCTACGGAATAGGATCCATTGAATCATTCTCTATTAATTTTATTTGCTGATATTTATACATTCTGCTTTTGACTATCCTGACCAAATATCTATTATGTAAGCCATATGCATATTATTGGGATCAGGGCTGGGTCCAATTACGTAATTGTAATTGATTACAGCAAAATTGTGTAATTGTAATTGATTATGGTTTCAAATTTGTGCTGTAATTGTAATTGTTATATTTTGTATAATTGAAAATTTATTTCAATTACAATCAATTACAGTACGTTTCATATCACAAACTACCTGAACAAACTGTCAATAAAATATAATTTAAGTCTCATACAGGTTCAGGGTTGTTTGATTTAAATCATTTTATTTAAATAATTGATTTAAATCACTCCAAAAAAATAATTGATTTATGATTTTTTTTTACTTCCGATTTTTGTAATCGCTAATTTATATGAATTTAGCACAAATAATTGTTTACAAGCATTGAGATCAACAGAGTTTTGTATGTCTTTTAATACAAAAGCACAAAGTGTGCACACTTGTGTAGCTGTATTGACACCAGATAGCCTGACAGTAAATATTTTATGACATTGTGTATGTCTGAGCTATTCCCTTTTTGAATGCAGTGAAGCCACACAAAGTTGTCTTCCAGAGGAAGTATCTTTTCAAGTCAGAAGCACTGAGTTAAAGTCCACTTAGAGCTTGTGCTAGTTGTTCTCAATTCAGTATGTTGACTCAAGTGAGACAGTCTGGGCTACCATTGTTTAATACTGTACCAGTTTGCAGTCTGGTTAGAGACCCTTAGAGTACACAGGGCCATGGACAGGTGCTAATCCACCCTCTCAGCAAACAATAATTAGCACTGCTACAGCCACAGACACACAGCATGCTTTCCTTTCCAAGACAAATTATGCAACTACAGGAGGTGAAGCCTTGTGGACATTGTCTAATATATAAGCAAAAATCATGTACCCTGTTAAAACAAGTACCTAGATTGATTTGAAAGAGTTTATAAATACATCAATGTATATATATATATAATTTATTAATGTCTATATACCAGATTAAAAATATATATTTATATAATAAAAATATGTTTAAACGGCTGTCTTTTTATTTAGTACAATTCAAAATTCAAGCCACAATTCTTCAACAATTTACAATCATTACCGTTATATTTGTTTATCAATTGTGTACAAAATATTGAAATTCAGCAAAAGTGCAAAACTATATAATTAACAAATGCTGAATATATTTGGTTCCGCATAATGTAATTGTAATTGTAATTGAAATTCAAACAGTGTAATTGTAATTGAACTGAAAAATTATGAGTGTAATTGTAATTGTAATTGAACTAAAAATTGAAATGTAATTGTAATTGATATAATTATGTGTAATTGAACCCACCCCTGATTGGGATATGAATACCTGCCAATTCTGCAACATACATTTTATGTTTTCACCGATTTGTATTTTATCATAATGACAACCTGGTAAAGCATGTCGCTACTTCAATTTTTATACAATCAGAGGTCAATGGCAGACTCAAGTCACTCAACACATTAGAGTAAACAACTTCTCAGATTAACAGGTGGTCATAAGTGGTATACCCCAAGGGTCAGTGATTCACCCTAGATCTGCCTCTGCTTTTCACCATCAATAATTTGTCTTATGTTATAAACAGCTCTGACATTGTCCTGTTTGTGGACGATATGAAACTCTTCCACCCAATCGTTGCTGTTTGTGGACGATATGAAACTCTTACACCCAATCGTTGCTGTTTGTGGACGATATGAAACTCTTCCACCCAATCGTTGCTGCATTGACTTTAGTCTGCCTATTAAGCATGCATTTGAAGAGACAGAAATGCCTAATAAGCCAAAAGAGGATCTGTATCAGACATGCCAAGTCTACCGGTTTTCCCGGTAGACTACCGGTTTTTCACCTCTTCTACCGGTCTACCGGTCGGTAGAACATTTCTACTGGTTTTTGCGATTTTTGGGGAAACAAGTTTTTTTCCTCATTTTATTGGTAAAATCGGTACAGTTGAGTGAAAAATCTAGACTTTCCGTCAGCCTCGATTCCGGCGACCAATGATATCGCAACTACATGCCATCATGATCTATGCTATATAATTATAGCGAGTATAACTCCCCGCCAGAACAGTTTAAATTTTTCTTTCGCTTCAGTTATTTCTATCTACAATTTTTAATCATTGATCGCTAGTTTCTCTATGGCACGATGAAGCGTGCCTCGGCGGCTAAGCCGCGGGCACTGCCTAAGAAGGCGAAGTATGCCAACGCTTACAAGGTTGCCTTCGAGGCCGATTTTCCGTGGATCGAAAAAAGTTCGCGATCGACGAACCATGCATTTTGCCGTTCGTGCAATCGGCACTTTTCCATTGCGTCTGTCCATTTAGGCAATTTATTATGATTACTGAATGTACATTATTACTTAGTAGTCATTATAAAAAATGGTTGACTGTTAGTGTTATACACCACTTATGGAGTAACGAGGAATGCACAAATGCAGTAATGGTGGATTGGTGGCTATGCCTACGGCTACGAATTTCTTTTGCCTTTTGCCTTGAACTTGGCCACTGGAATTTCACCTGCACCCTTGGTACCGGTACTTAGTACTGTCAGCACTGCTGAAGTGCAAGTTGAACGAGGACACTATCTGTACTGAGTTCGCTCCCTGTGAGCGCTCACTGCGGCTGGCACGTGTCTCGTGCACGTCATACGACTTGTGCACTATCTCGGCACAGTAGCGAGTGTGAATTTTATTTAGAGCATTTTGTTGTACAGCTGTATCTAAATGTTGTTTGTATTTTGTGTATTTATACATTAGTGTATTTTTTATTTATGTCATTTGCACATTCCAGGCAGTTTTTACATTTATATTTATCAATCTTGGTCAGTATTGTGTATAGCTTTGTATGTTTCTTGCATGGTATTTTTATTTTATTTATCAGTACTGCTTAATTTAACGCTATTATTCTGTAATCTGTACTTTATTAAGTGCCCTTTTATCAACATGGTGTTTCATGCTGATCTGTGCTTGTTTCTTACATTGCTGCATGTCTAGTCTGTTTGTAATTATTGTTGTATAATTTTTATATATTTTTATCATTTGAACATTTCAGTATAGAATGTGTGTGTTTGCGTAATTGAAATGTGGAGCTATTTTCACTGCTATATGTTTTTATCCATTACCTTAATTTTTATGCTCCTTTCGTTATGCTCAGTATTTTTTACCTGCATTTTAGCCTGTTGTATAATTGTTATTTATGTACCTATATGTACCTTATTTAAATTGTATATAATTACCATTTCTTGTTTGTATTAAAATAATGTGTTTAACCATTGTGGTTAATAATGTGTTTGTTGTGCTGTGTCTCGAGTGTGTCTGCCAGTCGTTGACCGACGACGCAACGTCGCAAGCCCAAATTTGTTGTCGTACATGCTAATCTACCCCTTTTGGGCCTTCCGAACTTAGCAAGTCTGATCTGTATTAACAATCGATTATTTTATGGCATCTAATATAAGTATAAAAAAATTATAAGTATACTGATCGGTATCAAATTCGAGCTACTTAATAGAATTTGCTGTCTTCACAAAAATCTTAAGAAACTTTTTTGCACAAGTGAATGATATACCAATTCACTAACAATTACTTCATCAATTCAATGCAAACAAATTGTTAGAAAAGTTATTTTGAGTGAAATGCGTATGATAATTGAACGCTGGCAACAGGTGCTGCGAAACGAGGCTCCACCTTAAATTCAAGCTAAATATTCTGCATGTTTGACAAAGCATCCCTGTGCAATAAGACGCAATGGCAATGCATTAAATGTACAAACACCACGGATCCGTTCGCAAACTTTCCTGTGATGTTTATTACGAATAGTGAAGTGAAATATGGTGTATTTACATCAAGGCCACCGACGTCACCAATATGGGGCGATAGAACTGCCATCTATGATCTAGGACTAGAGCTAGGCTCTAGCGATCATTGACATTGTCCTTATGAAATACCAAAGTATGTCTCAAAAAACTGTTTGTGTCATTTTTCTTAAAGCAATTAACTTTGTTGGATGCTTAGACTCCAAAGGACCGATATATCCATCTAGTGACGTCTGTAATGCGATGTCCAGTGAGAATCTCAGAGTCGAATAGGTTGAATTTGACGCCGGTGTCGGTGACTAGAAGTATAACTAATACTAGTAATAGTAATAAACTATGTCATTCATGGCACGTTCACGATAAGTCTGGTTTAAGACTGAATAATTTAATTAATTTATGCAAATATTTAATCGATGTTTTACGAAACACCGCTGCTAACTATATTTAGGACACAGGCATGTTATAGACGACGTTACGATCACGCACGATAATGATCATGGAAAATCACCTGGATGAGTGAATCGCTGTAGCTGAAGGACTGCTTAGCATCACATTTCACACTTTTTACATTCGTGACATATCCCCTCGAACCAGTCTGGGACAGTTTCAATGCGTCAACTTTACAAAACCGAACCCGGAGAAGAAGAGTTAGCATTATTTCATCTTTTTCGAAGAACCCGAAAACGCTGACCGAACGAAGGTTACCATTACCGGAAGTTGTGTTCAGCCCACGAAATGTGACTGTCACCGCTGACATGTTATACCCTATATAGTATTATGCATGTTACGCTACCCCTCCTAGGACCGAGACGTTTTTGTAATCGGGCGCCAAACTGTCAGGGTTTATCTACGACCCCTGGAAGGAGACCTAGCGCTATTTTTTCGGAAATTTACCCTACTAATACCTTTTCTACGAACCATCCAATTGGCCTTTGTTAATTGTTATTACGCACACATGTTCGCAACACTACGCGAACCGTTACGTATAATTGTCCGCAACGCCATACGTCTTTTCTACGATTGTTTCAAGTTACGTAAGCAGTTGCTAGACGCTACTACAACTGGCATTATAACGTCGCAATTTCGAGAGTTGGATTCCAAAGAAGACATCAAGATGTTGACTGGCAGCACCAATTACCAAATCTAAGTTCAACTGTATAATTATTAATGTTTTTTAGCTATGTCACTATCTGAATTATTAAAACGTCTACCTTGGAAACCTAAATGAGGTCTTCTGCTATTAAAAATATCACTATTCGGGTATGAGTGGAGTGAACTAAAGGCCGGATGAGACCGAATGATATCGATTGGAGCTGAATGAATATTTTAAGTTTAACATGTAATTGTGTTTGCAAAATTGTAGAAACATTAGGCAGCCCAAAACTGTTTTCCAAACCACATTTATAAGGAATTTCCCCGATATAATAGTTTTTAGTATCGAAACATTACTGATAACACATACTCAAATAATTATCCATAAAAAATCCATTAGTGCAAGTAGCATTTTAAATGTATTTAAATATAACGTGTAGTAACATGTACACATTTTCCAGTTAGAGGCACATCATGTGGTGTTTATAAAAATTGTTTCATTTATTGCGGATTGATATATGGGGCATGCGCAATAAACCTGCGCATTTCGTGTGTTGTTATTGACGACGTTTGTCGGTTTGATTTTACCAGGTGCGGTTGTTAATATGTCGGCTTTACAAAAAGCAATATCTAACAATGCTGACACGATTGTGTTCAGTGGTTCTTCACCAGAAGACAGTGCATACGCGAAAACTTTCTGGCAGTCTGTGCAACTTTTGCCGCCTATGGAATCGCGATTGGTGTCAAGTCACATAAGCCAGCGACTAAAGACGGCGCCTGCATTCGGGGCTCCAGGTATATCCGCCGCCCTGTGTCACACGACATAGGTTCTGCCGTTGGTTTACCCTGTCGCTAATGTCCTCTTAATTCATTTGTCTTGTGTTGTGGGATAACGATAAAGAAGCGTGCCGTAAGACTTCTGAAACTGTCAAAGCTTTTATAATAATAATAATAATAAAATGACCATTTTTTTTGGCGCCAATATTCTCGGAAAATCCAAGACCAAGGACAGTGGCAGTGGCGCAACAAAACCAAAGCCGGCAAAGGATTAGGCGTTCTCATGACCATGTACAATGCAAAAAGTCATCAACAAATGGATGGACGTGCCAAGAAGCTAAGGAGGATGACAATATTAAAAAGATAGGTTTTCAGATGAGGGCGAAATGAAACTATATTTCCCGCTGATTTTACGCTGTTGGGGAGTGAATTACACAGCCACAGAGTTGGGGCGGCAACCGAGAAAGCTCGAGTTCCAGCGTTTGTCTTAACTCTGGGAACAGAAAGTAAATCAGAACCAGACGACAGAAGCTGTCTGGCCTGTCTTGCTGGAGTGAGAAAATTTATAAAAATTATACATTAAAAATATTACCAGGAATTTTAGCCATTCAAAGTCAGATTGAAAGTAACACGCTTCACGTGGCAAATGGACAAACATTATTCCCATTAATTGGTTTATCGAGAATCGAACAAATGTTAAGTTATGACTGTCAGTCTGTGTATGACTCAGTCAGTCTGTATATGACTGTCAGTCTGTGTATCCCACCCTTAGGCTTATAAGTTATCTGTCAATGCTATTTTTAAACATAATACACACCGCTAGAACACCATCATTATTATAATTTGCTGTGTTAGAATGAGTACTTTCCCATATCCAACCTACATTGTTCCTTTTTAAAAGCTGCTTTGTGCCCTCTACTTCCACTGCCTTTTTTAAGTTTGAAGAAAATATTTCTATCAATATCTCTAACCATTCAACATTAAGAACAACTTTGATTTGATCTCCTGTTACTAGTCTCCTTTTATCTGGTGTTGTCAAACCACATTTTATTAAGCATCTTTCATATCTAAGACTAAGGTCTAACTATGATGTACACTTTGTACTACATGAGTATAATTAGCTGTTTCTCCGTATATATAAACAGTATACAAGCTGTGCATGCTAGTTGCATGTTTACTGCAGATGGCCTCTTATTAGCATCAATTATGAGAGGGTGTTACAGTATTCCAAAAATATATATATATATTACCCAATGTATGCTTATAATTATTTTACAACATACTTCCAACTTATCAGGGTGATTTGCAAGGGAATATTCTTCAATTGTTCAGGCAAAACAATTATTATTTTTATGAAGATTTAGATTAAATTACTTATGGCGTTATCACACTTGTATGTGTGTAATTTGACATTTCAGGTCTTCCAAAAGAGATAACAACACTATATGTCCTTGTGATTTGTGTTAATATTGGGGATAAGAATACTGTGTCCTTGTGATTTGTTTTAATAGATGTTTTGAACCTTTAAGTTTCCATGTTTTTATTGTTTTGTGGCTAATGTTAACATCCTTAATTGTTCCAAATTAATAAGAAATGTTGTGCATATAAAGATTTTTCCTACTACTAATAAGTTGTGGTAATCTGTATATAACTTGCTTTGTGAATAATTCTTTATTTCAGATGTAAATAGAGCTCACCCATCAACTAAGGAAGAGTCATTTGGTAAGCTATGACATTGTTTAAGTGACAAGGTTATTATAGGTTATCACTGATGTTCAAACATGCGTTGTCTTTACAAAAGTGACTGTTAACGTTGTCTGGTACATGCAATAATAATTCACATGTTATTCCATATTACAACATCATAAAGTACTATTGATACTATAAAACATCACATTTGGAAATTCTTTAGAAATAATATTTGCAAAATTTTACAATATGTTCAAGGTATGATCAGTGGATTTATATAAATATCTTAAATACTAAAAAGATATCCAGCAAATTTATAAGTCCTCAACACATCAATTTGTAGGTTCAGCACTTACAAAAGTTCAGCAACTTGTTCTATTCACAGAACGTTTCTTACACTATTCACTGTTCTAATTATTAATATAACATTGTAACATTTTCTAAGTCATAATGCAGAATTTCCAAGAGTGTGTGCTAATTTTGGTTACATAATATTAAACGTACCAGTAACACAACAATTCTGCAATTTTTTGCAATATCATGGATAAATGTATTGTTTATGATATAATGATATGCACTTATAGCAGTTACTATTTTACCATCATGATAATTGTTGAGTGATACAGACAAATATATTCTAGTTTCTCTCTTGTACACCATTTCATTTGAACCAGTTCTTAATTGTTTAAGTGATTGTTTCAATTTGCGGATGACAGTGATAGTGTGAAGTTTGACTTCATGGATGTATGACTGTGGACAGGGTTGTTTGATTTAAATCATTTGATTTAAATCATTGATTCAAAGCATGATTTAAATCAAAAAATTTTTTTTTTTTTAAATCATTGATTTATGATTTTTTTTACTTCCGGTTTTTTTAATCGCTGATTTATATGAATTTAACAGAAATAATTTTTTATAAGCATCGAGATCAACAAAGTTTTGTATATTTTTTAATACAAAACACAAAGTGCGCACACTTGTGTAGCTGTATTGTCACCAGATAGCCTGATAGTCAAATATTTTATGACATTGTGTATGTTTGAGCTATTCCCTTTCTGAATGCAGTGAAGCCACACAAACTTGACTTCCAGAGGAAGTATCTTTTCAACACATAAGCCCTGAGTTAAAGTCCACTTATAGCTTGTGCTAGTTGTTACCAATTCAGTATGTTGACTCAGTTGTTTAATACTGTACCAGTTTGTATTCTGGTTAGAGACCCTTAGAGTACACAGAGTCCTGGACAGGTGCAAATCCACCCTATAGACAAACAATAATTACCACTGCTACATCCACAGACAAACAGCATGCTTTCCTTTCCAAGACAGATTATGCAACTACAGGGGGTGAGGCCTTGTGGACATTGTCTAATGTCTTTATATAAGCAAAAATCATGTACCCTCTGTTAAGACAAGAACCCAAATCAATTTGAATAGAACATGTTTGAAAGAGTTTACAAATTTAAACATCTATATAAATATCTATATACCAGATATTAAAAAAATCAAATCCGATTTAAATAAAAAATCCGATTTAAAAAAATAAAAATCATGATTGTTTTCAACCCTGAATGTGGATGTCCTTTCTCTAGAGGTGACCAACTACTTGGCACATGTGAAGGAGTTGGAGCGAGCAGATGAATGCAAGAAATTGATGAAATACTCAACCTTTCGAGAAGCTGATATGGCACTGTTACAAAAGCACAAAGAGACTAGGATAGAGGTGAGTTGACCAGGGATAACGTGTATTTGAATAGAAAGTTAGACTAGTACGAGTACGCTCTTCTCGTTATGTTTTATCCTCCAGTCTGCTTTTTATATTTAGAATGTACCCTGGCTGAAACATGGACTTCTGGCATGAGAATATATTTCCATATATTGGTTCATATGCTATGCTTTGCACATCATTATTTGTGAATTTGTCTAGATAAGGTTGGAATAACATGAATATAAGCATTATGCAGTTACTATGGTGCTTATGCTTAATGATAACTATCATCACTTATTGAATGTTGATGTAGAGATTATTTTGACAAAAATATCAAAATAATTGTCTTAATAGAGTGCCATAATTTCTTTAAAATTCTTATCATTTTTATGTTTTGAAAAAGCATTTGTACACAATTGTCAAGACATGCTTTAATGGGTCAACTGTATCTGTCAAATGCTAATGGCAAAATTAAGAATTTCTCAAGCCTGTAAATGTTATTGTCTGATTTCTACATTTTCAAGGCCTTGAATTTTTACAAAATTGATGCACCAGTACACCGTGGTTAGAATGTTGGTCTCTCGAGAGGACCATGGCTCAAATCCCCTTGCTGCCATTTCAAATCAAAGCTTTGACAATTTTCTTCATTCCACATTGCCTCAGTTCACTCAGCTGTATAGCTAAATACCTGGCTGTAGACAGTGATGATATATGTGAACAAATAGTCTTTGCTCAGTTATTGCAGCATGGCTGAATGCTTCCCAAAGAAGTCGAGTTGGTGTTGGAATGAACAGGTCTGCCAAGGGCGAAGCGTAAAGTGATTTGAGTAGTTCCAAGGACTGGACACAATGCTATATGAGAACGTACCTTTACCTTTTTGACGAACAAAGTTCAAGTAGCTGCAGGCTCATTTCTAACCTTCGCGTCGTATTTGTGTTGATTTTGTTACATGTTTTCTTGAAGCGAGAAAAGGTGTCAGCCGGCCACGGTCCCAGACAACGACAGCAGATATTTCTCAGTGAAGACACTACTCAGATTCCCAGTGACAACTTGGAAGAGATGAAAGAGAAAGTGAAAGAACTAGACAATTTCAAGGAGGATCTCAACGATTCCTACTGATATGTGATAGTGGACAGTGTTCTATGTTTGTGTGTATTACATAAGTTCTCATGTCTGTGTTTTGTAGCATTTAGCATACCATTTTAGCAAACCGTGATACTGATATTTTTGCATTGTCGCAATTAATCTGTTTATTGGAATGTTGAAATCATGTTTAATGTTGATTACATTAAAGGTTATATTTTTGTATGGCAACATTAAGTTTTTAATTTTTAGACAGGTATATCAAGTTTAAGTCTAGAAATGTAGGTAAATGAAGTTATAGAATGATCAGAATGATATGATTATGTACGTGTTGGTGCCTGGTGCTGATCACATAACAGCTGAAGTAATCATATCTGCTATTTTTAAAGATGGCAGTTGTCAAACAATTTTCCACATATCTTAACAACTATGTCACCCAGAGCCATGATTGTTGTCTCGATGTAAAGGTTTGGGGCAACAATTTCAAATATTTTACATTTAACCTTTACCAACATTCATATGCGCCATTTTTAAAGATGGCACCCATCAAAGCCAATTTTTCCCTTAACTTAAGAATGACATTACCTAGAGCTGTAAATTTGGTGTCAAAATATAGGTTTTTGGAGGTAAAGATTTGAAATAGTATATTTTTGATCTCTGACATTCATATCTGCCATTTAAAAAACAATTATTTCCAGTAGACATTCCGTGCAAGAGTTCAACAGCAACTGTCTTCAAAGAAGGATGACTTCCCTCTTCTCTAGGTTGTACATCGCCTGGCAGGTACGCGATGGAGGCCTAGATGATTTCTTTCAGCATGAAAACCAGGCGTGCCCACCTTCATTGTCAAACATGGGAAATAGCACACACTACATCCAAATATTCTTGTTTATGTATGATCTGAGTGTGCACCAAGTTGCATGCCTTCATCATTTCAAACATATTTCTTGACATATCTGCCGTAGTTAATATGGGAAAATTCATTTTCACGGCTGCCATCTTTAAAATAGCGGATATGAATGTCTGAGGTCAAAGTAAAATTTTAAAATCTACCCCCGAAAGTCATGGTTCTGTGTGATGTCGTTTTTAAGATATGGGACAATTGGCTTTGACGGGCGCTATCTTTTAAAATGGTGCATATGAAGGTCAAAAGTAGTGTTTGAAATCGCTGCCCCTAATCCTGTATATTGATTGACACAACATGGTATCTCTAGGTGGCATAGTTCTTAAGATATGGGAAACATTGGTTTTCACGGCCATCTTTAAAAATGGCTGCCATTGCAATCCAAGGCAAAATCTGAGATGGCCTATAGCCGAATATTTTTGTTTATGTATGATCTAAGTGTGTTCTAAGTGTCATACTGTTATCACAATATGCACAATTCAGCCATATTTATTGACATATTGGTTGGACCACAATGGCACCAGTATAGTAACCATCATGTCTGATCAACACAATACACAAGAAAGGGTTTAAGTTAACCCCTCGAGCAACAGGGCATTGTCTCTTGTGTCCATCCCAGGTAAGGTATTCTGCAAGATGATACTCATGAAGATAGATGACAACATTGTGCTCAGTAACTGAGTATATGGGGTCCAGACAAAACAGGGATAACAGGTTATCTTCATAATGTGCCAAATTTTGGAAAAGGCAAATTAGCACCGGGTACCACTGCTTTTCAATGTTGTGAATTTCAAAGCTGCATTTGATACCACCTGGAGAGCAGCAGCAGTCGAATGTTGAGGCTTTTGGGGGTGGATATCACGATTACATGATTGAGTGTACAATGGTCAACTGACGGTATCATTAAGGGTGAAAATAGGAGTGAGGCAGGGCTGTTTGGTATCTTTTTTCTAGTTTGTGCCTGGAGTTCGTCACGGCCGACCTGAAGAGCTTATGCAAGGAGTTCAAACTACATACCAATACCGGTTTTGACATCAGATATACAGACGACACAACACTTGTGTCCACCATGTTCGAGAAGCTACAACTCTCCACTGAAGAACTTCAAGTTGCCTATAGGAAATGGGGTATGAGAATCAACTTCTCCAAATGCAAGGTCATCACTTCACCAGACAAGCATTATTATATGTTTTACCAAGGCGAAGAACTCGAAACAGTGGGAGAGTTCTGTTTCTTGTGTAACAGTGTCCTCTACAGAGAGATATTCGGTTATTGTACCAGTTTGTATTTGTTTTTGATGACATATGCGTGCGTGGGTGCGTGCGTATGTGTAGTACATAGTACATAATTATTATGTACTGTGTATGTATACGTAGTGCCTAGTACATATTATGTACTATGTATGTATACGTAATACATAGTACATATTATGTACTGTGTATGTATGTGTGTGCATTAATTTCCACCAGATGACACGACACAATAATCTACACCAGGAAAAGTTTTATTATTAATCACATGATGTAGCTGTTGGTCTTCATAGCACACAACTTCTACCACCAATTTTATTTTGTAATGCTGAATACATTCTTTGAAACTTTGGCTATTTTCCGCCACAACACGAAAACTGTACATACCCGTAGTTCGCATTAAAATATACGAATTGCGCAGTAATGTGATGATTTCGAAAGGTATGACCACGATAATGTTGAGGTGGAAAATATTCAAGTGCAAACAATTCTAATAATATCATCATCCCATACATTTTCATCCGAGCAGCGATTGCTGTAGTACGTCGCATTGTCTTATGGCGGCGACTATTTCTGTAGTACGTCAACGTTGTCTTACAACGATGACGATTGCTGTGGTACGTCAACATTATCTTACGACAATGACGATTGCTGTGGTACTTCTAAATTGTCTTACGGCGACGACGACGACTCCTGTGGTACGTCGCCATTGTCTTACAACGACGACGATTGCTGTGGTACGCCAACATTGTCTTACAACGACGATGATTGCTGTGGTACGTCAACATTGTCTTACAACGACGACGATTGCTGTGGTATACATACACGATTGCTATGGTACGTCGAAATTGTTTTACGGCGGCGACGACGATTGCTATGGTACGACGACATTGTCTTACAACGACGACGATTGCTGTGGTACGTCAACATTGTCTTACAACGACGACGATTTTTGTGGTACGTCAACATTGTCTTACAACGACGATGATTGTTGTGGTACATCTACATCGTCTTACGGCGACGACGATTGTTGTGGTACGTCGACATTGTCTTTATGACGATTACGATTGTTGTGGTACGTCGACATTGTCTTACGACAACGACGATTGTTGTGGTACGTCAAAATTGTCCTACGACGACGACGATTGTTGTGGTACGTCAATATTGTCTTACGACGATTGCTGTGGTACATCGATACTGTCATATTGCGGCGGTCCTAGCTGTGTGGTACGTCGATACTGTCATATTGTGGCGGTCCTAGCTGTTGTACATCGACACTGTCATATTGCGGCGGTTCTAGCGGTGGTACATTGACACTGCCATATGGCGGTGGCATTATTAGCTGTGGTGTAGTACCACTGACGTAAGCAGGCGGTACTGTCGACATGGCTGAACTTTCCCTGGCGAGTCGACTGCGGTTCAGCGTGAAGTTGCGTTTCAGTGCGTCGACGACCAAATGGTAGACCTGGGGGACAGAACATTAATTTTATTCCCAGTTCATGTCATGCGAATGAAGTGCCCTTGTGAACAGGAGATAAGGTGCACATTTCCGGACTACGATACTTGTGCAGTACTTATACTTGCTGGTTGGCAGCATATGCGCAAGTCGGTGACGGAAGGATCCCTGGTGATGGAAGGATCCCCTGTGTACGAAGACAGAATCCGGTTTGTTTGAGCGACAATTGACGGGACAAATTTTCCATGTTGATTTTCTAGAGAACAAATTATAGGATTTGACTAAAGCGCTGTACGGAAGATCGGTGACAAGAAAATAATTAATGTGTATAGTTTTTATTAAACCCGAACTTTATTTTGCGCACACAAACACTTAATACCGTAAACCAAAAAACTAAGTAATACTTTGAACAGTGGAGAAACTATGGAAAAATATTTTCAGGAAAGATCCAGTCAGCAATATCTCAAAATCATTTTTTACTTTTTTTGATGTTAATTGTATAATGTATTTAAGATTTCATTGGTGCAAACCTGTTTTAATATACATTTTAACAATACCGAGGGAATTGGCAGCCATTACAAAAGTTTAAACGCTAATTTTTTTACAAAACAAACTTCCAGTTAAACACAACATGTTCAGGTTTTTAAACGTGTCCACAACATGTGCTATACATATGTAAAATGGTGTACTTGTTTTATTTTAACTATAAAGCGATCGCATGTGGCAGTAACAATTTAATATGTTGGGGGCAACTTTGAACGTAATGTGGGTCAACTTTGAACATTGTTCAAAGTTACCCCATGTAGCTAAAATAAGCCAACACACGGCAACAGCAGATGTAACTTGTCATGCGCACTGCGTGGATTAGCACTGACTATCCAGTTGATCCCGAGTCTCCAGTTGGCCCACAGTCTTCAGTTGGCCCACAGTCCCCAGTTGGCCCACAGTCTCCAGTTGGCCCACAGTCTCCAACTGGCCCCGAGTTTCCAGTTAGCACTGAATCCCCAGTTGATCCTGAGGTGGCCCCCAGTCAACGGTTGGCCCTCAGTCTCCAATTGGCCCTCAACCTGTGGTAGACCCTCAACCTTTAGTAGGCCTTCAACCTGTGGTAGGGCCTCAACCTGTGGTAGGCTCTCAACCTGTGGTAGGTCATCAACCTGGGGTAGGCCCTAAACCTTTGGTAGGCCCTCAACCTATGGTAGGGCCTCAACCTGGTGTAGGCCCTCAACCTTTGGTAGGCCCTCAACCTTTGGTAGGGCCTCAACATGTGGTAGGCTCTCAAACTGTGATAGGGTCTCAACCTGGGGTAGGCCCTCAACCTGTGGTAGGGCCTCAACCTGTGGTGGGTGTTTCAATTCTCTTCACTAACAGAACGCATCAATTTAATGTCAAATCCAACAGCTATGGGAGGCGAAGTTGAAATAATGGCAACAAGCAAAGTCCTTAAAAGATCAATCAATGTTTCAAACACCCACCACGATACCGTCTTCAGGTATGGGAAAGACGTATTCCCAAAGTCTTGTCCAATACACACCAATAGGAAAAAGTGCTGGGCATTACGAATCTATCGTTGCGATATCTCCTAGTCATACGGACGGAGTAAAATCTGAAAATGCGCCTGCACCACCCCTCACAACAAAACGCCATCTCATTCACGTGTGCAGATTAGCGAGATGTCTAAACAGTCCTCTCAGATCAAAGAAACAAGGACTAAGAAAATCAATTCGAGACGAGAGAAAGTCCTGCAACCAGTGAACAAAAACACAAGGACCTCGCAGCAAACAGACTACGGCGAGCTGCAAACAGGGAAGAATTGAGAGTGACAGTAGTGAAGCTTGCTACTGTTTCATGTGCGATGACATTGTAAAGGAAGACATGATTAAATGTCAAGTGTGCCTCAGGTGTGTACACAACGCTTATGCAGGTGTGGGCAACGGGTTGGACGTTTTTCGAAAAGTTGTCATAAATAAAAAATACTTTTGTTAAGCATAATTATTATGTTGATGATGTCAGTAGGACACCTCCTTCAAATAAAGCGTTAATCAACGTTCTATGGCGTTTACTCCAATCTTATACACCTGTTTCTTTAGGGGGTACGATTTCCCATATTTCTGCATCTGGAAATCAGAAGAAGAGTGGTGGAATCATAAAAACTAAGACATTGCACTTCCAGGTTTTATAGGAATGTGACTAAAAAGGCAAACACTGTTCAAAGCAACCCCGGTTTACAGTACCTGACTTCAACAGTATCTGAATTCAACACTAGCCCAACTTCATGCCCTTTGAACCCCCCCATGAACGCTAAACTATGACACCCAACTGAAATTTGGTCATGGTTTGTGTAGTAGTGTTGTAAACAACCAGTGACCACATGGTGGCGCTTGGCCCTTGAACCATGGAATAGGACGGGTTTTTTTCTCCTACCAACATTCAGCATCGGTGGAGTTGGGCTATTGTTGTCTGACTGACTTTCAGTATTGGCTTCAGTGGAAAAGCAATAGCGTAATGTGCCCACCTGCGCGAAGCCCACGTAAGCAAGCATAACCAGAGCCAGACAGGCGCCGATGGCTATACCAGCGTACATAGCCGATGTTCTGAAAGATGTCCCTTTGTGGTCCCCCGACGATCTATTATCATCGTTTAGCGGTGTTGTAGATTTAGACGACACAGCCACGGAATCCGTCGTGGTGATCTTCCCTTTACCCCACGGCCATGCGGCCGTTGGAAGCGTCTTCCCCACCCACGGCCTGGGTGTCGTCGTCGTGATTGGCCGCCATGTTGGCACGCCGGGAGACGCCGAAGGAGGAGATACGGCTGCCCTGCAACAAGATACCAGTCGTCAAATATAATATACTTATTGATTGATACTCGATTTTATGCACGAATTGCTTCAGAATGTTGTATTGAGCGAACTTGCGGGCTCAGTACAACATTCTGAAGCAACGAGTGCGTAAAACCCAGCATCGTTTTTATTACACTGGATTTTACACCGTGTAGCACAGCCTATATCACCGTAGACAGCCTATATCACCGTAGACAGCGCGTTGTCAGTAGTAATCACCCTTGTAATAAGACGCTATAGGGTGACCGGGGCTAGTTGTTATAATTTTCAGTGAAAGTAAATTTTTTTTTTAAAGTATGTTAGACACATTATTTATGCCAGCGTGTGTATTAAGTTTATTATTCGTGTTAATGAAATGTATAATACCATTGATATTCCATATGTGAAGTTTCCCAGGCGCGGTCGACTGTAACAACTAGTCCGGTAAGCGGAGCAAGTTGTTACATCATACGGGGCACGTTGTTACAGCAAAGAACGCGTGGATCGCAAAGCAAGTGTCACTCGTACTTGTTACAGTTATTACATTAATTGGCTTATACACACTTATACATCTTATACACAGTTTGCATAACACTATATAAAATACATATTTTGTGTGTGTGTACGTGGGGAGGGACATATTTTTACGGCAGAAGTTCATATTATAGTAATTATAATATGTTTATGTTATTACTAAATTGATATTAACTACCGGCTGGCGCATGCGCCAACACACCAAGCGGAACATATTTGACGACGGAAGAATGTAAACACGACACTGGCGCGCCCAACATCACAAGATTAAACGTATAAAGTCTGCTAGTTTTTACCGTAAAATGATGTTATAGCGTAAACTATCTACTCCAATGTATTGACCATCCAAATGTGTTTTATTGAACCATATTAAAAAATATAATTAGACTTTCATCTGTGTAATTTGAATGTTTCGATACGACTATCATGTTTACATTGCCTGCTGAACGTCAAGGTCGATTTTCACAAACAGATAAACATTTAAATTATATTTAAACATTGCGGTTCATTAAAACAAATCTGGGTGGTTAAGATGTTAGAATAGAAAAATAGTAAACACTATATACGGAGTAATATGATTTTACGAGAAAAGGTCACATTTTGTATCTTTAAAAACAACAAATCAGACTTTGCATTTTTAACAAAAAAGATCAGACTTTGTATTTTTAACAAAAAAGATCTCAAACGTTGTATCTTTAACCAAACAAGACCAGACTTTGTATATTTAACAAAAAAAAGATCAGACTTTGTATTTTTTTTAAATCAACATCGGTTACTCTGACTTGACCAAGCGACTAAATAATTATAGACACGCAAATTCTTTGTCGTTAACAGTTAAGTAGTAACGCATTTGTTCAAAATGGTCGTGACGACTGCACCATTTTTGTTATAAACAAAATAAGTATTTCACTCGGTCCATTGCTTATTTTTTTTTTTTTTCCGCTTGACTGCATTTAAACACACACTATCGGCAACTCAGTTTACGTAGCTACGACTAAGACAACATAATGTTCAAATAAACACCGCAGTACACTCCACAATGTTGACAAGCATGACGTAATTCTCACGACGTAATTTTAATACCCAGAGTTGCCCGGTGATGACGACTTCATTGCATGATCGCTACGTCTTATCCCCTGTCACGTGCGGCAACCGTAGACCTGCATGCTCTGTCTTGACTTGCAAAGCCGTCGCCTTGCTGGACAGAGCATATTTCATTGCATGTTAATCCATTCGCTAGTTCTAACAACATGCGTTCTGCATTCACCCTTCCAATATACAACGCTAATAATCATACCGGGAAACTCCACTGATTACATTTTAAGCGCAACTCCATGCACACTTTTTAACAAGATTTAACAAGATTTGCCATCCAAGCAAAAGGCCCAGATGGCAAGTGGACAAGGAAGCCATTGGCTTATCGAGAGTCCAACAATGTTCATCTACTTATAACCCGCCCTCCTGAAATATGTGTCAACCTTGTTTTTAAACATATTCACGCTGCTAGCAGTTACACAATCTGTAGACAATTTGTTCCATTCATTTATTGTCCTCTGTGAGAACGAGTACTTCCTGATGTCCAATCTACATTGATCCTTTACTAATTTTACCTCATGTCCTCTAGTTCTGCTATCCTTCTTGAGTGAGAAAAACATATTTCTATCAATATTTTCATACCCATTCAATATCTTAAAAACTTCAATCTGATCTCCTCTTAACCTCCTTGTCTCTAGAGTTGTTAAACCAGGCGTTCTTCATAACTAAGGTCTCTCAGTTCTGGAATCATTTTAGTTGCTCTCCTTTGTATGCGTTCAAGCGTATCTATATCCTTCTTACGATATGGTCTCCATGCTTGTATACAGTATTCTAAATGAGGTCTAACTATTGCTTTATAAAGAGGTATAATTAACTTTTTTCCCTTGTATGTTATGTTTCTTCTAATCAATCCAAGAATTTGATTACCCTTTGAAGCTGCAATGCCACACTGCTTTGAAACTTTCATATCGGCGCTTATTGTAACTCCTAAGTCCTTTTCTTTTACAGTAGTACCCAGAACAGTATCTCCCATTTTATAGTTTACATTCAAGTTTTTCATTAATCTGTCTAGATCGTTTTGTAAATGTTGTTTATCACCATCAGTATTAACCTTTCTAAACAGTTTTGTGTCATCCGCAAATTTCAGTACGTTACTTGTTATACTGTCGTCCAAGTCATTGATATAAATTAAGAATAATATAGGTCCTAATACTGATCCTTGAGGTACCCCACTCAAAACCGATTTCCAATTTGAAACTTCTCCATCTACTACAACTCGTTGTCTTCTGTCAGCCAGCCATTGTTCTATCCAGTCAGTTATGCTATCCCCGATACCATGGGCTTTTAATTTAAGTAGTAATCTTTGATGTGGCACTTTGTCAAAAGCTTTCTGAAAATCTAAGTAGATAATATCTACTGGCGATCCCACGTCTATCCACTTAGTGATTTCTTCCAAAAAACATAACATATTTGTTAAGGACCAGCGATCTCCTCGATTCTACTTTCGTTATTTTTCAACCTAACTTACTGAAATTTTAGGATAATATTAGTTATACATAAAAACAATTTTACAGATTTATTAAAAATTTTGTTGTCCACTAGGTGGCGGTGGGGTCGCCCCCTACTTGAATTTTGGTTGATTCACCGTGATGGACATATCTGGAAAACGGATAGACCAAATTCATTCAAACTTGGCACACTAATAGAATACATAAAAGGGCAGATTATGAGTCTAGTTTTTTTTTTACTTTCCAAACAAATTTTTTATGAATTTTTCAATCTGCTATTTTTCGAAAGTCAACATTTCATCAAAGTCATGATATTACATGTAATCCAAATGCTGTATCTAAAATCTAAGACTGTCATAGTCTAGCCCATTATCTTGATGGGAAATGCTGAAAATGTCAAAGGATTCTGTTGATAAATAGCCGAGTTAGACAAAATAAGAGATTGCTCATCGGCAAAAAACATTTTATTGAGAAAAATGGCATTGAAGTTTGTCAACCTTCCAATAAAATATTTCATAGGCAAAAATAGAACTGCAGTGATAACAGTTCACAAAAAGCTTCTACAGTTGATTGTCTTTCCAATGATATATACTGTTCATCATTTGGTTGTGTGAAAATATGTATAAAAATTAGACGAGACACCAAAAATATGTGACCATTATCATTACACAATGGTACTGCACGACTAAAACTACAAACTGTCTTTTTCCAGTTGTCTTTCTAAAAGTTCAAAGTTCAATTGAAGCCACACAACAATAGGTGTTACAACACCATCACAGCTAGAATTCACCAACGGCATAGTCACTGGCTGAAGCTTCGGCACTGGCTGCATGAGTAATCCTGCGAGCCTGTCGCATAGTTTTTGTCGAAGCTTCAGCCTGCCGCTCAGCTTCGTGGAGCCGCTTTCTATCGGCCTTCTTGGCTGATGCGATGAGTCGCTCTCCTGAAGCGATGCCCATGGTATCACACAGACACCGCATGGTCACCTCCACTCCACTGTTGAACTCTGCCACTGCAGCACATGTGGAAGAGAGTACTCGCTGCAGGCCAACGAATCCTGTCTTCGGACACTTGGCCCAGATCTTGGAGTGGAGGCTCTCATTTTGGATTACCAGGGTGGGCGCGCACCGCCATGCCGTAGTAGGCTGTCAACTTAATGATGGTGGCCTGCGTCAGCCGTCCGAAACCCCGGCCTCCAAGGGTGACGCCACCCTTCTTGCCAGATGCTGCCAACTTGCGCAGGGCAGTGCCAAGTCGTTTGGCGACGTGGTTGATGCACTCTTCCTTATGCAGCTCCATGTCACCATACATACGCAAGTTGGTCAGGTGCTTATATGACATGGAGTCGCCATCAGACACCATCGTGGTGTATCTAAATCCCCGTTCCATGGACCGGTTCCACAGGATCTCCGCAGCCTCGACCTCCATCCCTCCCGATGTGCCACGGTAGTTCTGGTTACACTCGGTGTGCGACTCGAGCCACTTGGCGAACTTGGCGCGGTTTCCTCGGCACTGGCTCCTGGCAGTACAGTGACAGCACAGTCAAGTCCAAGACAAGTCCTGTCTCGACGACACAGCCAATGCCGTACAGGGAGTTGTGGCCCCTCTTCATCCACGACCCATCGAACGTCACGGTCAGATCGAGGATGGAGTCGTCGGTGATCGATGCGTCTCGGTCTATGTAGGTCTGACGCACAGTGTTGGCCGCATCATCAAAGAGGCTGCTCACCACTGTCATGTTGGCAGCAGTGACAGCCTTCACGTGCCTTGAGTAGGACTTGTGCTGCAGGGGCTCCATGTCCATGAAACGGCACAGCTTCACAAGTCCTGCATGGCCCACGCCCATGTCCATGGTTGCTGCCACAGCCTGGCGGACAACGACAAAAGGGACGTTACCGGCTTTTTCTTCGTCGATCCGGTCGGACGACAGCATCGAGTTCAGCACTGTCCCACACGTAGTGCAGTACGTCTTGAACAGACACACAAGGCCGAGGTGACGGTCGATAGCACGGATCTTCAATGTCGGCTCACTGCACTCTCGACACGCCAGGCCCTTCACCAGCGCTGACAGCATGCTGCACCGAACAAATGATGTCTCGATGGGGCGTCGACGTTGCTCAGCAGCACTGATGCGTTCACGCAGTGGCAGTCCCTGTCGGTATCCAAACTTTCGCTTGGTAGCCGAGATGAGGGTTGTGGCTGCAGATGTTGATGGCTGAGGGGGCTCCAGCTCAGAATCAGCCTGCATGGAAAATTATTTGTTATTAGATTGTACATATGACAATTAGCATAATATAACAACTAACAGTCAGATGAGCTGGACAGTAATCATTGACATCAATAAAACAGGCACAGGTTTTATGTTAGGCCAATTGGCATTGTCATTTCTGTAATAATTTTTATGTCTAACATGACAATAGTATAACAGACAACATAGATAATCAGGTATATACCATAGTATAATAATATAGACATGAATGTTTGCAAAATTGAAAATGTAAACATACAGATATTAGTGTCACTGACAGTGTGACCTAATAAATTAGCCTAGTTTTATGGCTTCTTTGAATGTCGGTGCCTGGATAATATTCAGCCTTCAGGTATTCCAAGTTGGCAAGACATTAGTTGCCAGAAAATATTATGTATAACATCCTGATGCAAACAATGACAGCTTATACGTACGTCAAGTTCTGTCGACGAGGGCATCTGCTCAGATTCAGCCTCAAGCTGAACTGGGCCAGCACTGACACTGTGTCCAGCCACGGGTGCATCGGCACTCGTGTTAGCTTCACCGTCGCCTTTCTCTCGTTTGCGGATCACTGACCGTGCTAAACTCAACTGTCGGCATCTAGACATCGGCTTCGTACCAAACTGCCGCTTGGCTTTCCCGTATCTTCCGGACATCTTCCGTAAAATACAATAATGCGACGCGAAGTGAAAAAAACAGCAATGGCGAACGGAGAAGGGAATTTCCTTTGTGACGGCTTTCCCGGCCGACAGCCAATCAGCGCGCCCCACTGGGGGGTGTGTCCGTTGTTGACCAATCGTAGCGACGCCATCGCTCCACAGGAGGTCCTCTTCTAGGTCAAAATGCTCCAAATCTACCAGGGATTTTACAGAACCACTGCTACCATGATGCACTGCGAAAGTGAAGCTACACGTGGATACCAAATATGTTGGGGTGTTGACAAAGATGGCGGAGCATGCGGCCGTCAAAAGTGTCGTATTTTTCGATCGCGGTTGCGCAAGATTATCACACTAACACAATGGGCCTGTTATAAATGTTCGTTTTTATTGCATTTGGAGAATTTATTCATATGTATAAAACACACAGATCGACAGTTAGATAATAATAATATATTAATATGACAAAAAAAGAAAATGACCAAAAAATAAATAAAAATCGAAAAAAAAGCATGACCTCGCTTTAAGGAATCCATGTTGAGATGAATTTAATAATTTATGCTTAACGAGGAAGTCCACCATATGGTCTTTAATTAACCTTTCTAATAATTTACAAATCACTGACGTTAAACTCACTGGTCTGTAATTCTCTGACTTATTTCTCGAACCCTTTTTAAATAATGGTATGATGTTTGCTTCTTTCCATTCAAACGGAACAACTCCCTCTTTTAATGACAAGTTGAATACTCTTGCAAGTGGTATACTGATTTGTTCTACTGTTTCCATTAGTAATTTTGGAGGAATCCCATCCACTCCCGGTGATTTGTTATCCTTGATTGCCTTTATTTTCTTAGCTACCAATTCTGGAGTTACAACTAACGGACCTAAATAGTCAGATTTAGCCCCCTGAAATTTAGCATCAGCAACTGGTAATGAACTAATATCTTCTTTGGTAAACACTGAACTGAAGTAACCATTTAGGTCTTCCGCCATTAAAAACCCCTGTGATATTATATTTCCAGCACTGTCTTCTAGAGGTCCAACCTTGTCTTGTACGTTTTGTTTACTCCTGACATATGCATAAAAACTCTTGCTGTCATTTTTTATGTTACATGCTAGTTTTTGCTCATAGCTTCTTTTAGATTGTCTGATTTCAGTTGTAGCTGCATTAAGTGAGGGTCAATATCTTCTACCATAATGTTTAATTCGTTTTTCTTATTTACTATGCTCCTTGCATTTAAACATACGCATCTATAACCTTTTTCAGAGATGTTTTTCGGATGATTTGATATTGGTTTATCTGTGCTAGTGGCCTCTTGTTCTGCTTGAGACACCTCTAGGTAACCCCCCTGCAATTCTAGTTTAAACAATGTTTACTTCCAAAAATATTTGTCATTGTACCCAAGTCACTATCTACTGCTGCTGAAAGTTTGTCCGCGAATACTGCCGCCCCCTTTCCACTTAGATGAAGCCCATCCTTCATGTACATATCAGCCCTCCCAACAAAACTTCCCCATAAATCCAACTTCCTCTTCCCTACATAGCTTCTGGACTAACATGTTAATTGCCATCCCCGACAATTTCGATATTTGTGACCCCCCTTTGAGATAGTACTTTTACTAGCTGGGCCTACATTTAAAAACACTAAGATCAGCTAAGTTCTGTTTGTTCCAAATAATCACTGTAACAGAAGCGAGAAACCTTACCGTGAGTGGGCTAGAGCAGCCAGTAGGCACGCCGTGGTGATCACGTCCATGTTCGCTGAATGCTGAGTGTTGGAAGTGACTTCACCGCAGCGCGCTGAACTTTACGGTTCACTGACTTTGTGACAACCTTCCTGCTTGGGCGCTTTCAACGTGTCGTGCTGTTTTACGCGTGTACTGCCAGCTTCGTGTCTGAATCATAATTGGCGATGTAGGTCTATGTGTGGTAAACCTTAAGACGCCAGCAAGTAGCTTAGTGAATGTAAATTACTCGAAACATTAATTAGAGACCACATGGTGGAATTCCTTGTAAAGCATAAACTAATAAATACATCTCAACATGGGTTCCTAAAAGCAAGGTCATGTCTATCCAATATCTTATGTTTTTTGGAAGAAATTACAAAGTGTGTAGATGACGGGTCACCAGTGGATGTTGTCTATTTAGATTTTCAGAAAGGTTTCGATAAAGTGCCACATCAAATATTGTTACTTAAATTAAAAGCCCATGGTATAGGCAATGATGTAATCACCTGGATAGAAAAGTGGCTTACACACAGAAGACAGAGAGTAATAGTAGATAGTGAGATTTCAAACGGGAAATCTGTTCTGTGTGGGGTACCACAGGGATCAGTATTAGGCCCTATACTGTTTTTAATATATATATATATATATATATATATATATATATATATATATATATATATATATATATATATATATATATATATATATATATATAAATGATTTAGAAGATGACATATCTAGCAAAGTACTAACATTTGTAGATGACACAAAAGTATTCAGAAAGGTTACTAATGATACAGATAAACAAAGTTTACAGGATGATCTAGATAAATGAGTTAAATGGTCAGAAAAATGGCAAATGTTATTCAATTTTGGGAAGTGTAAATGCATACACATAGGACATGGAAACATGGACGAAGAATATAAAATGGGGGATGCTGTACTAGGTAGAACCACACAAGAAAAGGACTTGGGTGTAACATTTAGTGCTGACATGAAAGTTTCAGAGCAATGTGGGATTGCTGCTGCGAAAGGAAATCAAATTATAGGGTTAATTAGGAGAACTATCACGTATAAGGAAAAACAGCTAATTGTACCACTGTACAAAGCAATAGTTAAACCACATTTGGAATATTGTATACAAGCATGGAGGCAGTATCGTAAGAAGGGCATAGACAAGCTAGAAAGAATACAACAAAGAGCAACTAAAATGATTCCAGAATTGAGAGACCTTAGTTACGAAAGTCGCTTATTGCAATGTGGTTTGACAACACTAGAGACCAGGAGACTACGGGGAGACCAAATAGAAGTGTTTGAAATAGTGAAAGGTTATGAGGATTTTGATAGGAATATATTCTTCAAACTTAAAGAAGGCAGTAGAACCAGAGGACACAAAGCAGCATTAGTTAAGGAGCAGTGTAGGTTGAGAAAGTAATCTTTCTCACAGAGGGTGATAAATGAATGGAACAAACTGCCAAATTATTGTGTTAATGCTAGTAGTGTGAATATGTTTAAAACTAGAATTGACAGGTATTTGATAAGGGCGGGCTACACATAGATGAGAATATTGTTGGACTCTCAATAAGCCAATGGCTTCCTTGTTCACTTGCCATCTGGAACTTGATGTTTGGGATGGCAATCTTGTTAAATCTTGTTAAATCTTTTTAAATCTAGTGCTATGAACGTGCAGTGCTGTTTGTCCACTGACCTCTGTAGAAAAATAGTACCAAAGTTTATTTATGACCGAATTGTGGATACTTTCTTCACTTCATAAAATAAATAAGCACCTCCTAAGCAATTAATGACGACATTTTCTGCTTGTTATAATTACAACGAGGTAAACCTTTACTGTGTCCATGCACACACAAGCGCACGCGCGCGCGAATTTATCTGATCTTAATTTATTATTTTACTGGAATTTGAATGTTTTAATTGTATGTGTAAACTATTATAGCAAGGACGTCAACAACAAAGGAGTTTACGATGATCTTTATATCCAGCGTCTCTATTGGCTTATAGTTCGGCGAAACCGGCGCTAGTGTTTACCCAAGATTGCAGATTGAGTCATCGTGTCACTACGTGTTTTGAAACATGTCTTCCGTGTCTGCGGTTTACGCATCAACGCATCCATGGTGAAAGATTCATTCACCCTTATTCTCTTTTCCGCAACTTGTAGCAATGCTGCCTTTAGGGTTTGTTTGAACGACCAAGTGGTGCAACTATTCCAGTTCTAGTTTCAGAAGGTTCGATTACACTGTACTGTCTAGAGAGGATGTGGCAGGGGTATCAACCTCCCATCACCCACCTATTTTGGGGCTTTATCTCCCACCAGTTTTTAGAGTCCACGTCCCACCTCCCATCAATGTCACCTCCCAATAATGCCACCTCCCACCAATGCCACCTATCACCAATCCCACCACCCACCAATCCTATCTCCGAACAACCCCACCAATCCCACCTCCCAACAATTTTTAGGACCAACCTCCCACTTTCCCGTCACACCCTTTAATACAGCCCAGTATGTTAGGTTGTCTGACCTTTTGTGCACGAAGTCGTACGTGTCCGAGCAAGTGACCATATGAGCGTGTGTTCTGATTGTAGCAGTTGTCAGACATCAGCTAGGCCTACACACGTACGGACGGACAAACCGCTCTTTAGGCTCTACACACATATTCACGTCGACCTTCCGTGCGAGTTGCAAGTCGAATGCCTTTGTATGCTCTGGCGTAACAACAGTTTGTAGCCACATCGTACATTTTGCCCGAATTATTTATAGTTATATAAACATCTCTGGGGCAAACACCCCCAGTACACGCTTCAGTGATTTTGGCACCAATTCCAGCCAGTGCATACTGGTCGACTTGGATGACACAGTTTGACACGCATGAGTTGTCATCTACCAAATCGCGTTTACATTATTCCCTGTGAGTCACATACAACGTATTGCTTGGGTTTATAGTCATTGCAAGTTTATTTGCAATATGTACATGTTTGTTATTGAATTGTGAGAAGAAACTAGTGTGAAATTACTTACTTTTGAAGAGACTTGTTTCGTCAGTGTTACTTGCCCCACTTCTGTACATGACATTGACCACTGCTAGATGACCTAATAAATAATACATGACCTACTCCCACTGCTACATGACCTACTCTACTGATATATGCACTACCCTACTGATACATGACCTACTCCACTGGTACATGACCTACCCCACTGATACATGACCTACCCCACTGGTACATGACCCACCTCACTGATACATGGCCTACCATCGAATGCCCTTTGGATGCTCTGGTGTAACAATAGTTTTGTAGCCACCACGTAAATTTTGCCCGAATTGTTTATAATTATATAAAAACCTCTGGGGCAAACACCCCCTATACAAGCTTCGGTGACCTTGACACCAGTTCCAGCCGGTGCATACTGGCCGACTTGGGTGACACAGTTTGACACGCATGAGTTGTCATCTACCCATAGACATAAATAGAACAAGACCGCTGAGCTCTTATCCGCTGAGCTCTTATCAGTTGACACATGATAAAGTGATGCCGGCATGGACCAGTGACATTCATGCTGCTGCACGGCAAGAACCCACTGGAGGCCCAGTGTTTATACTGTACAGCACCCAGTCTTCATCATATATCTATAGATATACAGTACTAATAAGAGATTATTACTATATAGCTATATATACCTAATACCTTATTACGTGCACAATTTATCCATGCACCTTGTATATCAAATATCATAACATATTAACTATAACAGTAGCACCACTAAACATGATCGAAACTGAACTTTCTGAAGTGCTCTATACATGTATTAGCTAATGACTGCAAGTGGTCAAAATCTCATTAAGCCCTGTTGGACATTCTTCTCTAAGGTCCCAAAAATATTCTTTTCCCATCTTCCAACACATTCCCCAGCTGCTCCATCACAGCTATTTCCACCTGCAGATCAAGATCTTTCTTAAATGGTATCTGGCCAACTTGCCCAAGGACACGCCTCATGTAAAGAAATGTGCTCCCTCATTTAAGCTGTCAATTGTTTTAGTAGGCAACCTTTCACATGGTTTGTCAAACAGATGCATAGAATGAATGTGAATGTTGCAATGTGTACATAATGAGTTACATAATAGTGGTTCATACAACGAAGAAAAGGCAAACGACAACCAAAAAGGGGAGAGTCTCATTAAATGCTTAATCAAGAAAAAAAATCTTATTAATGAGCTGACATCTAGTAGAGTTTTAAAAAAGAGTTACAAACATGCATACACGCACGCACGCATTATTTATAAAACTGAATCCTACCCCTATAACATTTTATGTTGCACCCAATCAATGTGACTACTGGGAAACACTTGATGTACGCTCCCCCAAGAAAAACAAACGTATCTGTAATATATTGATATTTCAGAACATTTTCGAAACTGTTACATTCATTCACATATACACTAACACAGCACAAACATTTGCGACATAAATTACCTGAAAATAACGAGATGTTAGATCCTGTCTTCTGTCGATTCGTACAGCTGAAAGCCACACAGGAAATAACCATATTCGTTGTCCCACAGCTGTCTGTAGCAAGCCTCTAAAATGTTTGTCTTGGAGAGTTTAACACTAATGCACGATGCTCATTCCAGTATGAACAACCCAACTGCCCACACTTATAACACAACTGCTGGGACCACCCTCACCCAAATTATTTATCAGTCTGGTGGCCGTGCCCCATTAAGAACAAATGCCAATGACAAATCTTCAATTTAATTGGTTCCTGGTGTCATAGTCACTGGCTACTAGCCCGATAAGTTTATAATTCTCTGGTAGCCACCTCATCTTCATTGCTTTTGTTTGCCTTATATTGTACATGATGATGGTGAGGAGGAAATAAATTAACTTACTTACTCACTAACTCACTTACTTACTTACTTACTTACTTACTTACTTACTTACTTACTTACTTACTTACTTACTTACTTACTTACATATGTTAGACAACTATTTGTAACATGCTATGTTCACACTATAAACAGTACTACCCTATGTGTCATGCAGTGGATGCAACTGTTTCTGCCGTGCAACGAAATGCCGGCCAGTGGTCCACGCCCGCTTCGCTGCAGTGAGCT
Organism: Lamellibrachia columna; assembly: GCA_963662155.1. Taxonomy (NCBI): domain Eukaryota; kingdom Metazoa; phylum Annelida; class Polychaeta; order Sabellida; family Siboglinidae; genus Lamellibrachia; species Lamellibrachia columna. The sequence continues at coordinate 9,564,248 of OY759272.1, forward strand.
GGCTTGTTGCTCTTGTTTATAGGGGATGATTAATGATGTAACTCTATGCATCTACCATATCGTGTTTACATTATTCCCTGTGAGTCACATACAACGTATTGCTTGGGTTTATAGTCATGGCAAGTTTATTTGCAATATGTACATGTTTGGTATTGAATTGTGAGAAGAAACTAGTATGAAATTATTTACTTTTGAAGAGACGTGTTTCGTCAGTGCTACTGCCCTTGGAACCCCACTTCTGTACATGACATTGACCACGGCTAGATGACCTAATAAATAATACATGACCTACCCCCACTGCTACACGACCTACTCTACTGATATATGCACTAACCTACTGATACATGACCTACCCCATTGGTACATGACTTAACCTACTGATACATGACCTACCCCACTGATACATGACCTACCCCACTGATCCATGACCTACCCTACTAATACGTGACCTACCCCACTGATACATGACCTACCCTACTGATACATGACCTACCCCACTGATACATGACCTACCCTACTGATACATGACCTACCCCACTGATACATGATCTACCCTACTGATACATGACCTACCCCATTGATACACGACCTACCCTACTGACACATGACCTACCCTACTGATACATGACCTACCCCATTGATACATTACCTACCCTACTGATATATGACCTACCCTACTGATACATGACCTACCCCACTGATACATTACCTACCCCACTGATACATTACTTACCCTACTGATATATGACCTACCCTACTGATACATGACCTACCCCACTGATACATTACCTACTCTACTGGTACATAACCTACCCCACTGATACATGATCTACCCCACTGATACATGACCTACCCTACTGATACAAGACCTACCCTACCGATACATGGCCTACCCTACTGATACATGGCCTACCCTACTGATACATGGCCTACCCTACTGATGCATGAACTACCCTACTGATGCATGACCTACCCTACTGATACATGACCTACCCTACTGATACATGACCTACCCTACTGATACATGACCTACCCTACTGATACATGGCCTACCCTACTGATACATGGCCTACCCTACTGATACATGGCCTACCCTACTGATGCATGAACTACCCTACTGATACATGGCCTACCCTACTGATACATGACCTACCCTACTGATATATGACCTACCTTACTGATACATGACCTACCCTACTGATACATGGCCTACCCTACTGATACATGACCTACCCTACTGATACATGGCCTACCCTTCTGATACATGGCCTACCCTACTGATACATGGCCTACCTTACTGATACATGGCCTACCCTACTGATACATGACCTACCCTACTGATACATGACCTACGTTACTGATACATGACCTACCCCATTGATACATGACCTACCCCACAGATACATGACCTACCCCACAGATCTCAAGTCTCAAGTCTCAAGTAGTTATACTCCAAACAGCCCAATCTTGAGCTAACGCAGGAGTTTGGACCAACGGCTTTTAGTGCTCTAACCATTAGACCACCGCTCCCCATGATACATGACCTACCCCACAGATACATGACCTACCCCACATATATATGACCTACCCCACAGATACATGACCTACCCCACTGATACATGACCTACCCCACAGATACATGACCTACCCTATTGATACATGACCTACCCTACTGATACATGGCCTACTCCACGGATACATGACTTACCCCACTGATTAATAACCTAGCCCACTCATACATGCCCTACCCCTATCGTACATAACCTACCCAAGTGATATATGACCTACCCTACCGCTACGTGACCTACCCCACTCATACATTTTATAATATAAAGTAGTACATAAAAAAAATCATAATTAGTCTTCTTTGCAATCGCCAGATGTCACTATAGTCGTATCAGTTTCTGTAGGCCTACGAGCGGTTGCTGTGAAGGGTATTTGGCGAATGATGAACTAGCCATTATTTTCTAACTTGAAAATAGGTGTTATCAACGACTATCAGCGACTATCAACTGTGTTATCATACTCGTAATATCGATGACAAGACATTGGCAATACTAAAAAAAATGCCCGTCCTCAGGACGGGATATACTCACCAAGCAACCTAGTCGATGTTATGTGCAGTTGCTACGCGTGTTTTCTACTATAATTATTATAAACCGCCCAGATGGCGCTACGTATTCTCAGGCGGTTTACGTACCGAAGCATTCACCGCGCGCGCGTGGTTTCTGCCATTGTTGGAAGTTAACGTTTTACGTAATATAAACCGCCCAGATGGCGCTGCGTACTATCAAACAATTTACGTACCGAAGTATTACATACATACACGTATACATACATCCTCTTCAGCTCTTTTTAGGCTAATAGCCTTTTCGCTGGCCTTTATTGTAGTTTGTGCGCGCGTGGATTTTGCGATTGTTGGAAATTAACGTTTTACGTAGCAAACATTTGGTTTACAATAAAAACCACTAAGAACCCTTGATATGCGGGGTATGTCGAAAAAATAAAGGCGTTACGTTTCATTCGTGGTGTGGTAGAGTAATCCTTGAAAGTTTGGTGCCCGAGGTGCAAGCTTTCTAGGAGGAAAACGTTAACATAACCACATACAAACAAACAAACATACGCTAGCTCGATTATAGTTAGATGACGTCATTAGCCTTATATTAGCGTCAGGTGATCAAATTAATGTATATATAATTACAGCGTTTACGGCAAAACCTATTCACGTCCCAACGATCTTCGAACCCATCATGCATTTTGAACAATGTATAAATCTAGATTATTTTTGGAGAAGTGTCAGGTCGTTCATAGTTCAATGTTAAATGTCGTCTGCTCGGCCATCTGTGTCCACAATCATCTGCATAAACGTGCGCGGCCTTCGCCACAATGAATGCGTCGTCGGTTTAGTGGCCAGAGATTAGTTGCTCAGGTCACCGAAATTATCTCTCTTAGAGGCCGTCTGCGGCTAGTTCAATTCAATGTTATCGGGACTTATACAACGCCTAGCCGTGCTAATACAACGCCTAGCCGTGCTAATACAACGCCTAGCCGTGCTAATATCCACTCGACGTTCACAAACGTATGTTTAATATAGGACTCTCAGAACGAGGCTGCTGTTCATTATCTGGATGGCTAGAACAATAAAACTACCTGATTGGTGTATAGCATTTACTGTGATATATCAACCTAGATAACACACGGCAGCCTCGTTCTGAATATCCACCAGACGTTTGAATCATTTCGAACGCGACCGAGTACGTGCGTTGGCCCAGACACGCGACTGTTCGATCGATTTGCGTGTTTTCTGAGATTGTTGTGATTTCCGTAATCTGTGTCAGACGTCCGCATCAGTTCCTTCGAACGGTCGGAATGCTTCGTGAAACCGGCCCAGCAGCATATTTACAAATGTAGGAAATGGAAAAGTATGCTCGAGTGTTAATTAACAGTTATATAACGGGAATAGCAAACTGTTTGTTGATGTTACTCGAGTGTCACCCGCCACATAACATCACGCGAGCCGCAGGCACGAGTGATGTTATCTGGCTGGTAATTACTCTCGTGACATCAACAAACACTGCGCGGAATGTCAAACGGCAGAAAGTGTTTTGTATTATTATATTTGTCAATGTTCTGAGTTACTAAACATTACATACGTAAATCTCACACGGGCAGAACGGGATTTCACGACCGACCGACCGACCGACCGACCGACCGACCGACCGACCGACCGACCGACCGACCGACCGACCGACCGACCGACCGACCGACCGACCGACCGACCGACCGACCGACCGACCGACCGACCGACCGACCGACCGACCGACCGACCGACCGACCGACCGACCGACCGACCGACCGACCGACCGACCGACCGACCGACCGACCGACCGACCGACCGACCGACCGACCGACCGACCGACCGACCGACCGACCGACCGACCGACCGACCGACCGACCGACCGACCGACCGACCGACCGACCGACCGACCGACCGACCGACCGACCGACCGACCGACCGACCGACCGACCGACCGACCGACCGACCGACCGACCGACCGACCGACCGACCGACCGACCGACCGACCGACCGACCGACCGACCGACCGACCGACCGACCGACCGACCGACCGACCGACCGACCGACCGACCGACCGACCGACCGACCGACCGACCGACCGACCGACCGACCGACCGACCGACCGACCGACCGACCGACCGACCGACCGACCGACCGACCGACCGACCGACCGACCGACCGACCGACCGACCGACCGACCGACCGACCGACCGACCGACCGACCGACCGACCGACCGACCGACCGACCGACCGACCGACCGACCGACCGACCGACCGACCGACCGACCGACCGACCGACCGACCTAATTACTTGGGTGTGCTAAGCATCCCGCAGGTTTCAGATTGCAAGTTGAGATGTAGTTTTCGCAGCACTGATACAAAAGCCTTGATTAGTGCTAGGGTTCAAATTAAGTTCAATTAATTAGGGCTACACTTATTAAATCACAGACTCTGTGTTGCGTTATACGATGTGTAAGTTGAGAACAACTGAGTAATTAAGACCACTGGTTAACCCTCGACGTTCAACGCATGCTTCCACGTTCTAGCTTCAACCCGTAAGTGAAAAAATGTGGAAACCTACGTCATAACTTTGTCTGTCATTGTAGTTCTTTTTCAAAATACTTCACAGAAAAGATTGCTCTCATTCGATCGAATTTTGTCATTAATGATAATGACTATGATTTCCCTGAACCACCACTTTCTGAAAATGCACTACAATGTTTCACACCTGCAACTACTAGTGGAGTTCTCATTATCATTCAAAAATCTCCTAAGAAATCGTGTGATATTGACCAATTTCCAACACTTCTACTAAAAAGCTGCATCAATAAACTCATCTTTCTCATTACTACGATCATAAACCTTTCAATGCAGTATTATGCAGGGCGTAGTTGTTCAACGGGATTTCAAACAAGCTCTTGTAAATCCGCTTATTAAAAAAGAAACTCTGTAAAAATTACCTAAAGAATTATCTTCCTATCTCCAATCTCAGTTTTCTGTCAAAAGTATTGCAAAAAGTAGTTAGTTGCTAATCGCCTTCATGAACATATTTATAAACATCATTTACCAAATGATCTACAGTCTGCATATAAACGATTCCATTCTACCGAAATGGCTCTTCTCAAGATACACAATGATATAGTTGACAACATGGACAATGGCAAAGTCACAGCACTTACTTTACTAGATCTCTCAACTAATTTCGATGAGATTGATCGTTTAATCCTTTTACAACGCCTTCATAGACATTTTGGCATTTCTGGCACAGCTCTTCGGTGGTTCAAATCATATTTTTCAGGCAGACACCAAAGCATTAACATGTCTGGCCTTGTTCTGTTTCGCTTATATACTACGTCTCTCAGCCAAGTCATTACTAATCATAATCTCAGTCATCACCTGTATGCTGATGACACACAGGTTTACATATCACTTTCACAATCAAATGCACAATAATCTATTTCGAATTTAAGTGATTATCTTACTGATATCTTGTTTTAATCCATTTTAAGCAACAACGAAATAGAGTCATCAGCCATTTTCCAGTTAAACTGTTTGGCAGTGATACATTCCCATCAGATACTGTTTGTAATCTAGGTGTTGTCGTTCATAGTGACTTCAACTTTCGCCAGCATATTTCTCAAGTATGTAAATCCTGTTTCATATAGGCCTACGTGATCTCCGTCAAATCCGGTGTCACACATTATATATATATATATATATATATATATATATATATATATATATATATATATATATATATATATATATATATATATATATATATATATATATATATATATATCTACTGCTAAAACAACATCAACGGCATTAATTAGTAGCCGCCTTGACTATTGTAATTCACTACCAAATAACATTGTTAAAAGAGACTTGGCTAAACTCCAACGAGTAGAAAATTGTCTGGCACGTGTGGTTCTCAGGGCGCCTCGGTTTTCACCATCACTATAACTACTTAAACAGTTATACTTGCTTCCTGCTACTTATCGAATTAATTAAAACTGTCCACTCTTACATATCGTGCTCTTTCTACACAACAACCACCCTACTTAGTCTCCTGTATTTTTCAAATATCCCTAGCTCATTTTTCAAATATCCCTAGCTCATTTTTCAAATATCCCTAGCTCAGATCATCTCTTTCACAACAACTTGTGCTTTCGTGTTTTCTCTGTCGCTGCTCCCTGGGTCTGGACTGATCTCCCCATCACTTTGAAAACATCTGAAACTATAGCTATCTTCCGAAAAAAACTCAAGACATATTTATTCCAAATTGCATTTCCACCATAAATCTTTGGTTGTCCTTCATTCTTATAATGACTTGCGCGTCCCAGTTCACGATTATGCTTAATGATTCTGTTTTGTTGCGCCCCTGAACTCCACGTCTGTTGTCACACCATGATGCCTCTTGAATTTAATTTAGTGCAAGTGAATACTATGTCATAACATCTGACTAAATGTGTACTAGTCGTATCAAACGATGACCTTTGACGCATACATCAACACAACATCCCATTTTTTTAATGTAGTTAGTGGTTACTATACTATGGCTAATCTTTCCAACATAAAGTGCACGCAAGTTACAATATTTATTTTAAATTGACAGGGTGTAAAATATATAGCGAGAGTATACATAACAAATATTGACGTTACAACAGTTAAATAGAGCATTCATTCTTCATTTAGATATAGTTAGGAAATAGCTGCATGCAACTCTTATTGACGCAATGCTTCGATTTTGCGAAATACCGCTAATTTCGAGACCTGCGTCACAAGCTCATCCGAATAACGTCACAATATCTTCTGTGTACGCGATCTCGTGTTAATTGTTACCATTTCCATGATTTTAATCACACCACCATACTTAGGTTCACATAACAGCTGAGTCAACATCAGTGTATAATTTTTGGTTTAGTAGTGTTACACACAAGTTACAGATATATATTTTGTGCAAAAAAACCTGTCTCGTTTGTGATTTTTCAACAAACATTATGTTATTTTACAATGTCCATAAACAAATATTTCATCTTTACATGTTTAAATTAATGGGGAGCCATAAAGTACCCAAATTTACACTATTTTCAACGTTATACGTTTGCAAAATGTTATTTATTAATTTACCATATGAACATATGATAACACAACTAAACTAATTAAACTAAATACGAATACCCAACAAAAACTGTGTTGGACATTCCCATAATATAAAAGTTGACCAATACATAGATTTTTAGTGTTTGCCAAAACGCAAAGTGACACGCTGATCTCTTACTCTTGATAAATAGTACTCAACGCAGGAGGTCGTTATTTGTTGCATTGTTAGATATTTAACTTGACAATAAAATGTGCAATTATCGTGCAATATCAGTAAATGTATCTTGTAGGCATTAAATTTAAAATTAAAAAAATTTTAAAATTAAAAACTCGTCACGACTATCGAGTATAGTTTAACTTAGTAGCAATCTCGCAAATATGTGATTATATTCGACGTCAGCAAGTTGGCTTTGTTGTCCATTGTCGTTCAGGAACAATCGACCTACATCGTCGGCTACATATACACGACACTCCAATCACGACACTCCAATCACGACACTCCAATCACGACACTCCAATCACGACACTCCAGTAGAAAGCCAACGTGTGATTAATAAGCGGTCAGTTACTTGCTAGCACAATCATTGGCAAACATATTATATCTGTCGATAGCAACATTGGTCGTGCAATAAACAGTCGGTGCATACGCGTATACAATCACCACTTGTCAATGCCTGTGTAGCAAAATCAACAATCATACGCCGTGTAAACAGACCTTGAATACGGCCTGGAAGAAAGACTCTCGTACAAAGGCTCCACTCGAGCGAATCTCCACGGCGGCCGTACAAAGCCGACGTTGTAATCAGATCAGTGGCACAGCGGTTCGAGTCGCCGGCAGGATCAGGCGTAAGTGTGTTTAGAGCCCTTTGTTTTCATAGTGTAAGGGTGGTATCCATAGTACCGGGTAAATTGGTGCCCAGTGGAAGTCACACGGCAGAAAGGTACCACTAGGAACGACAGAAACGGGCGTTGACTTACGACATGACGGAACTAGTGCCGACGTTTGTAGCCAGCTCCATACACTGACGTCACTGTTGTATTTCTCACAGCCAACGAACACGGTAAGTCTGCAATTAACATTATATTATGAATTGGTATTAAATAGGTTAATTTCTATGATACTTATTTTACTCTTTAACCGCCACACTAAGCCAACTGTTCCTCTTCACTGCCAGCAGTACTAACGTGTGTTCTTCCGCGTTGCTCCAGAGGTGATGTTAGTTCATGTATTGCCGTCCCAGCTGTTATCCCTTTCCACTTCTCCCTACCTGCAGCCTTCTCCCTCCACTTGTCAACCTCCTCTGCCTTTTACACCCCTCTTTACACCCCTCTTTACACAGTCATCCTACCTTAGTTGCGGTTTCATCCATTTCCCTGTGGCCTGGTTGTTTCATCGCCTCTGCTTTCTCCTCCAGTTTCTTGTCATTCCTGTTTGCTCTTTGGCCAGTTCGTCTACGTACATCATCTCCCCGAGAACATCCTTCGCGCTGATCTTCCTGTTGATTAACCCCATCACCGTTATAAACAGTAAAAGGCTAGGTACTAATATTTGTTTATAATTATAATACCTGAGTATTGAAAACAACATTTCTCATCAAACAAAGTGTTGATGATAAACCCTGCATCAACCTTCTCGGTCGACGTCTGATCTGCCGTAACGTCCTCTTACCCCCAGGTCTCTCATCTTACCCCCAGGTCTCTCCTCTTACCCCAGGTCTCTCCTCTTACCCCCAGGTCTCTCCTCTTACCCCAGGTCTCTCCTCTTACCCCAGGTCTCTCCTCTTACCCCCAGGTCTCTCACGCCACAGCTCGTCTCCCGTTCGTTCCTCTCTGGCTCGTTCCCTTTCCACAACCCACCTGCCTTCTCCAAACTCTTCTCCTCTAGATTGAAGTTTCTGCCTTTCACTTCGTAGTATGGTCTCTGAGTCTACCTGTAATGCGAGTATGGTCTCTGAGTCTACCTGTAATGCGAGTATGGTCTCTGAGTGTACCTGTAATGCGAGTATGGTCTCCGAGTCTACCTGTAATGCGAGTATGACATGGACTGGGGTAATTTACAATGAGTAATTACAATGAACAATTACAATGCGCACTTACAATTAAGTTGACTTTTCTGTGTACCTTGTAATCATAAAAGGTCAATTATAATTACGATTCTCAGAGACGTTCGCTTGAAACATAGCTTTTCGTCAGTGTAACGACATTATGGAGTGATGTGATGGCTCATTGTGTTGGCTACTTCAGGGGTGGATCTAAGCTTGTTGGCTGGGGGGTCTCAATCAGTCGTAGTCATATGTCGTCCTACTTACGAACTGGATGGTGGGGGGTGGGTGGGACGGAGTTCACATGTGTCGTTCTACTTACAAAAGGGTTTATGCTAGCCGGCTGCTAATACTTAAGTCTTTACATTGACACTAGTTCCGATGTAGGCCTATATACGTTGTCCTTTATCGTAATATTTGCCACGGGCACAGGGGGTCTAAAACACCCCTTCATAGCCTAGGAGGGGGGGCGTCTTGAGACCCCTAAGACCCCCTGGATCCGCTGCTGCTACTTGGGTTATATATGCCAACCACTACATTTTAGCTACATATCGTATGAAGGTCAATGTACGTTTGAAATATGTGAAGATAAGTAATTGGGTTGTACTTCAGTAGCTGTTTCGGCAAATGTTCTTAGCTGTTGTCAGCTTTAGTTATGGTCAGTACAATGTTGGGCAACGTGCAGTCAGTGGACCCCCACGTAGGTAAACAGTCGCTTCTAAACAATGACCTGACTTCGAGTGGGTGGACACCGCCGACGCTTTGAAAAAGGTACGCGTCAGCAAAAGCGCCGTGTCTCGCCTTAAGCCGACCAGCAAGGTCACGATTTATTTGCTATTCGATTTCCCTAAGTGACATTGCGCAATAAGCAATTATTCAGCGTAACGCGTGAGCTCTGAATGCCAAACCCACAACTCACGCCTGTATATACGATATAGTATACCAACGCGGCAGCACATGCTACGTCATGTTGCGTAGGACTTGACGCGGTCTCACACGGGGCGTGTTTGTTGAAACGTTAACATTAGGGGTCAGACTACAGTTCATTTACCAGCTTTTGGTCCTGCTAACGTTAGGGGTCAGACAACAGTTTATTTACCAGTTCTTGGTCCTGTTAACGTTAGGGGTCAGACTACAGTTCATTTACCAGTTCATGGTCATGTTAACGTTAGGGGTCAGGCCACAATTCATTTACCAGTTATTGGTCCTGTTAACATTAGGGGTCAGACCACAGTTCATTTACCAGTTCACGGTCCTGTTAACGTTTTGAGTTATTGTAAAAACATGAACAAATTTAAAGCTCAATGACAGCCCCCGGATGCATGAACCGTGGTCCCAAAATGGCACTTTCAATAGTAAAAATGGTATTGCTTTCCATTTACAAAAAGCAATTTCATTGGGCATGGTCTCGAAAGGGCATTTTCAATTATCAAAAAGGTTACAGTTTAAAAAGGAATATTTACCTACTACTTAGACTACAACTGCGTCTGTATGAGGATTACATTAATGTGGAGATAAAACTGCTATTTACCATTGAAAATGCCCTTTTTGGATATTGTCCCTTTGTGAAAATTCACTGAAATCAGCTAACTTTTGAATTTTAGGATCTATATTCGTCGTGTGGTTGGACCCTTTAACATGGTCGGCGCCATGACGCACTCTGACGCCTATATGAAGGAGAGGAGCTACCGCGTCACCGAGGCACTACGTCACCAGAACCAGCGCGAGCAGCGACGTCTGGAGGACATTATCGGACAGCGCAACGGCATCGAGGCGAAACACCGCCACGAGATGAGCGCCGTCAGTAAGGAGCAGGAACGAATTAGGCGGGAACTGGCGCGCATCAAGCAGACGATATCTACGACGTGGGGCGTGCTGCCGGGTATGTAACGACTAACGACCATTGTGAATGGCTAACAGAATGGAAATACGAACTTACGTGTAACGACTGTAGTTGGTCTAATTAATACAGTAACATAATAATCAATATTGTTGACCTTCCTTTCGTTCACGAAGTCCTGGTAAGTCTTGGTCCTTGATGTTATCATTATTCTTCCATCACTAACCACGTTTCACTGCCGTCTCCACTCCCCAAACAAATATGGAACTCGTAATGTATATAAGCTACACACGTGCTCACGTGTACAAACAGCGCATGCGTACGCAACTACCCTGCCAATAACTGCAGCCGTATTACAGTCGAGGAAATTACGGTTTGCTCTTTTATAACTGCAGCTCGCAACCCAGAAGACGGAAACATTTCTTCGTCGAGTGAACCGATGAACGGTGGTCGACGAGGCTCTCGGCGACTGAGTCGACAGGACATCCGCACTCGCAACGAGGAGGATCAGAAATCGACGGAGGATCGACTACGGCGCTTCAACGACACGTACCCGCTCGACTCGCACACCCGCGGTAACACCGGCGCCGACGCCGCGAGCGCGCCACCCGAGACAGCCGCCGCGGTCGATGAAGCGAGAGACGCCATCAGTCGCCGACTGACGCTGCCACACATCTCCGCCGATGAAGTTGGTGCAACGCCCCGGGTCCCGGCCCTACTGCCCCCTCTTAACGAATCCGACAAACCTCGCTCCTCTGACCCGGCCGTCGACGGCGCCACAGTCGATCCGGCGAAGCTCGAGAAACAGAAACGAGACACAGGGAGGACGCACCAAGATGGCGCAGGGGGCGCGCACAAAGATGGCGCCGCCGCTTCGCAGGAGTTCGATGGCGCGCGCTACAATCCCGACGGTCAAGTGCGCACCATGCACACACTCCCGAACCTGGAGAAGAGCCTGAAGGAAGCCAAGAAGACTCGCTATGTGCGACACAAAAAGAAGCAATGGTTCGAGACGGAGCTGAGCATCAATGAAGTATTCCACAACATCCGGCCGCAGACGTGAGACGCTGCGGCGAAACCGGGGCGGAGAAGTACCGCGGCCCATCAGGGCATGGCTGTGTCGGCAGCTTGTTGACATGGGATGGGATTGGAGAACAAATTCATATTCAATCAAATGATGTGCGCACAGACAAATCAACGCGTAGTCCAATTAAACGGTGTTTTCAAAGACGATCAGAAACAATAATGATTCCATAATTCGACCAATGCTGGAATATGCATTAACAGCTTTGTAACCCTTGCTATCAAAAGTACATAAATGCATTATAGAACGCTCGCAAGAGAGCGCTGAAACTCAACAGAACACCGATCGGGTCAAGTTCTTTGGAACAGACGACTTGGGGTATTTATCAGTGGCATAAACAGGTATAATCCAGCAGTTTTTTTTTTAATATAATAATAATCTGACGGGCCACATCCTTAAGCCAAGGAATACTTCAGTACAAAGATTCATAAACACTTCTTCACACATCGCGTCATCGATTGTTCGAACAAACATCCTGATGAAGTCGTATCGGCACCTGTATGGAACACCTTCAAGACGAAATTGAGGTATGTTTTCAACGGCTTTGGGAGACTATGCAACCAAGTGCTGAGGTCACTGTTTGGGACTCTGTAGCCTATGATATCACACTTGGCTGGCTTGTTTGCCGAGTATGGATACACGTTTCTCGTGCACACAACGACACCGCACAGTGGGCCTACTTCTGCTAGCTGGGTTCCAGCATTCTCGTTATGTGTAACGATAACATGTAATTATATGCATTGTGCAGCGACCTAGTTATGTTACTGGCAATACTTGTTTAGATGGCATGTTTGCTACATACGGTTGGAGAAACATCACACTTTTCATACGCCGCGATATCATGTTCGAATTTGCTGACACGAAAGTGTGTAATATATTTGTACAGCGTGTAGTGTACATATGATATCCGCATTATGTGTAGGAGTGTTTACCACAGAAGCACAAAGTTATTTCATTTCAGCGTTCATTGTGTGTCGGTTGCCTTGTTGTACAATTTAGATTGGACAAACTGTCCACTCCGTGTGCATAGGCCTACTAAGCGTAATGAAAACAGTAGTGTGACGGATTACAGGCATACCAGTAAACTCTCACTCTCTCATTAAATGTCACGGTTTCACGGCAAAGGTCTGGAATCTCGCGCATATTTTCATAAGCTTTAGCAATGAAAATTATCCAAAAAAATTCCCATATTTTCGAAAATTAGACACATGATATGTTTTTGTTAATTTTACCCGTAATACCCGCCTTTTACCGAATAACGTATGAAACGCGGTCAGTGATTGGTCAACAGCTCAGCATCAACCAATGAGATTTCCTGTTGGAAAGCAGTGTAAACACGTATTAAAGACGAGCTGTATTTCACTTTTCGAATACAAGGTGTCTTCGCGCGTCTCCAGATGTTCTTGAAATTCACTGAGGTCTATAGGTTGCGGGACTTCGACTTTGGTTGGAAAAATTTCTCACACCTTCCACCGTTTTATAGCTATATACTGGGCAAAGAACACACATTCCGGCGATTATGGTTATGGTGAATACTGTAATACACATAGTTATTCGTCTGTGATTATTGTATTGATTTCCGGGAGGTGAACGCCAACGTCCAACTTGATGGCCTTGGACCGGGTCGTGTGACGTCACAGCCGTAGACTTGACCTTAATGATTGTGTTTATTCTATCAGTATGGATATATTTTTGTTTAATAGAACTGATAAATATTTTATAAGAGATGGTTATACGTATATGAAACATTGTTGGACTCACGATAAGCCAATGCCTTTCTGAATCTCTTGCCATCTGAAACTTGTTGCTTTGCGTGACAATATTGTTTAATGTTGTCAAATCATTATCTGATTAATTTGTATGTTTCGACTCAAACATCATGTTTGCACGAGGAAAGGCAGCTCTGTGGCTAAAATAGCCTTTTGTTGATCTGTAGTTAACGCTACCGGCAAACCGGGAGACCACAGACGACCAACAAACACATGCTACGGTCGACAATTAGTTGAGGTTTAGACATTACCTCCAGCACAGACTGGCGCCACGGAAACACTTGTGGTCGCGCGCGTTTACATTTAGGCGCTTGTTAAAATACACAAATATCATCTAATCATATAAGCGGTAAACCTTCTTGTCTAGACATTTATTATGTGTGGTTTATTTATATTTGTTTGCATGCTTTGTGATTAATGTTTGATTCAATAGACCGAAACACTGTGGCGCAAATGGTCAGTATTCGCGATAATTAATAACTACAGACGTAATCATTAGTTTTACAAAACGATGGTGAAGCAGATAGTGCGTTAGACTCTTGGGATAGGGTATGTGATACAACAATACGGACAATTTATTCTTCTATAATTGTATCTACACCTTTATGGTAAAATCATATTATATAGTTGAACGTATATTAATTCTAACAAGCACTTTAAAAAATAATTTGACCGGTAAATCCCCTATTTATGAATATCGACTCTACCATTCACCATGTGATGTAAACATGGTGGTCGGGGCGAAACATTAAATTAAAAAGATAATGGTCAAATGATACGAACAAATATTGGCTCATTAAACATATCTGGGCAGTGAATATGTAAGAATATATATATATATATATATATATATATATATATATATATATATATACATATATATATATATACATATATATATATATATATATATATATATATATATATATATATATATATATATATATATATATATATATATATATATATATATATATATATATATATATATATATATATATATATATATATATATATATATATATATATATATATATATATATATATATATATATATATATATATGTATATATATATATATATATATATATATATATGGCTTATACTATAACATTATTTACAGTAGAAAAGAGATCATACTTTGTATTTTACATGCATATTGTCCGCAGTCGCAAACAATAAAAAAATTCGACTTTCCGGATCAACGCAGCATAACTGAATGATTGCACCAACTAGATGAGCCGGCGATATTACGTATATAATTGAGCACGCGACCTGGCAGCCGAATGCGATCTGTCCAGATCTGTGCATCGATCGCGATGAATGGTTACAGCAGCAATCCGATCTGACCCCATTGATCGTTGCTCGTAAACCGGTGATCAATCGGGTGTGTCCAGTCAAAGGCGACAGGTACTTAGTGCGGAGTCTCAGTGACAACCGATGTCTTCAGTTGTAAAATAAAACGCCGCGTGGGGGAATGCCATGCTTCAAAAGAATTCTGTCTAGGTGGTCTTAAATCTGTGTCACTTACAGAATTCCGTCTGTATCTGTGGTTGTATTATGACTGGCGAGTAATGTCCTTATACGCATTACACCGGTGCACACGGTTACTTAGTCAGTTAATCTCTTAAATGCTTGGCAGTAGATAAATCCAATATTTTACTGCATATGGGAAGTAACTATTTCCAAATTTGATGAATGCCTAATTTGGATAAACTGATTATTATGTAATGGCTGCTTATTATTTTAGCAATGGCTGCATATTAGCTTACTCGCCATGTCAAGGCGGCATCCAGACGAGAATTGTGAGCAGTTTCGAACCACGGTATTATTCATAATGCTGAAACAGATTGGACTGAAACGTTTGACCGTATTATTGAAATCCCGTTGCTCTTCTCCAAGGCTCTATGATATATGACAATGACCAGTGTGTCCGGCGACTTCTAAGGTGGTCAGCTCCAGCGTGGTCAACTGTGTGCGTCCAGTGTGCCTCCAACCGGTGATACTAACGATTTCCGAATTATGTTGCGTGAGTTTAATGAGTCGACTAGGCCTGTAATTTGTGTTGTTAGGCACGGACGAGTAAGCACGCGATATGATCGCGCAATAACGAGTGTTTGCCAGTTCAGTTCGCATCGACAATCTACTGTCAGTTTGTCTATTTGTCCACCCGTTAATCCACCCGTTAATCTACTCAATCCGTCCGTCCACCAGTCCACCCTTCCACCCGTCCAAACGTCCACCCGTCCACCCGCCTACCCGTCCATCAGCCCATCCACCCGTCAATCCGTCCACCCGCCCACCTGTCAAACCACCCGTCAATCCACACAAATGCCCACCCGTCCAACCGGCTACCCGTCCAACTGCCCACCCGTCCACACATCCAACCGCCTACCCGTCATCACACCCACCCGTCTAACTGCCCACCCTTCCACCCGTTCAACCGCTCACCAGCCCACCCGTTCACCTGGCCACTCGCCCACCCGTCCACCCGCCTACCCGTCCATCAGCCCACCCACCCGTCAATTCGTCCACCCGCCCACCTGTCAAACTACCCGTCAATCCACCCAAATGACCACACGTCCATCCACCCAAATGACCACCCGTCCACCCACCCACCCACCCGTCCAACTGCCCACCCGTCCACCCGCCCATCCAGTTATCCGTCCACCTGCCCACCCGTTAATCTACCCATCAATCCACCTGTCATCCCGCCTACCCGTCCACCTGTCCACCCGTCCAACCGCCCACCCGTCCACATATCCAACCGCCTACCCGTCATCACGCCCACCCGTTCAACAGTCCACCCGTCCACCTATCTATCCGTTAACCGGTCAACCCACCCGTCAAGCCACTTGTCCATCCGTAAACCCACCCGTTAATTCACCCGTCAACCGGTCCACTCGTCAAACCACCCGTCAACCCACCAGTCAATCCACCCGTCCACCCGCTCGGCAGGCACCGTTATCTAGAACAGTGGCTCCCCGTGGTAGGCCGAGGAAGAGCTAATCAGTCACTCATTGGCAGAATGTGCATGTCTAAACTCTCATCCTGTGCTCCAGGTGGCAGCACATGAATATGTTTTACTGGACGATGACGTTTGCACTAGAAACTTAGCAGGCTGGTGCTGGTGCTGGTGGCGCTACCTTGCTGCTATTATTCATGTGGTGGTGGTGGTGGTGGTGGTGGTGGTGGTGGTGGTTGTGGTGGTGGTTGTAGTGACGCGCGCCCGTGTCTAGCAGAGTGGCTACGTTTAGAAACAGAACATAGACGAGCAATGAACAATAAGCATTTGTATTCCCTCGTCCGCGTGTCATCTTGAACGGTGTCGCGTTCGATGGTAATCTTGTTCAAAGTATAGCTAGGTTCGCTTAGCCTGACACAGACCAAGTGGTAGGGTTCCAGGGCTAACGTCGTACTTGTGTATCCTACACGAATACAGACTGCTAGAGCCAGCGTGCCGTGTTTTCTTGCATTCACACGACAAGGTGTGTCGGTGTATGGAGTCTGTCTATAGTGTTTGTCTGTGGTATTCGTGTATGTCTGTGTGATTGGCCGTGTATGCCTGGGTGATTGGTCGTGTATGCCAGGGTGATTGGCCGTGTATGCCTGGGTGATTCGCCGTGTATGCCTAGGTGATTGGCCGTGTATGCCTGGGTGATTCGCCGTGTATGCCTGGGTGATTGGCCGTGTATGCCTGGGTGATTGGTCGTGTATGCCAGGGTGATTGGCCGTATATGCCTGGGTGATTCGCCGTGTATGCCTGGGTGATTGGCCGTGTATGCCTGGGTGATTGGTCGTGTATGCCAGGGTGATTGGCCGTGTATGCCTGGGTGATTCGCCGTGTATGCCTGGGTGATTCGCCGTGTATGCCTGGGTGATTGGCCGTGTATGCCTGGGTGATTCGCCGTGTATGCCTGGGTGATTCGCCGTGTATGCCTGTGTGATTGGTCGTGTATGCCAGGGTGATTGGCCGTGTATGCCTGTGTGATTGGCCGTGTATGCCTGTGTGATTGGCCGTGTATGCCTGGGTGATTCACCGTGTATGCCTGGGTGATTGGCCGTGTATGCCTGGGTGATTGGTCGTGTATGCCAGGGTGATTGGCCGTGTATGCCTGGGTGATTGGCCGTGTATGCCTGGGTGATTGGCCGTGTATGCCTGGGTGATTGGTCGTGTATGCCAGGGTGATTGGCCGTGTATGCCTGGGTGATTTGCTGTGTATGCCTGGGTGATTGGCCGTGTATGCCTGGGTGATTCGCCGTGTATGCCTGGGTGATTCGCCGTGTATGCCTGGGTGATTGGTCGTGTATGCCAGGGTGATTGGCCGTGTATGCCTGTGTGATTGGCCGTGTATGCCTGGGTGATTGGCCGTGTATGCCTGGGTGATTGGCCGTGTATGCCTGGGTGATTGGCCGTGTATGCCTGGTTGATTCGCCGTGTATGCCTGGGTGATTGGCCGTGTATGCCTGGGTGATTGGTCGTGTATGCCAGGGTGATTGGCCGTGTATGCCTATGTGATTGGTCGACCGTTGACAATGATATGGTGCATTATAGGGAAAGAAGTATGAAAAGTGTAAACGTTTGTGTATTCGAAATTTGTATTTTCTAAAAAAAATAACGCCATGTTGAAACCAAATCCGAATACACTATTTCATCTGCTAGGAAAACAAACAGGCCTAGTTTTGTTTTAGCACATCTCATTCGTGACACGTCGTAAGTCTTCATAGACAAGTACACGACAACACAATACCCGTTACACCGCTGTGTGGCGTGCGCGCAAGATAATTACATTGCACGCGCACAACGACCAAACATCGGGTAATTACCCCATCTCTTGGCTTCCCGCTCGCCAGCCATTCTCTTTCTCTGTTGACAAACGTGTAATTTTTATATCGCCTGTCTCGTTTCGGTCGTTCACCCACAGAGGCCGACGCAACGGACGCAACAACACGCCCTCTGAGCGACCTCGGCGCTGCCCAGGGGTACGGCGAGTGTCGAGGTCCCGCGCGCACTACCATCTGTTGATGCGAAGCGGAGCAGATAGCGAAAGCGCCCGCCCGCAGCGAGAGGGCCTCTGCCTCTAATCAAATGACACTTCAGAATATCGCTCGGAAAATTGCATTAAATCGCGCCGCGCCGGCCGCTCGTTACCTCACCGGGTCTGTTATTACCCTCCAATTCAGTTATTGTTAGCGGGCGTGTTGTCTGCCTTCGTAACCCGCCCCCTCGACGTGGGGCGTCTACTTTGTTGAGCGGTCCCATAGCCCAGAAGAAAGCGCTACACGCATCAACATACAATCGGCAAACGGCTGCAAACTGATCCATATCGAGTGGCATGTGTTTATATACACGAGCGTTGAGGCGTTTATCGTCTAGGCCTTGTTAGTTATTCGTGTAATTACCGACCTATGATATTTTCTTCATAATTATTGGTGTCCGTTCGCGCCATACGGTGTCGAACACGGAGAAGTCTCAGCGCTCGTCAGTGTTGATCGACGAACCATAATAAATTTTACAGCTGTATTGCAAAATATAATTGCACTGCACAAAGAGCAATATTTTGCATATTTTGCAGGCGCGGTCCCGACCATATATATCCGCTCTTTGTGTAGTACAATTTTATTTGCAAAATGCAAAAAAACATGGCATTTATTTAAATATACTGTTTTCATTAATATATTTAGTTTTATGGACATAATGCTTATTGTCCGAGAAAAAAACTTATTATTTGCAAAACACGTTTTATAATTTTTTTCGCGGTTTAAGATGAATCGCGTTTTGTGCAGTGCATTATTATTTACGACAGATAGGAACATCGGTATTTGACCAGTCCACCACGAGGCATATAATGCGTTCATCCGCAAATTTCGTTACCTCCACCACTACCAACTAGGTGGCGGCACAAAACTACTCTTAAAAAATATAGCTTTTTGCCGTTTAACGCGTTTTGCAAACAAACGCCGCAAATGTGTCCTATAGTTAGAATTATACTACACAAAGAACGGATAGTTATAATCAAGCTAGTGGGCGCTTTCAACAAACTATGCACATCTATATTTACACTGTTTACTACACATTCTCACATTCTATATTTATATGTTATTTATTCCTGTTATGACGTAGCCCGCCTACGTTGCCAGTGTGCATAGTAGAGAGCTGACCACCTTAGAACGGAACTATGTTCAACGTTCTCGAAGACAATATTAATACGCGCAGCTACATTTATCACAATTCACAGGAAAAGAAGCTGTTCATAAGAAACATTTAGTATGAAAGGCCCCACCATATGATAATATGTACCCCGTGATAATCTGTTCAACATATGTGTCTGTGTGTGCGTTTCTTCGTGCGTGCGTGCGTGCGTGCGTGCGTGCGTGCGTGCGTGCTTATAAAAAAACACCGTACGTATGCTTAACAACGTTCGAAACAGTCAGGTGTATCACAATACGACAATGATAATAATTCAGCATGAATACCATCAACACAATTACAACATTCAAGTTTTGTAATCAACAGACATATACAAATTATTATTATTATAAATTAACCTACGTGCCCCTCAAATGTCGCAATTGAGCCGCTGGAAGTAATACCAAAACTATCATACCCTAAATATGTCGCGACGTATTAACAACGACGGGTATGTAGTATGTACAAAATACTACAAAAATCACACGACACGGGATACAAGATGCCGCATACTGACCACTGAGTGCGTCTCCGTTGATGCGCCGCCATGCCTCGCTGCCGGGCAACGCCGAGTGTAGATTAGCCGCGGCGGCGTCTCAGCGGGCAGAGCATTCGCTAATTAATTACTTCGCCGAAGGAGGCTGCTCCGTGCGCACCGGTTGTAATTCCAGCCGCTGCACGATGACACAAGTAATCCTTGTTCCTGGTAAGATATGCCATCGTATCGTAGGTATTGTATTCCGCCGTCGACGATTGCAACACCCGCAGCGAAGTGACGACATCAAATGACGAAAGACGTTCTTGGACGACGCCTGAGTAACGCCCTCGAGCAATTGTCTTAATAAAACTTGCCTTGTAAGTAAATATGCTCTATAGTCGACTCATTCCACCACAGTTTCTTAATTCATATAAAGGTCCCTTCTCAACTGGATTTTTTGCTCGTCTCATTTCAAATTAATTTTACGAAATATCAAATCTACCTAGTATCCACCGAGGAGTCGTGTCAGTTGAACACAAACATTATTTTGCCATTGTAGCAATATTAACAGGTTAAATAATGCAAAGAATGCATAGAAAGTAAATATGTTTTCAAAATATTTTAAAATCCACCACCATGCAGAATAGTCAGACATAAATAATTTAGAAACGTTCAGTTAATGTGAGACATTTAAAGGTTCCTCCTCAATTCGATTTTTTCGCTAGTCTCATTTCAAATTCATTTCGCGAAAAATCTAACCAACCTAGTATCCACTGCAACATGCAAGCTCGTTTGTGCAACTTTTGTATGTAGTATGTTTTGTGAAATCGTCAAACTATTAAATTGCTTCACTTTTGGTCAAACATTTATTGACGTTAAAATGGAAACGCTGAAAATGTCGTAACTTTGCCATGTGCTCGGCGAGAGGATGGGCGAGAGGATGGGCGAGAGGATGGGCGAGAGGATGGGCGAGAGGATGGGAGTCACGTCCAGGATCGGCCTTGATCCACACAGTGTTTACCATTTTGGATATTTGGAGTCTTGTGTGTTGCACAAATATGAGATTTCACTAAGATATTAACCACGAGCGTTAACTTTGACATAATATGTAATGTGCGCATTTCGTTTGACTTTGACTGGTTGGAAATTCAAATGTGAATACATAAAGTCAATACAATCAAAATACGTTCAAATGCATTCCTATAACAAATAAAATATTTATATTCAATTGTGTTGCCTCGTTAATTATACTCGTCCTGGAAGTTGTGTGTGGAAATACCAGTATTTCTTTTTAAATGTAGTTGGGTAACCTGGGGCAAAACGACCCCTGGAGGTAAGACGGCCCCTGGAGATAAGACGGCCCCTGGAGGTAAGACGGCCCCCGGCACGTACGCAAAATATAAAACTCTGAACGTCCCACAATATGGTGCAAAATGAAGTTAACATCTGTCGGATACACACCCCGAAAGCGACACGAGACAGACGTAATTAAACCAGTGTTGTTTACTTTTATATGCACTAGTATACGCTCTCATCTAATATATTGGCAATAGTGAAATACTTTTATATGCACTAGTATACGCTCTCATCTAATATATTGGCAATAGTGAAATACTTTTATATGCACTAGTATACGCTCTCTTCTAATATATTGGCAATAGTGAAATACTTTTATATGCACTAGTATACGCTCTCTTCTAATATATTGGCAATAGTAAAATACTTTTATATGCACTAGTATACGCTCTCATCTAATATATTGGCAATAGTGAAATACTTTTATATGCACTAGTATACGCTCTCTTCTAATATATTGGCAATAGTAAAATACTTTTATATGCACTAGTATACGCTCTCATCTAATATATTGGCAATAGTGAAATACTTTTATATGCACTAGTATACGCTCTCTTCTAATATATTGGCAATAGTGAAATACTTTTATATGCACTAGTATACGCTCTCTTCTAATATATTGGCAATAGTAAAATACTTTTATATGTACTAGTATACGCTCTCATCTAATATATTGGCAATAGTGAAATACTTTTATATGCACTAGTATACGCTCTCTTCTAATATATTGGCAATAGTGAAATACTTTTATATGCACTAGTATACGCTCTCTTCTAATATATTGGCAATAGTGAAATACTTTTATATGCACTAGTATACGCTCTCTTCTAATATATTGGCAATAGTAAAATACTTTTATATGTACTAGTATACGCTCTCATCTAATATATTGGCAATAGTGAAATACTTTTATATGCACTAGTATACGCTCTCTTCTAATATATTGGCAATAGTAAAATACTTTTATATGCACTAGTATACGCTCTCATCTAATATATTGGCAATAGTGAAATACTTTTATATGCACTAGTATACGCTCTCTTCTAATATATTGGCAATAGTAAAATACTTTTATATGTACTAGTATACGCTCTCATCTAATATATTGGCAATAGTGAAATACTTTTATATGCACTAGTATACGCTCTCTTCTAATATATTGGCAATAGTGAAATACTTTTATATGCACTAGTATACGCTCTCTTCTAATATATTGGCAATAGTAAAATACTTTTATATGTACTAGTATACGCTCTCATCTAATATATTGGCAATAGTAAAATACTATTATATGCACTAGTATACGCTCTCATCTAATATATTGGCAATAGTAAAATACTTTTATATGCACTAGTATACGCTCTCATCTAATATATTGGCAATAGTAAAATACTATTATATGCACTAGTATACGCTCTCATCTAATATATTGGCAATAGTAAAATACTATTATATGCATTAGTATACGCTCTCATCTAATATATTGGCAATAGTAAAATACTTTTATATGCACTAGTATACGCTCTCATCTAATATATTGGCAATAGTAAAATACTTTTATATGCACTAGTATACGCTCTCATCTAATATATTGGCAATAGTAAAATACTTTTATATGCACTAGTATACGCTCTCATCTAATATATTGGCAATAGTAAAATACTTTTATATGCACTAGTATACGCTCTCATCTAATATTTTGGCAATAGTAAAATATTTTTATATGCACTAGTATAAGCTCTCATCTAATACATTGGCAATAGTAAAATACCTTTATATGCACTAGTATACGCTCTCATCTAATATTTTGGCAATAGTAAAATATTTTTATATGCACTAGTATAAGCTCTCATCTAATATTTTGGCAATAGTAAAATATTTTTATATGCACTAGTATAAGCTCTCATCTAATACATTGGCAATAGTAAAATACCTTTATATGCACTAGTATACGCTCTCATCTAATATTTTGGCAATAGTAAAATACTTTTATATGCACTAGTATACGCTCTCATCTAATATTTTGGCAATAGTAAAATATTTTTATATGCACTAGTATAAGCTCTCATCTAATATATTGGCAATAGTAAAATACCTTTATATGCACTAGTATACGCTCTCATATAATATATTGGCAATAGTAAAATACTTTTATATGCACTAGTATACGCTCTCATCTAATATTTTGGCAATAGTAAAATACTTTTATATGCACTAGTATACGCTCTCATCTAATATTTTGGCAATAGTAAAATGGTGCAACTCACTTTATACATTTTATGTTTGGGCAGTGGTTCGTTTGTATGTGCGAAAACCACGGGGTGGAACCACTGACCGTCTTGCCCCAGGCAGAGCTCCGTCTTGCCCCAGGCAGAGCTCCGTCTTGTCCCAGGCAGAGCTCCGACTTGTCCCAGGCAGAGCTCCGTCTTGCCCCAGGCAGAGCTCCGTCTTTCCCCAGGCAGAGCTCCGTCTTGCCCCAGGCAGAGCTCCGTCTTGCCCCAGGCAGAGCTCCGTCTTGCCCCAGGCAGAGCTCCGTCTTGTCCCAGGCAGAGCTCCGTCTTGCCCCAGGCAGAGCTCCGTCTTGTCCCAGGCAGAGCTCCGTCTTGCCCCAGGCAGAGCTCCGTCTTGCCCCAGGCAGAGCTCCGTCTTGTCCCAGGCAGAGCTCCGTCTTGCCCCAGGCAGAGCTCCGTCTTGTCCCAGGCAGAGCTCCGTCTTGCCCCAGGCAGAGCTCCGTCTTGCCCCAGGCAGAGCTCCGTCTTGTCCCAGGCAGAGCTCCGTCTTGCCCCAGGCAGAGCTCCGTCTTGTCCCAGGCAGAGCTCCGTCTTGCCCCAGGCAGAGCTCCGTCTTGCCCCAGGCAGAGCTCCGTCTTGTCCCAGGCATGGGGAAAGATGTTTTTTAGTATTATTGCTATTTTTCAAATTCAACTCATCTAATTTGTCAATTTGTTGAAAATAATTTTCCAGTCGGTAACATGCACATATATCTACAATATGAATACATTAAAGACATGTCAGCGTAGTTTAATGGTATAAAATTTTAAAGTTTTCCTTATGGAGGCCGCTCTACACTAATTAAATTAAATGTGTATACATTTTATGTGTTCTTCACAATAAATACAGATCAAGTATTCACAATAAATACAACTAATCGTAAACTTCGATTAGCATGATATATGTGTGTGTGTGTGTGTGTGTGTGTGTGTGTGTGTGTGTGTGTGTGTGTGTGTGTGCGCGCGCGCGCGCGTGCGTGCATGCGTGCATTCGCGCGCGCGCGCGCGAACGTGGGTGTGTTGAAGATATTCCAGAAGTGGAGATAACCTGTTTCATTCCGATTTGGAAGTCAATAAAACGAGACTTAAATCGGACATTCTCCGGTTGGACAAAGCAAACGTAACAAAACAATGCTTTCAGTGGTATACTGGTCGGTCAACATACTTAATAGAATATGCTGTTTAAAAAAAAATCTGAAGAACCATTTCGTACAAGAGGTTTATACACCAAATCACTAATAGCGACTACATCTATTCAATGCAAAAAAAATATTAGAACAGTTGTTTTGAGTGAAAAACTTACGAATATTGAACGTACGAACCAATTCAGCCTACATCGTTGGCAAGAAGTACTGATGAATAAATGAAATAAATGCATCAAAGTCACTCGGCCGTTCGTTGTCTGTCATAACTCCTTTGGGTGATTATTGCGACTAGTTGCGTACATTTTAGCTGTTGATACTAACTTTTAATTATATTTTTTTGTGCAAATTAAAGCGATTGCATGACCGCGAAGACATTTCATTTGTTTAAAAGAAAACGTTAATTTTTAACGACATTTAAAAAGTTGTGTTTGTGCGTGTGCGTGCATGTGTCATATGTTTGTGTTTGTGCGTGTGCGTGCGTGTGTCATATGTTTGTGTTTGTGCGTTTGCGTGCGTGTGTCATATGTTTGTGTTTGTGCGTGTGCGTGCGTGTGTCATATGTTTGTGTTTGTGCGTTTGCGTGCGTGTGTCATATGTTTGTGTTTGTGCGTTTGCGTGCGTGTGTCATATGTTTGTGTTTGTGCGTGTGCGTGCGTGTGTCATATGCAGTGCCCACATTTGCAATATTTAAATGATTTACTGTTATATGAGGAGTTATTTTTTATTATTTTATTATTGAAACAGCTAAAAAGAAAAACCAACGTTGAAATGTATCTAGGGGCTCGTAATATGATTTCCGAGTTTTCTCGTGAGCCACTAAAGCTGCGTCTTCAGTAGGCCTACTGCTCAACAATGGACTCGGTCCAGGTTTATGTCTATATCGATTCAATTGCAGCGGCTTCGAGTTGTTCTGTCACGTAGAGTTCCCACTGGAATTAGGTCTGGCGTCTATTCAATTGCAATGTAATATATTACTATTACTTAATTTCCTCTCTATTACTATTACATGCTGAAGGCAATGTAATATATTACTATTACATTTCAAGCTATTACTACTACTATTACATTTTCCATCGGAACAATTTTCTTTCGATTAAAATTTTACATACTTAATCACTTATATAGATTCAAATTAACTGATGGATGTATAATTAATTAAATTACAATGAACTAATAAATTTCCCAATTAAATTAACCTCACACAATTCCAGTCGGATGTAGAAGTTTCATATAATTGTTGGAATGAAACAGAAAAGCAATGTCACTGTCACATGACACAGTCTGGTTATCCCATAGTATAGACCCATACTGCTCGGCTGATGCTTGGTGGACAGTTAATTATTGGCTCAAGGATGTTTTTCACACTTTTGGTCAATAGTGTGCAATCTAGCTACCAACTGAGAAAAACTCAGAAAAGTTGGTATAAGCCCCTGGATTTTGTTCAAATATTACCCAGCAAGGCAGGCTGGCAGCTAGGGTTGGAAGATGGGAATGATTGATTGATTGATTGATTCAGATGTTAAAGACAGTCTGTTTAGTGCTGGAAGCCTAGAACCTGCTTCACTGAATGGATTAATAGGCTTATGTGAAAATGATAGATGGCTGGTGGACCTGGCTTCAAATTACCAAATAGCCATGCAGCAGTCACATCGTCACAATGTATCCTGCTAATAGTTCATTGACTGTCATGATTCGGATACTAAACCATGTTATCACCACTGTTTGAAAATAAATAAAACTGCATGTGAAAGACTGAACATGATGCCAAGTCCCAATAAGTCAAAATGAAAAATTTTTGGTCTAATTATATTTTCACTGAAATAGAATTTTGGTGTGACTGAAATGTTCAATTGTAATAGCAAAGTAATAGCTCAATTACTATTACTTTGTTTTCTATTACTATTACTATTACATTGTGTTCCATCTATTACTATTACTATTACTGCTCCCGCTGACCGAAGAGATACTCCCTGAAACC
Organism: Lamellibrachia columna; assembly: GCA_963662155.1. NCBI lineage: Eukaryota > Metazoa > Annelida > Polychaeta > Sabellida > Siboglinidae > Lamellibrachia > Lamellibrachia columna. The sequence goes on from OY759272.1 coordinate 9,591,582, forward strand.
CAGTCTTTAGACCATCTCGAGGAACCACCGATATGATCTTTGTGGCCCGACAAATTCAGGAGAAATGTCGGGAACAAAACCAGGAACTATTAATGGCCTTCATTGACGTGACCAAGGCCTTCGACTCCATCAATCGTGACTCTCTTTGGAAAATCTTGTCCAGGTTTTTGTGCCCTGCCAACTTCATCACCATCCTGAGACTTCTTCGTGACAAAATGACTGCAACCGTCCTCTTCAATGGGACTGAAACGGAGCCTTTCACCATCCGAACTGGGGTCAAGCAAAGGTGAGTTATAGCACCGACCCTTTTCACTGTCCCTGTATGCACCATGCTTTTTCTCGTTCGTGACCGATTTCCCCATGGCGTTAAACTTGAATACCGACTTGATGCGAGGCTATTTAACCTGAGTCGTCTCAAGGCTAACAGAAAAGTGACGAAGACTGCCATCATAGACCTTCAGTATGCTGATGACTGTGCCATCCATGCCCGCTGTGCTGAAGAACTTCAGACTAGCCTAAACCTGTTTACGGAAGCCTACCAAAGTCTAGGACTTTCTATCAACATCAGAAAAACCAATGTTATCCATCAACTTACTCCAGGCATCAATGCAGGACCTCCCGAAATCAAAGTATCTGGAGGAATCCTAGATGTTGTTGAACACATCCCGTACTTAGGGAGTCACCTGTCCCAAAAAGCCTCCATCGAGGCAGAACTTCAGCACCGTATCTGCTGTGCCAGCACGTCCTTCAGGAAACTGCACCACCGAGTCTTTGATGACCACATCCTCAGGAAAGAGACGAAGGTGATGGTCTACAAAGCCGTTTGTATTACCACTCTACTATACGGGAGTGAGGCTTGGGTTACTTATCGATGCCACCTGAAGACCCTGGAGACATTCCATCAACATTGCCTCAGAAAGATGCTTCACATCCGGTGGTAAGACCGTCGCACCAACGCCAGCGTCCTCACTGAAGCCAATACAACCAGCGTCCTCACTGAAGCCAATACAACCAGCGTCCTCACTGAAGCCAATACAACCAGCATCGAGGCAATGATCTGGCAAAATCAGCTCAGTAAGTTGGAAGTACTCTTTTTTCTGGGGTTGATTCTGAAGAAGAAAAATTCACACGTTTTATAAACACACAATATTTTGTACTTCATAAATATTATATTGTTATTGTTTTCATTTTACCACATTGTTCCAATTATTTAAATTTTTATGAAAAGTCAGGCTTGTCATAACTCTTCCACACGCATTATAAAACACATACACAATATTGATTATATAACGTTAATGTAGTTATTTTTTTCTCGTGTATTTAACGTTTTAATTATTCCTACTTTTATGACAAGACTGGCTTGCCATACATCTTTCGTAAAAGGGCAGTTACTGTCACGTGGTCAAGAACGAGACACGCACCAGCAGACGCTCAATAATAAAGTCTGGTAGGCATGCAAAGTGGTTTCTATCATTTATAGCATAGCCTGTGACGTCTCTAAAGCGAGATCAAACGAGATTTCAATGCCAATTTCAATGGGTTGAATTTGAGAATGGGTTGAATTCTACTGGTGCAGTTTTCAAGCCACTCCTGTTTTCAAACCCATTGAAATCTCGCTTAATATCGCGTTAGAGACGTTACAGCGGCTGTTTACGACAATAACGATACAGAGTCTTGTCTGAGCAAAATATATTTTAATATATAATATAACACGGAACATATATATATATATATATATATATATATATATATATATATATATATATATATATATATATATATATATATATATATATATATATATATATATATATATATATATATATAATATCCACTAATGGACCGAAGCGGCCAAGACGGGCGGTCATATGAAGTATACTACGATAGGTTATCATCTGACTGCAGCCCACCCTAGGGCGATGTTTGTGTATTAATTTATCTCGATTCGGGCCTACCGGTAAATATGGATAGGTCGCAAATATATATACACACACACACACACACACACACACACACACACACACACACACACACACACACACACACACACACACACACACACACACACACACACACACACACACACACACACACACACACACACACACACACACACACACACACACACACACACACACACACACACACACACACACACACACACACACACACACACACACACACACACACACACACACACACACACACACACACACACACACACACACACACACACACACACACACACACACACACACACACACACACACACACACACACACACACACACACACACACACACACACACACACACACACACACACACACACACACACACACACACACACACACACACACACACACACACACACACACACACACACACACACACACACACACACACACACACACACACACACACACACACACACACACACACACACACACACACACACACACACATATACATACCTTGATTAAAAAACTAACTTCGCATGCTTACCAGACATTATTATTGAGCGTCTGCTGACGCTGGTCTCGTTCTTGGCCACGTGAAAATAATCGCCCTTTTATGGTAGATGTATGGCAAGCCAGTCTTGTCATAAAAGTAGGAATAATTAAAATGTGTTAAATATATATGAGAAAACTACATTAACGTTATATATTCAATACAAGTATACGTGTATGTGTTTTATAAAGCGCTACGACAAGCTTGATTGTCATAAAAAGTTGAAATAACTGGAACAAAGTGGTAAAATAAAGAAAGATTGTACGCCTTGCCATAAATATAGGTTGAATTCCGCCGGTTTCCTCGTCTTGCGCGACATGGTTCGGACGTTCAATATTCGTAAGTTTTCACTAAAAACAACTGTTTTAATCATTTGCTTGCATTGTACAGATGATGTAGCTGTTAGTGATTTGGTATACCGATCTCTTGCACAAAATGTTTCTTCAGATTTTTTTAAACGGCATATTCTATTAAGTAGGTTGAAAACTACACCTTGTATACACTTAATGTATTGCTAACGCGCAGCTAGACATCGTGTTTATCGTGTTACTCATACAATGTGTTTATCGTGTTACTCATGCAATGTGTTTATCGTGTTACTCATACAATGTGTTTATCGTGTTACTCATACAATGTGTTTATCGTGTTACTCATGCAATGTGTTTATCGTGTTACTCATGCAATGTGTTTATCGTGTTACTCATACAATGTGTTTATCGTGTTACTCATGCAATGTGTTTATCGTGTTACTCATACAATGTGTTTATCGTGTTACTCATGCAATGTTTCACGGCGGCATGTTTTACTTTGTAGAACAACAATCATGCGCACATTTTCAATGGAAACTCGGTGGACGTTTGGTCTTTTTGAGATCAATCGAACCGAAGAACGAACGTTCTCCGTAGTTGCGCAACCAACGCAACTATAATTCATAATTACCTCCAGGACAACTCAAAGCGCGTATAATTAAATCATACAGTGTTCTAAGTCAGTGACTTTTATCAGAACGTATCGCCGAAATCAAAGTCGCCGGCGGCATTGGTCACAGACACAGATTAATAAAACAATACATTTGCGTCGTGTCGCCGCGTGCCCTACTGTCGTCTGCTTTGTTTCTGCGGGATGCCTGTCGTCTGCGGGCCTGTCGCTAGGGAGCGGTCATTGGCGCGTGACGCCCAGGCGATCGGCGACGCTGCCACTTCACAGAGTCGGCACGTGGCCGCCGCTGAAGCTCGCTACTGGGCTAGCCACGCTACCGGGAGCTCGATCGGGAAGATTCCCACTCGATTACGGGGTGTTAATTAATATTGCAGTAATGCCAGTCGGCGAATCGGCGGTCGCTGCCTTTGATGTCGGGCGTATAATCCGGCGCGGAGCGATACTATCAATTTGCGGTCAATATTGTTTACGCTTGGGTTGGGTCGGGATGGTTGTTCCCTCTGGTGGCGCAGATGCGGGGGAGGGTCCGGGAGTGCTTGGGTGGAGTGGCTGCTTGGGGTTGCCAGCCCACTGGGCGGGGAGGGGGTTTGAGTGATACACACCATAGCATTTGGCGAAGTGGAAAATGTACGCAGCGAGAGAAGTACACAATAATATACGCCTGCGTCTGCTGTGACAATGTTGACGGTTTTGTTATTCGTATAAATGTTATTAAAAGATATAGGTACATATTTTCTTGGAGCTGTGATATCACCCCCCCCCCATTATTAGGCATCAAATGTTAACGTAATATTTATAGAAATAGTAAATACCGTAGAACGTCGTTAATTCGGACACCTTCGTTCGGATCAATGAGTTCTTCGGATATAGATTAATCATGCACAAAACGGCTATCGTGGAGTTTCCGTTCCCGTAAAAATATGTACAAACGGCGAGACTTCCGGATTATCGGCGTCAGTTTTAACGAGGTTGCTATTGTAATATGAGACTCTACTAATGGAAACAACACAACAGTCAGAACACAACTAGTTGGCCGCTTCATCGCAGTTTCCTTAATGATATTGACGAGCTTGCTGTCAGATTGCTTTCTCACGCTAATTATGCTTACATCCCTTTCAAGTATGTTTTGTATCGTTTGTTCTTTATCAGTTTGATGTTGTATGGTTGGTACTTGGGAGAAATAGCGACTTCTTGGTCTACTTCACGATGCTCTCTCGATAATTGTACGACATAAACAAAGCAACTGGTCCTCCACAAATCATACCAAGGTTCACATAAAACTGTTGATTTGTATATTTATCCATCAAACGCAGAAAATGTACGTATTAATCATGAAACAGAGCCTTCCGTTAAGTTACATTTCGTGTCCTGTCTTGCATGGTCCGTTTACATTTAACTGAAAAATCAAACATACCCATAACATTATATAACGAACTTTCGAAATTGTGCAATATATCATTATGTGTAAGAATTGTGTAAGTGTGAAATGTGTAAGTATTAAATCTACAAAAATAAAACCATGAAGGTAGGCGTACACAGGTACACACACGCACGAACACAGGTACACACACGCACGAACACAGGTACACACACGCACGAACACAGGTACACACACGCACGAACACAGGTACACACACGCACGAACACAGGTACACACACGCACGAACACAGGTACACACACGCACGAACACAGGTACACACACGCACGAACACAGGTACACACACGCACGAACACAGGTACACACACGCACGTACACAGGTACACACACGCACGAACGAATGTACACACACGATTATTCTTGTCTATATATTTGTATTTATTATTGTTTATGTATTTGTTTTAATCTCCTGTATATTTCTCCCTCCGACTTGTCACAACACCCGGGTCGCCATCGACGACAGTCTATGCCGTGACACGGACGCGTTAAGGTGTCGAGCCAACGCGATCGTCGCGCGACGCTATTGAGGCTGGCGATCACCTGCCTACGGCCGTGATTATAAGGAGCTGTTAAGGCTGACGATCACCTGCTTCGGCCGCGCTAAAGGAGCTGTTGAGGCTGGCGATCACCTGCCCTCGGTCGCCCATGGAGCGACTCTCGTGGCCGGTCGACCCGCATCAATACCACTCGCAGTACTTAACGCTAATGAGAGATCAACTCCCGATTGCAAGCTGTTGTGGCGTGCGAGCGTCTAGTTGTATCACGTGTGCGGGGTGACGTCCACAGTTCCTTGGCAGGGTTACATCGCAGGGGGGAACGGCTTCTCACTTTGGAACAGTCATCAGTTATGTTCGTCGGCTTTCGTTTTAATGTCAGACTGTGTGCGTGAGTGCGTGCGTGCGTATGTATTATATGTGCGTATGTATTATATGTGCGTATGTATTATATGTGCGTATGTATTATATGTATGTAAGTATGCATGTGTGTTTATGCGTCGGGCGAAAGTGTGCGTGCGTGCGTGCGTGCGTGCGTGCGTGCGTGCGTGCGTGCGTGCGTGCGTGTGTCCGTGCATGTGTGTGTGTGTGTGTGTGTGTGTGTGTGTGTGTGCGTGCGTGCGTGCGTGCGTGCGTGCGTGCGTGCGTGCGTGCGTGCGTGCGTGCGTGCGTGCGTGCGTGCGTGCGTGCGTGCGTGCGTGCGTGCGTGCGTGCGTGCGTGCGTGCGTGCGTGCGTGCGTGCACGTATGTATGTATTATAAGTATATTAGTAAGTATGTGTGCGTCTGTGCGTGCATATTTAGTTAGACAAAACATGTGAAACATGAGCCAATTGAACTAGATCGCTTAAACACCATCGTCCTTACAATATGCCGAGCTACTTACATCGCAGAGCATAATATAGTCTATACATTATGCTTACCGAGTCTGATTTATTGCGCCTCTGCGTTGGGGTTCCGGGTGATTTAGGCGCTATACAATTTATTTTTATTATTATTATCTTGTCACGACCGCGCACTATGTCGTCAGCCGCTCCGTCATGCGAATAACTCGCCTCGATAACTCGCCGGTTCACTTGCACACGCACGTTTCCCTGCTCGAAACACGATGCGACTTGGCGACGGCCGAGGTCAGTAGAACGGTGTGTGTTCCATCGAGCTGTTGTTACGTGACGACAATCTGCTGCCTCGCGTCGCTACGGCTAATATTTCCTTCAGCTGGGCTTCTTTTATCTGCCTCATCGCATCCCTGGTGCAGTTGGATGAATCGATAGTGTCACCAAGTATATACATATCGATTTAAACAGTTTGACGTCTTTTTCAAATGCACCATTTATTGCTTCTTTTTAATTTCAGGCACCGTTTTACATTCCTTCACAATGTTTGTTTGATTTTTGTATTTGCGTGTTTGTAGTTTTGTTAGTGCTTTAAGTAAGGACCCTTCCTGGATTCGTTTTCCCCACTCGTTTTGTTTTAGAAGCATTTCTCGGAAAACTAAACGTATCAATTACGACATGCTAGCTCGGTTGTGCAAATGTGTAAACATTAGACAGTTTCAGCTATACGTTTTACGCATACATAAATACTGACTGAATCGCCTCCATTAGTGAATACGGTACTTATCAGGTTTTATTTTAAATCGGTTGCTTATAGAGCCAATGTTTAACTTTCAGTGTGCCTGGATTGTTACAATCGGCCATTATTTAGTGTACACAACTATCTCTCAGTCGTTTTGACAAATATTAATTTTCGTCAAACCAAAAAACGCCATGCATAATGTAATTGGAGAACGCGTTGTTCTGTCTGATTTATATACCATTTTAGCAGATAACTGAACCATCGTCCATTGAAACACTATTTTATATATATATATATATATATATATATATATATATATATATATATATATATATATATATATATATATATATATATATATATATATATATATATATATATATATATATATATATATATATATATATATATATGCACACACGCGCACGCACACACACACACACACACACACACACACACACACACACACACACACACACACACACACACACAAAGACACACAGACACACACACACACACACACACACACACACACACACACACACACACACAAACACACACACACACACAAACACACACACACTCACACGCACACACATGCACACACATACACACACATACATATACATACATACATACATACATACATACATACATACATACATACATACATACATACATACATACATACATACATACATACATACATACATTTATAGATTGTCCAAGAGAGAGTATATTATTATTTACCTATTATCAGTAGTAAAATATACATCACTTTAGATACTCTCAGTGTGTATTTCTGTCCAGTTGTTGCGAAACTGTCACAACAGTTTTAAAACATATATCATTGCTACAGGAATACACGTGCAGTTATCGCAATACTACCGCTGTAGAAGGTACGACTACCCCCCAATAGCCACCCCAATCAACTAAGCATTTACGTCAGTAACTGATAGATGATGGATGGATGAAGCTGTCACAGTGGAAGGTTAGTGCCGTCTCCCAGCGTCCGGCAGATGGGTTCTCGGAAGCGCCTCCGTGTAATTACTGCCGAGAGCGTCGCCACTGCGGAAACTGATAGTCGATGTGGCCACGTCGAGCCACGAGCCACGCGACCGGGTGCCGTCTGTTGTCGGCTCTAACAAGTCTGACAATGTTCACCGGAGCGAATGCTGACTGCCGTGTTATCTGTCAGCAAGACGTTTGTCTTCTTTTCGCTGCAGCCGTTTAAAGGGATTGTACGGCAATTTTCGTATTATTAAATGTTAAAATTATCATATTCTTTGTTGTCAATGTACAGGGGGTACATCTAAATTAACAATGCTGTGTTTAGTTTAATTCTTTACTATCAAAAATACCCATCCTCCTGACCGGATAACTTTGTTGTTCATAGAAGGTAATTCATAGTTGTTACGTTCACTTGTTCGCAACACTGAGTGTTTTCTACGATTTTTCAAAGTTCCATAAACCGTCCACTTAATATCAATTCGATATTATATGCCAGAGGGCGCTGCATCCACTACAACGACAGGGGACGGTTTACGGGACAATCGTCGAAAACATGCATAGTGAACATAGTGAACATAGTGAACATAGTGAACATAGTGAACATAGTAGGGAACAATCTTATTATATATATATATATATATATATATATATATATATATATATATATATATATATATATATATATATATATATATATATATATATATATATATATATATATATAAACAATGAGATTAACATGTTCAAGCGATATATATATATATATATATATATATATATATATATATATATATATATATATATATATATATATATATATCGCTATATATATATCGCTTGAACATGTTAATCTCATTGTTTTAAGTGTTCAGAATTCAGAACATAATACATTTTTTCGATGTCAACTTTAGCATTTAGCAAGTTTACAGAAGAGCGAACCTCAAAAATAAAATGGTATTCATGACTTCCAGTCTCACTACTGCATGCCCTTTTAAATATTAAGCACATTCAGTCGACGCTATATTCTAGAGTCCTGCATCTTTGCTACCGTGTTCTTTGCTACCGTGTTCTTTGCTACCGTGTTGTTTGCTACCGTGTTGTTTGCTACCGTGTTCTTCGCATGCCGAGCGCTTCTTGTTATATGTGGTAAACGACTCCAGTTCCATTTCGCCAGTCCAGAAGATGCACATAGCAAATAAAGATATACTTATCTGTGCATATCTCCCCAAAAGAACAACCAAATTACAGTCGTAGTCAGTTATAAAGAATCATTTAATAATCGTCCAAGTGCTGTAGGCCCGATAAGTCATCGGAGCCCCTGTCTGGGGCTGTAGGCCCGATAAGTCATCGGAGCCCCTGCCTGGGGCTGTAGGCCCGATAAGTCATCGGAGCCCCTGCCTGGGGCTGTAGGCCCGATAAGTCATCGGAACCCCTGCCTGGGTTGGCCGCGTTGATGTTCACAACGAGAACGAGACCATCGTCGTTTTATGTGGCACGCACGCACGCACGCACGCACGCACGCACGCACGCACGCACGCACGCACGCACGCACGCACGCACGCACGCACGCACGCACGCACATATATCTAACCCTCATTCCCTCGCTTGTGTGGCGCACATATTCAACCGTGTCAAGGCCGCAGCAAGACAAGCGTTCTAAGATATCCCTGTTTCCTCGAGTCGCCGTCTGTGCACTCCGTCGACTGATGACGAGTTCGCATGCAGCGCGTTCCTAATCACGCCGACAGGGCTATCTATTACGGGACGCGGGGTTCGCCTGATAACGTGCTGCACACAATACTGGCCCGGTCGTCGCAACGAAGGACGCCGACGCGTCCGTGATAGCTCTGTGTCATCATCGGCGCATCCGCCCGTCTCCCGTCTGTATTGTCCCGCGTCACGCTTTGATGTCAGCGAACACGGTAAACAACAAAGTGTCAGGTGTTTCATTAAGGAGTCGACGCTAACGAGCCCAAGTCTCGATGATGATCGCCCGTCACGTGAGACGACGATCCGGGAACAATAAAACACGCATGCGCCAAGCGATTAGCCCAAGCGACCGCGTATCGTGTCCATGCGTCGTCGGACGCCGGGCGCCGGTTTCGGACGCGGGACTCGTGGGCCGATCGCGAGGTCGGGCGGCATTCGCAACACAGCGTCATCTACATTTCTGATTGGTCGATTGTCGTTTACTGCCCTACAAGAAATTGCGGTGAAACGTGATGTAAGAATTACTCAAACATAACCATTTGTAACTACAATTAAGAATACCACGCCAGTGGTTTACTAGAAAAACCTTGTTGAACACATCAGATCTTAATTTCACGGACCGAGCCATCCTGTTAGATAACCCTATGTCACGAGTGCGGGTAATTCGCTCGCTAAATGAAAATATATGGCCACGGTGTTTGCGTCCAAACTCAAGTTATGTAACATATTTTGGCATTTGTTTACTTCTCTTTATGACAACATTTGAGACCTGGTGTTGGTTACGTGTATGTCCTTGTCCTATTGTAAATGGACCCCGTGTAAATGGACCCCCGTGCAAATGGACCCCCGTGTAAATGGACCCCCGTGTAAATGGACCCCCGTGCAAATGCACCCGGGGTCCATTTACCACTGTGGAATTTGGACTGGGGGTCTATATTCAGTCGAGGTAAATGGACCCCGAACATTGTAAACGTACCTCCCCCCCATATGATATTTTGATATGTGAGTCAATGTCACTGCTAAAACAGTAGAGACAGAACTTTAAAACTGCTTCCTCAACTGATTTAGCCTATCGCAAATCCGGTTCATTGGTGTCCAAATATGTAGTGTGTGAATAGTCTATATTTAACGTTCGCAGTCGATTTAATAAAGAAACGCCTATTTTTTTCAAATCATCGAAAGAATTGACTTTAGTCGTTAGATCTGGTAAGGATCAAAATAGTGGATATCCAAAATGGTAAAAAATGTGTGGGTCAATGCTGATCGTGGGCTTGACCTCCATCCTCTCGCCAATCACATGACAAAGTTACGAAATTTCACCAAGGAAGAAAATCGTGATTTTTCAGCGTTTCGATTTTCACTTCAGTACATGCTTGAACAAGCATTAACTAATTTAATAGTTTGTCTGATGATTTCACAAAACTACACATAAAAGTTGCACAAACGAGCTAGCATGTTGTAGTGGAAACTAGGTAGGTTTGGTTTTTCGCAAACTTACTTTGAAATAAGACTAGCACAAAAATCGAATTGATTAAGCACCTTTAAACTAATTCTAGTACGTACACGCTGCAAGGGAGTTCAAATTCGCTCTTTGTGTAAACATGGTGAGATACATGGAGCAGTAATAGCTTTGTGTAAACATGGTGAGATACTTGGAGCAGTAATAGCTTTGTGTAAACATGGTGAGATACATGGAGCAGTAATAGCTTTTGATGGACTGTTATAAAACATGAACCCCCCAATGTTTATATGGGAGGGGTCCATGTTCAATGGTCGTGGAAATTGTACCCCCCCCCACTCACACACACGCACTCTTTGTAGTTACCTCATAACCTTTTTAAAGTGATGGGGAGTTCGAATGAATATCATGTAGTCAATATTATATTATGTTTTTTTATAATAAGCACATACTTTGCACGACTTTGCCTGCCAATCGAAGACGAGTTCCCTATAGGAAAACAGCGTGGACACAT
>OY759272.1:9608233-9617300 GCA_963662155.1 Lamellibrachia columna
CTGTTTAATAAGAGTAAGCGTTATATATTTTTAGATATTGTATATGACGTAGTCTTGGCTGACACTCCGAGTCTTTAATTTGGAGCACTAGCGATCAATACCATGACATTTTGGGTAGCGACTATTGAGGAGGGAATATTTACAACTATATATATATATATATCAGACTAATAATTATAATAGATTCATCATAACGAATCAAATATACTGCGACAGACACCTGTTTCTAACATGTCAACATAGGTATTAAGACCATAATTTAAACCCGCGCTTTTTAAGCATCATGCAATGAAATGCCATCGAAACAATATCTAAAGGTTTCAGATGTTATGTTTACCTTACAACCAATTGTTTACCTTACGACCAGTTGTTTGCCTTACGACCAGTGTTCGTTTAAAGATTCCTCCTCAATTCGATCTTTTGCTCGTGTCGCTTCAAAAACAATTCGTGAATAATTGAAACTATTTAGTATCGCCTAGACGACATGCTAGCTCGTTTGTGCAAATTTATTATTTAAATTGTATGAACTCATCGGACAAACTATTAAAATGCGTTTTGTTCATCCGAACATAAATTCGGCAAAAAAGGGCAAAAGTAGCTGCGTGTAGCCCGCCTGTGTTTACCACTACACATGGCTGTTCACACTTCCTTAGTTACCCAATGTAACGATTAAAGTTAATTCTTTTGGTGATTTTAACAAAAGGATGCACTCATTTATTATACTTATATAAATTTTATGTTATACTTATATAAGTTATTTACACATTACATATGTGAATATCAACGACCTGTGGATTCGCGATGATTCGACATTTTTTATGATCTCGTTTAGGGAGCTTTGGCTAATGTACTGTCCTTTGGCTAATGTGCTGTCCTTTTGGACAAGCACTGTATACACACAGTACTGTAGTCGTCATAACTGGGTTAACAACTCTCGGGACAGGCGTACCTCTCTCCTCGACTCTCCTTAACGGCGAATACTGCCCAGGGACGAACTCCTGTCAATAGCCTTCTACGCGACGCTGGGTACAGGAGAAGTCACTTCCTGATTTCTATGGTCAAACGTCATTGCTACAATTCACATGGCCGCTATTCCATTACTGTTGGCGTCGTCATTATTTATTCATTGCATTTGCTGCGATGTGTCGCCGACACAGCCGCCGATTGCTAAGTATGGCCCGTGTCGCTCCGTACGCGTTTACGGCGGCGCTGGTGTCGCGGTTTAACGAGACAATTTTCCGCTCGGCTGATCGCGTCGCACACCCAACTACGGCACCGACCCCTGGGGACGCTTCTAGGCTCCTGTTACTTCTAGGAAATGTCACCAGTGTACACATGCATACACGCACGCACGCACACACGCACGCACGCACGCACGCACGCACGCACGCACGCACGCACGTGCACGCACGCACACACGCACACACGCACACACGCACACACGCACACACGCACACACGCACACAAGCACGCACACGAACTCACGCACAAAAACACGCGCGGATATAAATCAATACCATATTGCTGCTGCTGCTGCTGCTGCTGCTGCTGCTGTTGTTGTTGTTGTTGTTGTTGTTGTTGTTGTTGTTGTTGTTGTTGTTGTTGTTGTTGTTGTTGTTGTTGTTGTTGTTGTTGTTGTTGTTGTTTGTGTTGTTGTTGTTGCTATTGTTGTTGTTGTTGTTGTTGCTATTGTTGTTGTTGTTGTTGTTGTTGTTGTTGTTGTTGTTGTTGTTGTTGTTGTTGTTTGTGTTGTTGTTGTTGTTATTGTTGCTGAGTATGCAAAAAAATAAGTAAACGGGTGAGTGGAGACGGATTGCCAGGTGGTAAGACAGTAGAGGTTGATGATAGAAGAGAAAGGGGACATAGTGTGTGGCAGGAAAGGAGCTTTCCTTACGTAGTATCACAGGGGAAGATGGGGAAAGCCCGGATATTCATGGGGGATTCTATATCATTTGGAAAGTGGATAAAATTGTAAACGGATGAGATGACGTCACGGTATGTCTACCAGGGGCAAAAATAGCAAGTCCTGGGTGGTGGCACGGGAAGTGCTGTTCTCATGCATGTGGGAACGAACAATGCCGAGAAGGCCATCGCTGGTAAGTACAGGAGGTTGGTCAAAACACCTAAAGAGGCACGAATTTGACAGATTGTATTGTCGGGGATATTACCAGTAATGGGAGGCAGGGGTGAGGAGTACAGGTATTGTAGGATGATGGCGATCAAAATGAGGCTATGTAATGTTTAGGAAGGTTAGACGAGAAAGAAGGGGAGGTGGAGTAATTTTATATATTAAGCAATTTGGTGTAACAGAGTTACCAATAACTCAACATTAACAATAGGAGTAGTTTATCATAGTCCAAACATAGGACAAGAGGACGATGTAAAATTACAAAAGGTGATAAGGGAGGTGAGCAAGGGGGAATGTGTTATAATGGGTGATTTTAACCATGGCCATATACAATGGGAATCATTAGAGAGTGCTGGAGGTGACGACCATCAGTTTCTACTTCTAACACAGAATTGTTTCCTTACTCAACATGTCATGGAACTTCTTCTCAAAATGAATTAGTTGACAATGTTAAAGTACACGAACCTTTGGGTTCAAATGACCATAAACAAATCCATTTTAATGTAAAAGTAAAAACAGGGAATGCATATAAAAAAACAATGGAGGAGGAACTTCAACAAAGGCAAATATAAAGAGATAAGAACATATCTAGCAACTATAGATGGAATAACTTGCTCAAGAACAACAGAATGCTGAACTTACAATATGAGATTGAGGGCATTACTGAGAAATGTGTTCCATTAAGAAAACAAAGGAAAAGGTCCAGGTAGAAACACCTGTCGAAAGAGGCTATTAGAAAAATTGCTCACAAACAGATGCTGTGGAGGGTCTATAAACACACTGGAAATGTAGACGACTACACAAACTACAAAGAGGCACTTAACCTAGCTACAACTGAAATTAGAAAATGCAAAAGACCTTTTGAAAAAAAATTGGCAGGTAATATAAAAAATGACAGCAAGAGTTTCTATGCTTATGTAAGGAGTAAACAGAAAGTTCGAGATAAGGTCGGACCACTGGAAAACAACAGTGGAAACATAATTTCAGAAGGGTTTCAAATTGCAGAGGTCCTGAGTATTTCAGCTCAGTTTTTACCACAGAAGATGTCAGCTCACTTCCAGTTCCATTTACTAAATTCGAGGGCGATAAATCAGAACATTTAGGGCAGTTATTTGTAACTCCTGAAATTATAGCAAAGAAAATTAAAAAGATGAAAGATAATAAATCACCTGGAGTTGATGGGATACCACCAAGACAGCTTAAGGAAATTGTTGAGCAAATTAATACACCACTTGCAAAATTGTTTAACTTGTCACTAGAAGAAGGAATAGTTCCTTCAGAATGGAAAGAAGCAAACATTACGCCGCTATTTAAGAAGGGATCGAGGAACAAACCAGAAAATCACAGACCAGTGAGTTTAACATCAGTTGTATGTAAATTACTCAAAACATTAATTAGAGACCACATGGTGGGATTCCTTGTAAAACATAAATTAATAAATATATCTCAACATGTGTTCCACAAAGCAAGGTTATGTCTAACCAATCTCTTTTTGGAAGAAATTACAAAGTGGGTAGAGGACGGGTCACCAGTGGATGTTGTGTACTTAGACTTTCGGAAAGCTTTCGATAAAAATGCCACATCAAAGATTGTTACTTAAACTAAATGATGTAATCAACTGGATAGAAAAGTTGCTTACACACAGAAGACAGAGAGTAATAGTAGATGGTGAGATTTCGAACTGGAAATCTGTTTTGAGTGGGGTACCACAGGGATCAATATTAGGCCCTATGCTGTTTTTAATATATATATATATATATATATATATATATATATATATATATATATATATATATATATATATATATATATATATATATATATATATATATATATATATATATATATATATATATATATATATATATATATATATATATATATATATATATATATATATATATATATATATATATATATATATATATATATATATATATATATATATATATATATATATATACATATATATATATATATATATATATATGATTTGGAAGGTGACATATCTATCAAAGTATTGAAATTTGCAGATGACACAAAAGTATTCAGAAAGGTTACTAATGATACAGATAAACACAGTTTACACGATGATCTATAGATAAATTAGTTAAGTGGTCAGAAAATGGCAAATGTTATTACATTTTGGGAAGTGTAAATACATACACATAGGACATGGAAACATGGACGAAGAATATAAAATGGGGGATGCTGTACTAGGTAGAACCACACAAGAAAAGGACTTAGGAGTAACATTTAGTGCTGACATGAAAGTATCAGAGCAATGTGGGATTGCTGCTTCGAAAGGAAATCAAATTCTAGGGCTAATTAGGAGAACTATCACGCATAAGGAGAAACAGCTAATTGTACCCCTGTACAAAGCAATATACCACATTTGGAATATTGTATTCAAGCATGGAGGCCGTATCGTAAAAAGGACATAGACAAGCTAGAAAGAATACAAAGAAGAGCAACTAAAATGATTCCAGAATTGAGAGAGTTTAGTTATGAAAGCCACTTATTACAATGTGGTTTGACAACACTAGAGACCAAGATACTAAGAGGAGACCAAATAGAAGTGTTTAAAATAGTGAACGATTATGAGGATGTTGACAGGAATATGTTCTTCAAATTTAAAGAAGGCAGTAGAACCAGAGGACACAAAGCAGCATTAGTTAAGAAACAGTGTAGGTTGGACATGAGAAAGTACTCTTTCTCACAGAGGGTGATAAATGAATGGAACAAACTGCCAAATGATTGTGTTAAAGCTAGTAGTGTGAATATGTTTAAAAATAGAATTGACAGATATATGATAAGGGCGGGCTACATATAGATGATAAAATTGTTGGACTCTCGATAAGCCAATGGCTTCCTTGTCCACTTGCCATCTGGAACTTGTTGTTTGGGATAGCAATCTTGTTAAATCTTAAATCTGGTTGTTGTTGTTGGCGACGGTGACGGTGATGATTATGATGATTAGGAGGAAGACGGGGAAGATAAGGAAAAAAACGACGACGACGACAATGATGATTATAATCATGAACATGATGATGATGATGATGATGATGACGACGAAGAGGCGGCGGCGGCGGCGGCGGCGGCGGCGGCGGCGGCGGCGGCGGCGGCGGCGGCGGCGGCGGCGGCGGCGGCGGCGGCGGCGGCGGCGGCGGCGGCGGCGGCGGCGGCGGCGGCGGCGGCGGCGGCGGCGGCGGCGGCGGCGGCGGCGGCGGCGGCGGCGGCGGCGGCGGCGGCGGCGGCGGCGGCGGCGGCGGCGGCGGCGGCGGCGGCGGCGGCGGCGGCGGCGGCGGCGGCGGCGGCGGCGGCGGCGGCGGCGGCGGCGGCGGCGGCGGCGGCGGCGGCGGCGGCGGCGGCGGCGGCGGCGATTGTGATGATGGTTGTTGCTATGGTAATGAGCTATTTCGAGGGAACTAAAATGAACGACGATGCATGTGGTGCTCAAAAACGAGAAGACCGCCGAAAAAGAAGAACACGGCAATGGCTGTCACGACAAAGGCTGTCACGACAATGACTGTCACGAGTTACCTACAGTCTGTGTCGCTGCTATAGTTGCCGCTGTTCTTACTGCCGACGGTGTTAATGGTTATCATGATGACGATGATGATAACGATGAAGTTGATATCGCTGATGGTGCTGTGTGCTGATGACGCCGCTGATACTCCTGTTGCTGAGGCGGCGAAACGTAAACAAACACGACAC
This sequence comes from Lamellibrachia columna, assembly GCA_963662155.1. NCBI lineage: Eukaryota > Metazoa > Annelida > Polychaeta > Sabellida > Siboglinidae > Lamellibrachia > Lamellibrachia columna. The sequence continues at coordinate 9,614,079 of OY759272.1, forward strand.
GAACAAGATCTACAGAATACATCGCCCAAACTGAACAACACTTAATTGCATGTATATTCCAACTATAAATTACCGATAAAGATATACATAACTGTCGTGTTCCCGGGTGCTATGGGAACAGGTATAATAATCACACGTTGTCGTTGGCGGGACGCGGACGTCACTTCGGCGCTAGTCAAGAGACTTCACTATCCTCCTCGTTCACCTGATAGCGTATAACATCACGGACTCGCAGGGCTGTCAAGTCTCGGGAAACCCACCCCACGAGCCGGCTAACTGGGTCTTTTGGCGGCGGGACAAACGGCGGGTGCAGTCCTACCCGGGCAGGGGGTCCCAAGCGACCAGGTCACACCGAGACCGCGGCCAGCGTCTCTGGCGTCCACTCCGCGCGCAGGCCAGAGGCTCGCGTGGGCGGAGCTAATGAATATTTAACAGCGCTCGGCGGCGCGGCACGCGCTACTCGCGCGCGGCGGCACGTGACTTTGAGCGATCCGACTTTAAAGAAGTGCCGGACAGACGCGCGTGTTGACACGCGTCAGCGACAGACGAGTGTGAGAACGCGACGAACGACGACCAGTGACGCCGCAGCCCGTCGCCGTCCGTACAGCACCGAGCCTCTGCCTCCGTCCATGAGCGACCTCGATCGAGTTCTGACGTCGGACATGGCCACGGTCTCGCCGCCAGACCAGCTCGCCTCGCCCGCCGCGCCGGCAGACACGGCCATCCTAAACGAGATGCTCGCCCGGAATAAATTTCTCGAAGGTGAGTCGAGCGTCCCGGTCGCCACTGCGCCAGCGCAGACTTAATCTTGTAATTTTCCGATATTATTTCATCAAGGAAATTTATCGCAATGATCGCCCGGCCCCACGACACCGAATTAATTGTCTGTCGGCCGCAGAAGCCACCGCGACCGCCTCGCAGTTTTATTAACGTAATTGTTTCGGTGCGATTGCGCTGCGAGGCGCAGTCGGCGACGAAAATAATATTTATATTAAAACCTGGTCGCAGTGCAAATTGAATGAGCCGAAGTTCGATCCGCGCGACTTCGTGTCCGCGTCTGTTAGGTCGTCGGACTCACTCAAACTAATTCGACGCCGGGCCAACGTTCCGACGTCTCAACCGCGCGCTACCGGCGCTTTTCATTTGCCTAATAGAATTGTTCTCGGTTATAATCAGTCTTGGTCGTTATATATAGTCGCCGTTTGCTGAAACTGCGGTCCAGATTTCACCGATGATGTTGGCTTCGTCTGAGTTTGCCTGTGAAATTGTGCATTATGGTTAGTGGGAAGAGTTTCGAGGCAGTATCCCAAAAAGATCGCAGAAGTGAACTTCTGGTTCGGTTCTTCGTTCGAATAAAATACCATATCGTGGTGGATTCCGCAGAATTTTAGAGAACACTTGTGCGGCATCGCAGAAGTAGTACGACAAGACGACCTCGACTCGAGCAACGAGTTACGAACCATCGATATATCTTGTCGAGGTATCAGCAGGATGTGATTTTTCGGGAAACCCTGCATGTCCGTTGGTCGTGCATGGACATCACTAGACTTCCGCTGTCTCTGCAGCCCGAGTAACCGTGTTCTCTCTACACTGAGCGCCGCGGCGTCCATAGCCACACAGGTATAGCAGTTTCCCGTTGTTTATCAGACATATGAAATACACTCCGACTGCGTTTGACGACAGTGAACGGATTTTAACAACAGCGGGCGATGATGTCAGCGCATCAGTAAATATATCGGGAGTAGTTAGTATAGGTGGTTTACCACCTACTAATTACCGTCGGGTCATGAACTTTATTATTTTATTTATTCAAATCAAGACATTGGTTGGTTTCGCTTGCATGATCTTAACAACAGATGGTTGGTCAATTTACAAATATATATGTTGTTCTGCTGGGCGATTCCAGCGAAGGATTTGTTTGCTACAGGCAAAGACGTTCCCAACAAGTTCCACTTCGAATATTGCGTTTTGTGTTCACTGAACTAAAAACTTTGTGTTACTGTTTGCGATGCAGTAGCACATTTGCACGAAAACACACACGACAAACGTAGCGCACATTTTTAATGTATAGTTGATATACATTAAAAATGTTGCATTATATATTATATATATATATATATATATATATATATATATATATATATATATATATATATATATATAAAATATATATATATATATATATATATATATATATATATATATATATATATATATATATATATATATATATATATATATATATATATATATATATATATATATATATATATATATATATATATATATATATATATATATATATATATATATATATATATATATATATAAATATATAAATATATATATATATATATATATATATATATATATATATATATATATATGTATATATATGTATATATATATATATATATATATATATATATATATATGCAATAGTAGTTGTATATCAACTATACATTTCGTCAAAAATGTGCGCTACGTTTGTCGCGTATCGGTCTCAAAACAAACATTGAACCGACGTGGTAGGAGATAACTGTTCTGATTCTCGGCTTTTACGTTTTCTCTCGACTGGAATGTTTTGTTTTGTTTCGTCGTCGGGAGCCGGTTGCCATAGGAGAGTCAACAAAGAGACTGATGCTCGTTTTGTGCCGTTGGCGTAGTCTCTCTCTTTGAGGTGCCGAATGCCGGGCGAGTACTAGTCGTGCCGCCTGGAGACCGCGCGGTAACTCGGGGTACGGGGAATGCCACTTTCGTCGGCGTCGCCGTTTGATCTAGAGCGTAGGGGCGTGGCGAAGGTGGACCTAATGTTCGAAGTCGTGTAATCGTGACGACGGGCGACGGGGGGTGGACGAGTCTGTTGCATAAAAACACACCCTTGTATTCGCCCGCACCAAGCGACTGTCAGCCGTTTTGGATGTATCAAGATACCTTCATTTTCCCCTTCAATAAACTCGCAAAAACCTCGTAGACATCAATGCATGTTTCACGGCAGTATTCACACTTATAGGACTATAGCGAACACACGTAAATATCAATGAACATATTATTAGCTTAACGTTTCCTAATTTTCCACTGCGACGACGCTACTATATACACCACTTACTTCAGGATTCATGTCGTACATGAATAAAGTACGAGTGATTTTAACACGGCACCCCTTTTGACAATTGTTTTGTTCCATGAAAAATAAATAATTTTGGAACAGGAATATGGCCA
>OY759272.1:9620000-9627500 GCA_963662155.1 Lamellibrachia columna
TTTGTTCTGTGTGGACGCGATGTGTTCTTGGAAATCTCACGTATGGAATGTTATGGGAACAATGTAATCCGTATTGAACGGGGAGTTTCTCCCACTGTTTGCGAAGTGGCGTGTAATTACTTTCTCTACGGGATGCCCCACGCGTGGTCGTGGACTCGAGGTGTGGACCTGTGGACGCATGCCGGGCGGCAAGAGACGGACATTACCTCCACCGCCATCGGTGATATTTCTAAGGCGCGCACGTCGTAGGGGGTCGGGGCTTAGAGGTGCGTCACACAAAGAGTCGGAGCTTCTCAGTATGATGCGTACAATCCTTAGTCGTCAACAGTTGGACGGGAGGTCGGTAAGTCAAAGACGGAACGCCAAGTCAAAATGTAGGTCTTTGTTTGACGCCGGAAGCTTATAATGGTTCATGCTGAGTTTAAGCTAATGTGATGAATGGGGAAGTGAACGCTTTTATTCCCTTTTGGAGACAGATTAACAAGGCATTCTTGCAAGAGTGAACAACGAGGGTAAATATGTTGGTTGTTTAGATGAAAGTGTTCAATAGATAACGGTACAAATTGTGAAATATCGGACTTTAGATTTACCCAAAGCGAATAAGATGAGTATAGATTGTCGTAGGAGTTTTAGCTCCGCAGTGACTAAAGGGTAAGTTCTTGTATAACGCGTTATCCGATCTTTGGGACCACTCAATGCATTTTACCCTCCGCCCCCCCCCCCCCCCGCGCGGTAGACGTGTTCATTCCAACACCAACTCGACTTCTCTGTGAAACATTCAGCCACGCTGCAATTACTGCGCGAAGAATAGTCGTACTCATTTATACAGTTGTGTGACCTTGGGCAAGTGGGGTGAATGAAATGCCCAAATTTCGAAAGAGCAGTGGATTTGAACCTGGTTATCTCGACTTCAGTCTGCAGAAGTTTACGCCTCCGACCAGTATAACTGTTGTAGTCTTCAAATACAGGGCATATATGCCCACTTCTCTGTTCAAAATGATTTTTTTCAGGGTGCAAAAAAATCTTTAACGTATGTAGCGTCTCGAAATCGGCACTTTATTCGTAAGGCATGGTCCCTGAAGTGAAACAAACAACAAAGAGTACATCACGGACGGGAAACTGTCGGATTTTCGGCCGGCAAGGCAGTGATTTCCCGGCGAAGGGACGGGCGCGCTCACGACGGGTATATGGAGGCCGTCCTAATCAGCTTACACGGTAATCCGTCGAAGCGTGCGGAAGCTGTGTCCTAGTAGCTGAGGGCGGTGTCCCCGTAGCGGGCTGGCAAGAGACAGCCTACCAGCCCGAGGCCCGGCTTAGCAACGACGCGAAACAACGGCCCAACCTGCAATTATGCCGTGAAAAAAAATTACCATGTGTCAACTGACAATTGTCGCCGACCAATTTGACGCCGAGTCGAGTCGTCACCTTGTCTTTTGGCTTAACGATCACGCCTTTCAAACGTGTCACCAAGATCATAATTGTTTTCAATTGTGCTCTGCATTTGGGGTGACACCGTATACTCTATGAGAAGAGGTTACCAGAAACATTTGGGGTGACACCGTATACTCTATGAGAAGAGGCTACCAGAAACATTTGGGGTGACACCGTATACTCTATGAGAAGAGGCTACCAGAAACATTTGGGGTGACACCGTATACTCTATGAGAAGAGGCTACCAGAAACATTTGGGGTGACACCGTATACTCTATGAGAAGAGGCTACCAGAAACATTTGGGGTGACACCGTATACTCTATGAGAAGAGGCTACCAGAAACAAAGATTTATTAATAAATACAAATCGAGCCTTCTTTGTTCAGCGGTGTTTCTGAATGTTGTGTTTCTGAATTGAATCGCAACCCGATTCAATTAAAGACACGTGTTTTATATGGCCTTGATAAAAGTAATATTTACTCGACTCAGGGCTGCCACTGTCTATTTCCATTAAGCAGTAATGTGAAAACGGATCAAGACCTTACAGGTTGTCTGAGTTCCAAATCGAAATAGCCATATTTGCAGATCTACTTTACGTCATTCACTAACATCAACTCGGACGTGAAATAATTACTTGACCTTATGTGCCCAATAACTGGCACCAGCGCGACACAGACGCGTATAATTACATATCCATGTTCTTCTGACTCCGGCGGACATGACTGTCCGGTCTAGGACACTGACGAAGGATTGAGTAAACACACGACTGGTGATTAATGGCGCATGAGAGCGCCACGACTGATGGCACTTACCATAACAGCGCCACACGACGAGCCACGTCTCTTCCTCTGTCAGTTCACGTCGTACCCAGTGTGGATGCGAAAGCTGATGGTTTTATAGTAGACGTTTGAAAGATACCCAAAACGGACGTGTGAAATATGTGGCCGAACTTAATAATAATAATTATGATAATAATAATAATGATAATAAAATTATAATTATCAGTACACATTTTATTGTGTTTTATTATTATTGCTCAGTTTTGTATCCTTAAGCCCGCAGCACAGGGACAATTTAATCTTCAGTTGTCGGCTAGTGTGCTGCGAATTCCGACAAGATCGGGGTTTGTCGGATAATATCTGACAGTGCTAGATCTCAGGACGTCCTGACGGGCCTTGTCGGCTAGTGTGCTGCAGAGTCTCGCGCGATTAGCGACCAATAGGAAGCATGATTGCGGTCACGCGCACAAACGTCATTGTAAACATGGCTGCCCCAGTGCCACGGCCACGATGACAAATGGGGTAATGCTTCAGTTAGACTTCCTGGTGTGTTACTTAATGTTTACTTAATTCCAAATTCGCCACTATAGGCGACAAAATATCGGCGAGTTGATAGCCCGACAAATTTAACCCCGATGAAAAATCTGCTAGTGTGCTGCGGGCTTTGACGTTGATTTTTGTGATTTTATGATGTTGTTATTCTTTTATTATTGGTGTTATCACTACAGTTATGATTGATGTTGTAATAATAATAATAATTATTATTATTATAATTATAATAAAATAATTATTATTATCGCTGTTATTATTATTACTGTTGTTGTTATTACATCAGTAATAACTATAGTGATAACACCAGTAATAAAAGAATAACAATATAATAAAACAAAATCAACCATAAAAATACACTGACCAATAATAATAAAAACAATAAAGTGGATAAAAATAATTAGCCGTGCGCTTTATGCTTCAACTGTTATTACGTTAACCACCGAAATGCCAGCACCAGCTATTTCAATACCATGACGGTAAACAATTTGATAATTTTTTTATAATTTAGTTTGGTATCTTGTCATAATACATTTGACCATTTCGTATATTTCTATATATAAATGTATCAGTTTGAAGATTGTTTTTACGCACAACTGGCCAGTTACGATTACCTTATTCTTTCATAAAAAGACATGACGAGTGTAGTTTTATTATAAGAAAATCTAGTTATGACACACCTTAAAGAAGTTCACTGACAATTAAATAATGTTGTGTCACTGTAAATCTATTTGCATTGACAGTCTGGAACTTAACAAAAGCCTGATCGCCCGAGCGGTACCGATGTGAATCTTAATATTGAGTTCTGTCGTCGGCAACAATATTAGCTAATCCATTGGGACTATGATTTCTTTTCTTCTTTCTTTTTCTTCGTCTTCTTCGTCTACGTCTTCTGCCATGATACGAGGCTCCGTGAACTATTTCTCCACCCTATTTCTCCACCCTATTTCTCCACCCTACCCTACCCGATCTTTTTTCTTTCTCTTCATATCTTTATTTGTTCGTCTTTCTGCAAACTAGAATGGTTGAAGAGTTTAGCGAAGACTACATAATATCATGTAAACATGTGTACGACTTCTACGTCATGTCCGCTCGATGAATGCGGCAGTGAACCTGTTCCGTCAGCTCGTCTCCCAACTCTCGGGACGACGTAACATAATCCGTGGCCTTCTCAGCCGCCGGTGGCTTGGTACTTCTACTATTCGGCGCTGAATGGCTTTTTACAAACTCGAAATCGATACTAACGAAATTTCGACATGACAGATCGTTGTGCGCGCGAGTGTGTCGCTCCTAACGACTCGGCGGAAATACCCACTCGCTAGGATTTGATGGACACCTCATGCCGAGACGCGTTAAAGCGCCCGCTCGCACGGCAGTAGTAAATTCGACACTTTTCTCGTGGGAGATTCGGGCAGCCATGTCGTCAGGCCTGCCACCCGAGCCGCCGTGAAGTAGTTACGTTGACATTTAGACAGCTGCATGATTGAATTTCATGCGATTCGAATCGCGGCAGCCGGAATAATGGACGCGCATATTCACAATGGTACAAGGCTACATGCCCAAGACCCGCGCGAACCCGCTCATATTCCAAACGTCGTGGTTCGTGTTTCAGAGTGCCCACTACACCGAGTAGTGCATTGAACCACATCAGTGCATGCAGTGCATGTCTCATAGCCACGACTGGAGGCCCACTTTATTCTTTAATAAAACATTCGATTACAATGTCATGGGAGGTGAAAGACCCCACATCTAGGGTGAATCTGTTAACATGTCTAGTGGATGGCTTCTAACATATTACGCGTGTGTCAATTATTGTAGTATCCCTTGGCCTTGCGCTTGAAGACATTATGTATAGTTGTTTTGTACGCCATTTTATGGGGAGGGGGGGCTATCTTATGTTGAATTTCTGGAGAACAAAATAGCAGAGGCAGATGGATTTTGTCTAGCAGTTTGATGACAGAATAAATATTAAACATACTTGATGTTAAATGTATAAGTTTGCGAACAACATTTTATTGTCGCCGAATGGGAAAATAAACAGTGCCCCGTCCCAAAAATACTGTTTCTGCTCACGCATCAACAAAGGCCATGGTCGCGAGCGCTCGCAGCTACCCGCTGTTTTCGGTCGATTTAACAACAATCGCAGGCGGAAGGTAATATTCGCTCGAACGCTCGCAGACTCCGCGATCGTCGATAAAACCGAAATCGACCGCTGCTTTGTGTATCCGCCGTCAACAAAGGGTAGTATGTTTGACATTTCCGAGAACGCCGCGCTCTGTCACGAATCGGCCACCTTTACATTAACGGACGCAGCTCGCCAGAATCTACGGGCACATCGCTCCATTAATTGGCCGTGTTAATGCGCTTCCGGTGCGTCTAGCCCGGTGGCGCTCGATAACATCTTAATCGACCGCCAGGGTGCGGGATTGCATGTGGCTTCGTCGCTGACTTGACGTCGCCTCGTTTTAGCTGCGTTTTCGTTTAATAGATGACCTTCTGATTTTCGCATCGGTTGATTTGTGAGCGAGATTGCGAGAGTGTGAGACGATGTCGGGAACTGCGGTTACGTTGAACGGGTGATGCCGCTCATTGATAAGGAATTTTGATTCGAGATCGTGCGTTGTTGAACAAATTTTTTTACTACTTTAGAATGTCTGTCCGCGAAGGACACAGATCTATAGTTCTGATGAATCTGCGTCTTACTGCACGTGTAGACAAACGACGAACCGTCATAACTTTCCTAAAATTTACAACATTTTCAATTTGGTTTACTTTGGGCGCGTAGCAGAACTATGCTCAAAATTGTCCCAAAACGTAAATAAAATACAATACAATGTGTCTTACGAACTAAACCATGATTGGGCAAGCAGTGTTACTAAAATATGCTTTCAATTTAGAAATAATTCATTCGTTCGTTCGTTTAATTACTTCGCTATTTGACCAGTAGTCTAAACTGCACGATGTCGTATGATTTTATGCCTTAAATGTATGAATTACGCGTATACTAACTTCGACACTAGACGTCAAATATAATCATGCATATACATACCTTCCGACAGTCTCTTTTGGTCAACTGTATAAAACATATTTAATTTTCCATTAAAACAATCAGACATCGTGGCCCCTCGTCCACCTCGACCACGATCGAATTCCCGCGTCCATTAGACGAAGCAGACGACACCGCGTCACTAATTGGGGGTTTGGCGCTAAAACGCGGTGTCGCTGAGCGATCGTCGCGATATTCGACCGGATCGGTCGCATCGCTGGTCTGACGCTTAGGCCGTGAGGGGATTAGAGCTTTCACCGGCGCCTTTTAAGAGGCGATTGTTTCTCCGCCGTTGTCCGTCATGGCGTTAAATGTTCTCTGTCCGCCCGGGCGCGTTCAACGAAACCAACGATATATATCGCCGCTCAGTAGGAGCGTCGGACGCCGCGAATACTAATCTAGTCAGCGAGTGACATCGCCGTAGCATCGGACGGTTGGCTATGCGACGAGGCGCTGGATAATGCCTGGCTATATATATATATATAAAACATACTAGCTCTAGTATCGATTACGATACAATAGCTCTAGTATCATCATCATAATCAAACTGTTCCTGCGACAGAAATAGTCTGGGGACATCTTAATGTCGCGATCAGTCCCCCCATAGACCGTGTCATCTTGTACTGTTAGTGGCCATCTCTCGTCTTGTCTCATCGTCTTACAAGGTCTCTGCCCGATCGTAACTTGCGCCCTTCTCTTTGAGGTCTGAGAGCAACACGTCAAATAGGTTGGTAGTGTGCCTACCAACTCGGCCCCTGTATCGATTTGACCCACCAACCGCAAACTGCAGGCACTGTTGTACGGGAGTATCATCGGCCATGCGCTCTAGTATCGACTTCGACATACTAGCTCTAGCATCGGCTACGACATACTAGCTATGCAGTATCGACTACGACATACTATAACTCTAGTATCCATTACGACATACTAGCTCTAGTATATTTACTACTACATACTAGCTCTAGTATATCCACTACGACATACTAGCTCGTTTGTGCGAATGTTTTATTATGTTTTGATTAAATCATCGGACAAACTAATAAATTATTTTGACCGCGTCCGGTCAAAAAGCGGCGATAAATGGCAACAGTTGCTCCGCCTCTATATATTATAAGTTTATGGCATAACGGTTATGCGATATTAAGACTAAAGTTGCGGTACACATAGGCCTTTATAGTGTATATAATTATATATGCAGCGTTCGTTGATATTCGGCTTCCTCTCTTCCTCTGGCCAGCACAAATCGACAGTTGCCCGACTTCTGCCTCGTATTTGCCGACTCAGAGTGATTCACGCCGACACGCGGCTACCTATTCTCTCGACGACGCTGTAATAACACGCTGCACTAAGAGCTTGATAGCGCTGGATAGGCTCGTATTTAGACGCAACGGTTTAAGTAAATATTATCATAGCGCATGAGCGCCGCCTAGCGTATAATGACGGTTTCTCCTTGCGCTGCGCTGCCGTTGTTACTTTGTTGGTTTAGTGTTCCGTTCCAAGCGACTGTTTTCAGAAGTCACACGTTTGGATATTCTCGGCGATTCACAACATTTGTTCGTGTTTTTGTTGCGAATGGATGCATATATATGGGTCTATACACAATGCGCTTATTGTTCTATGTGCGTGCCTGCAACTGTCTCTCTACTCGGCGCATGCGCACACAGCAGATTGAAGCGTGTTGTTTCAGGGTAACAA
>OY759272.1:9630000-9647500 GCA_963662155.1 Lamellibrachia columna
CTCAACGACAAGTGCTTCTCCAAGGGTGACGACGTCTACTGCAAGGAAGACTTCTTCAGGTGAGCGCCGGTGGTGACGTCACAGCAGGAATTGACATCTCGTAGGGCAAATAAGAAATGGTGTAGTTGTGACAAAACTTGACCATCAAATTCCTGTTGTTATGTCTAAGACATTGTAATGATGATGATGGTGGTGGTGGTGGTGGTGGTGGTGGTGGTGGTGGTGGTGGTGGTGGTGGTGGCGGTGGTGGTGGTGGCGGTGGTGGTGGCGGTGGTGGTGGTGGCGGTGGTGGTGGTGGTGGTGGTGGTGGTGGTGGTGGTGGCGGTGGTGGTGGTGGTGGTGGTGGTGGTGGTGGTGGAGGTGGTGGTGGTGGTGGCGACGACGACGACGATGACGATGACGATGACGATAACGATAACGATAACGATAACGATAATAATAATAACTTAGTAAAGCGCCATTTCTCCCGAATAAAAATTCTGTTCTTAGACGCGAGAATACAGCATTGATAAAATGTAACCAATATAATAATTAAAAAAACACTGTTTCCAGTAAACACCTTTGAAAATAAGGATATCAGACGTTACACATTACTACGTCGGATTACTACACATAAATTAAGTGATCTTACCTATTGCAAAAATTAAACATTGACACCAACACGTGATAAATTTGTCCGTATAAAACAATATATTTGGATGTTACGTTTGGAGGAATTGCGATCACGTGCTGGAGCTGACTCGGCTAAATGAATTGCGATCACGTGCTGGAGCTGACTCGGCTAAATGAATTGCGATCACGTGCTGGAGCTGACTCGGCTAAATGAATTGCGATCATGTGCTGGAGTTGACTCGGCTAAATGAATTGCGATCACGTGCTGGAGCTGACTCGGCTAAATGAATTGCGATCACGTGCTGGAGCTGACTCGGCTAAATGAATTGCGATCACGTGCTGGAGCTGACTCGGCTAATTGAATTGCGATCACGTGCTAGAGCTGACTCGGCTAAATGAATTGCGATCACGTGCTGGAGCTGACTCGGCTAAATGAATTGCGATCACGTGCTGGAGCTGACTCGGCTAAATGAATTGCGATCACGTGCTGGAGCTGACTCGGCTAAATGAATTGCGATCACGTGCTGGAGCTGACTCGGCTAAATGAATTGCGCTGGTAGCTTTAAGACGTGCATCATTCTTAGTTTGGTAATCTCGTGTCGTGGGCTGTATCGCGTAGAACAGTTTCTGTGGGTTCCCACGCGTGTTTGTGGTGAATGAACGTCCTCTGACTAGTCAACACGTACATAACCCACCGTTGTCTAGCGACGATTAAATAAGCACATTATCATCAATAAATAATGCGCTCCGTGTAGGTTGTCAGGCGAATTTATTACGTTTTATAACCCACACCTTATTAGTATTGCCCCAAACAACAGCGGGCAATAAATTCGTATTAATTAATATCACCACCGCTTGTGATAATGATATTAGTTATAAATATCGTGCATAATAAATAAACCGCTACATAAACGTAATCAACGACATCATTAAAATTGGCTTCCAAAACCCTTCAGTCATGTAGCCAATATTTATCTAATTAAAACATACATGTAGTAAGAAAATACATTTGATAATTAAGAGTTTCAACGTAATATAAATGGCACTGACGCAGGTACAGTGCGGTCTTTTTGTCGGCTTAAATAATAGTTTTGTGCAGTTATTAATGCGGCGACTGCGGCAGCAATAAATGATCGTGATCACGTTTGTATAATCGTGATAACGTTTGTATAATCGTGATCACGTTTGTATAATCGTGATAACGTTTGTATAATCGTGATCACGTTTGTATAAGCGTGATCACGTTTGTATAAGCGTGATCACGTTTGTATAATCGTGATCACGTTTGTATAATCTAGATCACGTTTGTATAATCGTGATCACGTTTGTATAATCGTGATCACGTTTGTATAATCGCGATCACGTTTGTATAATCGTGATCACGTTTGTATAATCGTGATCACGTTTGTATAATCGTGCTGGAGCGTTATAATGATACGCACTATTTGTCATTTCGTTTAACACGAAGACGTATTCCTTCCTGGAACAAATGTGTCCCTCGGTAGTCGTTTGTTGCACAAAGTTGTGTTATTTATGAAGGAAGGAACTTATGTAGCCGTTTGACGTAGATCGCGTAATTCGGAAAAATCGTAGGAAACACGCATCGCGTTGCAAACAATTGTACGCAACTACGAATGTTGTTCCGAGTTACGTAATCTACGTCAAACGTCCACAATAGTTCCTTAAAATGTCCACACCGGGGGGATTTAAAAATTGCTAAAATGTAGGTGGACGCACGCATGTACGGAGATAGTTTGAATGCTCAAGTTCAAATACTACACTGGGATGTAAACGATAAACCAGCAGCAACGAACATCCAACAAGAACAGACCAGCGACGACTGAGGGGTGGAATTATTTAGCGCGTCCGACTACCGGACAGAGACTTTCTTAGTTCAATATGTACCCACATCCTCACAAGGATGAACGCGAGATAAAGCTAATTTCCCAGCGGCCATCGTTACACCGTAGACTACTATTGTAAACCAGCCAATCAGCCAACTTTGCATGGCTGACTTGACTGGCAACGAATTCACCGACGTTGACTGGCCCATGCACAGGATGCTACAGCAGGTGCCCAATCATACTTTGACTTCATTTCGACGTTGTACATCCACGCGCATTTTGGTGATGATGATTATTGATAATGACGATAATTGATGATAACGATTCTTGATGATGACGATTATTGATGATGACAATTATTGATGATGATGATGATGATGATGATGATGATAATGTTTAATCGAAGGCGTTTTCAAAGTACACTGTTTGGTCATCCGGTTATCACTAGATAATATATATATATATATATATATATATATATAAATATATATATATATATATATATATATATATATATATATATATATATATATATATATATATATATATATATATATATATATATATTATATCTATATATATATTATATCTATATATATATATATATATATATATATATATATATATATATATATATATACACATATACATATACATATATATATATATATATATATATATATATATATATATATATATATATATATATATATATATATATATATATATATATATATTTTATTATGTCCAGGCCCAGCCCAGGCCCGGCCCGGCCCGCTCACACTAGGCCCAGGCCCGGCCCAAGCCCGATGTGTTTAAATTGTTTTCAGCCCAGGCCCGGCCCGGGCCCGCAGTATGTAGGCCCAGGCCCGGCCCGGCCCGCGAAATTATGTAGAGGCCCGGCCCGCCCCGGCCCGCGGGCTGCGGGCCGGGCCGGGCTTGGACCAAAAGCCCGGCCCGCGCAGGGCACTAATATATACATAATATGTAATTTCGCGGGCCGGGCCGGGCCTGGGCCTACATATACATATACATATACATATACATATACATATACATATACATATACATATACATATACATATACATATACATATACATATACATATACATATACATATACATATACATATACATATACATATACATATACATATACATATACATATACATTTACATTTACATTTACATTTACATCTACATATATATGCAATGGTAGGGGTGTATATCAACTATACATTACGTCAAAAATGTGTGCTACGTTTATCGCGTATTGGTCTCGAAACAAACATTGAACCGACTTGGTAGGAGATTATTGCTCTTGATTCTCGGCTCTGATGTTCTTCCACATATAGTTCCCTTTAAAGGGGCCGAATAGTTCTTGTGCCGCTGAACTTCTTCGGATGTTGTCCTTTTCCACTGCTCCCTATCCACAGCCCTTTCCCTCCATGTTTTCCTCCTCCGTCCTTCTCACGTCCCTTTTAACGCAGAATTCCCATCTCAATTGTGGTGTAACCTTTTCCACCGCCTCTGCTCTCTCTGTTAGTCAGTCGTCCTCCACTCGTACCACGTGACCTGCCCACATCATCCGGCTTCTTGGTAGTCTTCCCGTTAAGCTGAGCTGCCTCCCAATCTCTTCCCTCGGGTCATTCACCCTCCTCCTATCCACCCTCTTTGCTGCTGTAATACGTTGGACCTATGTTTGTTCTCGCAGACTTGCAGCTTCTATTGTTGTTGTTGTTGTTGTTGTTGTTGTTGTTGTTGTTGTTGTTGTTGTTGTTGTTGTTGTTGTTGTTGTTGTTGTTGTTGAAATGATTTTGGCAAAGCAAATTGTATGAGCTGATATGCAGGTGTAACAAAACGGGATCGTTGTCTTCTAAGCAAGGAAGCTCGTGGTGTAGCGAGACAGGAGGTGGAAACGCCGACCAACAATATTGTTGCTGATACGGATCGCATTCATAATTCACCACCGTCTCTGTTCGTTTGTTTGCTGTAATTACAGACTTGGCCGTGCCCGGGGCATTCTCATCCGATCGATTGCACCCCCCTCTCTCTCTCTCTGTCTCTCTCTCTCTGTTATGCCAGTCGGTAGCTCGTGTGAACATTCATGCGTGTCCATCGTTACAGTTGGCCTCATAAATTATATTTCAATAATATTGTTTTACCAATAATTAAAGGTTGGCACGCAAAACCACTGAAGCTATACAAATAGGTCATTTATTAAACATCACGCAATACTAATAGATCGTTTATCGAAACATTCGAATGGGTCTGTTCATATACTATAATGTAATTATGCAATGTCCTATTTGCATCCACACGATAACTATTTTTTTCAAGCTAATTGTCAAGATATTTACATGGAGGAACATTGACAAACTATGAACTATCCAGGTACTCGATATGCCGAGTTTAACTTATACATATACGATAAATTATGTGTTCGCAGAGTTTATACTATTATACAAGCTATACATAGTAACATAATTCCCCGTGTTTTCGAAATGTAAAGTTAGTAAACACTTTGTCGCTTCCTTCAAACTAGAAGTCGGACGCCCCCTATTGTTTCGTCTTGTTAAAATAGGAATCGCAAAGATAATGTGAGGATTTGTGTTCGTTATGAACGACCCTATCGGAGGTTCGACCTCGGACATGGTAGTTGCTGCTCGCTAGACGAGTGTCGACGAGGAATGATTGGCCGGCCCGACTAGGAGGCCAGTGGTCGCGACGCTCGCTCGAGTTAGCGTGGCAGCCCGTCGGACGGTGTAAATAAGTGATGAAATCGACTGCAACTATGTGATTTTAGCATGCACCGCATGTCGGTCCCCTGAGAACCTTGCCGTCGCAGACGCCTTGTTGTAGTCGGTGGAGTCACGCTACTGTTTCGTCTCACGCGAGCGACCCCCAGCACCCCCGCCGCTCGGGCACCTCAGTCGACACGCCTGGCTGACCCCGGCCGTCATGCGTGGCCGACTCGACATTTCCTCCGCTTCTGTTCGCGCTATTACCACGATGCACTGAAGGTCAGAGAGACTGTGCAACCCGTGCAACCCGTGCAAACCGTGCGTCATTTTGTGCTCGGATAAAACAAGCATCGACCAACTGATTGTTGTTTAATGTCAGCTAATGCTAAATCATTAACTACATCGAGTGTATTTCAGCGGTTGACTAATCGACTGTTAACTAATAATAATAGTAATTTATATTGTTCGTTCAAAAACACATAAAAATCAAATTTCAAGCTAAACGATATTGTCTTCTTAGAGTAGGTTACAATCCATTAATATAGATAAGATAACGAAATAAATAACCGTTTCAATTTTGTCTCCTTGGGATGAAATAACTAGATGGATGCCAAAGACGTCTTAATACATTATTGTGCTCAAAAGTTGTAGCAGATTTAGTGTTGCTATACTAATATTTTTTTTTTATTTGATCATCAAAGCATTTTCAACAACTTAATATTCATGCACAGGGCCGCAAAACCAACAATAACTAATAAATAAAGGCGATAACATTCCTCCCTGCTTAACATCATTATTTCGCAAGAAACATAATTGAATAATAATTGAGTAAGAAACGGACCAATTGACCCACAAAAATACTCCAATACCAATAGTTAACAGCATAAAACATTGTGGACAATTTAAAAGAAATGCACATGTTCAGATGCTTAGCAAATCGTTCGTAAAAGCTACAAGCCGGCAATATAAAATCGCCATTGGTCACCTGGAAACGCCGTCACGCGTAGCTGATTTCAGTCTTTACGCGTGGCCGACTTGGCACTTCCTCTAACAACGCACACACTTGAAGGTCAGCGCACCAGCGTAACCCGTGCTGATTGTGCGCCGCACTGTGTTCGGATAAAACACACAACCGCCTGTTGAAGTTGCTCTGACTCATAATGCTGAAACCAGATGACATAGCTCTACATATAAGACTAAGAGGAGACCAAATAGACATAGCTCTACATATAAGACTAAGAGGAGACCAAATAGACATAGCTCTACATATAAGACTAAGAGGAGACCAAATAGACATAGCTCTACATATAAGACTAAGAGGAGACCAAATAGAAGTGTTTCAAATAGTGAACGGTTATGAAGATGTTGATAGGAATATTTTCTTCAAACTTAAAGAAGGCAGTAGAACCAGAGGACACAAAGCAGCATTAGTTAAAGAACAGTGTAGGTTGGACATGAGAAAGTACTCTTTCTCACAGAGGGTGATAAATGAATGGAACAAACTGCCCAATGATTGTGTTAATGCTAGTAGTGTGAATATGTCTAAAAATAGAATTTACAGATATTTGATAAGGGCGGGCTACACATAGATGAGAAAATGTTTGGACTCTCGATAAGCCAATGGCTTCCTTGTCCACTTGCCATCTGGAACTTGTTGTTTGGGATGGCAATCTTGTTAAATCTTGTTAAATCTTGTTAAATCTTGTTAAATCTTGTTAAATCTTGTTAAATCAATATATTCGAGATAGACAGTGTGGCACGCACAAATGTGAGGACATTTTAATGGCGTCCTCGATTTAGCCTGTTGTTGGATTATTGTTTTTCAATGTTTGATGGCGAAACATGCTGGGTATATTCGTTCCAGGTGTTAACATTTACCTTTGGTATTATACAAATGAAGTAACACTTGCAATTTAACACGGGAAAGTTGAAGAAAATGCCAGTTAATTGGTTAGCATGCCCCGTGGTTATAGTGCCACTTGATGACGTTGCTTACAATTCGGTAAATTCTACGAAAAAAATTAAGCGACCTCAATAGTTACTTTCTTTTCAAACATGCAACATATTTGTACTGTATGTTGCTATTTAGCAGCATGATCATGACTTGTCATGATCATGAGTTGTTATATTTAATGACGACCTCATATATGGATAACCATAGCATTTATAATGTATGGATGTATCTAATTGATAGTCGTTCTTCATTAAAATACATGAAGGCAACATATACCTGCCTACACGTGCCAACTTCGTCTGATGAATAAAGTGCACTTTGATAAAAGTTTAATTTTTTAAGAAAAATGCACCAATGTCTGAAGAAGAAATATTTGAGTCACAGTATCCTACCGGATAACGAGTACAACAGTTGCTTGACCTATAAATACATGCGGAGTCGTTGATTGCCTAAATGTATTTCTATTCGCTCGACCCGCTTAAAACAAGGATTACATCTGGCAATTGAAGAAAAAGTCCTACAGTTATTCGTTCACTCGTGGATTGTGTCCGTTAACGCTGCGGTTGTTTTCGAATAGATAATACAATACCTAACGCGGATTTCGTAAACAGGAAGTCTTTGAGTTGGCGGTGAGGAAAATTCTGTTATGCGTTGATGATGGCCTAAAGGCCTGGAAGAAACAACATCCACGCGCACAACACCGCAGTAGGAATTCTGATGCGGTTTCCAACAGTAAATTTGCTACGAATGTCTCCTGCGATTACTGGCGGTATTTGCAAACATATCGTGCACATCTGCAACACAATCTTTATATGTTAGGTTGACACACATCCTTTATGTTTTCTAATTAAAACTCTTGACTTTGAATACATTTTCCTTGAGAAGGTAAATAGTATTTATACGTATTGAAAGAACAATGTAGACGCTGGAAAAGGAAAGGAAAGCTGTTTTACTAAACGTGTAAATTATCCGGAAGGTTGGCCATTTCAAATTAAACACACATACACACGCGCGCTCGCAAAACGCACACACGCACACGCGCACACACAAACACATGTACTTACACACGCACACACAAACACACGAACACATAAACACACGTACATACGCATACACACACACACACACACACACACACACACACACACACACACACACACACACACACACACACACACACACACACACACACACACACACACACACACACACACACACACACACACACGCACACACACACACACACTCTCTCGTTTTATTCAGGACTGTTGTTCCGACGACTATCTCGCACAGTGGAAGTTTCCCCGCCAGTCAGTCCGTCATTTGGATTCGGTTTAACCTTTCGGACCAGGCTGCATGTTACGCTCGTGGAAGCCCCTTCGTGCTGTCATTCAAGTCCCGCGATGAAGTGTACTTGCGCAGATCACGGCGTTGTTGAGCGATGGCTTGTGTGCGTGCTCCATGGGTCGAGACCGGGTGGTGGGGATTACGAATATAGTCGGAAGCCGCAGCGAACCAACCGTGGTCGAATTGTAACAGGCGCCTAGTCGCAATGCACCGCTCGCCTGGTCGCAATAAACCAGTGATTGTCGCAATGTACCTCTGATTTTAATACATTCTAAACTAACAACCAACTTACTTCGTCTTAGATTAGATTAGATAAATGTGCTCATTCCTCATGATTTAACTCACTTTAGCTATTATGTATTACATTGCACAAGGAAAAAAGCACGCTACTTCGATAGTTTATTTTGATGGTAATAATTTTCTTTGGACACATTAATATAAATCATCATTAATATAACTACGGCAACTACTTCGATTCAGACGAACGAACCGGCGGGATTATTGTTTAAGATAATTAAATTATAAATGTTTTTTTTACAATATTGCAATCAAAAGCGAAAAACCCAGATGGCATGTGGGCAAGGAAGCCATTGGTTTATCGAGAGTCCAACACATTTTCGTCATTGTTTTTAAACACCTTCTCGCTGCTGTAGCATTTACACATTCTACAGATAATTTGTTCCATTCATTTATTGTCTTCTGTGAGAATTAGTACTTTCTGATATCTAATCTACACCGTTCTCTCAGTAATGTTAGTTATTTCGTGTCCTCTGGTTCTTCTATCTTTCTTAAGTGAAAAAAAATAGTTATATCAATATAAAACCGTTGGTTTGCAGAAATGTTACAAGAAGAATCTATGTTACACAAATAACTTCTGTTTTGTGTTCGAGTACAGTTAAATTCGTTACGACCACAGCGGAAAGTTACGACCATATACATGCAGCAGTCTCAAACTCGTGCCGTGCAAGATGTCTTGATGACTCCGTTAAGCTGAAGCTGACGCCGTAAATTCCATTTAATCTAGTAGATTTGGCACCGTTGCCGTTATGGTGGAGAAGCAGTTTGCCTATCATAACTACGCGTGGACGTAAATATCTGCACTTTGGGTTAGAATAGAAATCTTCGGATAGCAGTGGCTGTCTGTAGGCCTACAACAGCATGACCAATGGCATAGTATGTAGACAATATTTTATTTCCTTTCAAACAGCGTTTCTAGTCAAATTGTTAATAAAATACTATCCACAATTGAAAAATAGAGACATGAGTGATTTTATTAATATAGAACATAGGTGATTCTCGTTTCGAGGATAGTTGACGAGATAATCCACTTCCGGTCCCAAGTTGTGCACACCATAACACGTTAAGTATACATATGTCCTTATAAAATAAACCATTGGTATCAGTATTATAACATTATAATACTAGTTGTTTTAATAAATAATATAAATAAATGTGTTATTGTTTGTTCTACCTGTTTTAAGTCCAAATGTGTTTGTGTGTGAAATGCGATAGCAGGCAGCGTGTCGTTGGGGGCCGGAAGTGAGCAACTGTGGGTAATTATGGGCAAATTTGCATAAAAACAACATGGCTGCAAATGAGACTAGCGTGCCCCATTCACGAGTGCTTGCAGCTTGGGCACGCGTCTTGCTCCACATAGACGGCCGTAACGGCGAGACGAGTTTAATCAGCCGCGTCGTCGTCTGCGTAAACGTGAGACCCAGTGTCTACACAGGGCAGCCGTGCTAAAGATAAAAGACGGAATGTGAGAACACACGTCGCTAGATACAATTACACAACTGTAGGTAGTCGACGACTCCGCGATCGTCGCAGAGTCGTTACAGCTTCAAGCCTTTAGCAGGTGAGCGCACGAGTGGCGCGGATTGGCAGACATTTCTCATTCCCGATTCTCAGAAAAGTACGTGCAGGGTCCGCGGGTCCGCCTTCTTGTGTAGGTTCTGCACAGTTACTCATTGTGCATTGCATATTGTTTCTTGATGGCAGAAATTTGGCGTTTTGATGAATTGAAATTAGTCTCTTGTATTATTGAAGACCCATTTCTGCCGAATATAACTGCCTGTAGCGGTGTTCGGCCGATGCGTGGCATACATAGGCCCTGACACAGCGGCGGGTTTGTGGGAGGCGGTTACATTTGAAGGGCACTTTTATCAACATGTCATTTTTTCAAATGTACGAAATTTGATGTAGGTCATTGGTTGTTTAACACATTCGAAAAATGTCGCACAAAACCGCAGATTACGTTTTCCGTGAACCCGAAGAAACGTTATAGGCCAAATGCATTGTTGTCAACAAGAAACCTCTCACATGATGTGACAACGAACGTGCCCAACATATTACACCACTATTTTACTATTTTAAGTAATCGCAGCACATTGATGCAAACACACCGACGTTTACAGCTACTCGCTATACGCACGTCACACGATAAACATGCGAATAAAGACAGACATATGCAAACGTTCCATAATTCATTAAATTGCCGCTTTCGTTATTTATAATCTGTCAAACAAATTGGTATGATAATCACCGTCTGCGCATGCAATGGATACCGTTGAAAGAAATTATCTTAGCATACGCGAGACTGGAGTAAAGTAAATCATCGTGCTACTGAAACATTTATGAGCTCAGACTCTCCCGCCAAATGTATCATACAAATACACGATGCTTACGACGATGTATAACACAGGAAGTGGTCGTATACATAACCTATTTATGTATCGTCAAACATAATTAATTTATAGTGTTGGTTTTAACAGGTTTCACATTCATCATTGCCCGTGGGTCCGTCGACAAGTTGTCACTGAGCGTTTCTGCACACTTGCATAACACTTGTTGCAAACTTTACTAAATAACAATCAATAAAATGTAATTTGTAACCAATTCCATACAACAATGAGGCACTATATTTAGATTTTCGCTCGTTTGCTTGGAATTTCCCCAACACGCGTCACTGTGTCTACGTCGTCGTGTTAACGTTCTAGGCGAATCCTGTAAATCCAAGTGTACTTTCCCGACCTTTGTGATTCCATTTTGTTTTTGAGATAATTTCAATGTAGTGACAAGATGTTGGGATTCTCGTGTGTATGGATTCCCTTGTGGGAACATATGCCTATTGCCTACAAAAACAAACGTGGTCTACTTAGTATAAAATGCTGTGTTGCTGTCCTTTTTCCGCAAATTATGAGCCTTCCTTCCGATTAATACAATAGTTGACATTATGAAAGATATGGGAACAAATAAATCAACGTCTATCGGTTGGATATGAGACAACATTGCATAGCCTATCACTATTCGACTCTGGAACTCCTTCCCTTAATACATTATTAGTGTAAACATTTTGGATGAATTTAAGAGCAATATTCAGACACTTCATTTTCCTAGACTTTAGATGAAAAACTATTAAATTGTACTGTATATAAGTTTATTGTGTTGGTGTTCGCCTATCGGCCCGCCTGTATCCTCAGCACGTTACTATAATTTACGTAATTAGACAATTGTGACACACGTGACGCGGATGTTTAGTTACGTAAGCATGACGTCATCGCGGCGACGCCTCGTGCAAACCTAACCGTTGTAATTCCCTCGTCTTCCCCTGTTCACCCCATCCTCTCCCTCGTTGCAGGCGGTTCGGGACGAAGTGTGCCGGCTGCGAGGCTGGTATACCGCCGACCCAGGTGGTGCGTCGAGCCCAGGACAACGTCTACCATCTCGAGTGCTTCGCGTGCAGTATGTGTAGCCACCAGCTCAACACCGGCGACGAGTTCTACTTGATGGACGACAAGAAGCTCGTCTGCAAGAACGACTACGAGTCGGCAAAAGCTAGGGGTAAGTGTGCGTTTAGACGAGAGACACGTCTAGACACCTGCTTAAAAATCGCCCCCGACTGTCGGCCAAATTTGGACCATCCCGAATTCACCGATCGGTCTCATGATGGTGTTTAGACGACCGATTCTTATACCGCGATATCACGCGAGAGCGTGTCGGCCGACCAATTACACAATTCATCGCTCGTGTAAATCGGCCTTCGGCTATACGCTGGCCGAATGACTCATGTGAGGGAAATAAAAAAAAATTACATGAATTAATACGTAGACTTTTAATAATTGTTCCGATACAAATTGTGAACACCAATATTATATATATATATATATATATATATATATATATATATATATATATATTGTGTCTACATTTCATAAGTTTCTTTAGCTTGGCGGTTGAACAGTTTTACATTATCTCTCCATATGTTGCGAATTTGCACCAATTTTTTTCTGGAATTGTACGAAAGTAATTGTTGACGCTAACTCCACGGTTTCCTTCATGACGTCGTTTCATTTTTTTTTCACCGGCAGACTTCGACATAGACGCAGCCAACAAGCGGCCACGGACGACGATCACGGCCAAGCAACTCGAATCTCTGAAGCGGGCCTACAATGAGAGCCCGAAGCCGGCGCGACACGTGCGGGAGCAGCTGAGCTCGGAGACGGGTCTCGACATGCGGGTCGTGCAGGTGTGGTTCCAAAACCGACGGGCGAAGGAGAAGCGACTGAAGAAAGACGCCGGCCGCCAGCGCTGGAGTCCCTACTTTCGTCAGATGAAGCATCAGCGGCCGGACGATTCGGACAGTCGGCAGTCGGGCGATGACCACTCGGACAGCACCATGGACGGCTTCCCCAGTGAGTGGCACTCCGGTGTATTCCTTATCTGTATCAGCCGTCGTTCGTTCGTTTGTCCTGCAGTGTTGTCGTTAGTTACGGTGAACCGTTCACTTCGGCTAGGTCTTGTGCATTCCGTTATTTGTTTATTTGAGACATATTGCAGCAACTCACAGCCTACATTGGTAGTCTACTTGTGTTCCATTGGTAGTCCAATGGTAGTCCGTTGGTAGCCTTTTAAAAATAATATTGTGTAGTTTTTGTGTTAGTCAGTAGTATATAGACAATGGAAGCTCTCAAATTGCTGATAGAAGCACGGAGGTAATTTAATACAAAGACATAGGTAAAGAAAAAACCCAAAAGAAACTGACCCAGAAGTGGGACTGCTTATAAAAAACCCAGAAAACAATGCGATTTCACAACTTTCTCTCTCTCTCTCTCTCTCTCTCTCTCTATATATATATATATATATATATATATATATATATATATATATATATATATATATATATATATATATATATATATATATATATATATATATATATTATATATATATATATATATATATATATATATATATATATATATATATATATATATATATATATATATATATATATATATATATATATATATATATATATAGAGAGAGAGAGAGAGAGAGAGAGAGAGAAAGAAAACAATGCGATTTCACAACTCTCTCTCTCTCTATATATATATATATATATAATATATATATATATATATATATATATATATATATATATATATATATATATATATATATATATATATATATATATATATATATATTATATATATATATATATATATATATATATATATATATATATATATATTATATATATATATATATATATATATATATATATATATTATATATATATATATACATATACATATACATATACATATACATATACAGATACAGATACAGATACAGATACACGCCACGCACACGCACGCTCGCTCGCACGCACGCACGCACGCACGCACGCACGCACACACACACACACACTATGTAAGAGATTAAGGGAGAACTTAAAGAAGGCAGCACTGCCTGTGGAATAAAGCAGATTTAGTCAAGGAACAATGTCGCAAGGAAGTATTGATTCTTACAGAGGACGACACGTGATTGGACAGCTATCTGACACTAACACATCACATATAGGTATTTTAATTCTGGATAAAGCAGTCTTCGTGCCATATGAAGCATGTAGTTTTAGATATAAATAAATCTTGTAAACACTAATTATTCGGTTATCCGTCATAACGCCGACATGTCTTTAGAACGGACTTAAGTCATGTACCGAAACGTACTGACATGAAATAACAATTTGTCTTTAGAAAGGACTTAAGTCATGTACCGAAACGTACTGACATGAAATAACAATTTGTGCACACTATCGAATGACAATCGAAACAGAAGAACACGTAGAACACGTTTAGACATTTGATCGGACTGCACTATTTGCGGTAGACAAAACACTGGAATCCAAGACCGGTTCTTGCGATCATGTTTCAGTAAAAAAACGTAATAAACGACGTTGGACTCAGCGTGTCGTGAACATTACACATGTCGTTTCTTTCACGTTAAACATTATAAACGTCAGTTATTTTCAATAAAACAGCACAATGTGTATTTCAAAGCTGCCTCCAAAATACGATTTTTTTCCCGCTCATTTCGTTTCGTTTCAGACTCACTTCGCCAATAATCGAACATATTTAGCTAGTAATGACAACGAAATGGTAGTTCGTTTATACAAATGTTATTTTGGTTTTGATGAATCGGACAAACTAGTAAATTATTTTCAACTGGGAATGCGTTTATTACTTATTCACGCACTACATATTTAAACATCAACGAACGATGTTCACGATGGCTTAAATGAACTGAGGATGGAACTTCGTTTCCGTCGGCACGCCGTAAGGAAGCTGGCCATACGTTGACACGCCGTAAGGAAGCTGGCCATACGTTGACACGCCGTAAGGAAGCTAGCCGTAGGTTGACACGCCGTAAGGAAGCTAGCCATAGGTTGACACGCCGTAAGGAAGCTGGCCATACGTTGACACGCTGTAAGGAAGCTAGCCATAGGTTGACACGCCGTAAGGAAGCTAGCCATAGGTTTACACGCCGTAAGGAAGCTAGCCATAGGTTGACACGCCGTAAGGAAGCTAGCCATACGTTGACACGCCGTAAGGAAGCTAGCCATAGGTTGACACGGTGTAAGGAAGCTGGCCATACGTTGACACGCCGTAAAGAAGCTAGCCATAGGTTGACACGCCGTAAGGAAGCTAGCCATAGGTTGACACGCCGTAAGGAAGCTAGCCATACGTTGACACGCCGTAAGGAATCTAGCCATACGTTGACACGCTGTAAGGAAGTTAGCCATACGTTGACACGCCGTAAAGAAGCTATCCATACGTTGACACGCCGTAAGGAAGCTAGCCATACGTTGACACGCCGTAAAGAAGCTATCCATACGTTGACACGCCGTAAGGAAGCTAGCCATACGTTGACACGCCGTAAGGAAGCTGGCCATACGTTTGCAAAACGTCACCGGGCACATGTAGTACTTCAAACTTGCCCTGTTCGCTGCGTTCCAGCGGGAAAACACTCTACGTTAGTGGCTATAATTACAACTATTGATTACTCACGACAGGTGAACGGAGTGGACCGGCATCGAATAGTTTACAGATGTATTGTGCGTGCAGCACAAATTAACTTCGCTGAAATTAGGAATGAGTCACCGTCAACAAAGGTAACGCATGTTTGCCGTTGCTATTAATCAAACACTGACGCACAAAGACGTACAAACAGTGCTAGCTATAAACATTCTCTGCTAAAACGGTGATAAATAATGCACGACGTTAGCGCAATGCCCGCGTAGCCTTTAATAACGACATGTAGTAAAGATGCTCGTGTAAATCGTGTGTACATACGCTAATTAAAAGACGAAAATGTTCAGATGATGGGATAAATATATCAATATATTGTTGAGTTAAAATTCTACACTGGCGTCAACGTCGATTTGGTTGCAGATTCCGACAGACGTTGTGTTTAGCATGCATAAATAAAATGTACGTAATTAAACGATTTGTTTTCAATAATTACGGCGGTGTTATCATTTGTCACAAATTTAGAATCGCCCCTCTAAAATCACATAAGATTATGATATAAATATTAATGTGACTGTTTGCTTTTTCATATACTCTAAGAACCCGAGAACGTGCTGCTTGCTGGACAAACAGTTCTTTTGCTGGACAAACAGTTCTTTTGCTGGACAAACAGTTCTTTTGCTGGACAAACAGTTCTTTTGCTGGACAAACAGTTCTTTTGCTGGAAAAAACAGTTCTTTTGCTGGACAAACAGTTATTTTGCTGGACAAACAGTTCTTTTGCTGGACAAACAGTTATTTTGCTGGACAAACATTTCTTTTGCTGGACAAACAATCTAAAAAGGATGTGTATGTGACAGATGAGTGCTTCACATGATATAACGTGTTGCGATTAATAATACATTTAAGAGGCGACCGTTATTTGGTAAATAGTTAATTAAGTGTTTTGTATAGATAGGCTGCCAGAACCAGGCAGGCGGGACGTGGGGTCTTTAATGCAAAGACAACATTTGATATTTGGACAACGTAAATACTACTGGGCTGAGCGCATCACGAATGTAAAAATTATAATGAATAAAACATGTTCAATAAAATACAGAAACGCAAACTTAATGTGTTGGGCACATCATCAGATAAGAAGTAATTTACCGGAAATATTGGGAATGATTGACCCCAAAACAGGCAGACCAAAAGCCACGCGGACACACACACACCTGCAAGGCATGGATGGGTGGATGTAGTATGGGTCAGAAGATCTATTCAGAACGGCACAACGCAGATAGGAGTGGTGATCCAGCAGACATTATGAGTGGAGATGGCACCACATGATGATGATGATGATGATGATGATGATGATGATGATGATGATGATGATGATGATGATGACGATGATGACGATGATGACGATGATGACGATGATGATGGAGACTATTTATGCTGGCTGCTGACCTCGCTACACCGACCGAGTCTCGCTGCCGCTTATTTACGACCGAATGCCGAGTCGACATGGGCTCAGATGCCGACGGCGCGAGACTTGATTAAATTGATTAATTAAAGCAACCGCCGCAGCGAGTCGCCGGCCGTTGCTTCGGTGTCCGTCTGCGCGGAGCGCGCGCTCGGCAGACGTCTCGCGAAAGCAATCTCTCGCGCACGACGAGACGATAATTAAAACGACGACCAGGCC
>OY759272.1:9655026-9677526 GCA_963662155.1 Lamellibrachia columna
TTGGAGTCCATGCAAGTCTGTTATTATATTGGTCCATCTGTTGTCAGGCCTCGTAGTGTGGTGCTCCGGAAAGTCTGGATCACGAAACAAGACAAGAGGAGAAATGGCTGGACAGTGTAAATGAGACACGGGAAGCAACGGGAGACCGGCAGATTAGGAAGAGCAATGTTGTGACGGAGAAAACAACTGAGTGACGGGGACTGAGTCAACATAGAGCGGGTCGGCTGAGGACCTTCAACATGGAGCGGGTCGGCTGAGGACCTTCAACATGGAGCGGGTCGGCTGAGGACCTTCAACATGGAGCGGGTCGGCTGAGGACCTTCAACATGGAGCGGGTCGGCTGAGGACCTTCAACATGGAGCGGGTCGGCTGAGGACCTTCAACATGAAGCGGGTCGGCTGAGGACCTTCAACATGGAGCGGGTCGGCTGAGGAAATTCAACATGGAGCGGGTCGGCTGAGGACCTTCAACATGGAGCGGGTCGGCTGAGGACCTTCTCCATTTCTTGGGTATGATTTCCTTTTCTTGGATACCAGTTTTATATCGTTATTGTGTTGGCGACTTTGTCCTTCCTGGTGACTCCTTTCAGTTCCACTTCCATTGTCCGCACTGTAACTCTCAATTTCTTCTCACCTATCTTAGTTGACGTCCACATTTCTGCTCCATAAGATAAAACCGGTGTGATGTATACACTGAATGTGTAGGCCGGTCTTCCACTAGCTTTGATATGTCAAGTATACAAATACCATGCAATTTCGAATTGTAAAACGGATGCATTTTGTTTAAAAAAAAATGTTTTCGTTCGGCGTATGAGAGAATAATTATTATTACTCAAATTATGTTATTGTTCAATGTATGTTATTTTTATATCTTAATATTTTTATTTTGTCAACATTGCAATCATCGTAGCTTTGAAATATGTCATGACTTTAAGAAAACATGCAAGACGCATATCCTCAATATTCACAGTTTCGCACTACAGACGCAACATAATATGGGTTAATATATATACTATTCCAGCAGCGAAGTTAAATCGAAATCACCAGTATATGTTGTCCGTGCACTCAAGAAACTATTCTACCATTACCGATTCACGGGATAGGACGGACACTTATTCCGGAATTCCAACTCTTCAATGCTTTCTCAACACCAGCACCCAACGGAACGTATACGAAACACTGCACCACAAATCGTGTATCGTTAATTAGGATGCATGCATGAATGTCTAGTGACAGCATTTCCCGTGTTGACATGTACACTACGTCGGTGCATTTATGTTATGGAAAGCCCTTCATTAAAAATTAAACTGATCTAACACGTCCGACAATGCACCGACTCAATATGCTGAATATTTAACTAATTCTGCGAATTTCACGCAGGCAACGGTGTTCAATTTACCGTGGACGCAGACGACGGTGTTAAATTTATCGTGGACGCGTGCTAGTTAGTCACGCTGTCCACTCTATACTCTTCATGAGTCTACGTGGTCACTGAACTAAATATAGGACAGATGGGCCAAGTCAGCAACATCACCCGTCTAAATCGACACAGTAAGAGTCGTCCGCCCGTGCGAACTGTCCTATGCAGCACGCGACGGTAATTCGAACGTACATCTAAGGAGATCCAGTGATCGCTCGAGCGGGCGTCTCTACAAAGAGACACCAACAGTACTGCGTATGTCAACAGCCGGTGTTCGGTAAATATTTCCTCGAAACATCAAACAACTTCTGCGGATATAAAGAGAATTGCACATGTTTCGCAAGAGTATAACTTCGTTACATACTTTTAACAAAAACGTTGTTTGTGTATATATATATATATATATATATATATATATATATATATATATATATATATATATATATATATATATATATATATATATATATATATATATATATATATATATATATATATATATATTATGGTTTGGTTTAAAAATACTATAATATAAAAATACTATACTACTATATATACTATATATATATAGTATACATAGTATATATATATATAGTATATATATATATATATATATATATATATATATATATATATATATATATATATATATATATATATATATATATATATATATATATATATATATATATATATATATATATATATATATATATATATATATATATATATATATATATATATATATATATATATATATATATATATATATATATATGTATAACATAGTTTATTCTACAAAACATGTTATGATACCAAACAACCAGACTTAGTACTTTGAGTCAGATCAACATGGTGGAATCCCTTGAGGCGGAAGATTATAAATTAATCTTCGGTTGAAACACAAGAAGACCTTCACGTTTTGTTTCACGGTTAACAGCGCTTTGCCCGAGGTCACTGTTTCTCCGACGTCGCGAAGCGTGGCCCGCACGCTACCCTTTCTGCGAGACTGCGAATTAGCGAAATAATTTCAATCAGCTCTCTCTCTTTTTATTGGTAAAAACGCGCAGCGCAAATGCTTCATAAATTATTTAAAGCGAGAGTCGTCCAAGGTTCGCGGCTATATAAGTGAATCGTTTGGCGAAACGCATTTGTTTTGTATAAGGTCGGGAAGACCGAGGATCGAGTGATACGAACGTGCGACAGGGGCACCACATAAACACGTCACCGGCAGGGGGCGCTTTATGCCAGACTCGTTTCCGATATTACTTTTGTTGGGATTGTTTTGTCGTCGTTTAGACGTGGAATTCTTTCTACGATCGGGAATGGGACGGCATTTTAAATCTATAGACGCTTAAATGGTCAAACAATTACTGTCCCTGCAATCAAGTAGATTCGCTTGGCTTCACAACATGCATGCATGAAAGCTATTCGAATGATTTTGTTGGGCGTGTTAAATTACTCCATATAACGGCACCAGGAACAACTGAAAAGGAAATTAATCGGAACCGCTGTTAACAGTTATTCCTACTCCTCCATAATATCCACCCCAGGTTCATATTACGCGTGTAATGTCCTCTCGACATGTTGTATTGGACGTGTAATGTCCTCCCGACATGTTGTATTGGACGTGTAATGTCCTCTCGACATGTTGTATTGGACGTGTAATGTCCTCCCGACATGTTGTATTGGACGTGTAATGTCCTCTCGACATGGTGTATTGGACGTGTAATGTCCTCCCGACATGTTGTATTAGACGTGTAATGTCCTCTCGACATGTTGTATTGGACGTGTAATGTCCTCCCGACATGTTGTATTGGACGTGTAATGTCCTCTCGACATGGTGTATTGGACGTGTAATGTCCTCCCGACATGTTGTATTGGACGTGTAATGTCCTCTCGACATGTTGTATTGGACGTGTAATGTCCTCCCGACATGTTGTATTGGACGTGTAATGTCCTCTCGACATGTTGTACTGGACGTGTAATGTCCTCCCGATATGTTGTATTGGACGTGTAATGTCCTCCCGACATGTTGTATTGGACGTGTAATGTCCTTCCGACATGTTGTATTGGACGTGTAATGTCCTCTCGACATGTTGTATTGGACGTGTAATGTCCTCTCGACATGTTGTATTGGACGTGTAATGTCCACTCGACATGTTGTATTGGACGTGTAATGTCCTTCCGACATGTTGTATTGGACGTGTAATGTCCTCTCGACATGTTGTATTGGACGTGTAATGTCCTCTCGACATGTTGTATTGGACGTGTAATGTCCTTCCGACATGTTGTATTGGACGTGTAATGTCCTCTCGACATGTTGTATTGGACGTGTAATGTCCTCTCGACATGTTGTATTGGACGTGTAATGTCCACTCGACATGTTGTATTGGACGTGTAATGTCCTCTCGACACGTTGTATTGGACGTGTAATGTCCTCTCGACATGTTGTACTGGACGTGTAATGTCCTCCCGATATGTTGTATTGGACGTGTAATGTCCTCTCGACATGTTGTATTGGACGTGTAATGTCCTCCCGACATGTTGTATTGGACGTGTAATGTCCTCCCGACATGTTGTATTGGACGTGTAATGTCCTCTCGACATGTTGTACTGGACGTGTAATGTCCTCTCGACATGTTGTACTGGACGTGTAATGTCCTCCCGATATGTTGTATTGGACGTGTAATGTCCTCCCGACATGTTGTATTGGACGTGTAATGTCCTCTCGACATGTTGTATTGGACGTGTAATGTCCTCCCGACATGTTGTATTGGACGTGTAATGTCCTCTCGACATGTTGTATTGGACGTGTAATGTCCTCTCGACATGTTGTACTGGACGTGTAATGTCCTCCCGATATGTTGTATTGGACGTGTAATGTCCTCTCGACATGTTGTATTGGACGTGTAATGTCCTCTCGACATGTTGTATTGGACGTGTAATGTCCTCCCGACATGTTGTATTGGACGTGTAATGTCCTCTCGACATGTTGTATTGGACGTGTAATGTCCTCTCGACATGTTGTATTGAACGTGTAATGTCCTCTCGACATGTTGTATTGGACGTGTAATGTTCTCTCGACATGTTGTACTGGACGTGTAATGTCCTCCCGATATGTTGTATTGGACGTGTAATGTCCTCCCGACATGTTGTATTGGACGTGTAATGTCCTCCCGACATGTTGTATTGAACGTGTAATGTCCTCCCGATATGTTGTATTGGACGTGTAATGTTTATGCCCGATTTGTATTGCACGACATTTTCACTACATATGATCATTTGAATTATTCTTCTTCTTATTCGTATATGTCTAACACATGTTAAGCTGTGGCGAGTTCGTTTACTCGACGTTGTCTCAGTTCACTCAGCTATATAAATGGGTCCTGGTTATAGACATTGGTGGATATGTGAACGAATAGTCTTCACTCAGCTATATAAATGGGTCCTGGTTATAGACATTGGTGGATATGTGAACGAATAGTCTTCACTCAGCTATATAAATGGGTCCTGGTTATAGACAGTGGTGGATATGTGAACGAATAGTCTTCACTCAGCTATATAAATGGGTCCTGGTTATAGACATTGGTGGATATGTGAACGAATAGTCTTCACTCAGCTATATAAATGGATACCTGGTTATAGACAGTGGTGGATATGTGAACGAATAGTCTTCACTCAGCTATATAAATGGTACCTGGTTATAGACAGTGGTGGATATGTGAACGAATAGTCTTCACTCAGCTATATAAATGGGTACCTGGTTATAGACAGTGGTGGATATGTGAACGAATAGTCTTCACTCAGCTATATAAATGGTACCTGGTTATAGACAGTGGTGGATATGTGAACGAATAGTCTTCACTCAGCTATATAAATGGGTACCTGGTTATAGACAGTGGTGGATATGTGAACGAATAGTCTTCACTCAGCTATATAAATGGTACCTGGTTATAGACAGTGGTGGATATGTGAACGAATAGTCTTCACTCAGCTATATAAATGGTACCTGGTTATAGACAGTGGTGGATATGTGAACGAATAGTCTTCACTCAGCTATATAAATGGGTACCTGGTTATAGACAGTGGTGGATATGTGAACGAATAGTCTTCACTCAGCTATATAAATGGGTCCTGGTTATAGACAGTGGTGGATATGTGAACGAATAGTCTTCACTCAGCTATATAAATGGTACCTGGTTATAGACAGTGGTGGATATGTGAACGAATAGTCTTCACTCAGCTATATAAATGGGTACCTGGTTATAGACAGTGGTGGATATGTGAACGAATAGTCTTCACTCAGCTATATAAATGGTACCTGGTTATAGACAGTGGTGGATATGTGAACGAATAGTCTTCACTCAGCTATATAAATGGGTACCTGGTTATAGACAGTGGTGGATATGTGAACGAATAGTCTTCACTCAGCTATATAAATGGTACCTGGTTATAGACAGTGGTGGATATGTGAACGAATAGTCTTCACTCAGCTATATAAATGGTACCTGGTTATAGACAGTGGTGGATATGTGAACGAATAGTCTTCACTCAGCTATATAAATGGGTACCTGGTTATAGACAGTGGTGGATATGTGAACGAATAGTCTTCACTCAGCTATATAAATGGGTCCTGGTTATAGACAGTGGTGGATATGTGAACGAATAGTCTTCACTCAGCTATATAAATGGTACCTGGTTATAGACAGTGGTGGATATGTGAACGAATAGTCTTCACTCAGCTATATAAATGGGTACCTGGTTATAGACAGTGGTGGATATGTGAACGAATAGTCTTCACTCAGCTATATAAATGGTACCTGGTTATAGACAGTGGTGGATATGTGAACGAATAGTCTTCACTCAGCTATATAAATGGGTACCTGGTTATAGACAGTGGTGGATATGTGAACGAATAGTCTTCACTCAGCTATATAAATGGTACCTGGTTATAGACAGTGGTGGATATGTGAACGAATAGTCTTCACTCAGCTATATAAATGGTACCTGGTTATAGACAGTGGTGGATATGTGAACGAATAGTCTTCACTCAGCTATATAAATGGGTACCTGGTTATAGACAGTGGTGGATATGTGAACGAATAGTCTTCACTCAGCTATATAAATGGGTCCTGGTTATAGACAGTGGTGGATATGTGAACGAATAGTCTTCACTCAGCTATATAAATGGGTCCTGGTTATAGACAGTGGTGGATATGTGAACGAATAGTCTTCACTCAGCTATATAAATGGATACCTGGTTATAGACAGTGGTGGATATGTGAACGAATAGTCTTCACTCAGCTATATAAATGGTACCTGGTTATAGACAGTGGTGGATATGTGAACGAATAGTCTTCACTCAGCTATATAAATGGATACCTGGTTATAGACATTGGTGGATATGTGAACAAATAGTCTTCACTCAGCTATATAAATGGTACCTGGTTATAGACAGTGGTGGATATGTGAACGAATAGTCTTCACTCAGCTATATAAATGGGTACCTGGTTATAGACAGTGGTGGATATGTGAACGAATAGTCTTCACTCAGCTATATAAATGGTACCTGGTTATAGACAGTGGTGGATATGTGAACGAATAGTCTTCACTCAGCTATATAAATGGTACCTGGTTATAGACAGTGGTGGATATGTGAACGAATAGTCTTCACTCAGCTATATAAATGGTACCTGGTTATAGACAGTGGTGGATATGTGAACGAATAGTCTTCACTCAGCTATATAAATGGATACCTGGTTATAGACATTGGTGGATATGTGAACAAATAGTCTTCACTCAGCTATATAAATGGTACCTGGTTATAGACAGTGGTGGATATGTGAACGAATAGTCTTCACTCAGCTATATAAATGGGTCCTGGTTATAGACAGTGGTGGATATGTGAACGAATAGTCTTCGCGCAGTATTTACAACGTGACGTAATTCTTCCCAGAGAAGTCCAGATGGCGTTGAAATGAACAGGTCTGACAGGAGGTGAAATGTAAAGCGATTTGAGCAGTCACAAGGACTGGATACCGCGCTATATAAGAAAGTACCTTTTTAATGTCGATCTTGCCGTTCAGATTGCAATGTAAACATGATATTCGTGGCGAAACATTCAAATTAAAGCGAAGCAAAAATCATGGCTGCTTGGGGGCTATGCACCTAAAAGAGATAATACAAACTAACAACGTGCAACTAAAATCAAATATATCGCTCAGAATGTGTTCTGAAAGTGGGAGATTCCGGTCATTTCTCCGAATGACGGAGGGCGGACATGCTAACCAGCGCGACCGATCAGCGCATGCACAGTTCAATGCAATCGGGGTAACCTAGACTATACAAGTGACGTATTAAAGGAGGCAGGTATACACAAAACCAACGGAAATTATCAAACAAACGTGTTGTTTGTTCAGGAAGAGGACTAGTTTAATAAACAAAGGCCAAAATATGTTACATAAGTTGAGCTTGGACGCAAACAGCATGGCCATGTCCTATTGGCAAGTATAGGAATAGGTGTATACAAATATGTTTTTATTTGGCGGGCGAATATTACCAGAATACCACTCGTTATCTAACATTATGGCGCGGCGCATGAAACTGTTCAACAAGTTTTTCCTAGTAAACGACTGGTGTGATATTCTTAATTGTTGTTACAAATGGTTATGTTTTAGTAATTCTTATAGGTGTATAGGCCAAAAACCCTGGCTTGTGCTTCGCTTTATACAGTTAACTGTCAAACAGTATTACACAACTGTGGTTCGTTAAAACACAGTTGGGTGGGCAAGATATTACAGTATACATTGTTTACAGTTTATGCAATATATAACATGATTTTACAATAGATCGACCCGACTGTGTATCTCTAAAGCCCGCTGCACACATACCGACTTTAAGTCGCCAGTTTGTCTGCCGACAACTACCCATCGGCCGATCGTCAGCCGACCGATTTTTCAAATGCCAGATGTCCACAAAAAGTGTTGCCAACTGTCGCCAGCAAGCAGTCGCCAGCATATTGGCAACAGAAAAATCGGTATGTGTATGGCGGGGTTTAGACCTTGTGTATGGCGGGCTTTAGACCTTGTGTATGGCGGGCTTTAGACCTTGTGTATGGCGGGCTTTAGACCTTGTGTATGGCGGGGTTTAGACCTCGTGTATGGCGGGCTTTAGACCTCTTGTATGGCGGGCTTTAGACCTTGTGTATGGCGGGCTTTAGACCTTGTGTATGGCGGGGTTTAGACCTTGTGTATGGCGGGCTTTAGACCTTGTGTATGGCGGGGTTTAGACCTTGTGTATGGCGGGCTTTAGACCTCGTATATGGCGACCTTTAGATCTCGTGTATGGCGGGCGTTGGACCTTGTGTATGGCGGGGTTTAGACATTGTGTATGGCGGGCTTTAGACCTTGTGTATAGCGGGCTTTATACCTTGTGTATGGCGGGGTTTAGACCTTGTGTATGGTGGGCTTTAGACATTGTGTATGGCGGGCTTTAGACCTTGTGTATGGCGGGGTTTAGACCTTGTGTATGGCGGGCTTTAGACCTCGTATATGGCGACCTTTAGATCTCGTGTATGGCGGGCTTTAGATCTTGTGTATGGCGGGCTTTAGACCTTGTGTATGGCGGGCTTTAAACCTTGTGTATGGCGGGGTTTAGACCTTGCGTATGGCGGGCTTTAGACCTCGTATATGGCGACCTTTAGATCTCGTGTATGGCGGGCGTTGGACCTGTTGACATTTCAGTGCGGACGCCAGTCGTTCCCAACAAGTAACCGACGGATTGCACTCAGTCGACGTGTATATAAA
Source organism: Lamellibrachia columna (assembly GCA_963662155.1). Classification (NCBI taxonomy): domain Eukaryota; kingdom Metazoa; phylum Annelida; class Polychaeta; order Sabellida; family Siboglinidae; genus Lamellibrachia; species Lamellibrachia columna. Next base: position 9,664,254 of record OY759272.1, read on the forward strand.
TAGCTGCCTGTCACACGCCAATTGGTCGTTGACATATAGGTGATATATCGGGGTGCACGGTGCACGCACATACTGCGTGAGATAGGTGCTGCGTAAACAAAATATGCACCGTCTGGAACACCTCGGCTTGCGAATATCTGCGTTCGATTTATCGATCACATCGACAGACCGGGTCCGTACGCAACCTGACTATCTGCGTCCGGAAACGTCCTGTCGTCGTACAGAGGGCGAGAAGCGGACAGTTCACTAGTTTACTTCCGGTTCATGACATACAGGTAAAGTGCCAATGATTTGGAGACAACATAAGAATTGTACTGCACCATGAAACTAACTCTGAGCAGTGAAGGGGCATAACTATGTATTACGACATAACTGTCTAGTTGCTATTGTTGGTAGCACGCACCAGTGGCCCCCGGTATGCGAAGTCAGATTCTAGTCGGTTTAGGTGACTACTGCATGACGGTGAACATCTTCCATGTTGATTGTACCACAAACAACATTGTAGGATATCTTCGGGATCCTTCTGTCTCGGATAGACAATGGTTTGCGTCATGGTGGTCAACTCCGTGTCGTGCATCGTCTGGTGTGACTTCGAGAGCCCCACTCTGGCATGGCCGTCTCTGTCGCACTTGCTGCAGGGGAAGCAGTAGGCTGAGATGGTGCAGGATTTGCATACCTCTGTATACAATACTGTGATCCGTCTTCTCGTTCAGTTGTGTGGTTCGTTTCTCTTTTCCTTTTCTGTACAGTTAGCCTCCGATAGCCTCGATCATCGACTGCTGTCTCCCAGCTGTTTGTGTCGTTGCCGCCACCTTCATGTCACACTTGCAGGTGTCTTTGCAGTGGAGACGTGGACAGCCAGTAGACCGCGTCCCAGTGACAACCACACAGGAGATCTCTCGGTATATGACCGTCAACAATCCGATGAAGCGTTAAAAACAGAGATCGCTTGTCGCTACGTGATCGCCGTGAGCTATGCTGCCTGGCTTGGTCATTAATAACAAACCGCCGGCCAGCCCCTTCCCCCCACTCGACCGACCACCGGCCTCTCGGGGTCGCCTCGCTGCCGACTTAGGAGGATAATTAAATTTGCTAAATCCGTTGACACCGACTGTTGCGAACAGGACGGTGAGTTAATCGCTCGATGACGTCACGGCGATCGCGGCTGAAGGAAACACAAAAGCAAGGCAGTTCTTTTTCAATTCCTTCAGCTAATCGCGAGTAGAGTTTAATGATGTCCGAATGTATAGAGCGTGAATAGTTTAAATAATATGCACAGTGGAGTTGATAAATGATCGCGTACTTTTTTATATCGTTGAAATAATGAACTTTGATCGTTAGATCGGGGAAATGTGAGTATCGCCTTACGTCACAGCATGCAGAGCCAGACAACGTTTTATCTTTTTTTCGCCGAATTTTGACCGGATCCAGTCAAAAATAATTTACTAGCTTGTCCAATGATATGACCAAAACTAAATGCCCTAGTCGATACTAGATCGGTTCGATTTTTCGTGAACTCGTGCATTTTGAAACGAGATGAACAAAAACATCGAATTGAGGAAGAACCGTTAAAGACGATGTGATTTTAATTGAACAATTTTAATGCTGCGCGGATTTGGGCGATTGCATATAACATTTAGCTGTTTAACCGTGATTCATGTTGTTTTTACTTGTAAAAAAATTGTGCGGTGATATATATGCAATCCCATATTTACATTTCCGTATTTTCCGGAAGCAGTCATGCATAGCAAGCTTTTTTCCATCACTATCCATGATCCAATCCGAATCCTGGAGCCGCTGTTGCTGTGGTGATATCTTCGTCCCTAGTCAGATTGGCTGATGACGTAGACTCTACGCGACTCCGCTGCTGCACCCTGCGTCCATTTTATACGAACGTAAAACATAAGCAAAGCGTCCGTTTATTAATAGGATGCTTGCTATTTAATGGAAAGTTTTATCGGAAAACCTGTGAGGTTTGATAGATTGGTTCTATGTGGTGTCGTATTTGGCAAAAAATATATAAGAGGCGTTTATTTTGGTTTACTGAATTACACAGGAACATGGGATGTAGCGGATATTAAAATAGTTAGATCGCATAATAATTATATTTAATTAATATTCTAACAAACCCTGTTGACACATCTATTTAGTAAAACAAAGCTAATACTGTTTTATAGATAATCCGTAATATATTGCACTCCGTCCACATCCACACGTACACGTTTATCGCCTTCATCACGCTGCATCTTGCTTTAAGCAATTCGTATACAGTCCCTTTCTCTATACGTTCACTCGAACGAGCACCATAATTAATTACATTCCGCTTATTGCATCGTTTACATGACTGAATTGTTTAGGCAGACTGGCTGGTTTACGATGATTAATTGTCAATGCACGCACATACACGTGTACGTGCGTATATATGTTCTAACGCGTGTACTAGCGTACGCGTGTGCCTTTATATTATTTTTCTCAATCCTCATTGAGTGAGTGGGTGGGTGGGTTGGTGGGTGAGTGAGTGAGTGAATGAGTGAGTGCGTGGGTGGGTGGGTGAGTGAGTGAGTGAGTGAGTGAATTAGTATTTTGCCCTGAAATAGTGTGCGATGTTGTGGTTGCACGAAAACATTAATACTATTACAGTGAAACTTCTTAGCGCCTAAACTCGAGCTACGAGGGTTCAACAAACCAGAATCGAACAATAAATCTGCTACGCAATGCCAAACAGCATTGTTTTCCCATCTTGTGAAAACTATCTCATCGAACTGTTTTATCGGTTCCCTTTCATTAGGCTCTTAGTGGGGTGGAACTATGCTAAGCATTTGTCAGGCGAAACCATTGCTTTTATCCACGCGTGCGTTAAGCTTCTACTCTCACCAAAGAGCTGTTTACTCTTTCATGCCCAACGAATCTGACGTAACTATCCTGACTACGTAACCGTACGTAGCGCGTGCCGCCGCAGGTGTGAGTCACCATGGCGCCAGGCCACGCCCACAACGCCGCCTCGAGCAGACACCTTCATGCGCGACCTTTTGACGGCCCTTCTGCAAGCTGCCGCCTTTCACCGTGTCACCTTTGAAAGGTCGTCCCCCCGAGGGTAGGGAACACCCTTTTGCCCCCTACACAGAATTACGAAGACAGGTCTTAGTCAAGATGTTTGTATACGAGAAAAAAGATAAACTAATGGTGTATATTTACGGAGTGGAAACAACTTGTCGTGGAGAAACGAAAGTATTTGGCCAGTATCAATGATCTCAACTAAAATACTAAGATATCCATTGTGAGTATTCGTCCTAAAGGAAGACCAATTTGCTCCCCCCCCTGTGTTTGCAGTGACCACAGCTCAACAATCACGTTTGGGTTTAGTCAAAATATAATTACTCACATAACAACGACTATGAAAACATAATTTTTAATAACCTGGATGTGACTCACTATACGTGCACGCACGCACGCACGCACGCACGCACGCACGCACGCACGCACGCACGCACGCACGCACGCACGCACGCACGCACGCACGCACGCACGCACGCACGCACGCACGCACGCACGCACGCACGCACGCACGCACGCACGCACGCACGCACGCACGCACGCACGCACGCACGCACGCACGCACGCACGCACGCACGCACGCACGCACGCAAGTAATTTCTACGAATTAACACACATTTTCGATGTTTCACGAATTTATGGTATATGGTGTATGGTATATGGTTCATGGTTCATAGTTTATGGTTTATGGTTTATGGTTTATGGTTTATGGTTTATGGTATATGGTAACAGCATAAGTAGCTTCACAGGAATTACACTGACAAAAGGAAGTATGTGGCAAATAGAACAATATATGCAATGACAGAAGGAAGGAAATGACATAAATAAAATGTAACTTGCATCCTTTTGTCATGACAGGGCATCACGTATGCAAGAACTGAAGTGAACATGCGCAAAGAAAAAACCCAAAACGCGATTTAAGAACTCTATTCCTTTGCCACTACATAATCGTTAAACTGAAACTGAGATTACGTTGACCCATGGATTTATTTCTAGTTGTCTAGAAATCAGAAAAAATGGGCAGATTTACCCAATCTAAATGCACGAAACAATCATTTCCAACTTCCATGTAATTCGATCCCCGGCAGTCATGTTCAACATCCATGTAATTTGGTCCCTGTCAGTCATTTTCAACATCCATGTAATTTGGTCCCGTCAGTCATTTCGAACATCCATGTAATTCGGTCCTTGTCTGCCCGCGAGCTGGTTTTCCGTCCACCGCTGTTGTGATGGACGCCGCCTGTAGAAAGCGTACTATTTCTAAAGCGGCGATTGTAGTCATTCGAGCGAGCCTGATGCAATCGCTTCCGGTGTTCCACTTGTAGCTTCCGGCGGTGACAAGGCTTCTAAGCGGCGCCCATTAAGCGCGGTAATGAACAGGTCATAATGCAGTGTTCTGAGTGAAAGTTGATGGCAATACGCTAGAGATGAGGAAGGAAGCAATATGACTACGGCAACGGAAGAGATAATTGGGGACTCTATAGAAGGATGAAACGTGGGAATGCCGCAAAGAAACATAACGTAACAACATAATACTGCTTTACCGACATGACTGAGAACAAATACATTGTTCTTGTAGCTTAATTCGCAGTGCTGCTGCTGCTGCTGCTGCTGCTGCTGCTGCTGCTGCTGCTGCTGCTGCTGCTGCTGCTGCTGCTGCTGCTGCTGCTGCTGCTGCTGCTGCTGCTGCTGCTGCTGCTGCTGCTGCTGCTGCTGCGGCTACTGTTAATAATAATAAACATAATAATGACGACGAAAATAATAATAATAATAAATTTTTTATTCCTTTTTCTGGCTTACATTTCCAGCAAGCTACTCCACACGTGTATAGTACTATGTATACTATATTAATAAACGTCAGTATAAAATATTGTACAATCACTATATAAATTAACTAACATATAATGTATTCGTTTCAGTATTAAAATGTACTGCACATTTTGCAATGGAACACGTGATTAGTGCATTGAAAGACGTTGGTCGTCATTTTATTTGATATGTCTCAAAACCATCGCACCTTCTGTGGTTGAGTATTGCGTTATGTCGATGTTTGTCAATACCCGAATGCTGAGTGTCCCGACACGTGCGAAAAAGCCACATACACAAAATGACACATACTATAACGGCCATACACAAATGACGCATACTATAACGGCCATACACAAATGACACATACTATAACGGCACATACACAAATTACACATACTATAACGGCCATACACAAATGACACATACTATAACGGCCATACACAAATGACACATACTATAACGGCACATACACAAATTACACATACTATAACGGCCATACACAAATGACACATACTATAACGGCCATACACAAATGACACATACTATAACGGCACATACACAAATGGCACATACTATAACGGCACATACACAAACGGCACATACTATAACATACTATAACGGCACATACACAAATGGCACATACACAAAATGGCACATACTATAACGGCACATACACAAATGACACATACTAACGGCACATACACACATGGCACATACTATAACGGCACATACACAAATGACACATACTATAACGGCACATACACAAATGGCACATACTATAACGGCACATACACAAATGGCACATACTATAACGGCACATACACAAATGACACATACTATAACGGCACATACACAAATGGCACATACTATAACGGCACATACACAAATGGCACATACTATAACGGCACATACACAAATGGCACATACTATAATGGCACATACACAAATGACACATACTATAATGGCACATACACAAATGGCACATACTATAACGGCACACCTGAATTAAGGACAAAATGACGCACATTTGAGCATGGCGTATTCAAGATTTATCTAAGTTTCTTTTATACACTTTTAATCAGTTCTGAAGTTTGTTTTATCCTCAAATAAGATCTCACTACGAACATCCAACCTCAAAAATAAGTGTTTAAGTTTCATTCAATTATATTTTTCATTGTTTGATGTGGACACAATTTAACATCTTGTTTACATAATCTTGTTCGTGTGTTTGCGTGTGCGTGCTTGCGTGCGTGCGTGCGTGCATGTGTGTAATCTGTGTGCGATCGTATATGTGTAACTCGAATCAAGAAAACAAGACTAAATGTTGCCCTGGCTCGAAAGAATTGGATCAGAATACGCCATTTAAATTTCGACATTGTGTTGTGATGTCCCGTAAAACAGTCATTTGAACTTCGATGTTGTGTTGCGATGTCCCATTAAATAGTCATTTAAAATTCGACGTTATATTGCTATGTCCCGTAAAACAGTCATTTGAACTTCGATGTTGTATTGCTATGTCCCGTAAAACAGTCATTTGAACTTCGATGTTGTGTTGTAATGTCCCGTAAAACAGTAATTTGAACTTCGATGTTGTGTTGCGATGTACCCCCCGAAAACAGTCATTTCAACTTCGATGTTGTGTTGTAATGTCCTGTAAAACAGTCATTTGAACTTCGATGTTGTGTTGCGATGTCTCGTAAAACAGTCGTTCTATTAACCAGTGAAAATCGCTGCACATCTTGGAATATACTGAGAGATTTACAGCACAGTATCGGGTAGACACGGGCTTGTACAGAGCAAAGGCCATCGGAAAATGTTACATTAATTAGCGATGACTTGCTTGATACAGCGGGCATTACCGACATCTCAGAGACGTGAAGCACGTGGCCAGTCAATAGGAACTAATTGGCTATTGACGTTACCGTTGATGAGGGGCGGCGGTCATTTGGTGCATCGTCGGGAAACAAAGCCATATGTGACGCTTTCACCCGCTGGCGATTACGTCATCGCTGACAACGATAAACGTCGGCGGTACGCTTTGATGACGCTACGTCGGTTGTGATGTCACATGGCGGGATCACAGGCCGTCAACGTCTCGTGTTCTGCTGGACACTGCAAGTAAAGTAAACATGAGTGGCAGAGTGGCAATGAACGAAATAATCTCGAGAAGACCGAAGTAATGTGGATAGAGGGGAACAGGAGGTGGTCCTGCGTGTGGTAGTTGATGGAAAGACCACAAGTAAGTGCACATCTTTGTGCACTTGGGCGGAACTGTGTGTGGGAGGATGGGGGAAGTAGCAAGGAGGTACAGAGAGTGTGCAAGCAGGAGGAGCGAGGAGGGTGGAAAAAAGAACTGACAGAAAGTGTAAGAAACGGCTAGAAAACGTTTGATGTCTGCGTGGTATCAGCTTGTATCTGAGTCTGGAACACGTGCACTGACAGAGAGACAGAAGCTACAGGGAGCAGAGAACAGCTGGTTCCGAAGAAAGGGTGAAGTGAAGCGATAATACAGAAGGAAGATAGGGGGAGGGGTGTTAAGAGAAGAGATCGGAATGAAGTAACACCTGAAAATGAAGATAGTGGAGAGCGCACTGTGCTGGACATATACAGAGAATGAGTGAGGAGAGATTAACAAAGAGAACATTGAAGCAGAAGAGGCTGATAGAAGGAGAAGAGGCTGGTAGAAGGAGAAGAGGAAGATCAAACTTAAGACGGAGGGACAATGTTAAGAGAGATCTTGAAAGGGCACTGGTGAACAAAGAAAGGTGAACGGCCGATATTGGGAGAGAATGACAGTTGTTGCGTGCGCTGATGCGCATTTATACACGCGCGCGCGCGCATGCGTGCATGTGTGTGTGTGTGTGTGTGTGTGTGTGTGTGTGTGTGTGCGTGCGTGCGTGCGTGCGTGCGTGCGTGCGTGCGTGCGTGCGTGTGTGTGTGTGTGTGTGCTTGCGTGCGTGTGTACAAGAGTGTGTGAGTGCGTGTGTGCGATGAGTTAATTTCTACGAATCAACACACATTTTTAACGTTTCACGAATGCAAATGTAATGTTTTTTTATTACGTATGTATCATGTATACACGTGTATGTGCATTTACAAACATTACATATCCTCTTCTTACGTTAACAATGGGCAAAAACATCTTCCTTCCGCGGTATACCAGGCGCGTGCTGGTTTGAGATTGTAAATGGACCCCCCGATCCATTTTCCACAGTGAAATATGGACCCCCACCGTGAAAAATGGACCGAGGTCCATTTATCACGTTGAAATTGGACCCCGGTCCATTTTTCACCGTGGAAAGTGGACCATGGTAAATGGACCCCGGTCCATGTTACGCTGTGGAAAATGGATCAGTATAAAAATGGACTCAATAGGTTATTACTGTAACAAAGAAATCCATTTCAATCAATGAATTAAGTTTATTCTCAAACAAACCTTAAAACTGCTTCCTCGACTGATTTAGCCTATCCCAAATCCGGTTCATTGGTGTCCAAATATGTAGTGTGTGAATAGTTTATATAACATCCGCAGTTGATTTAATAAAGAAATGCCTATTTTTTGCTCAAATCATCGAAAGAATTGACTTTAGTCGATAGATCTGGTAAAGATCAAAATAGTGAATATCCAAAATGGTAAACATTGTGTGAGTCAATGCTGACCATGGGCGTGACCTCCATCCTTTCGCCAATCACATGACAAAGTTACACAATTTCACCAAGGAATAAAATCGTGATTTTTCAGCATTTCGATTTTCACTTCAGTTAATGCTTGAACAAGCATTAAATAATTTAATAGTCTATCTAATGATTCGTAAAAAAATGCATACAAAAGTTGCACAAACGAGCTAACATCTTGCAGTGGGTAGGTTGGATTTTTCGCAAAATTTATTTTAAATGATACTAGCAAAAACATTTATTTGATTGAGCACCTTTAACAGATTACAATTCTCATTGATATCGTTGCGTGTCAAACCAAGCAAATAGGTCTCCATTTTAAAGTCACTATGCATAAGTTAGAGATATTTCTATTCAGGATTACTGAGCTGCCTCACATCGCCATCACTGGTTCAAAGTGCTCGTGGACATTCTTGAGGAAGACCGCCTTGTCTGTTTGCTGGACTGCTGACGGCAGACCAGGCAGAGGCTTGTGACATTGATGCTGACGGCAGACCAGGCAGAGGCTTGTGACATTGATGCTGACGGCAGGCCAGGCAGAGGCTTGTGACATTGCCAGCTGTACCATTTTCTTTGAAAGCAGCCCATCAAAAGTCATCTAGTGCTCTACGTGTCTCTCCATATTCGTACAAAGCATGAGTTTTAAATTAGCTTACATATTTGGCCGTTCATTTATTAATAACTATTCATATGAAATGGTTTAGCCACGTCCCAACATGTTTCATAGAGAGAGAGTCCACTGTGTACCTTTTCTCAGCAGTTTTTTTGTAGTTGTGCATCATTGTGTAAAATATTACGGTGAAATTGCTTTTGTTTTTACCATGTTTACAATAGTAAATTACGGTTCATACTAATACTAGTAATAATAATGTCAATTAAATAATACTCGTTTACTTCAAAAGTAGAACTTGGAAGGAGGGGGTGTACATTTCCACGGCATTTGAGAACAGACCCCCTCCCCATATCAAAGCAGTCCATCAAAACGGGGGTACATTTTCCACGGCCATTGAGAACAGACCTCCTCCCCATATCCAAGCAGTCCATCAAAAGGGGGTACATTTTCCACGGCCATTGAGAACAGACCCCCTCCCCATATCCAAGCAGTCCGTCAAAAGGGGGTACATTTTCCACGGCCATTGAGAACAGATCCTCTCCCAATATCCAAGCAGTCCATCGAAAGGGGGGTACATTTTCCACGGCCATTGAGAACGGTCCACACCTATTTTTTTTCACAATTACATTTCCATTTCCACGCCCTGGATTCAGTTCCACGACTGGACATTTAACTGCTCATGACTGTTTGATGTGAAGTTAATCCACTCGCCCAACTTGGAACGCAGCTAAAAACTGCCGGCGTCAGTCGCCAGGTGTGAACAACACTTTCAGTTGCTTTCTTATGGTCATACCCTTGAAATGTCCTCACAAGAACTCATTTTCTTTGAAAGCAGTCCACCAAAAGTCATCTAGTGCTCTACGTATCAATCCGTATTCATACAAAGCATGACTTTTAATTGTAAGATATTGCATACATAGTTGGCCGTTCATTTATTTATAACCATTCAGTCAATTACGGTTCATACTAATACTGTAATACTGTTAATTAAATGATACTCATTTATTTCAAAAGTATAACTTTAGAGATACGTGGTAGGAGGGGCGGGTACATTTTCCACTGTCATTGAGAATAGACCCCACCCCCATATACAGGCAGTACTAAAATCGAGATTCAAATAAAATAAAATAATGCCCCTATAAGTATCATTCCTTGATATGTACCAATAATAAAACTGAACATATGGGAGTACATTTTCCACGCCTGGGGTCCATTTGCCACGATTGAATATGGACCCCCTGTCCATTTACCACTGTGGTAAATGGACCCCGGGTCCGTTTGCACGGGGGTCCATTTATAATATTATACCGGGACGCGTCGGGACCGGACCACGTGGGACGGTCCAGTAGTCGTAGGGAGGGCTACGAAAGCGCAACGCTGACCACAATTAGTCTTCATGCCCAATTTCACCGGCTAGTTAGCGGTCAAATGGACCGACTCTACGGCGAATCAGCGCGACTTCAAACGGAGGCGAGCCCGGAACCGTTGCGTGGAACGTCTGCTATAGCGTTCATTACGACATTCGTATTGCTGCAAATTACAGCCGCGCTGACTTCCGGCGGCCCTCGTGGGAGGCCGCGCGTCGGCCGTGGGCGGACACTGCTTGCTCTCGGGAAGCATCGCAAATGCTTTGATTCGCAGAAATATACTGGTCGTCAAAGAGACGACGGACGCACCAACGACAACGACTGTTGTTGCCGGTGTCTGGGCAGTGCTTGACTGGACAGTAGAATGTATTCTGCTACAAATTATATTTCCTATAACGGCCGTTTGGTTTATATTCTCTATTATATACTCTGTGTCTTTGTGGATATAGTCATCGGACCATTGGCGGCTGATTTTTTATTAAATAAGGTGACCCAGAGGGTCGCAGTAACGAACTATATATATATAATATATATATATATATATATATATATATATATATATATATATATATATATATATATATATATATATATATATATATATATACATATATACATTGATATTCTGGAACCGTATGAGTAGATATTTGCTGTGTGTAAAATTTACATAAAAGTTCTCGAGGTATACTAATGCTATGGACATTTTTACATTTCTCCAAATGGCTCATATTACATTACTCGTTGGAAATATGAGCATGGCCCGTGGATACTGTGTGTATGAGTTATCATATTACCCAAGATGGTCCTAGACACACCAGAGTCACAGCGTAACCCAATACAAGAGTCGTTACTGAACACGTGTACACGCATACATATAATATACTATAACATATATATATATATATATATATATATATATATATATATATATATATATATATATATATATATATATATATATATATATATATATATATATATATATATATATATATATATATATATATATATATATATATATATATATATGGCCGGGCCTCTACATAATTTCGCGGGCCGGACCGGGCCTGGGCCTACATACTGCGGGCTAGGGCCGGGCCTGGGCTGAAAACAATTTAAGCACATCGGGCTTGGGCCGGGCCTGGACCTAGTGTGAGCGGGCCGGGGCGGGCCTGGACATAATAAAAATATTCATACTGTCCACTCTATACTCTTCATGAGTCTACGTGGTCACTGAACTAAATATAGGACAGATGGGCCAAGTCAGCAACATCACCCGTCTAAATCGACACAGTAAGAGTCGTCCGCCCGTGCGAACTGTCCTATGCAGCACGCGACGGTAATTCGAACGTACATCTAAGGAGATCCAGTGATCGCTCGAGCGGGCGTCTCTACAAAGAGACACCAACAGTACTGCGTATGTCAACAGCCGGTGTTCGGTAAATATTTCCTCGAAACATCAAACAGTTTCTGCGGATATAAAGAGAATTGCACATGTTTCGCAAGAGTATAACTTCGTTGCATACTTTTAACAAATACGTTGTTCGAATATATATATATATATATATATATATATATATATATATATATATATATATATATATATATATATATATATATATATATATATATATATATATATATATATATATATAATATATGTGTGTGCGTGCGTGCGTGTATATATATATATATATATATATATATATATATATATATATATATATATACACACGCACGCGCGCACGCGCGCACGCACGCACGCACGCACGCACGCACGCACACAAACGCATGCGCGCAAGCAGGCACGCACATACTCACGCACACACAAACTGAAAAATCCGCCTTATAACAGGCCTATCTGTTAGTGGTACTGATGCACTCAGTAACCCCGGATTCGTGACGATGTTGTACGAAGACCGCAGTTTTTCATAAAATTACATCAACGTATGATACGATAATATTTATTGTAATGTTAATTATAATTTTTGTATTAGAAATAATTCTGGCAATGACTTAGCAGCGTTTTACATGCATGTGTTCACGCAGTCGTGTGTTTACGGTTGTGTTCGCTGCTCCGTGTCGAACACCTTTACTGTTTTATCTGACCACTTCCGTCCTCCTGTAATTCCTACGTCTTTCTCCAACTCGTTACTCCGACCCTGCCGGTCAACTTATTGAATAAAAATCAGCCCCAAATGGTCCGATGATAATATCCACAAAAACGCACAGTAAAAAATACAGATTAAAGAATATAACCAAACGGCCGTTACATGAAATATAATTTGTAGCAGCACCTACTGTCATATAATAAAAAACATTATTTCCGATTGGCATCACCCCTTCCACATTGTAACACGCCGTAAATAAGCCACGCCCGCTGTGCCGCTAACAACGGTTTGTCTTTTCAAACGTTATTTTATTCGATGCTGTGAAAGTGTCTCACCACACGCATCGATTTACGGCGTCTGGCCAGATGGGCGATATAACACGAACGCCGATCACAATGCAACTGTCAGTGACTGCGGCGGTACGTAAGTGGACACAGAATGCTCGTTGTCAGCATTCTCATCTCGGAGATGATGTACTGAGGCCGCACAGACCTTAAAGCAAAACCCTCAATTCACTTGGCATTAGCCCATTACCAGTAAGGTTTGTTGATGTTCAAAACTGTAGCGCGTGAATAGTAATACGAGTAGGAATACAGCTACTCTTATTTAAGGTAATATATATATATATATATATATATATATAT
>OY759272.1:9682526-9897526 GCA_963662155.1 Lamellibrachia columna
GTCACACGGAGAAATGTGGTTTACTGTGGGCAAACGGAGGGCTTGGCGAACTGCCGAAGGCTCACGACTGACAGGTGTCGAGTCCAATGTTGTTGTGATAAAACGGGAATGTACGACGATTTTCATTGGTTAACTGACACGCACCTAGCTGGGAGTGGGGGGGGGGTCGTATAATTAAATGTACTTAATCAATTAATTTTTTTGCTAGTCTCATTTAAAATTAATTTTACGAAAAACAAAACCTACGTAGTATCCACTGCAACATGCTAGCTCGTTTGTGTAACTGTTGTATGTAGTTTTTTGTGTGAAATCATCAGACAAACTATTAAATTAGTTAATGCTTGTTCAAGCATTAACTGAAGGGAAAATCGAAATGCTGAAAAATTATTTTCTTCCTTGGTGAAATGTTGTAACTTTGTCATGTGATCTGCGAGAGGATGGAGGTCACGCCCAGTATCTGCATTGACTCACACAATGTTTACAATTTTGGATATCCACTATTTCGATCCTTACCAGATCTAACGACTAAAGTCAATTCTTTCGATGATTTGAAGAAAAATATGCATTTTTTTATTAAACAGACTGTGCACATTTCTTAAACTAGTCACACACACTACACATCTGGACATAGGTGGCAGCATTAAAATGCCCAAATATTCTGAATTTTCCGATGTCTACATCTAAAATAACAATGTTATATGCTATTTCACGTTTTAATTTTATTATATTTACCGTCAGAAATTGTATAAAGCGGGACCAATAAATCACCCTGTGAAAAACGTTATATTTCACGTTCAACGGTGAATATCTACTGATCGGCCTTTAACTGCCGTAGAACGGTCTCTTTATATATGTCGTAAAACTAGCATGTTTTAATTAATCGCCAAATCGTGTATTTTCGAAAAAAATATTATTAAGAGCTGACAGATCAACCAACTTTAACCAACCGACATGTTATCGATACTGATACATTCAGTGTTACCATATCAGTCGTTCGGTTAACCAAAGAAAACGTTTTACACCCCTTTTAACAAGATTGAAACAAATGGAATATATTTTAGATGGACCTCTCAAACGGCTGTCGTCGTTAGATAGTAAGCATGGGAAGTTGTAATGTTTGTATTTTGGACAGAGCACAAACCGTCCGACATAGCGGCTAATCCAGGCAGAGTAAACAAAATCCGGCGTTATGTAACATGTCAACTGACCCAGTAATCACCTCTAACAGCAGCGTCCGGTGTCTGTCCAACAACATTTTAGCCGCTACGACAGCAGTGTCCATGTCGCGGTTCAGAGACAATTATGTTAACTACGTCGCTTGAAGACACACGAACGTCGATTCAGCGTAAAACGAACAACCAGAAACATGTGTTGAAGAAGAGAGACATTCGACTAAAATAATTGAACGTGTAGTTTGGGGCTTACAGCATAGATTTAAAGATTAAGATGGAATACGATGTTAAAGTTTAGGTTGAAAACATTTTGGAAAACACGCGCTGGCGTGTAGGTCGCATTCCAGATGACAACATTCTTCGTTTTCTCGCCATTGTTCCGATCCTCCAAGCTGAATACGTCACCAGCGCGAGCGCCATCAACAATTATCACCATATTCTGGATTCACAGCTCCGCCAGTAAAGCTAATCCACGAGCGCGTGAAGCCTTAGTAGGAACGCCGTCCTCGTGGGAGTCGGGCCAAGCCGAGACACCGTCCCCGCTAAGTGCTGGGGCCGTCAAAGCCGGGCAGAAGAAATCCCCAGCGTATTGCGCTATTCTGCGGGACAGCGAGGTCTCTGACAGCGATATAATGAAGTATGTCGTAAGCGGCCCAGCGGGCCCATTACGAAAACGGTTAATCAAATTAGATTAGCGATATATCATCAAAGAATACTGCCGCTGACGGATTCACTGTGCATTGGGAGGGAGCATCGCGTAACACCGAACAGAACGCGTTTCTATAGCCCCCCGATAAGTCGTGTGCTCGCAAACGTGGTCGATCGGAGGTATTATTCAGACACCACAATTAATGGTGACCGTCTCTTTGTTTACGCAGTCCTCGCGTGCCGGTTGTCACAAGCAGAACACGTCAATGCGTCTCGGAGTTACTCAGCTGCGGCCGGAAGTCGGACAAGTGCCTCACTGACTGAGAGGACGCGGACTGGCGTGGCTTCACGGCGACTACTACCTGCTTCCACCGGCGTCGTCCAGCGAGACGACGGGCACTAAGGAGGCATGATTAGTGCGCTGATTACGCCTGATAGTCGGTCAGACGCCAGTGTTCATCAGTACTTAGAACAAAGGGGAATCAAACTGTCGCCGGCTTCTATCATACAGCGATAACAGCTTTGACATAAATGGAGACCGTGTCTCGCTGGATTGACCAAGAATCAAGGCAGTAGCAAACTGTTTTGCCCCAGGTAGTCAATTAGTTGATGGATACGGGAGTAGTATACGGAGTGAAATGACCAGGTAAAAATTTAGGCACGTCCATGAATCACTTGAGCCACACACGCGAGGTAGGCCTGACGCACAATGAATCGGAATAAGACGGTCCAACTCACCCTGCTGTCCCCCGTCACGAACACTGATACAATTGCTTACACATGGAGAAGTTAGGTTTCGAACAATGTTTTTAACCTGAAGCACTACAAGTTCAGTTTGTTGCGGTATTAACACAATCGTTTATATAAAATATATTATGACAAAAGTCTTTAAACTAAAAATCCACCCGAAATGGGTCATGGTCCCACGAAATACACATATAACGGAAGCATGCGTGAACATAAATCGCGGGGAAACCTCGTTCCCGTAGCCATTGCTGCGCTGTCGTCACGTTCGTCGCGTTGTCACCAGGGTGACATGTCATTGCTATAGGTTACTCTTCGTCTTATTTGCGTCGCAGCCAGTCCCAAGAAATTTAATTGATCATGACCCTCGACAATGTCATTATTGGCTTGGTTACTGTCAACAGCGCTTCACTCTACGCACGATTCTGGCATCAGACTTGTTTGTGTTGACTTGTCAATCGTTGCTGAGCATCGAGTCATTCGTTACATAGTGTAACACACCGCATGTATCTGTGCAAATGTGCAAGTAAACAAATTGAAAAATTCATAGACATGCGACCACGTGCACAGTGTGCGTGCGTGCGTGTGTGTGCGTGTTTGCGTGCGTGCGTGCGTGCGTGCGTGCGTGCGTGCGTGCGCGCGTGTGCGTGCAACCGCGCGGACCGTTATATATCAGACACGGTTATTATTTATTTAAGATGTTACTTACGACAATTATTATTTGCAGATGTGGTGAACCGATTTACAAATTGTCAGACAGTCAGTCTGTCTGTCAGTCCGTCATGTCACGATCTCTGTTAGTCTTTCCGTAAGAAGTCAGGCTGTATGTCTCTCTGTCCGTTAAACCGCCAGGCTGTCTGTCAGTCCGTAAAACAGTCCGGCTGTCTGTCAGTCCACAAGGGCGTTGGGCAGTGAAGCCGTTAAAAGTCACTGGCCATATTAATTTGTTCGCCAAAGCCGAAAACAACTGTTCGTGCCTTAATATGAAGACATTGATAATAATAATCAGATTTACGAGCTCGTGTAGACACGCCGCTCGAGTGCGTCAAGGTGAAACAGATATAGTTTCTTGTGGAAATGTCGCCTCGTCAGACTGTGTCCGTAGAAGCGACCAGAAGTCGTTGCACAACGATTACTAAAATGTCATGTAGCGGCCGCACCGCGCATTTATGTTTTAATCACACCTGCTCAACAAAGGTGCGGCTTGAAACATCTCTAGAAGCCATTTAACATGTGATTAATGACACGTGCACTTGAGTGACGTATGAATCATGGGTCCATGTTGCGACGAATTATAATAGTCAACAGGACCTGCATAAAAAACGTGGCTGATACATTTATAATGGGAAAATACTTGGTATGTAATCCCGTGTGCTGTATGATAGAAGACTCTTTTCGCTGGAGCAACAACTCGAATGTAAGACTTTTTATTGAAGGATGGACTTCTGTAGGTTACATAACCCATGTGCTTGCCTTCCAGGTTTCGAAATGACCACTGACTTTTGGGGACTTTAAAAATATTGGTCATCCCCCCGAAAAAAAACACTTGTTGTAAGTCGCTCTGGATAAGAGCGTCTGCTAATTTGTAAATTGTGGTCTAAACCATTGTTACTAGAGTAATGTGCTTGCAGACACAGTGCTGTGTAATTCTGAGAAGTAAAATGCCCAGGTAAACTGTGCCTCAATTAGACACTCATTGGTGGCATTACTGCATACACCCAACAGATGGCGCCCTTAACCACAGAACACACACTCATCAATGATATGCGTGGAATGGTGTAAGATGTTTTTAACATAGATTAATTTAATGACAATAGAGTGAGCTGAATGAATCAGCTAAACTATGCCAGAATGATGTCGAGTCCTGCGAAAACCGTCGAGTTTTGCGAAAACCGTCGAGCTTTGCGAAATCCGTCGCGTTCTAGCACGTTCGACCAAAGTCGCCTCACACGCAGCGACAGGTGCAACAGCGGAAGGGTAATTACATCGGTGCAACGATAAAATGTGGGACCCCCCAAGCTTACATTTTTATTTCTTATGGGAGGTCCCTCGTGCTTTATGTGGGGTCCTGGACCCCCCAAGGCCCCCTCATTCCGAACACTGAGTTTAACGGACAGAGAGACAAACAGCCTGGCTGTAATAAGATTTTTGTTTCAACCTTTATTCTGTTTCTGCAGCATGACAAAAGTTCACTTATTACAGACCGTGTGCACGGAGACCACGTGACGTATTAACACTTGGTGCGCCAAAGACAAAACGCAAGACTCTGGGTAATCGCGCATTCAAAGTCGCAGCACCAAAACTTTGGAAAAGATTATGCCAAGAAACCAGAATATTAAATATGTCAATGTTTTATGAGCAAATTAAAGACCCAGCATTTTAACGTACAATTAAGTTATTAATTTTATTCGTTTTAGTTGATTGTTTTATCCTATTATAATCGTGTTATTTGTTTTCATGTGTGTACAGTACAGTGGGAATATAATTTTATATATTTTTTTACCAGTTTTATTCTATGAAAATAATTATATCGTTTTATCGTAGTATTAGAATAATATTGTATAAAGATGTGTCGACACACACACCTGTATGTAAATTAATTTACATTAAAGATATGGGGTCCATTGAAATTCCGAACATAATATTATACGCGGAGACGGATTTCTTGCGGTCGCAGGTGTCTCATATGCGACGCTTATGACCGAGCAGAGAACGCCCACGAGACCGAGTCTGGCAGCGACTCGACACACGCTGTATTCTTACCTTCCAACGCACAGGTATTAATGCGCGTCAGTGCTCGCCACGCTAAGTTTAATGACGTTTTTATAACGTTTACCCTAGATGGATGGCGGATTAATGGGAATCATACATGCACGGGTCGTTGATGAGAGAGCAATTAGATGCTGGAACAAAGCCGGGCAGGACGGCGTACAATACGGCTGCCGCGTGCCACCGACCGTCTTGCCCGCGAGACTTGCACGCAGCAGCGCGCTCAACAAGTAGCGAGCGTTCGGTTGAAACAAAATGAAGCCGTTGTCGTTCATATGCAATAAAGAGGTTGTTAGTTGACAATACTGTAAAATAAAATAAACATGTACGTTTTTGTTTTTTAGCGTGGTATCCAAAGCGCATTACACTTCACCCCCCCCCCTCCCGGCAGACCAGTTCATTACAACACCAACACGACTTCTCTGGGAACTAATTTATACAGCCGAGTGAACTGGAGCAACGTGGAGTGAATGGAATTAACCGAGCTTCGATACGGCAGCAACAGGATTCGAGCCCGGGTTTTCTAGTTTAAGTCCGATGTTTGACCCATGCGCCACCGCGTCCCACATATAATCAAGTAAATATAATTAGTATCAGTGACGCATCTAGGATCTCGCAAAGAGGAGACCGGGGGGGGGGGGGCGGGGGGAATGGGAAGCCCATTCTACTATGTAGCGGCGCAACTGAAAAATACGGTAAAAAATTAAATTAAAGGGGAGCCCATAGCTCAATGCCCCCCCAAATAGCCCGTAGCTCAATGCCCCCCCCCTCCCCAAATACCCAACTGTTTAGCAAAGAGGTGTCGGTAACAGAGTCGGTTAAATTGTAAGTAGTTATTTTGTTAGTGTTTGCGTGGTATGCTAACGGGACATTTTGTGGAGACATTGTTGAGAAAAATGAATTCAACGGTGGATCTAAAACAACAAGAATGAGTTTACTATATAACGCTGTGGCATAGAATGAGTGACTTTCTGGGTTACATTTTTGTTCAAGTTGTCGATTAGAATCACATCAACAACGATGTGTTAAAAAAACATTTACAATATACGTTTCATCTAGGAGAATAAAGACATGTTTTAATATCTCACAGAACAAGCGGCATTTTGTTAAATTGGGAAGTGAATTGGGAATTAAACTGAATATTCAATGAGCATACACATGATAATACCATCGTGTATTTCATCGAACATTTTACGGATAATTCAATAGGGAATTCAATTAAAAATTCTACGGAAAACTCGCTTAAAAATTCAAATGCGATTTCAAGTGAACATTTATTTAAATACACATTGGCGATTACACTGATAATCCCATTGCGATTGTAATTGGATATTCAATTCCCTGTGCCCGTGAGTATCGAATGAAGAATTATAATTGGGTATGATATTGAGAACATGTTCATTGCTTAGATTATTTCATATTGCGACCGTATTTTGTTCCCCATACTTTTCCAACCTTGCTAATTGCGACTGTATGTCTCAAGGCCGCTGGTATAGCAAATAAACGTTTCTGGTAATATTATAATATATTTATGCATTCCACTGACACCAAACCGCATTACCGAAACAGATCACGAAAGTGACAATGATCGTGTTTTTTCAATTTATAAAATTATATTTTCTTTCTGCCTAAAACACTGCCTCTTCAATAACTTAATTGGGAATACAATTATTTAAAAATAAATTCTACGAAACCTCAATTCGACCGTTTCGTAGCTCTTTGTAAGTGAATACTATCATTCACAACTTAAAAATAACGCTGAGCTGCTGAACGATGCTTTTTGTATTGTATAACGTAAGCATTTTATCCGTGTATCATAGTTTTGTCCAGGTTTATATCTTATAACTGCTTGCATCAAACCAAGTGTTTTGTTAAGTTTTTTTTTAGAAAAGATGTTCTGAAAAAATTTCCAGGCGCACGTGCACAGTAGATAGGAGCACCATGTTTTAAAGCTTTCCTTCTCAGAGAAACTGCATGCAGCACAAAAGCATGTCTGCGGCATGGAATGCTGACGTGTGCCACTCAGGCCAGGCAAACGGTCCGCTGTCGTTACACGGCCGGCAGGGGCAGCTGCGTAAAGGAATTAATACCAATCAGTTGTCTGTCGATCGAGACAAAAACCGTGCCACAAGACCAGCGAGTCGGCTCGCCATCTGCGTCTAGCACGATTCCCCCCTCTCGCGATGGCTATTTCCTTTTTCTATTTATTGCTAATCCCCTCCACGCTTGTTCCATTCGTGTACTCACACTTACTAGCCAGCCAGCCTCACTCACCCACCCATGATAAATAATGATTTGTTATTATCTTTAAACATTATTTATCTCAACAAGAAATGTGGTTGGTATACCGAATGTTTCTTGTTGAGATAAAATGCATAAATTAACAAGCCTAGAAACCGGAATTTCTCTACATTCAAGAGCTGTTATTACCTGTTTTGTTTCAGTAAAAAAGTGTTGAAATTCTTATGCAAACTTATTACATCTCTAGTCTTTCTTTTTAATATATTTGTTTCACTATTTTCGCAAACATCCAGAAAACATTGATGAATTGTGCATCTGGCATCGCAGGCAGATTGTGGCGCCTTCTGGTGAACAACGTGGCATCGCGTTTGAGGCTGTCAACACATTGTGTAACGTGACAAACGGTTACGGTCACATTCGGAAAGGAATTGTCCGTAGATATTGCCTAGCTGTTCACACAAAAAGTCAGATACAGCATGAAGTAAGAAAATATGTTCCAACAGTTCACCCAAAAGGGGAATTATTAGCAATGAAAACCCTAAAATGGGGCATACATGTTAGTTCTAAACCTACCTTAGCATAACATTGAAGGCTACTCCACTGTCGTGTTTGAACCTCTGTTACATTACATCAGTACCCGTGGCATATCGACCTATTGAAATGTGTGTCAGTTGCTGTGTTAACCAATATTGATTATGTAGAATAATATATAAATATACAATCATGTAGAACTTAGGCCTGCATACCGGAACTTTACTTCAATTGGCTGTGGATCGGTCGCCACTGATCTGTCGGGTAATGACATGCATTTTCTTGAATTGCTCTTTGATGTTGGGCTGGTTCGGAGAATCACGACGGAAGAAGAGAGCGGGGTAGTGTACAAATGATTAGGCGCGCGTCCATACATCGTGTAGGATATAAGGGGAATATACAGTAACGCAAAGTTTTGTGTCCCTCATGTTTAGATTACAATATCCATCAACGGAATCTTTCTGCTATTGTTTCTTCAATATATTAAGGGATGAGTCTTTTACACGACTTACAAATGTATTTTATATACAATGTGACTCATGTGTATTAATTTTCCTCGGTTTCATCCGACGGTGTACCCCAAAATAGGCTGTTCCCGTAGACCTGTCCAAAACATCTTAAATATCAATGGGATACGCGTGTCCTGATATAATTAGCAACACACCTGTAACATGTTAATTAGCTAATTATTTAACTTTTAATATTTAAAAATAACTGTCCTTACTTTCTTGTTGTTGCTCAATTTAGCCTCATTTTTTATTGAGTCACGTTGTCCATATGCTGTCTCTTTTTTGTGCCTTAAGCTATACCAGACACGGTACACTTGCTCTACACAATATCGATATTTTCTGCAATTTTCCTCAACTAACAGGAGCGTATGTTTATTCTATGTCTTCTATGAATGCTACATTTTAGGCACGAACTTGATTTGCTGATAGATATGTCTTATTGTATGCATAATTAACAGGTGAAAGCGGCCACTTAAGCAAAAATAACATTAACACGTGGCTTCAATTGTGACTATAATTCGTCGTGAACACAAAGGCAGTCCTTTTCGTCACGGTCCTTTACTCACACTAATGGTGACGTAAAGGACATTGTGTTTTAAAATCATCGAAATTTTTTTTATAAAGAACTCAGCCGATTGAATGATAAGGCTATATACATCAATAAAAAATATACATACACATATACGCGATAATGGTATAATAATATGTATATATATATATATATATATATATATATATATATATATATATATATATATATATATAATATAATAATGTTTATAAAGAACTCAGCCGATTGAATGATAAGGCTATATACATCAATACAAATTATACATACACATATACGCGATAATGGTAATATATATATATATATATATATATTACTATTATCACGTCACGACTCGTCCTCTACGTCACGTTATGTCTTCTACGTCACATTATGTCTTCTACGTCACGTTATGTCTTCTACGTCACGAATTGTCATCATTTTCAAGGCAAGACTATTTAATTTGAAAATAATGATAGCCCAAAATAAACTTTTGCCTAGCTCACCTGGCTCTCGGTGACGTAGCAACCTCCACAAGTGGTGATATCACTTTCTTAAATAAACATTTGAAAACCATTCCAAGCCATAACCATCACTAGGGGAGAACGGGGCTAGTTGTATACAGGGGCAAGTTGCTAAAGAGTCATCTGCTATGTTGTTTACGAAAACATAGCTTCCATATGGAGATACCGTCGACAGTAGTTGGTTGGAAGTCCACCAGCAGATACGCTGTCCAAACATCGGGAGCTAAGAAGACGACATTAATTAGGTGTGGACAAAAATTACTTTTTAACCACCTTAAACTGTTTTGGGTATGCCTAAACATTTTCATCTCAGGTGACCACTTTTTAGGTTTCGTGAATGGAACTTGAAATATGTTTACTATATAGTATAAGGGGTCATGCCAAGTACAAGTTAAATAAAAAAAAGGATTTGGTATCGTCCATGTGCGTTCAACTGCAAACATTGCGTTTGGGGCAAGTTGTAACAATTGTATTGGGGCAAGTTGTTACAACTGTAACAACGTTCAAGCAGCTCGCATCGGTTGCTCAGCCAGCGAGTTGTGGGCTGAAAATGACTGAAAGAAGAACAAAACATATTTAACCACGACGTGTGAACGCTTTATTTCACTTGTGAAGCCTAAAGTACTGGTTTATAACAAGTACTGTTAATACTAGCAGCGTCAAACAAAATGAACAAGTATCTCAGAAGGGCGGGTTACGCATATCTGTCAAATGGTTGGACTCTCGATGAGCCAATGGCTTCTTTGTCCACTTGCCATCTGGGAGTTTTGTCCTGGATGGCGATCTTGTTCAATCTTGTTATTTTTTTTTATGGCATAGCCCTATATGAACAATTAATAAATATTACGCGATTCATTGAAATGTGGACGTTTGTGAGTGCGTACGTGCAGGTATCATTAAATAAATTAGAAGTTGCATTGTATATATATTTAATTAACTATTTCCTACTCCATTCAATAATTCATATTCCATTCACAATTGTTTGTTATGTTAGAATCCTGGGAATGACTCCACTTTGGTAAAAAAAAGTTAAAAGCTTAATATATAAAGCTGTGAACACCTATTGTTATGCACACTGTGTATAAGATGTATAAGTGTGTATGATCCAATTAATGTAATAACAGTGACATGTACGAGTGACACTGTGTGTAAGATGTATAAGTGTGTATGATCCAATTAATGTAATAACAGTGACATGTACGAGTGACACTGTGTGTAAGATGTATAAGTGTGTATGATCCAATTAATGTAATAACAGTGACATGTACGAGTGACACTGTGTATAAGATGTATAAGTGTGTATGATCCAATTAATGTAATAACAGTGACATGTACGAGTGACACTGTGTGTAAGATGTATAAGTGTGTATGATCCAATTAATGTAATAACAGTGACATGTACGAGCGACACTTGCTTTGCGAACCACGCGTTCTTTGCTGTAACAACTTGCCCCGCTTACTGGGCTAGTTGTTACAGTCGACAGCGTCTGGGAAACTTCACATATCTACCTAACTACAATATGGAATATCAATGGAATGGTAGAGTTTATTAACACGAATAAATCACTTAATGTATACGTTTACAGAAATAATGCATCTAACATACTTTTCACAAAAAGTGACTTTAACTGAAAATTGTAACAACTAACCCCGGTCTGCCCGATCCGTTTTCCAGTCTCCGTGATGTGGCGCCACCGTTTGTGGTGCAACGTGGCTGCGACATAACTCGTATAAAACCTGTCGTAATGAGCTATTTGGGCATATTGGGCTATTATACATGGGGCGTATTGTTATTTTGTGCTTTGTATTTTGCGGCAGGGTGACACTTGTTAGTGGGACATATTATTAATCTACAGAAGAAACTAACTATATAAATCAGCTATATAAGGTTAACATAAATATAATCAGGCTAATGCTGCCGAGAGAGGCTCCTCGATGACCCTACCATCGAGAGCGGCTCCCCTGTGGCCCTACCGTCGAGAGCGGCTCCCCTGTGGCCTACCTTCTAGAACGGCTCCCTGTGACCTTACAGTCGAGAGCGGCTGTACTGTCGAGAGCGACTCCCCGGTGGCTGGTCCGTCGAGAGCGGGTCCCCGGTGGCCGGACCATCAAGACCGGGTCCCCGGTGGCCCTACTGTCACGAGCGGCCCCCCGGTTGCAACATGTTGTTGTAGTAACTCTACGGAAGACGTTATCTCTCATCACATTGCACCGGATCTCCGACCAGGGGAACGACTTCCTTTCCCAATCCCAAAGCAAATTTCGACGCGGACGGTCAATAGCAGATATAGTATGGGGACATCGGTGGCTTGTCGCGAAGGGTTTACCACAAGTGTAACAGTACACTGCAAGGGTTCACCACAAGTGTAACAGTACACTCCTAACAGTACGCTGCAAGGGATCACTACAAGTGTATCAGTACACTCCAATGGATCACTACAAGTGTATCAGTACACTCCAAGGGTTCACTACAAGTGTAACACTACACTGCAAGGGATCACTACAAAGTGTATCAGTACACTCCAAGGGTTCACTACAAGTGTATCAGTACACTCCAAGGGTTCACTACAAGTATCATTGCACATATTAAACATAAATATAACCATAAACATGGACATTTGATTTATTATTAGTTTAACAAGATTTAACAAGATTTGCCATCCAAGCCAAAGGCCCAGATGGCAAGTGGACAAGGAAGCCATTGGCTTATCGAGAGTCCAACAATGTTCATCTACTTATAGCCCGCCCTCCTGAGATATGTGTCAACCTTGTTTTTAAACATATTCACGCTGCTAGCAGTTACACAATCTGTAGACAATTTGTTCCATTCATTTATTGTCCTCTGTGAGAACGAGTGCTTCCTGATGTCCAATCTACATTGATCCTTTACTAATTTTACCTCATGTCCTCTAGTTCTGCTATCCTTCTTGAGTGAGAAAAACATATTTCTATCAATATTTTCATACCCATTCAATATCTTAAAAACTTCAATCTGATCTCCTCTTAACCTCCTTGTCTCTAGAGTTGTTAAACCACATACTTTCAGGCGTTCTTCATAACTAAGGTCTCTCAGTTCTGGAATCATTTTAGTTGCTCTCCTTTGTATGCGTTCAAGCGTATCTACATCCTTCTTACGATATGGTCTCCATGCTTGTATACAGTATTCTAAATGAGGTCTAACTATTGCTTTATAAAGAGGTATAATTAACTTTTTTCCCTTGTATGTTATGTTTCTTCTAATCAATCCAAGAATTTGATTACCCTTTGAAGCTGCAATACCACACTGCTCTGAAACTTTCATATCAGCGCTTATTGTAACTCCTAAGTCCTTTTCTTTTACAGTAGTACCCAGAACAGTATCTCCCATTTTATAGTTTACATTCAAGTTCCTATGTCCTGTATGTAGGCATTTACATTTCCCAAAATTGAACAACATCTGCCATTTCTCAGACCATTTCACTAATCTGTCTAGATCGTTTTGTAAATGTTGTTTATCACCATCAGTATTAACCTTTCTAAACAGTTTTGTGTCATCCGCAAATTTCAGTACGTTACTTGTTATACTGTCGTCCAAGTCATTGATATAAATTAAGAATAATATAGGTCCTAATACTGATCCTTGAGGTACCCCACTCAAAACTGATTTCCAATTTGAAACTTCTCCATCTACTACAACTCGTTGTCTTCTGTCAGTCAGCCATTGTTCTATCCAGTCAGTTATGCTATCCCCGATACCATGGGCTTTTAATTTAAGTAGTAATCTTTGATGTGGCACTTTGTCAAAAGCTTTCTGAAAATCTAAGTAGATAATATCTACTGGCGATCCCACGTCTATCCACTTAGTGATTTCT
Organism: Lamellibrachia columna; assembly: GCA_963662155.1. Taxonomy (NCBI): domain Eukaryota; kingdom Metazoa; phylum Annelida; class Polychaeta; order Sabellida; family Siboglinidae; genus Lamellibrachia; species Lamellibrachia columna. The sequence continues at coordinate 9,696,063 of OY759272.1, forward strand.
TCCAAAAAACATAACATATTTGTTAAGCATGACCTCGCTTTAAGGAATCCATGTTGAGATGAATTTAATAATTTATGCTTAACGAGGAAGTCCACCATATGGTCTTTAATTAACCTTTCTAATAATTTACAAATCACTGACGTTAAACTCACTGGTCTGTAATTCTCTGACTTATTTCTCGAACCCTTTTTAAATAATGGTATGATGTTTGCTTCTTTCCATTCAAACGGAACAACTCCCTCTTTTAATGACAAGTTGAATACTCTTGCAAGTGGTATACTGATTTGTTCTACTGTTTCCATTAGTAATTTTGGAGGAATCCCATCCACTCCCGGTGATTTGTTATCCTTCATTGCCTTTATTTTCTTAGCTACCAATTCTGGAGTTACAACTAACGGACCTAAATAGTTAGATTTAGCCCCCTGAAATTTAGCATCAGCAACTGGTAATGAACTAATAATAGTTGTATAGATCTAATTTTTACATGTGAACTGAGAATCAATGTAACCATGAAACGAATATAAAATGGATGTATAAAATATGATAGCGTTTTGAAGCGTGACAAGGGGTGGAGGCGGTGTCCCATTCAACTCGACAGTCGGCACTTCACAAACGGTACTCGCTGTTCCCGGTAATCTCCATCGTGCACCTCGAAGCAGCCAATCAGGCGCTGCGCGAATGTCTTCCAAGCCGACCGCCATCCGACCACAACTTACCCAGCAAAGCAATATACGCCGACTTCATCTCAACCGACCATGACCTGAGCAAAGTCAACGAGATCGCGCCAACAACAGTGGGTGATTGATTGTTGTACGTCAACGTTGACAAAAAAACGGAGCATCAGCCGTGAAGCCGATCGTGTTGTCGGAGAATGGAAGACGACCAAGAAACTTGGATCCCTGCTCGGACACGTTCCAAGTGGTCCCCTTCCCTGCGGAGATAGCATACCAGCGAGCAACCCTGGGACGTATTCTTTTTGACGTCCGCGGAGTCACCGGAAGCGGAGAATGCGGAGAGGATAAAAAAGAATAGACTTGGGAAAGGGTAGCAACCGCCTTGTTATCGCCCATAAACAATATGGACGCAGGCGGCGAGGTCGGAGCGGTCCGGACAGCTTCTCCGGTCTGTTCTATTTAACACGGAGAAATCACGTGACCTCTCCGCGTCAAAAAGAATAGCACATTTCGCTCCGCGGACAGGTCGGAGAGACAAAAGCAATACGCCCCTGATTGCATTTATACAATGCATCCAGTGTTACTGTACAACGTGGGTGCGTGGGGCCTGACGGCGACGGAAAAACTAGATGCCTTCCATCGGAAGCAGATCCGCTCATTCATCGGATTCACTGGCCACATAGGATAGGCAAACGTGAAGTTGTATCAACGATGTCGGTGCCGTCAAATAAGCACATATTTGATAGACATGCGATGGCGTCTCTGTAGCCACACCCTACGCTTGGACGAGGAGGCGCCCCCAAACCAAGCAATGTCTGCCTTTTTTCCAAACTGACGGACTCAAGGGATATCGCGGCCGACCCAGAACCGGCCTCCTCGGCACCCTAGGCGCCGACCCGCAGCGCATCGGTTTGTCGACCTGAAGCAGCTGCGTCGGGTCGCCAAGTCTAGGACCGAGTGGAGAATATTACACAGAACAATTGAAGTGAAGTGGTATAAGCGGGCATAAGAGCCAGCTGTTCGCGCAAGCTGGCTGTTACGACTGCAAAACACTCTTACTAATACTAATAATTATATTTAATTAATTAAGCACAGTATAATTAACTATTTACTCACAACCAACTGCCATTGTGTGCATACTCGTTCTCATCGTTTCTGTAAGATATCGCTTTAGAACAGAGCTCACAATACATACTCGTGAAAAGTCGTCGTTACGCGGCGTCGGTCTCGTGGTTACGTAGCTGTTAATACCGGATGACGCCACGTGATTGCGTGATTACGTCAATTGCTGGGGAAGCCTGTCGGGCAAAGCATTATTGGATCGCATTTTTGCCGCGGTCATCATCCAATGTGTTGGTTAAAACCTAGTATTTTAAGGATGTCTCATAAGATTGGCTTTATATAGATAAGGTACCGTAACGAAGGATTTAGTTAAAAATATAAATCCAAATGACAAAACTTCAATAAAAAGAGCAACTTGGGGCAACGCCCCCCCCAAGAAAGCTTAAAAAATTTTACAACATTAAACTACTAACATATACTATACACCTTGCAATCCATACATAATATAATATTGGTTTAGTAATATTCCATCATAATTGCATCCTACAAGTTAACAGAACGTAAACAATGCAATGTTCATTTTATATTAAATATATTAACCATAATTGGTCATGTGTAATGCATTTGATACATTGTGACCGTGTCCATGTGGGATAAGACATAGGGACCGTCCTGCGACTCTTGCCCCACATGCATTAGGGACCGTCTTGCCCCACATGCATTGGGACCGTCTTGCCCCACATGCATTGGGACCGTCTTGCCCCACATGCATTGGGACCGTCTTGCCCCACATGCATTGGGACCGTCTTGCCCCACATGCATTGGGACCGTCTTGCCCCACATGCATTGGGGACCGTCTTGCCCCACATGCATTGGGACCGTCTTGCCCCACATGCATTGGGACCGTCTTGCCCCACATGCATTGGGGACCGTCTTGCCCCACATGCATTGGGACCGTCTTGCCCCACATGCATGGGGACCGTTTTGCCCCACATGCATTGGGACCGTCTTGCCCCACATGCATTGGGACCGTCTTGCCCCACATGCATGGGGACCGTTTTGCCCCACATGCATTGGGGACCGTCTTGTCCCACATGCATTGGGGATCGTCTTGCCCCACATGCATGGGAACTGTCTTGCCCCACATGCATTGGGACCGTCTTGTCCCATATGCATGGGGACTTAGCATGATGTATACAAAACGCAACATACTATTGCCCATACTATTGCGCAAGATACTGTTCCCTATCAATCGATAGGAGTTCAAATCTTCTTACTGCCGTTTTAAAGTTTGAACAATTTTGTTCACGCCAATTTGAGTGTGTGTGTGTGTGGGGGTGTGTGCGTGCGTGCGTGCGTGCGTGCGTGCGTGCGAGCGTGTGTGTGTGTGTGACTGTGTGTGTGTGTGTGTGTGTGTGTGTGTCACAGGGGCGTGTCTAGAATTTTTGTTGGGGGTAATTGTTTTTGTCGACGTGCGCTCGTGGCAGCGGACTTGTCAATTACCTGGTCGACGGTTGGACAAGTATTCTTATGTACTCTCGGGGGGGGGGGGAGTTGTAACGCGAAAGCCTACTTTATACACGGCAAGGTGCCTGCTTGTTATAAGGGCCTGATATAAGAGGGGACCAATGTATATACAAACTACAATAGATTATGCTTAAAAAAGACAAACAGCATGAATAATGTTATGTTTAAATATGTAAAATATTTCACAAAGTCATGTTTCCTTTTTGAATTCATACCACCACCTATAGTCTCAATAATTAAATAAATTAAAATTTGAACGCGTACGCCTCATTGCGATGAACTCGTCGCTTCATGCTTTCGAGATTCCCTTATCAATTTGGGAGAAAGTTAAGAATCATGGACTATCACGTTACACACCTTCGTGATTAACACGTTAAGTACATGACTTTACATCGCATGTTGGGTGACTGGCCTGAATCAAAGCAGCCACACCAGTAGATAAACTTAGCTTCCTCACTAATATTCTGCTTTGTACATTTCAGGATGAAGTTTAAAGTTCTTTGTTTGATATTTCAAAGGCCTCATCATCGCTGATGGGATAAAAAATACACGAAGCTGGTTTCCTCTCACATGGATATGTCAGCCTAAAGGCTCGTTCACACGAACGATTAGGTGTCTGATTAGCGTCTCCTAACCAATTGGACGCATCGTCTCTTGAAAGAACCAATGCGTCCAATTGTTTGGGCGACTACAGCTGACGACCAGCGGAAATTCACTAACAATGTACTGAAAAAAAAGAATATGCATGCTTGTGTGAATGGGTAGGCTACTACGGGATAGTGCAGACTGGGGAGTATACCCCAACAACTGGGGAACAAATGGCAGTACTGGTGGCACTGTCCTGGGTTTGCATGTTAGAAATGTCTTCAACTGCGGGACAAGTCCAGAACTGCGCCACCTCGCGATGTCTCGACAACTAATTTTAACTTGATGAACAAAATCCGGGTATAATGGGGGGGGGAGTGGGTGCACTGGCACCTGATGGACACCCCCTGGGTCCGGCCATGGCATTGAAAGCGTTAACAGTAGATAAAAAGACGCCGATTTATTATTATTATCATCTATATTCGGATGTGTTCTGATCAAATATGTAAAACAGGGGTTCTTCTGAATGTTAGATGTACTAAAGGGATAAAATTCCACGGAAATAATGTCTCTAAAAGGAGAATAATTTCACTGAATCATATATTTTTGCGCTGGCAGGCGACGTGCTTAGTGGGGATTGATCATTGTTATTACCGGTGTCACCTATGTAAAACATTGCTCCCTCAGGGGGGGGGCTCTCCCGCTCGTTCCCCTAAATTCGCCGGTCATATGTAAATTTCTAAGAGCAGTAACTATATAGGGCCTGCAGCGTGGTTGAATACTTTTTGCAGAAGTCGTGTTGGTGTTGGAACAGCTCTACCACGGGTAAAATACAACTAACTTTCGCCAAAATCTAAAGATGTGGGTCTCCTGTAGCCGGAAAAATATAAATAAAGAACAATTAAGCGTCGAAGACATGCTTAAATCAAAAGTAACGTTTTTTACGGTCATGCGTTTTTCGGCATTGAAAGTATTATTTTGTGAATGCTGAAAATTAGTTAGGTAGACGATCAGCAGATGGCAGCTGCGAAGGTAATGACACCTAGCGGTTACTTGTTGAACATGCAAAGCAGACGACATTGTCTCAGAGTTGGACAGTTGCTGAACGTTGGCATTGTTGAACATTGTGTAAACATGGGTAAGATACCATGGCGTCAAACACGTAAATAATGATAAACGTGACATGAATTTCTGTAGATTTGTGCAAAGGAAGATGATGGTTTTACATTGTTATTACTTCAAGATACATTACTGAATAGCAAAACATAAAAAAATCGGGGCGGTGCCGGTGGCGTTTCCGACGGCGACGACGATGGAAACGTTTATGAAATTCCGGCTTTGAAATATCGGATTCAGTGTCAGGCTCATCATAATGAGATGTGACAATGAGATAATGCAGATTATGTAAAGTCTGACTCTTATAGACTATGTCCGTAAAATTAGGGATGTCGCTGTGGTGGACTTTATATATTAACATTTAAATGAATGTATGTCTATGACTATGTCTATGACGGTAATCGTTTACTTAACTGGCCTAAATTATTACGGCTTTATGCCGACGGTTTTTACAGCATTTTTGTACCTGTCCTTACATCATTCTGCATATGTTCCAGTAAAAAAAGTTCATATATTCTGAAAAAATATTGTGTTTTAGGCCACTTTTAATCAGTTTTACACATCAAAACAGCGGAACCGATTGCATGATAAACATGGCGCGTGTGCGATTTGCGCATTAGTCATGCCTTGGTGCCATCAGAACCGCGAAGGCGATGTTTGTGTGTACTGGGCATACAATTACGCAACATTAAAAAAATTAAGAGACAAAATTTTTGAAAATATAAGCTCTAAAATGTTTCAAACGAAGAAGAAATTCTAGAAAAAAAATTAAAACATTCTCCACAGTTTTCATATTAAATGCAACATTTGTAGAGCACATACAGTCACTTCTAACGTAATATTTCATATTTTATTTAATTAAATATTTGATGTTGCAAATATTATTTGTATGAAAATGATGTAGTTGATATTAGATGTTATGCGCATGCGCAACTACAAGGGGACATCTCATTGCATCTCATTGTAAATATAATTTAATTTAAAAGAATGCATGGGTTGAATTATCTGTCGTTTGGTGAGCAAAGGTTATTGTTTTTGTAATTAAAACACTGATGATATTGCATGTCATGCGCATCTTTAAAGGGACAATTCATTGTATGTCATTGTTAATATAATTAAATTTAAAAGAACGCAGGGGTTAAATTATCTGTCGTTTGGTGAACAAAGGTTTTTTTTTTTGTCATTATGCTGATATTGCATGTCTGGTTTTCTTCTGATGGGGAGGGGTATTGTTGGGAGGGACAGAGGGAGGAAGGTATTCTGTGTTGTCCGTTTTCGCAGCAATATCCTGCGGAGAAATCGTGATGTAGTACCGCCTTGCCAGTGATTAATGGGAAGAAGAAGATATAGCTCAGAAACAAATCATAATACATGTGAATTAAAAGCATCCTTTCATTGCGCATACACACATTCAACAAAATATATAACATTAATTTACATATTAATAATTAATTAATCAACCTGCTACACTATTGTAACTGCTAGTGTGATTTTGACGTGTAATAAATAAAACACAACAGTTTACAGTTATAAATTAGCTTTCTTAGAGGGATGGAGTCGTCATAGAGTATTCAGTATCCTTGCCACAATAATTACGTAAAAACAGAAATGTATTATCATTATGGGACTACATAACTTTTCATTATCATTACAAGCCATCATTGTCAGTTTCATTATCATTACCATCAATGGCCAGTTATATGTAAAGAACTCCATGAACCAACTATTGTAAAAGTTTCTTATATTTATTTGAATGAAAATGTCGCAAAGTAACAATAGTGTTTTAAAGCTGTCTGCTGGTGTAACTCATACTGCTGCTTGGCGGGTTAAGCCGGGTTTATTGATACAGATGTTAAAGACAGTAAGCTTACCCCTGGTCTGGAACCCACATCAGTGAAGTGAGCACCAACAAATGAATGGAGTCAATTAAAAGCCTGTCCCCATCAGGAGGCTAGTTTGAAAAGGACAGTTAGGTGAGGACTCTTGATAAGCCCATGGTGTCCTTGTCTGCTTGCTATCTGGGCCTTTGCCTTGGATGGCAATCTTGTTAAATATTGTTACAAATGGAGTACGGACATAACTCCTCACGGACAAAACCCCTAACGATCATTATTATTTTGACCTTGCAGTAATGCAACATAATTTGCATCTTGTTTATTTAAAATAATTCAGTCACGTACATGTTGACACTTCATATGTATTGAATAGGAGAAATACCAGTGATGTGGCTAATTGCTTATAAGATAATCTTTACACTTTTTATTATACAAAATCAGTAGACCTAGCATCACATCACAACATACATTTATTTTGTCCGGAGATGGTAATGTAGGTATACAGACACACCTACTCCGGATATAATTCCCCTACCTAAATGGAAACTAGGACTAAAAAACTTCCTCACATAATTACAAAACAATACATCATGCGGTATATGTAATAACCTTTATTTGCATTGTAAAAAATTAGTTACACATCTATATTGTGGGAGGAGGGGTGAGTGCTGAGTATGAGTACACCACTTGTACCATGGCTAGTCCGGCACAGGCTTTATACAATTTTCCTGTTATTGTTGTTCCGATCCGCTTCGATACCACTATGTAGTCGCATGCAGAAATAAGGTAAATTGCTGTAGGAAATCCTTGTCCAAGGCTAAATAATAACACTATTTAGTAAGTATTTACATCGAGGCAGTTGCACAAAAGAAATTGTATGGCATTTGCACGTACTGCTGTGACTGGCGCATAACCGTCGAATACATATTGAATGCACAGGATTGTGTATCCGCTGGATGTGAGCTGTGAATGTGTTATCAGTCATTCGATCAAGAAATGTGTATTCAGACAAATCCAGTGATACTTCAACTGCACATAGACACAGCAAATCCGTAAAAAGCAATGCATATGTGGTTTGGTTACTCACCAGTATAGAAATATAAAAACTAAATATGTATTTGGTGTTCCCCCAAAATACGAATATGCATATAATTTAATTATTATTTTTAAATTATTTAAATGAACATGTTAATGTAAAGAGAGTACATTAAATTGTAAATTTATATAAATTGACTTAAATTTATATAAATTGACTTAATAAAATTTTTGTGTGAAACACAAGACGGCAGAGCTGGGATAAAAGTATTTAATGACAGTAGTTTTCACGTAATGTATATACACGACAAGTCAATTGGCAACAGTTGTGGTACAATATAATAATAATGCATGTATACACAGTGAAACATAAACTGTCCATAAAGTTAGCAACACTAGAATGTTTGCTAATTGTCCCAGCATGTTGTTTGCTAATTGTCCCAGCATGTGTTCTATAAAAATAAAACGTATAGATGGCGACACAATTCTAGTTGTCTATACATTATTATGTATCAACATAGTAAACATATAAGGTGACATTGGAGATACCTAAATTTACTAATATGTCCTAGAACAATAGGTGGGATGTCGCTGAAAATGCCAAAGCCTTGATGTGTACCGGAAGTCAAGGCTGTCATCCCACAAAAAAATTAAAGTATTTCCCTCCCTCCTTAACGATGCACATGACATGCAATATCATCAGTATATATTTTAATTACAAAAACAATAACCTTTGCTCACCAAACGACAGATAATTTAACCCATGCATTCTTTTTAATTTAATTATGTTAATGACATGCAATGAGTCGTCCCTTTAAAGTTGCACATACGCATGACATGCAATATCATAAGTATAATTTTTAATTACAAAAACAATAATCTTTGTTCATCAAATGACAGATAATTTAACCCATGCATTCTTTTAAATTTAATTATATTTACAATGACACGCAATGAGATGTCCCTTTGCAGTTGCGCGTGTGCATAACATCTAATATCGACCACATAATTTTCATACAAATAATATTTGTAACATCAAATATTCCATTAAATAGAATATGAAATATTACGTTAGAGGTGATTGTATGTGTTCTACAAATGTTGCGTTTAATATGAAAACTGTGGAGAATGTTTGAATTTTTTTGTAGAATTTCTTAGAAAATTTTTGGGAACCTATTTAAAAAAAAATTCTTAATTTTTTACGTTGCGTAATTGTATGCCCAATGCACACAATCATCGTCTTCGCGGTTCTGATGGCACCGAGGCGTGACTAATGCGCAAATCGCACACGCGCCATGTTTATCATGCAATGGGTTCCGCTGTTTTGATGTGTAAAACTGATTAAAAGTGGCCTAAAACACAATATTTTAAAAGAATATATGAACTTTTTTTACTGGAACATATGCGGAATGATGTAAGGAACGCATTCAGGTACAAAAATGCTGTAAAAACCGTCGGCATAAAGCCGTAATAATTTAGGCCAGTTAAGTAAACTTTTTTTTAGAATATAAATATGCTAGTCATGTTGATGTATGTATTAATTTGTGCAAGTTATTGGCATGTGTGCTGGCATGCACGCACACTCGCGCATGCACATAGTCAGTCACACATATACAAACACAGTATGAGGTAATTGAATAATTAGTATAATTGGTACTCTTGGTCAGAGATAAAGTAGGGGTTAAAGAACAAGGTCTTAGCTTTGTTTCATTAAGAGAAGAAAGCTGGCTAAGTATGTTCGTTTGAAAAGAATACCAGATAGTATGGTACTTACAGCACAGAAGGAGAAGTACTAGGAAAAAACCTAGGAAGTAGAAGAAAATGGGATGGATTGACAACATTAAGCATTGAACAGATGGTGGACTCGAAGTGGTTAGAGAGATTGCAAGGAGACGTCAACTGCCTAACTGAGGCTATAGATACACAAGAAGAAGTGTTGAATCATCTAAACCTTAGGCCAACCGTACTGGGTTAAAATTTTCATCATAAGCTCTGCAGTGTGCGCAATTGGACAAAACAGAAAAGTTGTCAAAAAGTGGCTGATAATACGTTCCATCGACCACTTTTTAACCACATTTGACTGGCATACTGGGTGAAGAGCAAAAATGTAATGTTAGAAAAGAAGAGGCAATGTCACAGAGGACACTATTTCTGTGACACACTGGCGGAAGTTTTGACAGTTTTCAATAAAAAAGCTTGCAGAAAGCACAAACAACCTCAATTGAAATTGTGTTGTCGGGTATAGCAATATGAAAGGTGGGCTCGGAGGGGTGCATTTTAAGTTGTGTACAGCTTAAAATCTGGTCAAGGTTGAACAGTAAACGTTACGTGAACAACCTTGACCTTCGCAATGCTGTAAAACTGAGCACACAATGACTTGTCAACTTCAGTGCTGTAAAATACATGTTGTAAACAAAAGCCATAATTTGTAAACCAGTCATTGCTCACATATTGAAGACTTATATATATTTTGCTGAAAAACTGGATCTCTGTCTAAAACTGGAGTCCATATATTACACAGTTATGCCGATTTGACTGTCATTAATAATGAGCATTTTTATGAAGGATTCTATGATGACTTCTTAGTGAAACTGTTTTCTGTTTCGATCATAGCTAATGATTTTATTGAGCAAATTCGTGCTTATGAGCTCATAAGAATCTTGGTGAAACGGTACCCAGGTCACCTAAACACCCTCCACCATTATCTAACCGTTATCTAATAACACAGAGCACACACCCACATTCTGTTTACTCTGTCCTCATTCTGTTTCCCACAATGCTGGCCTTGAAACGCTTGTAGGACAAGGCATTCCTCTTGTCAGATGTCAGAGATTGGTAGCATATATATATAGTTCTTGTTCAGTTACTGCGTTTTTTGCAAACAATCCCTAGCTATTTACTGTTACTTCAGTTGCCATTCTTTCAAATCTTTCCATACATCGCCTTAGTATCACTCATCTATATCAATGAATACCAGACTTTTTTAGTTGCGTCATATACAAAGGTCTAGAAACAAGTTCTGTTCTTAAATAAACAACTGTTGTTTTATGAATAGGTTTTAGGGCTAATATTTTGAAATTTGTGATGTTATCAGTAGTAAGCAGGCATGCCAACATAGTTCCAAGAATCTGAGAGATGACACTATTGGTCTAAGCTATTGACAACAAACATCTGCAATATTATGTACATAAACCATTTGTTATTTATCACATTTGTTATTGATTACAATTAACTTCTTGTTTATGGTTAATGGAAACTGAATGAGTAAACTACAAAAGTTTGTGTAGCAGTATTTATATCTGTCAGGTTTGAAGTGACACCTCAGTAAATGTTATTTTACATTTCAGGTGGTCTAGCTGTCATTGCCACAGCAGTGGGCCCAGAAAACATGGGTCGGAAACCCAAAAGCAGAAATTGTGTCAATGTGAAGAAGGTAAAGCCACCAAGGGTCAGGTCCTGACATAAATCTGGGAAAGCATTTGGAATATGACAGGTGACAAGAATGAGGGGGAGGTCATGTCTGAGGCAGTCATAATCTGCTCATCAATGCAGCTGTGGCTGAATTTTCAGCTTCACTAATAATTAGTGGGATTGGCATCCTACATAGTTTTCCGGACTGGTAATTGGATAGCAATAGGAGTAATGTCATGTTCATGGGAAATGAACTAAGACAACTCACTTCCTTGCCAAAGTATGACTGTGTATTTTTAACTTGTTATGCTCCCAACCGATGACAAGATAACTGTGGAGCTCACATGTCAGTTATATGTTTATTTATCTTTCTCATAAAATGCTAGGAAATATTGATCCAATCTGTGACACAAATAAGAAAATATTTTATTAATTTGCTTTTAGAAATATTTGGTTTAACTAAATGATTTCTTATTTTTTATTGTTGTTCAGTAAAGGCTTTATTATATATGTATGTATGTATGTATGTATGCATGTATATATATATATATATATATATATATGTATGTGTTAATTGTGAAGGTGGAACATACTTGTCAATAATTTGGTCACTATAGTTCACTGGGTATGAATATATGTCAATCAAAAACTCCAGGTATTGTATTAGTGACACTGACTTATTCAGATGTAATTTTGTCCTTGTGGTATTTCTCAAAATGAAATGACTTGGAATGTTGTGATAATGGATGAATAGTTACGATCATGAAATAAAATGGTTAATCCAGAATTAAGTTATATTTTATTGAAACTACTCAATTCAAAATGAGCACAGAATACCTGCCCCATATTGATGTTGTTTGTTTTCAATAATTAAACCAAGTTAAATGCTCCTGTTTCATTTATCTGCTAAGCTAATCTGTTAACCAAAATGACATTGACAAATGTCATTAGCAAACATTGACTACATAAAAATACAGATTATAATTTAATTAGCAATTCGGTACAGCAAATTTGATCATCAATTTACTGATTTCGACATATGGGAATGAAAGTGTTGATTAAAATGCTGACTTTTTGTCGGCGTAATTTGCGCTATTGAAGTCTGAGAACCAGGTGAGCAGTTGGTGATCGTTTGTTATACCCTAAGGTTCTACCTGTAGCCCTTCCATTGCAACATAGCACATGTTCATTTGATACTCCATAGTTGGTCCAGCAAATTGGCAGAGCCATCCCCAACCAAGAAACAGCCTGCAGGTCTTTACTTCAGAGGAGCATGCAGTGTTAACTATTAGCCCTGGATCATGGCCTTCTCCAGATACAACAGAGTCTAAAACAGATTGTGAAATGTACAAATACAAAACAAAGTTCATGGTTGAAAAATTACTGATGTGATTATATATCTGGGTACATTTGTATCATCAAAGAATATTCAACACTGTGTTAGCATTGTAGAGTTCAGTCAGCTGTGTTGAATCATTACACTAAAGTCTTTATCTTTATTGCACTGCAGTACTTAGATTGGACTCAGCTTAACTGAATCACAGATAACAATCGGCCCTTTTGTAGAATATATATATTGGCTGGGATAGTATCATTACCTTCCTATTCCTATTCTATTAAGTAGAGTTCATTGTAGTAAAATAACAGTTGATGAAACCCTTCAACTTTTTACATCTGCAAAGAACCCTAGCGGTAAATAAGAATTCTTAATTTTAATATTAACATTTCCTTTTGTTTGTCTTGCATATATAGATAATTGGCCAGTGGCCTGGTGTAGCTGCAATGGTTCTTAGATATAGTTACACTTTTTAGTGTCTGAAGTAAAAAAATTAACTGGCCCAGATTTTTTTAACCAGCCCAGTTCTATTTTGAACTGACCCAGTTCAGTTTGAATGCCCCAAAAATGTATAAATTATAAGTATACATAATAAAGCAGTTTTCATGTGTAGAACTAAAACAGACAGCTAGTGCTTTAAATTAGAATCAATAATAATTTAATAAGTATAAACCACACAAAATATTGTCGTTCATATCTTATGACTAGCAGACCAATAAAATAAAGAAATAAATTCAATAAACATTTAAATGTGAATTTTATTTGCAAAAGAATTGATGCCAACATTTCACGCGCACTGGCATGGGCAAAAATCTGTGTCATATTATTTAACTATGGCGGCCATAGACTATGCCGTTCTCAATTCACTCCAAATTGAAGCTTCCGAAGTTCACTTTCACAGCCAAATATCACAATAATCAGAATTGGCACATTATATTGTCAATCGGATTGTCTATTCCCCAAGATACTGACATCATTAAATGTGAATCATCCAATAGGCATCCATGTTACAAATGCCAGGGGTTTCCCTTGTATGTGTGGACTTCAACTTTGCCTTGGCAGCGATCTGTCCCTAGCAAGGAAGAAGTAGTTTGTCACAATTGTATTTTATATCGAATTAGCCTAGATTAGTAAGTACTGTAATGTGCATCACCAATACTGTCCGACCCAGCCATGGCCGCTGGGATTAATGGGCGGGGTGGGGCCACTAACTTTCACATTTTGGCAGAACTGAATTGGCGGGATGCATTTTGAATTGGTGGCTGCCAAAAAAGGCCTTAATTTCGAACAGTGTTTTTTAATCTTTGATGTTTCTGCTAATGTTACATTATACCAGTTGTAGCATATTTCAGATGAATTATTATTACAGATGATGATACACACATCATCAGCCATTTCATCTGTGTAGTATGTAGGCCAACAGTACTCTTAATCACCAGTAAAGCAAAATGAACATTCCCAGGACATTACCAACTGATAAATGTCCAAAGAGAAACTGGCTCTACCCAGGTGCAGTAGCATCTGGCAGAGCAAGCTAAAGCAGGAGCATCTGCTTGGGGGTGATTATGGAGGGTAAACTGCATAGGCAGCCAGTCTCTGGAGAATTGGACAGACCGTTTGGTGTCTGTGTTTCTGCTTAAGTCCTCCCTTTGTCCCTTTATGGCCTAAGCTGTTCTTATGGTCTACCAAATGTTTGATGTTAGTTTTCCCATGAGATCATATGCATTTTCAGGATCAAATTTGATCTATGTCAGTGGGCAACTACTTCCACAAACTGTTGCATGGAAGTAGTGGATCTTCTGGAAACTATAATCTACTAAAGTAAAGGATACAAGGAAATGTTCAGATTTACACAATTTAACAAGAATGCAACAGGTTCCAGATCGCATGGTGGCATGTGGACGAGGACTTATTGAGAGTCCAACGAGTTTCATTTAAATGTCAGATGTGTACATATTAAACTTTAAAAGTTTAATTTATGTCATGTCTACATATTAAAGTATCCCTTCTGGGGTACTCTTGAAAATGGTAAAAAGCTCAACAATTTAATTTTTGGTAACTAAAAAGGCCCAACAGTCTTCTGTTTTGTTACTTTTTTTAGATAATAATTTTAATATACAGCTGTACATAAATTATGGTCAGTAACATCTCTAAATTATATTGGTTGTCTTAGATGAAGTATGAAAGAACTAATGTGTAGGAACATTATTAGGAAGATAAATGCACCTATATCATAATATTATGCATGTTAAATACCAAACCCTGACACAATATTGCTAAGTCTCTATTGTGTTTGTTTGTTTGTTTGTTTGTTTTAGTAGGTACCTATTTGTGACCACAAAAATAGTGCCTATAACTTTATTTGGCAGTCTGAATTTGTAATCAAACCTGCTAGCTTCTGAGGAAGTCAGAGCACTGTACTGAGGAATTTACACTTTTTAATGCTTCCAGATATCCAGCTGCATGGCACTGAAGGCTAATTTTACCTCCTGTACAAAGAACTATGTTGTTAGTCCCTGAGTCGGTAAGATTTTTAGAATTCAGCAATGTTAAGTAATTAACTATGTGACACTTGAAAACTGGAATAGTAATGATCTGTCAGGCTTATCAGCTGACCAGTATTGATGTGTCGGATGGAATTAGTTAACCATGTCTGTGGGCAGTTAGTGGACTCAAATATCAGTGGACCCACCTTATTTTGGGCCTTAGGTTAATGGTCAGGAATGAAGGAGCTTGGGGGGGGGCTGGATTCAAGGGCCAGGGGTTGACAGGTCTTGTGGGAATGCTCCAGGTTCCAGATGTATTTTTCATACCTGCTATGGTGGGTCAGGGAACCTGCCATCCAAGAAATATTTGAGAAGTTGGCCTATGCTGTCACATTTTAATTTAAAAACCACTTTACATTACATGTCTCTTGCGGTTTGAAAAAAAACTACCTTTAGAGATAGCAGCAAAGTTTTCTAGGAACACCTTTTTTATTACTATAGGAACTTTATTTGTGAAATGTATCTGTGAAAATAGTTGTGTATGATTATGCATGTGCACACATTTGACAGACAACATGATATATATATATATATATATATATATATATATATATATATATATATATATATATATATATATATATATATATATCATGTCTGTCAAATGTGTTCACATGCATAATCATGTTTATCATTTAATTTTAGGGTGAGAGACACACACCAAAAAAATGTAGTGGAAGATACCCCATGTAAAATTATCTGGGGGAAAAGTCATAATTTGCCACACACTGTAATGTAACCAATATATATATATATATATATATATATATATATATATATATATATATATATATATATATATATATATATATATATATATATATATTGGTTACATTACAATTACCAATATATATATATATATATATATATATATATATATATTGGTTACATTACAGTGTGTGGCAAATTATGACTTTTCCCCCAGATAATTTTACATGGGGTATCTTCCACTACATTTTTTTGGTGTGTGTCTCTCACCCTAAAATTAAATGATAACCTTTGTTTTTTCAAAAAGAATACAGCAGGATAGATATTCTCATGGTTGGCATTTTTAAACTATCCCTGTGCAGCATCTGCCCACAGCATGTTTTCCCACACGGGCTTATCACAATCTACTAGTCCCTGGATCTGCTGTTGATATGGCAATATATTATAAGGAATATCAAGGTATTTTGGCAAATATGTTTGCCACATCAGAAATAGTTTATGCAATATTTCTATAGTGACAAGAAATGTATGAAGTTAGTGTCATGCTCAGAACGAATGTATATTTAAAGGTATTTTTATGTGTTATTTCCAAGGTCTATAAGTCCAAAACATGTTGCACCAATTATTGTCTTATAATGGAGAAGCTTTGAAAATTAGTCCAACGTGCAAAGTTGTAACACCTTGTTTTTGTTACCTTTCTCAGTTGTAACTCCTGCATTAAATGTGAGGTTTTCCATTTCACGTTTTGTATTAACCAATATTTGTACCCAAATAAAGATGATCTCAAAACATTGATGTACACTACTGTACATATGAAATCAATGTATTTAACCTCAGAAATAAAACTTTGAATTACATCTTGACTTACATGCCTTTTTCACAATGTTAGATCATCCCTCACAATGTAATGTTGTCACGAGACTTTTTCCATGAAAGTAACCTTAATTTTAAAATACTTCACTTATATGGTGAACATACCCAAGCCATTATATTCTTACATATAAAAATGTTAATTGGGGAGGGTCCTTACCAAGAAGTTGATCTTAATTGGATGTTCTATTGTTTCTCCAGCAATGCCAAGGCTGGTAAACTTGATGTGACAACTCACTCACGCCCTGAGACAGTTGGGGTTCACACCCAAAAACAACAACAACCATGATTCCTGGTACACCATAGGTATGCCTGCTATTTCACTTTTTATGTATAAATCATAACCATGTAATTTGGTTGTAGCAGTTAAACAGGACCATGTATTCAGTCTTAATATGTATATTTAAAATCCATTCAAATCAGTTTTCTCCAATTAAATGTGCACAAACAAATGCATTGAAGAGAAATGTAGAAGAAAACAAGTGTTATCATAGTGGGTGTTGAATTTCCTGTTATGGTGTTTTCTCACGTATGCTTGTTGGGGAAGTAACATACTTCAACTAATTGAATGGAATGGTGTGCTGATTTTCTTCACACAGGAATTCCACAAAATTCTTAACTTTATACTTATAGAAGAATTGGTCCACATATTTGACTTCTAGTATTTATAAATTGATTAATACGTAAAAGCAGTTACAGTTGTGCTTCGTTATTATGTGCCCCGTTATTATTCGGATATAATGCGGTCGTTCGTGGACCCCGATTTTCTGCCGCTAGGGGAAAATGCCGAATGAGCCTGCTTAAACCTACTTAGAATTGCTTTGACATTTCTCAAGAAACATTAGGCGAACAATGTCAGTGAACGATTATGAACGTGTTGTTTGTTTTGCGCTGTCACCGACATCAATTGCTGTCTTGTCGCTGGCTTTGCTTCGACGGTTTGTAAATTGCAATCGAGATTCACAAATGCGCCTCGCGTAAGAATCAGATAAACATTTTAAAATGCATTTAGCATGCAATACCAACATAACACTTGGGTGAAATTACATGCTTCCATTACATCATAAATTTAATCGTTTTTGCGATGCAAAACCAACATGCCAGATTCCTAACCCAAGGCTTTACCGGTGCGCGAAAATACGAATTCGTCATCTGCATATTAAACGATGAATCGATGTTAAGTGGTGTGTAATAAATTTATGCTTGGGTCGAGATAGGTTGAAAGACAAAGTGAAACAATTATTAATTCTACCTATTGAGGTTTTCTGTATTTTATCAGCTTACATACTACGTTTGTCAAATCATATACGTTTTCGGCTGCTCAGATCCAGGTTGTTATTTTCGATTCTTAAGCCTATTGGTCCAGTACATCATCATCGTAGTAGATTTATTCCATAACGGTATACGTACATGTATTTTATTCAGTTCAAGAACCAACAGGGTATGACATTTAAAAATAATACACGTTGATGCTAGTATAATAAGTTCCATAAACTGCATGTTGGCATATAAGATAGTACTGCAAGCACACAGGGCTTCGACAGCGTTCATGGACTTGGTGCAGCGGGTTTAGTAGCTCCCTGGTGGCGCATATGAGAACACCTAATGCGCCTCGCATACAGCGCGATCCAAAGTCGTGAACGTCGACCACCGCGTTATAACGAGCCTCGACTGTACATAAATACATCATTGTTGCATTGTTGTGGTAATCAAAGCACATCTTACAATCAAAGTTCATAAGTCATATTCTTTTTGTAACTATGATTTGTATAAAGTATGCGACATATTATAGTGTTCCCTCTGTGACACTGATAGCGTGTCAGACTCTAAATTGGAAACAACGGGGTTTAATCCCTCTTGTTACTATTTCAAGTTTAGGTAAAGCAATATCATTGGCTCCATGTTGATCCCATACAGCTACTTCCAAGATTCTATTCTTGGACCAAGGGAGAATCAGTTATCTGAAATGGACTATGTAACAAAAAACATGTGCACTACAGTTTTATTAAGACAGATACATTAATTGTATAGAGTACTCAGTGTAAAATACTCCATAAATTGTGTTCACTATGATGTGGGTCATTCCATGTCAAATCAACCAATGGTCAAAAAGTTGATGTGTCAGAATTTGCTTAAATTTTAACCAATGAATAAGGAGCTATATCTGACCACTTCTGCAAAAAACTAAGGATTTGCATGCAAATTTTTTCTGTAACGTCCTATGACATGAATAGGGGGTAAACGCCCAAAAAAGCATTTTTGGACGCTTACCCCCGTTCACATTATGTAAATGCAAAGTAAATGTAAATGCTTAGTTCTTTTGCAGAAGTGCTCAGATGTGCAAACTCATTCATTGTTTAAAATTTGAGCAAATTCTGAAACAACTTCTGAAATTTCATGAAAATTGGTTGATTTGACAATGCTCTTCCCTCCTGCTCCCTCCTGAACTGTAGAATTAAAAAGTACCTGTAACGGGACTACTTTAACTCAAACTTAACTAACGAGTAGCTATAATGGGAATAAAAAAGTAGTTAAAACGTAGTGACTTTTATTGAAAACCGTATTGTGTTTCACATGTAACTTTGTCTTTACTGTCATGCCTGAATGGAGTGTAACATGTTTTGTAAGGGACTGAAGTGCCTACACATGTGCGCAGTTCAAATCAAATGCCAGTCTCATCTCTGACTATTAATGACATATTATTTTATTCTAGTCTGTTATATGCATACAGATAAAATATTTTTTATATTAGAAGGGAAACTGAGATATGCAGCCCAAATTCTGTGTATTCTTAATTCTTCAGTCATATTGTTCCGCTTTATTTATACAGAAGATGTTATTCCATTGTAGTTGTTGCCATTATTAGTTAGGGCATATGCCCTACTTTTTCCAAAGGCTGGGATTAGCCCCATCAATTATAAATACATCCTTTCAGGCCTCATGTACTTGTCCCATTTATTTTATATGTGTATTTTATAAGTTCATTGTTAAAACTTAATATATATATATATATATATATATATATATATATATATATATATATATATATATATATATATATATATATATATATTTCTATCAAGTTTTCCTTTAAGAGTATGCACACAAATTACTTTTAAACCACAAGACAAAATGAGCCAGAGATGATGTTGGGAGACAACAGTGGGGAATGAATTGAAGGGCTGAGGGGTGTGAGACCTGCCTGATCCTGCTGTCTGACAGATGCATTTCCTCAGATACATTCATCAGTATTCCCAGTAGTGTGTTTTGTTCTTATCTTGGATTCAGTGTTTTTCTACCCCATACAACTGCTCCCTCAGTAGCTGCACCCCTGGGTCCTTTGGTGTCAGGCTGGCTTGAACCCCCTTCCGCCTGCAGTAGACCTTCCCCAGCTGGGAGGAGGGCATGCAAGGGTAATGATAAGGCTCTGGTTGGAATAGTATCACTTACTTAGTGTACTCTCACTTGGCAGTAGATGTGTGTGGTGGGTGCACTTGAGGGAAAGAAGGAGGCCTAGGACTACACCACTTTTACTTCTCCCAGGAGGCACACAATGGTACTGTCAGGAGGCAGCTGACTTGCTTGCTCTCATCACCTGCATAGAATCAGACAATCTTGTGAAGCCATGCTACTGGCCACATGAGATGTGCTATTGGTGATAGCCCTGTGTCATTCCCAAGGTAGAGACTGACTGAATCTTGTCACACAGTGGATCTGTCACAAGGACAGCTGTAGTGTGATTGTTTCACTGTCTGAATCCAGCTAGTATTGGTGCCGAGTGTGTCTTCGAGTTCCACTGCCTCACAGCGAGTGACGACAATGGGGGGCTCACAACAGTGTAGACATATGTTACCCTCTCTCGCCCTCATACTGCTGACCCTCTTCAAACTGTGCACACTGACGGGTGCTCAGCCACCTGATCGTCTTTACAAGAATGTGCGGTATCATCTCAATACAGACAACATTCCTGTTCCACAAGGTGCTGCTTCACTCGCATTTGTCTTTGACATTACGGGATCTATGTACGATGATCTGGTGCAAGTGATCGAGGGAGCAGCCAAAATCTTGGCGACAACACTGGCTAGGAGGGAAAAGCCATTGTATAATTATGTTTTGGTACCTTTCCATGATCCAGGTAAGTTTGTTATATTATTTACCTTTAAAAATGACAGCCAACTCTGTATTTGGTTTTGGGCAGTTGAAACCACCAAAACTGTATTGCTTTACGGAATTTACAAAGATTGTATATCACATTTTAATTAACAGTTATTATTTTTTGTAACTATCCTTTAAATAAAAATTAAACTTTGAAAAGTTATAGAGAGCTGAAAATGTATGTGTTTTTAAAGTTCTATCAAGGACATTTGAGCAGTACATAAAGCACATTGATATTGTAATTTATAAAGAAACAGGGAAAAGATTGTTACTACAGTCATTAGGGTTGACTGATGGTTATCAGTTACAAATATCTTTGGATTCTTGCATTAGCAACATACTTGAACATGTTAGTATCAGATTTGTTTACTTACATGCCAGTGCCATGATTGATATGCTAGCTAGCTTCAAGTCCCATAGGTATGTTCTGGTTTAACTTCACTGGTGAATGCCCTTCTGAGGTTACATTTCCACTTCAGTGTAAGGTCACTCTGTACCTAGCATCTGGTATATATGTCTTACAAATGGAACATCTCTCCCGGGCAGAGACCTTATGATTGTAATCAATTTCCATGATTTCCAAATAAGACCATGACATATTTGATAAGTTATGTAAAAATAATGTTTCTGCAAAGAACAGCTTTACATCATTATATATGGTCCTGCTTTGAAGTTTTATAGGCTGAAGCTATCTTTTGACATTTGTATCATATAAACTGGGCTACTCTTTGTGCCCTCTAATAGTTACATTTAGGTAATCCATTATTATTATTGTTCGAGGCCATTATTGTTATATTCTGAAGGAAAGGAGATGGGTGTACTATGTTTGCGTATTAAAAGTAACTTCTTTGCTGGATTCAAGGGGTTAATATTACCATTTCTTTTATTACCCCATTGAACCCTGTCAGCTACACAGCTACAGAACATAACAGCCGCTGTTGCTTTTTTGTTGGTTTGCTAAATGAAACATCTGTCTATCACCTAGTGCCACAAGTAAGAACGTCTACAGTCTGCAAATCTCAATAAAATGGGGGCTACGTCAAATGTGTTTATCAAATCACGGACTCATGGTAAGTTGCAAAAAGTTATCATTGTTATTCTGTTACAAATTGTTCTAGTACTTAATTGATGGTCTGGCAAATCAATTAAGTACTAGAACAATTTGTAATAGAATAACAACAATAACTTTTTGTAACTTACCTTGAGTCTGTGATTTGATAAGCACATTTGACATAGCTCCCATTTTACTGAGATTTGCAGACTGTAGAAATTCTTACTTGTGGCACTAGGTGATAGACAGATGTACAGAATAGTGCTGCCTAGTATGTGTCCCTTACAGCCAATGTTAATCGTTTCTGATGTATGGTCAAAGGTTGTGTTGGGGTTGGGATAAGCCCCACATAATATGGTAAAAGGGTGAATGTGAGCCTTATCCCCTAATCTCCATAATTAGAATGGTCTTGGGCTGATAATGGTAATTACATTACAGGGTATTGTCTCAACAAAATCCACATAGTTGTAGATATGGCTGGTTCATGGTAGAAGTGTCAGAAAAATCTGCTTATCACTGTGATGTGGTGTACTCATTGACTTTTATCTAGTTGGCATCAATTACACCTTCAGTGGATGTTGGGTCAAGAGTCTGACCACCACTCCCCCTGTCAACCTTGTTCCCCTGTGAGGTAATCCAGGAACCACTGTATGTGGTGATGTGGTGAAAGAACACTCGTTCATTCAGCTGGGAAACATTAAAACTGTCAACCGGAGATGAATAGGTGACAGTGTGTTCATACTCTTAGTGCAGTGTGACCAGGGTTCTCTTCAGTGTGGGAAACGCACCAGAAAACCCCCCATAGAAAAAAATCTCCCACAATCAAAGCCACCATCGATCAAAAGTGACTAACCGTTTTACTGAGCCAAATTTATTTGTAATGTATATCAAGAAAACAAATTCTCTGTATTCTGCATGCTTTCAAAATGCTGGTGGTCAAATTGAGCTAGCCTAACTATTAACCATAACCAAGTTATATTTTATATGTAATTAGAGAATGTGTTTAATTCGAAACAATGTATGTCCATATAATATAGGCTGTTACTATAGGTCTGGACACAGGCATAGTGCAAAATGGCTAGTGGTCCGGCACTTCATGTGCGCATGCGCAATAAGAACCTGCCAATAAAAAATAGCAGCATCTAAAGTTCTGTCACTGCCGGACGGTGATGCTAGACCTAACTATACTTTTCAAATAATGGTATATCATTATTTTGTAAAATTTGAGCATATATAATATTCCAGTGTTTAGCACCTTTTTATTGATGATTTGGTGACCGTCTGCATGCACACATTACATATGTATATGCTGCCGGGAATGCGCATGCACACTTATTGCACATACAAAGCGGAAAGAGTGCTGGACCTATAGTACAGTTGTGCTTACGGGTCTGGAGCTCTAGCCACTTCGTATAATGTAACTACCACCAGGGTAGCCACTGCGATAGTGATCTATTATGGTTTTTATGGTTTTAATAGCACTGGGTCTGGTAGACCCATAGAAACAATCAAACAATAGTTAATTTTAATTAGTGTTACTTGTGTGTTATGTGTTTCATGTGGTGTTTTGATTGTGGGGATTATGTCCATGGGATTATTGTCTGGTTGAGCTTTTGTCCAGGGGGCTTTTGTTCTGGATGTTTGGTTGTTGTTAACACTGTATTCTTCTAATGTGGCATGCCAAGTGTTCATCTTTGCTAGACTACATAATTATATGAACTAATATTAATAAACTGTTTATACTGATATGTTCTTGGGCTCCTCATCTATATCAATGCTGTTTTGATTTGCTGCCAGAATGCTACATTGAAATGAGCATACTCAAATTCAAAACGAAGAACTATTGTTATAGCTGTTTACCCACTTAATCTGCCTAGCAATTCCATTTTTCCAGTGATTACCAAACCCATGTTGGCTTATCATATGGCTCCAAGAGACATGCTATACTGTACATTGTTTATCTAACTGGTATACAAATGTCCAGTATTGAAGACAACCAATGACCCAAGTGGTACTGCCACCACTGGCTACTACGCAGTACTTTGTACTTTGGCATCTAAGCACAAGAAAAATTCACACCCTTTCGATTGTGTCAGGACAGCACTGCTAAGTGCAACAGGGTTTAACTTAACAAAAATGGAGGAATTATTACTGTTTGAATTGGTTGGTTGAATATCATATATATATATATATATATATATATATATATATATATATATATATATATATATATACACATATATATATACATACACATACATATATATATAAAGCACAAAGGTGCTTCTGTAACATAAACAATGAACTACTAGTATATAATATATATGTAACTTAAAACATTAAAAAAATGATGCAATCTGTAGAACATGGGAGTTGGGACTGACCCTCCTGTAAACACCTGAGAGGAATAGCATTAAAAACCCAGTCAATCTCAGTCCCTGTACAATCACAGATCCATCCAACTGATGACAACTAATGTGATTAAAATTTTTATCTGCTGTATTAATTTTGTAATATAATTAAATTGAATGCAACACTAATACTTAGCAAATCAGGTACATATTGTTGTAATTGAAATGTAACTTTTTTTTGTTGGTAGGGAAAGATTCAGCAGCTTTGCAGTTTTTATTCTTACATATAGCAAGAGCCAGAGCTGCAGGTTTTCTAATCTAAGTATTGTTTGGCTGAACTGAAATGACGGTTTACCACATTCTGGCAGCAAGAAATAAAAATGTGTAACATCAGCTATTTGACTTGTTTACTCTCTAATCTGATGTGCTACAAAAAGTAAAATAATACACCAGTAGTCTGGCTGGCTGATAATCTAAGATAAACCGCACAGTTTATTGCAACAAACCCATAGGGCCACTTGCCCTTCTCCAAATTAGTTACAAGGAATGCTTTCACTTGTCAACAACCCCTAAACATTTACACCCTGTAACCCAAATTAATTTATTATTAATGCCATCTGTCACTGCAGTAGCTGGAAGGTTGACACCCAGTCTAATGGGCTGCAACCTGGGCTGGGGACCTGTAATGTAGAGGGGAGGCCTTGTGTTAATTAAACTAAATGGGTAAAGGGGTTGTCAGATACTATACATTAGGACTTTGGGGAATTACTGCATGGGGTGCAGGGTTGCATACCTACACAGGCTAGTGGCAGATGTCAGGGTCATTATGGCCCATCCTTTTAAGATAAAAAAATTAAAAGATTACTAACCAAAGCAACTAGGTAGAAACTAATCAGAAAACAATAAATTTCTGTATACAACAATTTGCACTGCCTAAAAAGTCTCAATAGGGGTTTTAAACCTTTACCTTTTGGATTTGTTTTTCAGAAATGTGTATGCATATTTTTAAACGCATGTGATTTCATTATTACCAAGACTCCCTACATTTGTATATATTTTTAGAAAGGTAACATCCTCGTGAATCCATTGATGGAGAGAAAAAGTCATTTTGAAGTCATGTGACATAATAATTTATTCAAAATGGCCACAAAATATTAGGAGTACTAGCGTACTATCGAACATCAAATGCAATAACAAAAGAATTAATAGTCACAGAAGAATAATGATGGCAATTTAGAAAGAACACTAATATCTACACAAAGTGGCAAAGTATGAAGGCAATCAGTACATTATTTGACATTTTATACAGACGTCATTGGCAAGTTAGGTGATCAAATTGAAGCAGGAGATCAAATTTAAGTTTTTAAGATATTGAATGGGTATGAAAATATTGATAGAAATATTTTCTTACTCAACAAAGATAATAGAAACAGGACATGAAGTAACATTAGTAAAGGATCAGTGTAGATGAGATATCAGGAAGTACTTGTTCTCACAGAGGACAATCAATGAATGGAACAAATTATCTACAGATTGTGTAACTGCTAGCAGCGTGAATATGTTTAAAAACAAGGTTTACACATGTCAGGAGGGCATATAGATGTATAGATTACACATCAATTAAAAATGTTGGACTCTCGATAAGCCAATGGCTTCCTTGTCCACTTGCCATCTGAGCCTATGCCTTGGATGGCAATCTTGTTAAATCTTGTTAAAGTGTAAAAATCCAGATAATTTCTATATGTACATGCTTGACAGCCTATCTACCAAATAAAAATTACTAGTACTAGTCACATATCTTATGAATGATGATGGCATGTTTAGAAAGAACACTAATATTTTCACAAAGTGGCAAATTATGAAGGTAATCAGTTTTTTATTTGACTTTTTTGACAGACACCATTGACAAGTTTAAAAATCCAGATGATTTCTAAGCATCAGAAACAGTCGATTCACTGTCGCTCATCGAGTGTTCAGTCATGGGCGATATTATATCATCGTCACTATCACTCATATTGTTGATAATCCTGAGTACTTCATTTGGATTCGTGATCAGTCATGTTCGTAGTGCCATGGTTGCTTTATCCGGATGGGCACGTTTTTGGCAGTGTCTGTCAAATTACAATTACAGGTCTCAAAGTAAACATTTTGCTCCGCCATTACAACCAGGCAATGCCTACGCTATGCCTCTATTGATCAGTACCCATACCCCCCTTTATTGTAAATACATTGTATTTCCATCTTTTTTCCAAATGGCAATGTTGCTACACCAGTATGGAAGGGAGCAAACCTTTTGGTAATATGTAAACACACCACAATAAAAAGAGTTTCTCAGTCTGGGTAAATGGGTGGCAGACAAGTTTAGTTGATGGTACTCCTAGGACTGGAGCACAGAGCCAGTATGTCAGTGTATTGGTGAGATGCCAGCAGATGGGATGTCTCATAGAAGCTGTAGTTCCTAGGCTGGCTGCAGTAGTAGATTGTCAGCATAACTCTTGCCTGCTTGCTCCTCCTCATAGACTGTCTGAATTATATCACACATTTTTAGCTTTTCTGGTAATGAAATGTAGGAACTGATAAGATTCCTTTGGCCCCCCCCCCCGGAGTCTGTGAATCCAGTCAATCCACCAATTGGGATACCAGATCTGTTGTGTGCAGGATACATTTTGATGTGGCTGGCTAAGTTTGTAAATATCAGTGCAACAAACATGGCATATAATCATTTGCATGCACAAATACTGACACATATAGAAAGCATAGATCTGCAAAAAAACATGATTGCATGATATAGCTTTGCCAAACAGCAAAGGTAAGTACTAGGAATGATTAATCCCTTTTCTATTTTATTCACTTTTACCAAAACATGAGCCAGAACAGTACATATATTTTAAGTTTAAAACCACCAGGCACCTTTAGAATCACCTCCCATGATAACACTGCAGAATATAGGCAACACTTTTCTTCCTAAACAAAATTTATGATACAAATAAATTAATTCAGTAGCAGAGCTCACTTTTTTTCTAAATGTAGTTCTCGTTTACTCAGCTATATAGAACTCGTGTTCTCTTTGGCAGAACTAAAATAAAATATCTTTATTTTCCATTTAAATATTCTGTCTCACACACATTACACAAGTTATCCCTCATCCAAACCCCTGATCTTAGTCACCAATTCAGTGAGATAGCCTAATAAAATCCCTAGTTATGGTTCTTATTTGTTGCATTTATATCAGGTTTTATTTATCTACATAGCTTCATAAAAAGTTATAGTACACTAATATATATATATATATATTATATATATATATTATATATATATATATATATATTAGTATACTATAATTATATATATATATATATATATATATATATATTTTTTTTTCCATTTAAATATTCTGTCTCACACACACATTACACAAGTTATCCCTCATCCAAACCCCTGATCCTAGTCACCAATTCAGTGAGATAGCCTGATAAAATCCCTAGTTATGGTTCTTATTTGTTGCATTTATATCAGGTTTTATTTATCTACATAGCTTCATAAAAAATTATAGTATACTAATATATATATATTATATATATATATATATGTGTATATATACATATATTAGTATACTATAATTATATATATATATATATATATATACGTTTCTCGTTGTAGTAATGTTACAGGTTGCAGTAATATGTAGTAATAGTACAGGTTGCTGAGTAAGACACACATACCACTGACAGAGAGGGTGCTTATTGAGGATTTATTGAGTGGCAAGTAGCAATAAGCGTAGGCTATAAGGACTACTTAACTTGCTCCATTACCTACATGCACTTGGTTAATATGTCACTTCTGACCAGGCAGCTCATAGTCATGCCATTTCCTGAATGCATGACTAACCTGTGTATTTCCTCTCCAATCTCAATGTGGTGCCTGCTTATTTGCTAGTGGGGGTAGATCAAATAGGCACAAACCCAGCTGCCATCCCAGCTGCCATATAAACAAGGGGCCCACTTCATAATGAGTTAAATGACCTTAGAACTAGCACTAGTACTGACAGTACTTAGATTCCAGAAGAAAGCCTGTTGTCAGACAATGTGGGTGCTCAAGATTAATCAGTACCTACTTACCGCTCTTTCTCTGATCATGTCCCCTACATTAAATGTTTTGTGTGTGTGCAGAAAATTCTACAGATCACTTGACCATCAATGATGGATTTACAATTACCTGTATAATTTCATGGATATGGGATACCATAGATCAAGGCAAAATATACCAGCAGTTTGGTGGAAAGACCAACTTTGCTATCACAGGCTTTGTGATAGCAGGATATGTTATCTATTTTATTAGTGGCATGCATAATATTATATGCTAACATTCACCCTTTTGCTGTTTTGAGCCAAAAGTACTAATCTCTATTGTCTAATATACATCTAGGTCAGCGCAGTTAACCAAACAAAAATGTTTATTTGTACATAATGTTTTTGTATGAATATTGCCCATATTTTTTGGTCATTTAAATGAAGCACCCTTACACATGTTTCCTCATTAAGATAGAAATTCCTTTCAGTGAACAGTTCCTTATAAACAGGTCAGCATGTGAACTTTGGACTGCTGACGCCCTTGTAAAAAGTCTAGTGTTTCCAGGAGAATGGGCAATGCCTTTGTTTTTAGAACAAATTTAATTAAACTATGCACGTGTATCTTGTACGTTTGAATGAACTCTAATTTCTTTTTCATAAAATGAAATTATGCGAAAGAGGCATCATACCCACCTCCCAATACATTGGCCAAAATCTGTTCACAAGTTTAGATGCAAATTTTTTAAATCTTGTTAAATTTGATCCATAATCAGGTTGTACAATAACCCTAAGGTGTGATAATTAATTACAATTGCATTGCGAGTAGTGTTATGGATTTGGAAATCTATTTTTAAAATTGTTCTTTGAGTCTCCCAGATTATCAAAATACAGCACTCATCCTGAAACAACGCATTAAATTATATAACTTAATTAGCTCTGTACTAATAAAACAGTGAATAACTGGGTAAAATGTGTGTTTTCACTTGATCAATTAGTATGTCATACAGCAATGGCCTAAACCACGGCAACAAAACTACCCTAAAACTAACAGGATAGCAGGTTTCTTATTACGGTAAAAAGCTACTGATGCATGTGTAAGCATAGAAGCATGTAATTGTAAATGTGCACAAATGCAAGTTGTGTTGATTGCTTAACTTGGATGGTCATTGCTCTGTTATCGTCATGCTTGAAGGAGACATGTATAAGCTATTAGGTGAATTGCAGTGTTTATAAACACACTTCTTATTTGAAGACTAAGGCAAGTGTTGACATTCAACCAATTGTTCCAACAGGAAACAGGCTTCAATAGAACATCCTGTGTACTTGCTGACACTTCACTGGAGTGGTATTTATATAATGATTATATCTATGTAATCATCAATTATATATACCATTTAGATTTGTCTGTAACTGCTGGCCATTTCTACCAATTAGTTACCGTTAACATTCTGCCGTTCCTAGCAAGTTATTTTTTTTAATTGAAATTATTTAAGATTTGGACTTACTTTAGGTCTTGGGGAATGTCTCTGCAGAGTAACATCGCAAAATAGCTGCAAATTTGCTTTCTATTGCAATGTAAGAACCTGGGGGTAAATGCACATTCAAAATACCTAGAGTAAATAAAATAAAAAGCTATTAAAGGCCTGGGACAGTGAGGTATTTTTTTACTGAAAATAAACAGCTTGCACTGTTCTGTTTAAATATAGCCTTTTGTTGACGATGTTTCTACACTGCTTCCGCATAAAATTAAACATTTTAAATCATGACCTTTCAAATTTGTAAGGTGTATTTGAAAGTGCCATCTAGTGGATGATGACGTCATAGGGTAGACTGATGCAAAGACACAATACAAGTGAATACGAATATTCATTGAGTAGTGATGATGATATGGCAAAAGTGGCTACCTATTTGGGGCAGTTATCGATGTAACCATACTGGGATGATTCACCAGCAAAGCTGTCGGTTACGCATAGCAAAGGTGTCGAAAAGGGACGGCCCAGCAGGGTGCGAGGTCGACCAAGTCCAAGTCGATTATAAATGCGTTGACAATTGGTTTCTTACAGCATAAACATAAGGGAATCTGTTCATGTCGTAACCGTATGTTTTTTAGAGAAATATATCAATAATGTTTATATTGGTGACGGACCTGCCTGCCTAAGCCCAGGATGTGCAGACTGCTGGTGTAGCAGGTTGTCATGGTGAATAACAATTCATGTCTGTAAGTAATTAAATAATCAAAATGCTCCACAAACAGCTTTCTGGAACTTGTCTACCATTATCGCACATTTATGTTGCTGTTGCCGCAGTGTTGATGTGCAAATAACCGGCATGCTGTTCTTACAGTACTACGTTGTAACTCAGAAATACCCGGCATGCTGTTCTTACAGTACTACGTTGTAACTCAGAAATCTTGCATAAACATGTACCATTCGCCACTTGTCACTGATATTACCATTAATACTACTTTCTCACTATCAGAAATATAGTGCAAAACTCTTAGTATTAAGTTAATATAATATTATATAAACTACTTATTCATTGTATTTCACATTTGTGCATTACTGGTCGTGTCACCGGCACTGCGACTCTGACTTGCCAAACGGTTGGAACAGCCATCTTCGAAAAAAGTTGATGGTGTGCAAATCCCATATTGTATTGAATGTTATTTACAAAGTCACCTGCTGTAAAGTGTTGGCTACACATGCGGGACCAAGGCGTCAGTGTCCAGAGCGCTTGTGTCATTTGGACGAACCGCCACCATACATTACGACACTTCGCCTCGAAGGGAAACTTGTGCAGGGATACCTTTTGTTTCGGCTTTGTACCAACACATCCCTGCACAACACATGTTTTCACCATGTTGGTGTTAAACTAAATCTACATTTACTATATGTGATAAAGCGGAAAAATGTGTAAAATGTTACAATGTTTGTAAATTACAAAAGATCACAAATGCGAAAAACACTTCCGCCGTTTCCAATGTAAACAAAATATGGCACGTCAGTGCAGTCTGTCCTGTGACGGCGTTGCCTAGTTTCCAGGCATTCGCTTAAGCGGAGCACAAAGGAACATTTTTTGTTTCTTGTTGCAAATTATTTATATCATTGTAATATATAAGGTAAATACAAATCTGGATTTTAAAAAATAACCAAGGCCTTTAAACAACCATAACATTAATTAAATGTGTTGTATTTATTTACCACCATGGTAGGGTAAGTAGTAGATTGGGGCTCGCTATAACTAATCCAAGAAAGTTCTTGTCTGTGATGGTTTTTTGCATTTTTTTTTTTTTAACTTATTCCCATTGGACAGCAGTATTGTCTCCTTCACCATAGTATTACAATAACTAAGATAGTAACAAAGTACTCAGATATGCAAGAATTTGACATCACAAGAATTCCCAATCAATTCTACTGAATGCTTGTGGGCTGTTCTGCTTAACTATTATAGTTGAACTTTGCACAGAGTTATCTGGCCAACAGCAACATGCAAGCCACTGCATTTCTTGGAAAATCAGACAACACTGAAGTATAGGGTGAATGGTAGTACAGCCAGGCTCAATCAAAGGGTCACACCCTCCTTTCATTCTGTCTCTCTTTCCCTATCTCCTCCTCAGAAGAAGGATTACACGTGCAGTGGCATATTTGGGGGGCAGGAGGCATTGTGTCATGGCCCCCCTTGGCTAAAATGTTTTATTTTTTGTATAAAACCTGTTGTGCCACTACATGGTAGCGTGGTAAACTAATGCTTGGACCCCCCTTTGGTGTCCCCTTTTCCGAGGTTCTAGGAACTCCACTGTCCTGTCGAGCTACATTTTAGGGGACCTGTACATGTTTCATTGCCTCCCTGACAAATAAAATGAGTTACTAGATACAGGTAGTGACTTGTTGCTTTGGCATGTTTTCTCACAGCAGATGTTGGGTGGTTACTACTAGGCATCTTCTGTTACACCCGGTAGTGTTTTTATGTGGCAGATGTGTTTTCTGTATCCCTGTATCAAAGTGAGGAGAGCAGCTGCTTTTAGGACAACAAATTCAACTATGTTCGTCCTGCACTATGACAAGCACCCTGTAGCATGGATGGGGATAGAATTAAAATTAAAATTAATCCTGAATTAATTGTTAATACGTTAACTGTTTTTAAGACCAGAATACCAGTCTGTTGATGATTACTTAGTTAGAACTATATGACATGATTGATCACTAGTAGGCATTACTAGTCAGTTTAATCAGACCGTACCTGTGAGGGTTTATCAGTGTCATAGGTGGAAAGTGGTTTGGTTATTTTCCAGATACATATATTTTGTAAGCAATCAGTTACATACAGTAATTGTGACATCTTTATTTGTGTGCAGTAGGTATACATCCTAAATTTTTATAAAATTGTATTTCTGCTTGTTCAGGTTCAGGTAATTATTAGATTGTATAAGTAAATCTCTCTCCCTCCAGCTTCCATACCCTCTTCTTCGCACCCCACCGACCAGCCGTATAGCCTTCCTCTTTAGATAACTTCCTCTCTCCCTAAAAGCTAGTCTTTATCCTAGCTGTTCAACCTCCCTCCCTTTTCACCTACCTTCCATTGCACATGCCTCCTTCTGAACCTCCATCCCATTGCACACCTCCCTTCTGAACCTCCCTCCAATTGTACATCCCTCCCATTGCATATCCTTCCTGAGTCCTGAATCTCCCTCCCATTGCACACCCCCTTCTGAACTTTCTTCAAATTTTATATCCTTCCCTTTTCACCTCCCTCCCATTGCACATCCCTTGTGAACTTCCCTCCCATTGCACATCTCTCCTTCTGAACCTCCTTCCCATTGTACATCCCTCCTTCTGAACATTCCTCCCATTGTACATCCCTCCTTCTGAACCTCCCTCTCCTGCACCTCAAACCAAAAAGAAGCAAAACGTTCAGTTTATACTGTGTCCCTCCCATATTTGTTGTTTAGAACACCTTATATTTTGCCCTGCCCCCCTCCCCCACCCCCGGCAGACCTGTTCACAAATACCATTTCGACATCTGTTGGAACATCCTGCCATGCTGCAATTATTGCATGAAAGCTGTTCCTTCTTACAATCCCATCACACTGGAATCTCACCACTGTCTATTGTCAGGTATTCATTTATACAGATGAGTGAACTGAGGCAAAAGGGGTTGAATGAAATTGGCTAACTTTTGAAACGGCTGCAGGTGGGATTGAACCTTGATCCTCTTGATTGTCTGGCATGCAAACCGCTGAGCTACCCCAACCCACATCCTGCTCCTTCTCCCACCCTCACTCCCTGCTCAATGTTAAAGCATCCCTGTCAATACTGCACTGTATCACATTCACAAAGAATGTTTTCCATAAAGGTGACATGTAGGTAGCATTTTATAGAATTATACCAGGGCCATATCTGTGCAGCGTCCAATTTCTTTGATAATAAATAATATTTAAAAAATGGGCTGAAGTCAAGGTGAATATAGTGAAGTTATTAATCATTCCACAAGTTTCAAGGATGTGAATTAATATGTATTTTCTTATCAACAAATGCTTTTATCTTAAAATATGCCAAGCACGGTTTCAATTATTCAGTGAAGACATGGACAAGGTCACATTGTTCTGCATTGAGTGGTGTTCTTGCTATTTGAGTTTTAATAGGTGGCTGGGACAAGGACGTAAAGATAATCACAACTGAAGAAATGTTTCCAAGAATGTGCCATCACAGTTTCCATAAATTGTGTGTTATTGGGATTCCTGTTTAAGTTATCAGTACTTGGTCTTTTAGACTGAACCAATACTCCATGTTCACTGGTGGGGATTGGGCATGTTGTTGTTGTTTACCATGTTTCTAGATTACTTTCATTTCTTGAAAGTGTCTACTGTAAAAACATCAGTGACAGATGGTCAAAATAAAACACAAATACTTGTAGCACTAATTTAAAGAAACAAAAACATTGCAGTGTTGCCAATATCTTATGGGCTTTGATTTTAACAATTGTGCTATGTAATAGAGACTGCCTAACATGACTCATGATGCCTTTTGACTGATTGCAGAACAATTGTATGTCCGCGACAACTAAATCTGTGAATTAAAAAAATTATTTATGCGTTGACACAATTATTTTATCTGCACGACAACCACAGAAAATGTGTGTATTTATTCACAATTATAATATTAATGAAAATAGCCTCACATAACTGTTTAATTTTATTCCTAAATAGGGTTTTATATTATTTTTATTTATATTAAATATTATTATGTTAAAATTCCAGGAGACTATATTTTTAGCTATGCATTGCTGCTGTTGCACTGTGTGTCTGCCTTAGATTCCTTTGTCAGCTGTACAGCACTTGATCACTGAAACTTATCACTGTTTGACCTCACATATGCCATCAGTTGAGGTGAATCAATGACTACCAGGCGCCTCAATGTGTTGGCAGACCTACTATGTCAGTAATGGATTGCCGTGTTTACCTAGCAGTGGTTTGTGCAGCAGTTGAAACAAAAGTCTCGTTTAACAATATATTTTAACAATTGTTTGTTCATTATGACAGACTTAGGTAAAATTTACTGTACGAAATGATCAAAATATTAGATTAGAAGCACCAGTCCAATGAATCTCTTCAGAACCACGTGCATGCAGATATATGCAAATTAGATTTACATACCAAATTTGAATTATTGTGTTCAAAGTATTACATGATATTTGTCCCGACCAAAGTTAGCTGGCAGTATTTATGCTTAAGAAGCCATTGTTTTCTAAGAACAATCTGCATTTAACTTGTGCCTCATAATATGCATTTCACAAATCACATTTGTATTGCTCAACTTGCCCCTGAAGATTTTACCACGAAAATAGGCACACCAAGCAGAAATGTAATGAAATTAAAATGAGTGTAATGTAATCGATTACGATTGCTTTTGTATGTAATCATCATTACAGTCATATTATTAAAACCCTCATGTTATTATTGTCACCAATGTTATTTAAGAAAAAATCTAACACAATATTAAAATACAATCACTGCACATGCATTAAATACACAGTGAAAAGAAAGCCTGCTGGCATTATAGTTGGGCCCTGGGAAACAGAAATATGCACAAGAAAATTGTGATTGTAATCATGATTATGATTACTTTGGTAATATAATTGAGTACAATTAAATGACTACTTGATCTTTCTGACAAATGTAATTGAGTACGAGTACAATGAAAAAATTTGTTTGCCCGATTACACATGATTATGTTTATTGAGTACGATTATTCCAAATCATAATTATACCACAAAACACTACTGCGTCAGATGTGGCAAGTGGCAACCAGCAGGCAAAGTATGGTACACTACAAATTTAAGTATACATTTCAAACAAATTGCTAACATCCTGAGTGTCTAATTATAGCTTGACTACTTCCTTAGTTTCAAAGGTTCCATCCCAAGACTGACTAAGATGGTCAAGTTGTAATAATAGCAAGGGGAGAGAAAGCTGGATGGGTAAACAGGAAATACCCTGTACCCCCGGGTGAGGCATTAGGAAACACCCTATACCTTTGTGGTGCTAGCTTGCCTGCTGTTACCTATAGGCTGTGCATGATGCATTGCATGGCAGACATGATTAATATGTTAGAACTAAAACATCAATGAACGCTGCAGCTATTTGCAGCAATGTACCAATATAATAAAAACTTTTCAAGTGGAACTTCGATTATTCGTGCACATTGTATGCATGACTGGTGCTGAAATAATCCATCAATCCATTTTAGCAATCTAGGATTAATTAAGCCATAGTTGAATGCTAATGTATTTTCCATATTCTTGTCTTGGTTAAACATGAAAAATGTTACATATAGTAAGAAATGTAAAAGTAATCTCTTTAGTTATAGGGAAACGTTGAGGGAAATCCATATTAAAACCATTCTCATGTAAGCTTGCCTCCTGTGATTTGGCTTGAATGTTATTTAAATGTGGCTTTTCTGAAAGGTCTCTCCTCAGTTTGATTTTTTTTCCGTCTCATTTCAAATTCAATGTGCAAAAATTAAAACCTACCTATACACTTTGTAGTATCCATTACGACATGCTGGCCCGTTTGTGCAACTTTTGTGTGTACACATTCAATGATTTGAACATAAATAGGCACTTTTTTATTAAAACCATTCACGCAAGACATATTAAGACATCAATAAACTGCATTCGCGATAAGCTAAATCAGTTGGCTGTGTTTGTGTAATTGTTTCCACTGCTGCAAAAATACAGTGTTTGATAATCACTTGAAAGCATGTATATTAAATAGAGGTGACTATTGGGGATTGTTTTACTATTGCGATAGTATTGTGATAGCTGTTTTACTATTGCAATATCATTGCAAAATTTTCACAGCTATTACAATAATATTGCGATAGTATAACGGAATAGGGAATAGCCATGAAAGAAGCCCGAAACCATGGTTGGCACTATCACATGGCCATGGAAGCTATTCACTCAAAATGGTGATGCTGCTCGGATTGACACTTTTTGATTTTAGGTCGATAAATAAGTAAGATTACAAAAAAGTTGAACAACCCTGTTTATGAACAGTATTGCAGTGACACAAGTAGCTTTGCTGATTTGGTTTTCCAAATGTCATTACTATCGATGGTTCAGTGTACTATTGGCGATAACTATCGATAGTTACATGGTAGTTTTGCATTGACACACACAGACTAAATATTGTGATGCATCAATAGTTCGTTGTATTGTAACACCCATGTTTGATAATCACTTGAAAGCAAGGTATCTGTTCTGTTGCAGAGATTGGACCCGTTACAGTGACAACAGACCCTGGCAAGTTTCAGCGGGAACTACGGGACTTATATGTACAAGGTGGCGGAGACTGTCCAGAAATGAGCATTGGTGCTGTTCGACTAGCTCTCACTGAATCATTACCCAATTCTTTCATCTATGTATTCACGGATGCACGAGCCAAGGATTATGTGATAACGGAAGATGTTCTAACGCTCATTCAACGGAAACAGAGTCAGGTATAGTCGTTTCTGGTCAACTTCTACTAATTAAAATAAATGTTGGTCGCATGTGAAATATGGCCACTGTTATGTTGTGCAGCGCCTCACTGTAGATTGTTACTGAACTACTGTTATTTTAAATTGCATTGCTGTTCATCATCATATTTTAACCAATCTCAAAGAATTGATTTGGGAATGCACATATCCTTTCCGAATACTTCGGTCATACAGCACGGCTTCCTCAGCAGACTGACTCTGCCATGGACATGTCACACATCATGTGACACAAGCTGGAGAAGAGCTGGTGTTGAACTCCTGTCTGACATCTCTCTGCAGGGCAGGTTTCATTCGGTGGATATTGATGGCTTCCTTGATTTTCCTTCTAAACCACGACAGCGTTGTAGTGGAGTCACTATGTTTGAGAAGGCAATGCTATATGGCCAATAAGTTTGGAAGAAACACCATGTTTCTTGAGAGATATAGTCGGGCAGCCAAAGTGCAATTTTTTTACCTATCCCCATTCGATATATAGTTTTTCTTGTTGATTATTCATCTCTAGCATGTATAGGGGAGACCAGGGCTAGTTGCAACAAAGACAGCATATTTCAGGATTGTGGCTCACATTGTTAACCTATCGAACTTTTTAAATGCCAAGTAAACCGCAAATATCTCCCACAGATAACAAGTATATAAATAAATGTTTAATGCAATACACATTTTGTGCAATGATATGTTTTATGAGGTTTCCTAAAGTGTTACAATTTACCCTGATTCGAGGCAAGTTTAACAGCCAATGGGGCAAGTTGTAACATATGTTTTACCATTGCAACAAAATGTAACATACCAGTATATGCAATTAATGGTTTTGAATATTTTTAATACATATATAGAATATATGATTAGCGTATAAGATTTCATTTGCCCTACCTAAAAAAGTAACGGGCAGATCCCCTACTGGAACACTGCAAACACTACAGTGAACATAATCATGTTAATTACAAAGCATTTATTAATTGCTATCTTATTTAAAATGGATGGCAATTTAACAACACTGTCTCGCCTGAAATTTTTTTTTCGGTAGATACCACATTGTTACAATTTGTCAGGGGAAATGTAACAGCTTGAGCATATATATATATATATATATATATATATATATATATATATATATATATATATATATATATATATATATATATATATATTAATGACTAGAACAACCAAAGGAAGAACATAGGATAAGTCGTGCGCACAAACCCTTACCTAGTAGACTAGCGAAAGTTAAAAAATTATTGTTTTTCCCTTAAAATAGCACCAATTTTTACCTTTTCAACAGATCCACGTGATATCATAGGTGACATGCTTAAGGCGTCGCTTGGGTCTAAACACATTTTATTTTCTTATTTCATTATCACTGAACCTACAGAGCTGAAACTTTCAGAGATTGCAAGTGCAGGTAACAGTAATGCTGTGAATTTTTTTCAGAAAGTTTCGTACAGATTTTCCCACGGTAGGCAGCCATCTTGGATTAAATGTTGCGTGTGACTTATATCAGTAACCATTGGGTTTAGAGGGCTCAAATGTTTTGTGTAGTTACTCCACATAACCCTAATGAAAACAGTCTGTTGACTTTCTTAGTTTTCAAAAAACTTTTTTTTAAGGATTTTTTTTACATCTGAATGTATTTTTTTCATCATGAAATTTTACATTGATGGTTCATTATATAAAATATAGGTAATGTTTTCTAAAAAGTTACTACTTAGTTTTCAAGAGTATACTATCAAGAAACACTGTGGAAAGTTTCAGGCAATTCTGTCAAACAATAGCCGAGATAAGTGACACGGGAGGCAGTAGGTGTGAGGCAAAACATGTTTTTGAGAAAATCGCGTTCAAAGTTTATGTACATTGGCACATACATTTCAACATCAGAAAAGCAACCTAGATGATTGAAACTTTGCACACACATTGCTGAATGTATAATTTATCAAAAGGCACAGTTCAGAGTCATTGGCAATGTAAAATAATAAAAATATATCACAAACTAAGCAACTTATCACAATAAATGTACCAAACAGAAAAACGTCTGGAAAATAGCACACCAGTCCATAGTTCATACAGATAAAGTTTACTGGAGCATATGTAAAGTTCACTGGAGCATATGTAAAGTTCACTGGAGCATATGTAAAGGTCACTGGAGCACAGCAAAATCCCTAAAACGCCCCAGGTGCATAGGTGGAGGCATCTCGAGCCATTGTTCGAGCAACCTTTCGTGCCCGACGGGCCTCCATCGTGCTGGCCTGCACTTGCCGCACAGACTCTCGCAACCGACGACTGTCTGCCTCTGCAGCTGACACTTTCAGTCGACTGCCACACTGCAGCCCCATTATTGCATAGCTGCGCGTCACCGTCGAACCAATCCCCTGATTGAATTCCGCAATCGCCAAACAGGTTGCAGCACAAACACGCATCAGGCCAACGAAGCCTGTCTTTGGACATTTGAGCCACACCTTCGAGTGCAGGCTCTCGTTAGCATTCTGCGTCTTGCCCTGCAAGCAACGATCCAGCAGGTCAGGATGGCCGAGACGGACGTACACCTCCTTGACCTTCTCTGCAACGTCCTTTGCTAAGGGTGTGCCAACTTTGTCCCGGTGGTAGCCTGGCTCCTCTCCCTTTGCCAGTGCCCGCTGGAAGAAGCACCAGCTGTTGCGGCCAATGGGGCAGTGGTTGTGGTGGGGTTCCTCATCGGTGGACACCGCATGGAAGAAAGACGCGAAGACTGCACTCCGCATCGCGTCCTTGTCACCCGTGCAGCTCCGAATTGCCTTTCCATAATACAATGTCAGCTTGTTGATGGCTGCCAGGGTGAGCTTTCCATGCCCGCGTCCACCGAGAGTCACTCCAGTCTTCTTGGTGTCCTTGGTGAGGTTACGCAGTGCCGTCCCCATTCGCTTTGCAACATGGTTGATGCACTCCTCCTTGCGGATGTCCACACCTGCGCCATACACCTTCAAGTCACACACATGTTTGTAGGTGCTAGAGTCTCCATCTGACAACATTGTCGTGAGCGGAAGTTGTGCTTCCCGAGAGAGTTGTTCCACAGAATCTCTGCAGCCGTTTTCTCCATTGCGTTGGAGGACCCGGTGTAGTTTGCTGTACAGTTGTCATGCGCCTTGTACCACTTCTTGAAGTCGTCAGTGTCCCGGCCTCCATAGCGTGATGCTGCGCATGCACAGCGCTGGCAGTAGAGCGACAGGATGGTGAAGTCGATCACCAGTCCTGTCACCACCTCCACGACGCATCCGATGCCATACATAGACCTGTGGCCTCGGGTCATCCAGGAACCATCGAAACTGACCATGAGGTCCATGACACCGGATTCGTCAATGGAGGGGTCAAGTTCTTTGTACACTCTGCGCACGATTTGGGCAGACTCGCACATAACATCGTTCGCAACACGCATACTTGCATTGGTAATTGCTGTCTCATGTGTGATGTAGGTCGTGTGGTGCATCACTGGCATGTCGAGGTAGCGGCAGAATTTCACAAGTCCCGAGTACCCGACACCCATGTCCATCGTTGCAGACACAGCTGATCTCACCACGACAAACGGGGCATTCGTCGCCTGAGTCCCATCGGTACGGTCTGATGACAGAGTTGCATTGATGACCTTGTCGCAACTGGTGCAGACAGTCTCGAGGCGACACACCATGCCAAGGGTGCGGTCGACAGCTCGGATGGAGAGTGTACGCTTCCTACACAACGTGCATGGCAGGTTCGCGACAAGTGATGGCAACACGGCACAGCGTACAAGTACTGTTGAAAGATCAGCATCTGTCTCATCCTCAACCAGGAAGCGCGGGACACCTATCTCCTCCAGAAGATCTGCATAACCAAACTTCTGTTCAGTGGCAGACAGTCTCCGAGATGTTGATGGCCGCCTTGAAGCCATAGTCACAACTCTGCCTCTGGTGTGCCTGGATGGCCCCTAGGCCTGAATGTCAACACAGCCACGAACATCAACAGCATGAACT
Source organism: Lamellibrachia columna (assembly GCA_963662155.1). Lineage (NCBI taxonomy): Eukaryota > Metazoa > Annelida > Polychaeta > Sabellida > Siboglinidae > Lamellibrachia > Lamellibrachia columna. The sequence goes on from OY759272.1 coordinate 9,737,407, forward strand.
AGATCAGCGTCAAATCGTTTATACAGCAATAGTTATGCCACAAAGGCTAACGGTGTTTGGATAAAACATAAATGTATATAAATCTTAATCATATGCACTATCATAATGAATATATGAAATATAAGAAATTAAACTTACACTGCGTTCCATTCTCGCTGGCACCATGGACATGGTCGAAGACGAAGTTGTCGCTGTAGGTTCAACCCTCGATACCTTCGCACAGCGCGCTAACTGCAACGATGCAAGCTTTCGCTTCCTCCCAGTACCGTAACCGCCCACTCACTTTCGACAAAACGGCATAATGTCGTTTCACAAAGCGATATAAATGAACGAAACGCAGAGGATAAAAAATTCGATCGAATCGAATGTAGCTGGTATTTCAAGCTGACGTCAGATGATGGAAATTAATATTACAACCAATTAGAGCGCTTGATTTGAGGGAATCCGACATCATGTGATGCTGCCCGATGAATCGTCGTGGGATTCCCCATTCCTTTGTCACCGAGATGGTTGAAAGGCAGTCATTTATAGTCGGGATTACACGGATACCCGCCGCGCAAATTTTTAAACTGTTTGTACCATCATGCAGAGCGAATATGGAGCTTTCCCGTGATATGCGCCATGTTGGAATGGCAGCGTTTTCTGGCATGCAATCGCTGGCGGAAAATCACCTAATGTTCCATTAGTCTCGGTTCATTTGACAAAAACAAAGACTTCGCAATGATAGGTATCATACAAAAGACATGTTTTATGACAGAAACGTGTTTATTTCGACAGTGCAACTTACATGAATGGCAAGTTGAATAATATTTATACACGGAAATGGCAACAACTCGAAATTCATTTTATTGTCAAAAATCCGTCAAATCTGACCCGAGTCTCTCGTTAAAACTATTGAAGAACTATTGAAGAACATTCTTGCGGAATAATTTTCATTAGTAGTTTTGTCTGCCTGTTACAAATTACTCATGTTACAACTAGCCCAGTCTCCCCTATAATGATATCAAGGTAGGAGTTCTCACCCTTGGGGAAATTAAAAAAGTGAGAAAATCCTAGATAGCCACCACTGAATTGTGAAAATCAACTTATTGTCATATCTTCTCAACTAAAATAAGATACACAATTTTTTTTGTACATTTTCAGAAATGCGATGTCATCATTATTAAAAAAAATTAACATAAAGCAAGATGGTGGCCACATATGTGCTAAACATAGTTGCAGACAATGCAACAGATGACTATGCCTCAATTTCAGCAACCAGAAAACACAAAATTGTTACTAAATTAATGTTCCCTGTGTTATCAGATGTGGATGATTTCTTGAAAAAATACATTTGAAACAACATGTTGCCATATTATTATAGTGAATTATACGAAAACATGCATATTGTATAAATATAAAAAAATTATTATTCAGGCACCGCAATTTATTAGATTAGCATGTTTTATTCACATTCGTCAAATTGCTTATTAATTTTTTAAGCATCAGTCCACATCTTCATCATACTGAACACATGTAGTTTTGGTGTGCTGGCCTTGTTTCTACAAATTTGGAAGACCACATTCGTTGATGTTTGATGAAGAAGAAGTTGAATGATCTAAGAACTTTAAGGGTTGCAACTTTGCAAATCCCAAAGTACGATGCCACATAATCACAACCTGTGAGGCCATGAGCAGCCAGTACAGTACGTCTGGGATGATGGAGATGTGTTTTTATCATCTACACATGAAACTTGGTGTACAATCAGAGTATCGCCCTCCTCCTGCGTGGTAACCATGTCCTGATGTTTAGTCATCTACAGGAACAGGATCTCTGCCAGTGACGATGTGCTTGTTGATGATTGTGTAAAATCAGATTTTCAACAATACGATCAATTTGTTGCGATTTGTTGGTGGTGACAGTAAGGATGACTTCCTATGGTTGTAGACGTGCTGTACAATGTAATGTGTAGACACTGCTCACTTCTTTGTCCCTGCCGCATCGCGTTGACTCCTTAGTACAGCCCTCAATGTATGTGCTGATAGACATCTATGATTGTGTATTTAACTGCAGAACTGGACAAGGTAGGTCATGTGCATTCCCAGATGATGACCAAAGCACCACCCCTTGGATAGCACACACGTTGAGGAATGTTGCCTGCACGCTGTCGTGACACTTCTGTCTTGAGGGCTTTTTTGCAAGTGGATTTGGCATTCCATTCCTGTTTCCTGATTGATATCAACGAAGCGGCTAAAAAACACAACACCATCATCCCAGACATACTAGCTGCTCACGGTCTCACAGGTTATGATACTGTGATGTCATACTGTGGCATTGGCAAAGCTGCAGCTCCTAAAATTCTTAGATCTGGTGAACATTTACTCAACGTCTTGGCCAGAGCTGCTGCGCATCCTTCGGATGTCGTGGAACAAGCAACATACTTCATGCAGGCATACTATGGTCAGTATTGCATGCCAAATAATGTGGTCTTCCAAAGTTGGAAAGCCAGCACACAAAATCTTTGTTAATTGCCTCCCATAAGTGAAGCCTTTAAAAAAAATATGGCCAGAGCTCATGTTCAAGTTGCAATTTGGTTACATTCCTTGGACCCAAATCCACCAGTGCTAGACCCTATATTGCATTCGGATGGTCACAGGAGGGTGGGGTCCAGTGGACTCAGCCCAACTACTGTCCCTGCGGACATCTTGCTAGCCCCAACGGGGTTGCTCAAGCTTATGAAGTGCACATGTCAAAGTTAGATGTCATGCAGCTCGCAATGATGCAGCTGCAACAGCTCCAACATGGCGTGACCAGTATTTTGCTCCTGCCCGGGTGGGCCTGAATGCCTCAACGAGAGGAGTACATGTGTTCAGTGTGATGAAGATGAGGACTGATGCTTAGAAAGGATAACAAATATTTAAAAACATATAGGGCCTACAACATTTGCAATACTTTTATACTTTCTGCCAGCTTTCCACACGGCAGATAATGTTGCTGCTGGAAATGTTTGGGATTCTGCTGTCGAAGCTGCAGCATGTCACATTTTGAGAACAGCATTGTCAACAACATCAGTGCCAACACAACGGTTGGTGCAGTTGCATATGTACTGCTGGCATTTTTGACAATCTGTATCAAGTTACAGTTAGTAATAATAAAAAATGCGATAGGCGAACGGGAACTGACACTGTAGGGTCTATGTAATTAAGATTTTTACCATTGGGCTTTTTTTTCAAATATACTTTTGGACTGAAGTACAAAGTTACGGTAAACTTAGCTATATGTGTCCTAGCAGGTTCCTGGAGTGTATGTTAGGCGTTGTTGTGACGCCTAGCAGACAGTCCATGAACCTTTGGTCTATATATTGGTACATCGAAGGGATTTCCTACACCGAAGGCGTATCGCGATAGCCAATATGTATTGCGCAGAAGAAAATACGGTGATGTACCGGTAACACTGTGCAACCCTAGTAAAATCTACATTTATACAAAGGTGCTCATCATAGTGCATGAGCTTTGCAAAAATTCAGCATGTTGAATATGCTTATCAAAACAATATGGCTGTTGGATGCAATAACATAAAGTCAGATATTGGATTTTCTCACATTTTAAAATTTGTTAAAGGGTAAGAACCCCACACCCACCCAGATATCATTATACACATGCTAGAGAAGAATAATCAACAATAAGAAAAACAGGCGAAAAGGGGTTACACCTCTCGGCCGCCTGACTAGTAATATCAAATAACATATTCCAAGAAACCATAATGCCAATCTATTCAAGAGCTTCGTGACTATTTGTTAGCTGTTTTCACTATAAAAAATTGTGAAAAACAGTGAATTTGATCAATCATTACATAAAATTTGTACAATATTTGATTACATAATATTTCCCCAAATGCTACTGACCATATTCTGTACGTGCACTACTTCGAGGCGTGTCCTTCTTTGTTTAAAATGTTTGTACCAAGCACCGGATGATGCCTACAAAAAGTTGTTGACACTGTTGGGGCACTCAAGTGTATATATTTGGATTGATGCAGTGTGCTGTTTAGATGACTGAAACCACACCATAGCACGGGCAGCAGTCTAGATAAGTGCTAGCGGATCTCTAGTGCTTAGGTATAAATTATTACTAAATGAAAGCTTTGCATTCAATTAATCTGGTAATCTTATATAAAGATTAGCAGCATCAATTCTTTTAAAAACTATTAACAGATATCTCAGATGGGATGGAGGGGGGGAGAGGGCTTATACTACACTGTAGATGACTAATCGTTGGACTATCATAAGCTAGTGGCTTCCTTGTCCACTTGTCATCCTAGTTTTCATGATGGGATAAATCAGTTGAGGATGGGGTTTTAAAAGTTTAATGTAGCATCTAATCTGATGCAGACATTGCATATAGAGGACTGTAATATTAAAAAACATATTTGATGATACTACTTATTTTAATACAGTTTATGATTATGCTAAATTGAAATTATTGGAATTAAACAAATCTAATTAATCTCAGGAATATTGTAAACGTTCAGTTTTTCAAATAAGTTTCTTTAAATGGTTCTATGGATGAATGGCTATTTAAAAAATAGGGTCCAACATTAATGGGTTCCATGCATTCCAGAAGGCCTCCTAAAAATCAGCTGGTTCCGGGTGTTGTGAGTGCTTTATGGTGGGAACAGGAATGGGTTTGTAACCAGCCAAACCCTGACACAAATTATTAAGCCACAGTTGCTACACCCCATTACCAGAACATCTTGAACCACCCAATCTATTTAAACCGATTAGATTAAACTTCATTAACCATCATCATGACCCATTTGCTAGGTGCCTTTATTCAATTTGTGACCCGCTCCACTAAAATCAGGAATAAGTCAGAAACGCTGAGCCTGGCTATTCCACTTCAAAGTGTGTGAATGGGTGAATTTGGCTATGATGGTAGATTTTCAGGTATTGATGTTTTTAATTAGCCTAACTATCCTAGATTGCTGTCATCCTATTATCAGGTCATAAAACGATTGATAACTTAGAAAAAATACAATATTTTGTAGAGTTATGGATATCTTAATGAAAAAACACAAAGGAAACTTTACTCAATTCAGATGTGTCGTATCCACTACATGCGTTCACTCCCACCATATTGGTATCGTTGGAAAGCTGATCTATTGTGGGTTGCATTTACTAGGGCAAAATCAGTCACATGGTACATGTACTATATAACCAGTCAGAGAAGTTTAAATGGAGACCAAATGTAAACAAACCACATTATTCATTGAATAATAATGAGTGCATAATCATGTGGAACGCATAGCAATGGCTGATTGGCTCAGCTAGAAATGCGCATGCTCTGAACATTGAAATGCGACCTTTACCCATATGCGAAGTTTGAGTTTGATGCACTGAGACTGTTATTATCAAATCTGCGTTTATTAATAAATTATTTAGTTGACTGGGAAATTTAGTCGAGTCAGACGGATCAAATAGCGACAGTGAAATGAACATCATTTGTGAGGGCAAAAGTGACGAGGAAGACCACGATCGAGTGACAGTTGACACTGACAGCTTTGAGCGAGTGCTCAGACATCTTAGCGGCAATGTCGCTGAGAATGCCATATCTTGCAAACTTTCACAGCTATCAAAATGGAATTCCACCAACATATCCGTGTTGATGTATACTACAACAGTGCAAAATTTCAACTTGATGTGATGTGCCTTTGTTATTGAAATGTATGAATATACATTAGTAAACTTCAAAGCTGTTTTTTTCAGATTCGTTTTTTGTCAAATGACCTGGGGCACTTTCTCTTTATCAAACGATAACTCGGCAACTAATGGAGGTTGGCAGTTGTGTTTGGCACCGTTGGAAAGCCCATACAATTGTCTTTCACGTTGACCTTTATTTAAAAAATGTCATTTTCCGACTTATTTGTGATTTTGGCATAGTGGGTCACATTTGGTCTCTAAAAACAACCCACACATACATTACAAAATACATTTGCCTTAGTTGACAGGTTCCTGTGGAATTACATTGGAATTGTCTGAAATCACTGAATGTGGAATAAGACACAACCCATAACCCGTAACATATGCAATATAATTTCATTAATTCAAATCCCATCAAGCTTACATAATTCCATATGGATGTTATTGGTGTTTTACAGGTTTGTTTGTCACTCAATATCCTTGATAAATCTTAAGGCCCACTTTAACAGGAGAGTAGTTGTGGTGTAGAGTGCTGCACACTGCACTATGATACTAGATTATGTAAGACTCGGCAATGAATCATCGTTCAATCTCTATGATGATCCATGATGTGATGAAAAACTATGATGGTTGTAGACCCATCGTGAAGCATCACACACTATAATTATAATGATCTGTCAGTGACGATCACTTTGCATTGCCGTCGTGTAGTGTGCTTTACTGCATGGATTTTATGAAAGTCAAGGCTTTTACAGAGGGATTGTTTCATTAGTACAGCTGTCTGTGGGTGCTTTTCCTGAAGCGATGGAAGTTTGTCAACAGTGAAGACAGATTAATTATTAACTGATGTTACTTGACAACGACATGAGTTGGGATTCAATATCCACTCTTTCAGCTGAAGCATAGCAGCGCTACCAACACTTTGTGGTTTGTTTATCAACACTGAAATGGGCCTTGCTTACATTTATATACTTGTTTTTTTTCTCAGAAACCACAGTACAACAGATACATTGACCTCGATTTTACCCATTTTATCATTAGTGCTACTTTGCTCTGAGTGAGGAATTTGATTCCTATTTAGTGTCGGATTTTTGTACCACTCCGGATACATTAGACCAATTAGAGTTGACTTTACCAAAATATATGGGCCAAATTTTTGCCAAAATTGGCATGGCCCTACACTGTACTGAAGATTAGCTGATAAGACTTACTGATAACAGTCTGCTACAGAAACACCTGGTTTCTGTTGATATCACTCAAAGACATTACATAGCACTGGTCACTAAGTCTAACACACTATTTATAATAAAAAAATAAAATTTTGTAATGTTGGCCATTGCATATTATATAATAGTGTATCTAAAACTCATAAACTATTAATTGTCTTGTTTAAAAACAAAATTGATAAATATATCAGAAGGATGGGTTACACATAGATGCATAATTATGGGACTCTTGGTACGCAAATGGCTTCCTTATTCAATTGCCATCTGAGATGTTTATTGTTGTTGATTTTTTTGGTATCCAGTAATGCCGATGGTAATACATTAAAGCACACCAAACTATTTACCTCAAAAAAGCCCGCAACATCATTCTTACTGTGTGAACTAGTATAATAACATGATTAACTATTGCTGTCATTCAATTTGCTGAAATATTGAAGCGGAAACACAGAATGAAGTGAGAAAACAAAATGGTGGATTAGTAAATAAAAATCTCAGACAGCCCAGACAACATGTGTTTGTAATAACGATGCTGATTCGCTACACAGAGCCTGCATGCTCATTCACATGTATTCGAATAGGCCACTCATAGAGCTTTCCAAAGGTATAACATGTTACATATTTCGATACTATGAACGGAAACGGAAATTTATTCTGCTGAGCATAATAAAAGCAGCCAAATATGGGCACCAACTATGTGACATGTTTTGTAAGCTAAATCGTCATTGGTTATCATTGACTATGCTTATGAATAAATATGAAACCGAATGAAGAGTGATTCAGCTTTCCAGTGATACCATTTGTTCCCGTGTGAGGTACTGGTGACAGAAATTTTTTTTTTTACTACAGAGTGATACAGAAATCGGCCCAAAATTGGTCGGAATGCTTTTTGCACTGATTATGCAGGCTGAATTCAGCCCAGTGGTCACTCCTAGGGTTAATGATATGGAGTGTCTGTTGGGAAGACAGTTATACTGCAGGTTGGCACAAGTGTAGGATATAACACCTCACAGACATAACCCATCAATTAGATCTACCCAGGTACTATGCTAAGTTCAAACAACCATTTGAAATCCTAATTAGTCTTTTGAAGACATTAATACCAATCTACTAAGCCATTTTAAAGCAAATTTACTCAGAAAATGTAATCACCAATGTGAAGGTTTTTGTCCTACCCCCTCTAAAAAGGTGAGGGGTTTTGTCCAAATGGGTTGTGTCCAGAGGGGTTTTATCTGTGCGTGCATATGTGCGTTGGGGGTTATATCCGTACCCCGGTTAGCACTGGTTCCTCTCTTGCAGGAGGTCTGATTCAAGACATTAGAAGTCTGGGCAATTTCTTTCAGGTCTGATGTCCCAGTTACTCAGCTGTTTGAAATGAGTACCTTGCCCTTCTTGCCATGGGCTAAATTGTGATACACTGCTGTTGTATCCAGAGTCCAGACAAATATAAATTCCCATCCACTTATGCTGAAGAAACCGGGTCTAAGCATACACCTGTCAACTAACAATTGCTTGGGAGGGATTTAACTTTAACCTGGATTTCATTATTGGAATGTCTGGCAATTATTATGTATGAATCTCCAGATACATGTGTCCACTTCACACACTCTTCTTTCTCATACTACATGAGATTAAGTGACAGATGAGAGCAGCAGACTGGTTTCCTGCAGCCTCAGACACACCAGCTGTATCAGTTGTTTTGCCTCTCATCTCCTAAGGTCATCTACAGGCATCTCTAAGGTCATCTAATTGTTATTAATTAGCCCCTGGGACTGGTGATACATATGCTGCCAGTTATGGAGCTGTCAAGGTCTTTGTACGTTTCCTTCCTATGTGGCAAATGTGCTGACAAGTGTGTAGACGGTTTATATGGACCCCTGCTCCTGTAGACGTGACACACAGCAGTTTTGCCTGGAGCGGGAGTTATCAAGAAGTGGGCTACGTTGGGCCATGTGGTCTGGCCGTTTGTTCTCATTTCAAGCAGTTAATTCCAGTGCTGTATTGTGTAGCAGTTGCAGCGTGTAATATAACTCATAATCACAACATAAACATTTTTAACGCTAACAGAACAATGACAAATTTACTTTTTAATTAAATAGAAACTACTTCATTGTTGTGCGTTTGCAGATGGATTCTGGTTCCTGCAATAATGATTTTTTAAATGTAAGAATTTACCGTTTGCAACACACCGGTAAGGACTTTGGCACAGTAATTACCTTATTTTAAGTACAGTACACAGTTGAGTAAAATTAAATCTTCAAACTTTTTGGTAAACTTTTCCTAATTGAAGTATATTTATTGAAAATAAAACAGAGGGGGAAATTGGATAGGGATAATATTCTAAATTTACTGAAATAAGTGTGTTAATGTGAAATTAGTCAGTTACAACAGGAAATCATCTGACTTTGGCACACATAATGAAAGTAATTAAACCATATTATAATAATAAATTATGTGAAAGGTGTGACTATAATCTTGTCCATTAACATTGTAATTAACTCAAATAATCCATTATAATTTTTTATTTTATTTTATATAATTACATTGTCACTTGACATTACCTAATGCATTTCTCTCGTTTATATTTAGCAATACATGCCTTAATCACATCTAAAAATAAATTGGTTTACTTTAATTATTAGTATTTTATTGATAACTCAGCTTTACTTGTTACAAAGCATAATGTTATGTTAATTGAATTCCTGTAATTGTTATCGTAAATCATCCTTGTTGTCAACTCTATGCATTTTTGCGTAGATAATGCATTTAAAGAGTTAACACACACCCACCCGCACCCACACATGCACGCACGCACGCACGCACGCACGCACGCACGCACGCACGCACACACAATATGATTTCCTGCAAAAATTTCACATAAAACCCATGCAGCTGTGCCGTGCTGATGCTTACACCCCTAATTCGAATTTTGACGAAATCTACTCATTACTTTTCTTCAAATTTTAACAACCCATAATCATTTTTATTGTTACCACGACTTTGTAAGTGATCCCAGATCTTGTTCAAATCACAGTCATGTTACACTGTTATTACACTGCTGTTACACTTGTGATGTGGAGTGCAGCTTCCAGTCAGTGGCAGTTATGTCAGCTAAGCCTGATGCTGTTCCAGCAGTCTTTGTTGAAGAATGGTTGTACGGGAATGACAACAACATTGATTTATGGAGACAGATCATTATTTGTTTTTATAGGCGACCATCTTAGTGATTTCGATTTTATCACAAAGGCACAGCTTGTTGAACGTCATATCAGTAACCTGCTGCAGAGTTCTCGTCAAATTGTGCATTTTGTTTCAGAGAATATCAACATGGGAGATACTCCCTTCACATGTTGCCAAAAACAAGAGGATTTTGTGTACATTATGCAGGGATCCTTCGTCACTGGCATGACCATGCTGCCAGCTAGCCATGAGACATTTATGTTTTAGTACCTCACATATGCCTATTTTCCTGTTCAAGCATTGTTTTCTGGGATAAAAAATAACAAAGAGGGTAATGTCTCAAAATCACTGGCATTTTATTCATATGACATGAACCCGGAAATAAAATAATAATCTTTCCCCTATGCCACACAGACAGCCTGTCACCTAGTGAAGTGCCGCCACCTTGTGGTCTGACAAGAACTAGTTCTTGTGTGTTTACTGATTGTGTGTTGTTGGTGCGTGTTGTGTCACAGACTGCGTTGTTGTTGTAGGTGGTGTTTGTGATGACAGGAGACTGTGGCAACACGTCACATCCCGGGTACAAGGCCTATGAACAAATTGCAGCAACCAGTTCTGGGCAGATTTTCTTGCTGAAGAAATCGCAGGTCAACCAGGTCGGTGGAACCCCAGGAGACAGTCGCTTAGTTTCCATACCTTGTTCCCGGAACATGGTGTTTGTGGAGTCTTGAAAGGTCATACATTGGATCTTGTATTTTAAGGCCTTTAAAAGTTTTTGAAATAGCAATGTCATTGAGCGATGTGTTTCATTAATCAAATTTGATCACATAGTAAATAAAATGGCTCCTAGAGGATGTTTGAACACAATTTCTGTGTTATTTTGTATTAACTTCGTTATGGAAAAGGTCTTAAATTTTCAAAGTATTGGTTTTAAAAAGGCCTTAAATGTGATCTGCTCAAAGCAGCACACACCACCCGGAAGCTAAATGTTTATTTTGTTGACTAATATCGTATAGCTCTTTTCTCAAGGCTCTGGGTTAATCGTAGTCAGCCACCTCAACAACAAAACACACAGCTCTTCTCAAGGCACTGGGTTAATCATGATCAGCCACCTCAACAACAAAACACACAGCTCTTTTCTCAAGGCACTGGGTTAATCATGATCAGCCACCTCAACAACAAAACACACAGCTCTTTTCTCTAGGCACTGGGTTAATCATGGTCAGCCACCTCAACAACAAAACACACAGCTCTTTTCTCAAGGCTCTGGGTTAATCGTAGTCAGCCACCTCAACAACAAAACACACAGCTCTTTTCTCAAGGCACTGGGTTAATCATGGTCAGCCACCTCAACAACAAAACACACAGCTCTTTTCTCAAGGCACTGGGTTAATCATGGTCAGCCACCTCAACAACAAAACACACAGCTCTTTTCTCAAGGCTCTGGGTTAATCGTGGTCAGCCACCTCAACAACAAAACACACAGCTCTTTTCTCAAGGCACTGGGTTAATCATGGTCAGCCACCTCAACAACAAAACACACAGCTCTTTTCTCAAGGCACTGGGTTAATCATGGTCAGCCACCTCAACAACAAAACACACAGTTCTTTTCTCAAGGCACTGGGTTAATCATGATCAGCCACCTCAACAACAAAACACACAGCTCTTTTCTCAAGGCACTGGGTTAATCGTGGTCAGCCACCTCAACAACAAAACACACAGCTCTTTTCTCTAGGCACTGGGTTAATCGTGGTCAGCCACCTCAACAACAAAACACACAGCTCTTTTCTCTAGGCACTGGGTTAATCATGGTCAGCCACCTCAACAACAAAACACACAGCTCTTCTCTAGGTACTGGGTTAATCGTGATCAGCCACCTCAACAACAAAACACACAGCTCTTTTCTCAAGGCACTGGGTTAATCATGGTCAGCCACCTCAACAACAAAACACACAGCTCTTTTCTCAAGGCACTGGGTTAATGATGGTCAGCCACCTCAACAACAAAACACACAGCTCTTTTCTCTAGGTACTGGGTTAATCGTGATCAGCCACCTCAACAACAAAACACACAGCTCTTTTCTCAAGGCACTGGGTTAATCATGGTCAGCCACTTCAACAACAAAACACACAGCTCTTTTCTCTAGGCACTGGGTTAATCATGATCAGCCACCTCAACAACAAAACACACAGCTCTTTTCTCAAGGCACTGGGTTAATCATGGTCAGCCACCTCAACAACAAAACACACAGCTCTTTTCTCTAGGTACTGGGTTAATCGTGATCAGCCACCTCAACAACAAAACACACAGCTCTTTTCTCAAGGCACTGGGTTAATCGTGGTCAGCCACCTCAACAACAAAACACACAGCTCTTTTCTCAAGGCACTGGGTTAATGATGGTCAGCCACCTCAACAACAAAACACACAGCTCTTTTCTCAAGGCACTGGGTTAATCGTGGTCAGCCACCTCAACAACAAAACACACAGCTCTTTTCTCAAGGCACTGGGTTAATCGTGGTCAGCCACCTCAACAACAAAACATGCAGCTCTTTTCTCTAGGCGCTGGGTTAATCATGGTCAGCCACCTCAACAACAAAACACACAGCTCTTTTCTCAAGGCGCTGGGTTAATCATGGTCAGCCACCTCAACAACTAAACACACAGCTCTTTTCTCTAGGCACTGGGTTAATCGTGGTCAGCCACCTCAACAACAAAACACACAGCTCTTTTCTCTAGGCACTGGGTTAATCGTGGTCAGCCACCTCAACAACAAAGCACACAGCTCTTTTCTCTAGGCACTGAGTTAATCGTGGTCAGCCACCTCAACAACAAAACACACAGCTCTTTTCTCAAGGCACTGGGTTAATCGTGGTCAGCCACCTCAACAACAAAACACGCAGCTCTTTTCTCTAGGCGCTGGGTTAATCATGGTCAGCCACCTCAACAACAAAACACACAGCTCTTTTCTCAAGGCGCTGGGTTAATCATGGTCAGCCACCTCAACAACTAAACACACAGCTCTTTTCTCTAGGCACTGGGTTAATCATGGTCAGCCACCTCAACAACAAAACACACAGCTCTTTTCTCAAGGCACTGAGTTAATCATGGTCAGCCACCTCAACAACACACAGCTCTCTTAGAACTCAAGGCACTGAGGTATCAATACAAGTTTCAAGGACCCGCCTTTGTTTAGTGGTTTTGACACGTTGCCAATGTGTCCTCGCAGTATAGTTTATTATTTATTATCCTTTCACCCACTTCACAGAAATTTTTTTCATTTGATCCCAAACTTTTCAAGTGATTTTTTTAATAAATGTTGCTTTTTATCACGTTATTGCACATTAACCAGAACATGTATGTGTGTTGTAAATATGTTATATGAACGCCTCTTTAGTTTAAATTGACATATGAACTAGTATACACCAAAAAGTTTGACTTTAAAACTATTTAATGCAGCTAGCCATCATGAAGATGAAACATACAATGCAACTGTAACTGTATTGCAGATAAATATGTTCAAGTCATCGCAGAAAGAAAACAGAAATTTGTGTGATAAAAGTAGACACTTAATATACTCAAGTTTGTGACTTATCTTAAATGTGACTTTTTTGTGATAATTACAAGTTATTACATGATGAAAGTGATAGCAGACACCCCATGACTTTAATTACCATGAAACAATATGGGATGTAGACACTTTATGTAATATTTTTTTATTCTTGTGGACTTGCAATTTGTGTGATAAGAGTAGACACTTAATGTATTAATGATTTTGTTGTGATAATTACAAGTAATGAAAGAAAGATTTTATGATTTTTCGCACGTGAACTCTTGTGATAATTGTAAGTTATTACATGATGAAATTTATAATAAATATTGATTTAATTGCACCATGTTCTTGATTTTAGGGGATAAATAGTTTTGAGTCAAGACAACTTGGGTATTGGGAGGGGGGTAAGATATCCAGGTTAGGGAAAGATATCCTAGGGCATATTCCCCCTGGAGGGGTAAGCTATCTAGGGGGTGGGGGGGGATATATACTGTTACACCAGTCCTGGGGCTTTGCCAGTTCATAGGCCATGCCAGTCTCTGAGCCATGCCAGTGCCTGATCAATACCCAGTTCTTGTTAAATCTTGTTAAATACCAGTCCCTGGCCATGCCGGTCCATGAGCAGTGCCAGTCCTAGAGCTATACCAGTCCCTGGCTGTGATCTTGCAGTAAGGGCTTGTGTTGGTGTGTATGTGATGCAGCCTGTTGCAGATTCTGAACTTTGTGCGAGTGGCTGTGCAGTCGAGGAAAGTCAACCTGCTGAGTATTGACAGCGAGGTAGCTGATAGCATCTGGTATGAGCTGCCAATCGACACAAAACTACAGGAATTCACTGTGTCACTCAGTGGTCCTGATGCAAAGGTCATCATAAAGAATCCAGAAGGTTGGTTCTGAGAATCCAATAGGATGACAGTTAGAGTAGCTCGATGAAGGATTGACCACTGATGAAATCTTTTTATCTTCAGTCTAAAGAAACATGCTGCAGATATGTTTCTGGCTTTGATCTTTAAAGGTAAAAAGTCTGACCGTTTTTATTGTAAAACCATGTTGTATAGTGTAAACTATATCTATTGTAACATCTTGACATGTTTAATGAACCACAATGTTCATATAATTTGACTGTTATCTGTTTGAATGTTTTGACTCGAATATCATGTTTACATTGCATGCTAAATAGCAATGTCCATATTCATAAACAGATACGTTCAAATAAACAAATTGTGGTTCATTAAAACACATCTGAGCAGTCAAGGTGTTAGAATAGATATTATTTATACTATATAGTATGGTTTTAAATGTATGGATAAAAACTCTCAGACTTTGTACATTTAACATATTAATAATTGTGTTATTGTTAATAATTGTAACTCTAATAATTACAATAAAGTATGATTAATTGTGGACACCCACCCTTGACTATGAGGTACAATCTGAAGCAGCTGTGACCATTGGTGACACTCTGTGATGCAGGGGTAACGATGACATTAAAGAATGGACTGAATGAGCTGCTGTCTTTGAAGAAAGCACTCATTCTCAATGTGAAGGATCCAATGCCTGGCAAGTGGAGACTGAAGATGTCGTCAACCGGTCTCCACACTGTCCGTATCACTGGACTCAGCAGTCTCGATTTTGCCCACGGCTTCTCAAGAAACCCGACTCTAGAGTTGGTGGAAACGGATGTGCGGCCAATAAAAGGTTGGTGGCGATGCTAAGCACTCTGGCTACATTTTGTTTTGTTGGTGGGTGTGATGTCTCAAGTCCCAGGAGGTCTGCATCTAAGAGCTAATTGCACTTTTGTAGCTGTTGAATTCTGAAGTGGCTCATTACTTTTAAGATCATTTCCAACATACCATTTTCATTTCATACTTCAATCAATTCAGTGCATGCATGCCTGATACTGCGAATTTAGTTGATAGTCAACATAGTTGATAGTTATCATAAACGATTGGAATGTAGCAAATTTTTTCCCTTCAAATCATAATTTTAATGGGGGTGTCTGCCTTTAAAACAGTGTCAAAGTGCACAACTAGTTATGCATAAATCTCTATTGTTAGTAAACACCTCATATGATTTGAACCTTCAGATAGTTGAATAAATATTGGTTTGAACCTCAGTATGATTGAATAAATAATGGTTTGAACCTCAGTATAGTTGAATAAATAATGGTTTGAACCTCAGTATAGTTGAATAAAGAAGAATTTAAATGTTCAAAGTCTGATTGTTTTTACCATTATATCATGTTACATAGTATAAACTACAGAGCTCTGTATAGCTCATATAATTTGGTTGTTATCTGTTTAATTTTAACATTTCGACTTGCATATCATGTTTACATTACATGGCAAGGTTGATATTCTTAAACAGAAAATATTCAAATTATATTTAAAAGTTGTGGTTCATGAACACATTTGGGCAGTCAAGATGTTAGAATAGACATTGTTCATACCACACAACATGATTTTATGATAAAAATAATCACACTTTATACCTTTAATATAAAATGCTGGTTGACACGCTAGGTGTTTGTGTGTGTGGGGGGGTGCGGTGGCGTTTAGGTTAGAACATCAGACTCTCAGTCGAGATACCTGTTTTCGAATGTTATTGTTGCTGTTTTGAAGCTTGGGCAATTTCATTCACTCTAAGTTGCTCCAGTTCACTCAGCTTTACAAATGAGTACCTGGCTATAGACAGTGGTGGATATGTGAATGAATAGTCTTTGTGCAGTAATTGCATCATGGCTGAATGCTTCCAAGAGAAGTTGAGTTGGCATTGGAATGAACTGGTCTGCTAGGGCGTGAAGTGTAAAGCACTTTGAGCAGTCCCAAGGACTGGATACCATGCTATATAAGAACTTACATTTTATCTATGTTGTGTGTTTAGGTGTGCCAACATATCTGCTGCTAAACGTCACTAATCTGACCCCTCCTGGTCGGCTTACCAACCTAGAGCTGCTCAACCTGCACGCAGACACGCTGCTTGAAGTACCCATTGTCTACAATGCATCCAGTCCATATCTCTACAATGTCACTGCCTTCATGCCGCCAAACAACTTCTTTTTCCTCAAGGTACGCACGCATCCGATGATCAGACTTTGAAGCTTGCCTTGTTTAGATCACTTTGGTTGAAATACTTTATATTGTAGGCAACAAATTAATTACTGTTTTAAGAGTAGGTGCTACCCAAAAATCAATAACTTAGTACTTTTTGGATGATATAATTTTCATAAATGTTGATATCTTGTGCAGCCCAACAGAAAGTTACTTTATAAAATTGTGATTACAAATTCTCGAAAATGTGTACTTTATAGCATGCCCTAGTCCACAAATCTCACAAAACATGTAAACTTTACAAAACATGTTTGGTTTTTCGTGTTTTTCTCTACATGGCATTTTCAGACTTTGAAGCTTGCCTTGTTTAGATCACATTCGATGAAATACATTATATTGTGGACAGCAGATTCATTCTTTAACCCATTAGACCCCACACATTGAATTAAGCGTGTGCTGCTTTTCCCCGGGCAACTGAGGCAGATTTTGAAAATTATGGGTGCTTGTAGTTTTTAAGCTGTAGCTTCAAAAGTATTGATATCTTATAATTGCAAGTTATGTTTATTTTGAAGCAAATTGAATTATTTATGCAATGGTGTAACTGTGGTATATATAAGCTTGTTATATGTTGTCATTCTGATGTGTGGAACTTCGGAAATAATTTTTTTTAACAAATATTGAGAGTGAAGTTTGACATGATAGTCATATTTTATTACAATAACATCACCAACTGCTGGCTCCACACAAGGAAATGTTCTTCCTATGCATGGTACTGCACAAAGAATCCAATTTTGCACAAATGCACATTGCATGTCAGACATCCAAAGCATGTCTCAATTGCACGTCCAGATGGCCGTTTCACGACACAACTGACAAGCTCATTTTGATGACAATGAGTTGTTGGAGTTCTCATCAGGGATGTCATCACTACTATTACATGCCACCTGAAACAAACAAACAGCTACAGTAATGAAAACAGAATAAGAATTTTTATGCATTTGTCACGTCATATCCAACACAACAATGTCAAATTATCAATTTTACAAGCAGCCAATAATGACATGACTTTTTTAAAGTGTACTAATATCTGAAATATAGATAAATATAATTAATTACAAAGACCACTGACACCGTCAATATAATAAAATTGTCAACAATGTCCAAAGGCAAAGCAACAACACCACCCATCCAGGCACCGCCCAGGCCAGGGCTTGACTGTTTACATGCTCATCGGACCAGATTTTTCTGTTTTATTTACTCATTTGCTTTATAATTCATCATATAACTACATGCACAACTAACCACGTAATCTAAGCCGAGTAAATGGCACAAAACACACAATGTCAGTGTTGAAACAGTCGACAAGCTGAATAAGACGGTGACCAGGCTACTCTTGGATGAAGAAAACCAACCGACGCCATCTTCAATTTATCGCTCACTCAGTCAAAGATCGAGCTACATATAAATCTTACCTCCACATCCATCTCAGAAGCACTTTCATCCGAAGATTCATCCCTAAAATTGCGCAAACTTCACCTGCAGTGAACGCATCACGATTATCTTCGAAATAATTTTACCCACAATTCATAGCTAAGATATGTAGAATTCCGCTATTTTTAGTTTCATATCAATCCACCCGATGACGCCACCTCCACAGCCTTTTTCCCCAGCGGACGCTTTCGGGCCATGGGGAAAACAAGGTCGGACGCTTTCGGACGCGTGGGGTCTAATGGGTTAATTATTAATGAAACCATGACATGGTTCAATGATTTTGACAAAATCATGCACTCTATTATTAAACCAACTACGCATATTATGTAAACCGTTCATGCACCACAGATTTGAACACCAATGAACCTGATTCAAGATGGGCTAAATGAATTGAGGATAGAGTTTTAACTGCTAGTAACTGTCATTGACAGGTAATAGGCACAGATGACCAAGGATTTACATTCCAAAGAACAACATCTACTGCGATCAATTCGGCTGAACCGAAACGCCCAGTGTTGACAATGAAGAAAGTGACGAGAGGCTTCTACGACAAGACCGCTATTCTCAACTGTTCTGTCTACAGTCTTGTACCCTTCTCCATTCAGTGGTTCCATGAGGGAAAGAAACTTGGCACCAAAATGTTCTTCAGGTAAATCATAATGTACTGATATACTTTTTGTTCCCCAAGTTGAAACAAACATTGGAACTAGAGCCACCAACTCTTTGAAATTCACTCCCTCTTATTGTTAGGTCAATAGGAAACAATCATCTTAAGACTTATCTTTTTCAAAATAGTAATATTAAAAAAAAATGGTAATATTAATTCATTCTACCCATGTACTGTGTCTGATACTATGTTGATAAATCACTTTCTGTTGCAAGCTTACTATTAATTTGAAGAACTTTGATTTGTAATTATTTACTTATAAAGCACTATATCAAGAACCAGCATTATTGTTTCATTTATTAAATACTTTCTGGTTTTCCAAATAGCTTGGGAATGAACACGTGTAATTTTATAAATAACAACACTGTATGTCTTGGTAGAGAGTCAGCTGATGCACTCTGGTCCATCCGTGATGCCAGCAGTCTCTCAGAGGGCAACTATATCTGCAATGCCACAAACTCTGCAGGCGTGTCTGTTGCCACTACATACCTGGATGTGAAAGGTACGTCACTTAACTTCTTATATGTCGAGCAGTGCAGCATGCCATTGGGTCAACGGAATCATTTTATTCGATTTACAACCATAGAGATTAAATATTACACATGAGCACAACATTTTTTATCAAACATTAAATACAATTTAAAATAGTAGAGCAAGCATTTTTGTATATAAATAAATAAATAAAATAAGGACCTGTATAGTGATATATAAAAGGGCATATGTGCAGTTTTTAAAACAGAGAATACAGTGTATATATAAAATTATCACTGCGACTCGGTTATTTGCAAATAAAATGCAGAAATTTTTCCACGAGTCCGTGATTACTATCAGTCCGTGATTAGCATCAGTTCGTAAGATATAAAATAGTTCTAAAATTTGTTTGCTATTGCAGATGTTTGGACTAAATGTAATGTTATGAATTGAATATGAATTTTAAGCCAAAGTATTCTATAGTCCTCTGTTGGGTGAAGCCTCAAAGTGTGTTTGTTTTTCCAACAGATCCACCGCCAACAATTGTGACTCCAAGAAACGTCTCTGTACTTCCTGGTGATTCTGCAGTGCTTGCATGTACTGCAAGGAGTACTGTGCCATTCAACATCACCTGGTTGAAGCCGTCAGGAGATTTTGATCCACTCAGCTTCCCACGTGCTAGACTCTTCCAGAATGGCTCAATGCTCATACGGTATGTGCATATTCAGTTGCTGCAAGACCTTCCCATTCATGGACATGCTTGTTCCCAAAATCTTTCTCTGCCTGTACAAAAAAAATCAATCTAGTTTCCGTATTTGTTTTATGTATGAAATGTCATGACATGTTTTGTTATGACATTGTTTTGACCTCATGAGATTGTGGTTTGTCATCAAATATTTTGACCAACTCTCTTAGTCTTCATTGGCGGACCATAGACCGAGGGAGTTAGTTGAAATATTAGAAGACAAAACATTGTTTCTTGAGAGGTGAAAACTACGTCAAAATTCCCCTAAAACGGAATGTCTATCCATTCAAAAATGTTCTTGCTATGTTTTGTATAACAGGTATGAACACTTGTGTTTTCACTACTAGTATTAGTATCATGTATGGGAAAAAAATAACTAGAGGGCACAAAATAGCATTACTAAAAGAACAGTCTAGATTTTATATGAGAAAATACTCATTCTCCCAGAGGATGAAAAATGAATGGAAAAAATTATCTACTGATTGTGTGAATGCTAGCAGTATGAACATGTTCAAGAATTAAATTGACAGGTACCTGATAAAGGCACACTACATATAGAGAAAACAGTTGTTGGACTCTTGATAATCCAAAGATTTCCTTCTCCACTTGCCATGTAGATCTTATGGCTTTGGGTGGCAATCTTGTTAAATCTTCCTTGTCCATTTGCCATCTGGAGCTTAGGCTTTGGGTGGCAATCTTGTTAAATCTTCCTTGTCCACTTGCCACCTAGAGCTTATGGCTTTGGGTGGCAATCTTGTTAAATCTTCCTTGTCCACTTGCCACCTAGAGCTTATGGCTTTGGGTGGCAATCTTGTTAAATCTTCCTTGTCCATTTGCCATCTAGAGCTTATGGCTTTGGGTGGCAATCTTGTTAAATCTTCCTTGTCCACTTGCCATCTAGAGCTTATGGCTTTGGGTGGCAATCTTGTTAAATCTTCCTAAATACGAAGGTTGTATGTGACAAATAGAAAGTTATCTTTGAAAGCTTATTTTTAATGTGTTTCACTGCATCAGGAAAGTGAAGGAGTCGGACGAGGGTCCATACATCTGCCGGGCAGAGAATGAGGGTGGACAAACTGATGAGCTTGTCTGGCTTATCATACAGAGTAAGTTCACCTCTTTCACAGATATTCGCTGTTGGTTAAAAATAATATCCATTACTGTCATGATCTTTCATGTGTTAATATAAAAAAAAATACATGTCTGCCATTTTAGATAAAATTCTATGTACATCCTGCTTATTGTGTGAAATAAAAATCTTATTATTATTAAAAATAAGCGAGTTTTATGACATACAAAGATCACTATCTGGAAAGTATTTACAGATCAGTGCATGATCCAATGAAGACGATTGTACATTAACTTTAACACACCATGTAAATATGTTGCACTTGTTGCAGGGTCGCCCATTGTCATGCCTGTGCCCCAGGTACAGAGCTTTGTTGAAGGCGGCAGCATCAACATCACCTGCACATCACGGGCTTACCCTGAGCCAACATATGTGTGGAGGAGGAATGGCGAAGTGCTGCCAATCACAGAAAGGGTGCGCTACTCACCGAACGGCTTGCTGCGCATGTATAACCTGGACGAGAAAGATGCGGGAGAGTACGAATGTGTCGCTACCAACATCGCCGGCACGGGATCAGGCATTGCCACTCTCAACTATATTGGTAAATACATATCATTTACCCCATAATCAACTTACTCATTTACCCATTGCACATTGAATTTGGGTCGCATCTCCACGTCAGAGCAAAAGGTGACAAATTAATTTGAAAAGTGTTTAAAAGATGTAATTTCAAACACTGGGATGTTTAGCATATATTGTGATGTTTAGCATATATTGTGATGTTGCATATATAATAATAATATACTTATTCGTACTACAATGTGTACAATTCAGTTAAAACAATGTTTACTGTGTACATAAAACAGAGAGCAATGAGATCAACTCGTGTTTGATTAAAAAAGAAGTGCTACAAGCATTCTCTATATTGTACAACACATCCTTTGCAAAAGAAACTTCCAGCCCTTCTTGATAGTGGTTTTGAATGAGATTATAAAAATAATTAGTGTTCATATTACAGAAGGTCGTGGCATCAAGTTTGAATTGTGACAATATGTAATTAAAACTTTTAGACATGTGAACCACTATCATGAAAAGCTAGATGAGAGAATATATTCAAACTGGTGTTATTGCATTTTAAGCTCACCATTCGATTTAAGCACACCATTCGATTCATAATCTGAATTTGAATCAGGAACCATTCTGCTAAAAGTGGCACCGCACTGTATTACAATGGGTGCAACCAGGTAGATTAAACAGTTTCCTGATGTCCTTGTACCATGTAGTATAAAACTCATCTACATATTTATCTTGCAAAAGGAATGCAAAATTATGCTTCATATGGATAGGTGTTTGTTTGGTCCATTTTATGATACCTGATTTCACACATGACAAAGTTTACCTGGACTCACACAATTCCCCTGTGTAATTTACCTGGAATATTTTAGATAGGCCATAATTCTGTAAAACTACTTAATGTTAGCCGCATAAGTAGGCTGGTTGTAATGTAACACTGAATATTGAGAGCTGTGCTTTCTTGCTGCAGTTGCTCCTAGGATCAGAAATCCTAACAGCGTGGTGCTTGTGAACAATGGGGAAACTGCTACTTTGAGGTGTGCCGTAGATGGTATTCCACCACCAACAATCACCTGGTACCGTGGTGCATTTGAGGTATGGCACTTGTCACACTTTTATATATGGCTGTTATGTTGATGTGGAGAAATAACAAATTCAGGTTTTTTACATTACCTCAATTGGGTAACAGAGATATCGCACTGTTTCCCTTCTGCAAATCAAAGCACTAGCAGCCCCTAATCAAAACTTGCCCAATATCACATTAGTAGGTGGGTAACTATCTACAGTAAGCACTTGGAGTTTTCCAAAGTATTCTGGCTTTACACCCAAAACTGTCATTGATACATGTGGTACCAAATTGAGTCAATGTCGAAAACCTGTGTGAACAATGTTTCAAGAAACATGATAATGTATTGGAACAGTGTTAGTGCTAACTCTGCCCAAGACAAAATCCTGTTGTCTTGTGACCGTATCTTTCCTGGCCACGCCTTGACATGTAGCATGGTTTGCCTCCTGGCCGCTGATACAGTGTGTGTATGTTGTAGATGAAAGGACTGCCATACATAAAGATCAACGAAGCGGGAGAACTGTTCATTGATGGCACCCAGGAGATGGACGCTGGCGAGTACCAGTGTGTGGCGACCAACGAAGCTGGCACAGCCACTGGCAGCGTCATCCTACAAGTCGGATGTATGCACTTTCTGCTTTTCCACCATGTGACACACATGAATCACTCACTCACTCATGTCGGCCATTGGGGTTGAGCTGGCTCCAACCATCTGGCTACAGACACCTCTGTCCATCATTGCTGTTTGCAACTCTACAGCTTCAGTCCCACATCTTCTTTTAGGCAGTCAATAAATGTAAATGCTGGTCTTCCATGGATTTCTGTTCAATGTGCTGGACGAGAATGCTTATAATCAAGTACAAATATGGAATTTGATCCAGCCCTGGTGCTAAATGACTTGATTGATACAGTAGTTTTAGTTTTAAATGATGATTTACTTACTAAATATAAAAATATGACTACTGCTTCTGGTTAAATTTCAGCTGCGCCTGTCATCACCAATGCCCCCAGTAGCGTCGGCATTGACATCCTGAAGAACGCATCCCTGCCTTGCGATGCTTCTGGTCTGCCACCGCCTCAAGTTCTGTGGAGAAGAGCTGACGGAAAACCCATTGACTTCCAGTACAGGTTCACCATGCTCAGATCTGGCACCCTCTTCATCAATGGTATGCTTCTCAATGGACTGTTGTAGCAGGCCTTGGGCCCGTGAATCTTCTGTCAGTCCTGCAGTCCCCACAAGTCACAGGCCATGTTGGCCAGTACAGTGTTTTGATATATTAACCCCATTCTCTCATAAGCTAATTGTCTGTAATTTTATAATAACTGTAATAACACTATTTATTTTGTGTAACGCCACATCCAATACAGTTCACAGCATGTTACAGAGAATCTATTTAAAATAGTACATTGTGGTAAATAATATAATATCATAGTATTGTATATAATATTTTTTTTTAAATAGTTAAAATGGGCTTGTAAATATAATCATGAACCATAAGAAATGTTAGTGAAATAGCACCATGACATATGTAATATCATAAAATAAAATAACATTGAATATAAAACAAATAAATAAATGTCATGTAATAAGATAAAAATGTTGCAGCAGTGAATTACGCATACGTGTAGTGTCAGACATCACTGGTTTGAAATGATCTATTACAACAGGACTTCGTTGGTTGCAGGCATTCAGAAGGAGGATGAAGGCATGTACACATGTCGCGTGCAGAATGAGTTTGGAAGTCAGGAGGTGTCTGCCTTCATCACAGTCACAGGCATAGGTTTGTCTCTTCATTTCATCCTGCATTCTTTATTCTCACCTCATCTATCCCGTGACTGTGGATGGTCATTTGGTCACCTCTGCTGATGATCTGACAATCTGTCTCCCCCTTTGCCAGTGCCTTGCTGCCATTTGAGTCTCATGGAAATCAAGCCCTGTCTATTCTTTGGACGATGTTTTATGTCAGGCCAGTGGACATCATAACATGGCCATACCATGTCAGCTTTTGTCTTCTTACTGCAGACAGGATTTATAAAATCATCAAACACAGCAATACCTATAAACTTTCTAATATGTGGCATCGCTGCTTTTTCAGTTCGTCCGGTGATTCAGTACACCAACCCCAGAGTATCCACAATTGTTGGCCGTACAGTGAAGATGCAGTGTACAGTGCTGCAAGGCAACCCATGGCCACGCATCATGTGGATCAAGGATGGAGAACTAGCGGGGAACCATGAGCGTATTGAGGATGATGGCAATGGCAATATGATCATCCATAATGTGCAAGTAGAAGATGAGGGAGAGTTTGTCTGCCTGGCAACAAATGTTGGCGGTAATGCCACATACGTCACCAAGTTGGATGTACAAGGTGGGAGACCTCGTGTTCATATGTCGCTTTCTTCCTGTGCACTCTCAGTAGATAGGTGTGTCAAAAAGAACAAAGGTTACAATGGATTTACACCTATCTTCCTAATGCTGTGATGAAAAATTATCTGTGTGTGCCCGTGCATGCATGGGTGCGTAGGTGACTTAAGTGAGTGAGCATGTGTGCATGCATGCATGTGTGTTATGTATATTTGTGTGTGTGTGTGTGTGTGTGTGGTATGTATGTACATGTGTGTTTGTGTGTATGTTGCGTTTGTGTTATGTATGTATATGTGTACGTACGTTCATAACGCGTCATACAGTTTCAATTTGTTATCCATAAGATGCACACTTTAATTCATATGTGACTTGAGAATTGTTAAAGTTTCCGCCGCTGTGTTGTGGTGATATTTTACCTTTGTGTTACTGCAGTGCCACCTAGCATCAAACAGGGTGAAACAGAGTTCACGGCCAACGAGGGCAGCACCATCCAACTGCCCTGTGACGTCGAAGGCGACCCAAAGCCAAAGATCATATGGACAAAAGGCGGAGTTCGTATATCTGACACGGATCCACACTACTTCATCAATGAAGATGGAAGTCTGGATATCTTCAGTGTGAAAACACAAGACACAGCCACATACGTGTGTACAGCTATCAACCATGCTGGATCGAAAGAAAAACGAGTCACGCTGTTTGTGCAACGTACGTAGCAGCTATGAATTTATTATAGTGCAAGTATTACAAAAATACCATGCTCAAAGCACTTTTGATGTGGTATATGGAGTAGGTTCTGTGATCACTGATTATTTGGTTATATAGATTTTACATTTCCTCATGTGTTGTGATAAACCACTATATTCTGGCAATGTTATTTCTGGAAAATGGGTTAAAATTCAGAAAGCAGAACATTCTGGACCATCCTGAACAAAGCATCAATTTACAAGTTATTCCTGGTCAGCGACACTCCCGGTCGCGTACACTTCCCGCTCATTGACGTCCTAGTACTAGTGTTCCAGTAGCGTTATCCATATCTGGTCGGAGAAAATATTTTTTAGCCCTATCACCATGTATAATACGTACCCGGACTTTTAAGTAAAAAATTAAGGAGAAAAATGCGTATTATACATGGAAACTTACGGTCCATCATATTTCAGTGCCGCCCAGGATTGCTACGACCAATGATGATTTCACTGTCATTGTCAACAACCCGGTACAGCTACCATGTGAGGCAATTGGGGTGCCGCCCCCAATGATACATTGGAGGAAGAGCGGGGTGAATTTGACCCGTACTGACCGCGGGGTTGTATTCCTGCCCAATGGGGCATTGCGGATCAACCGTGTTCAGACGGATGATGGAGGTGTTTATGAATGCATCGCCACAAGTATTGCAGGTGTTGCCACAAAGGCTATGAGTCTTGTTGTACAAGGTATGTCTGTTCAAATATCTTGGGTTCAATTAGATTTTTTCGCTGGTCTCATTTCAAACTCAATTTGCGAAAAATCAAACCATCTAGTATCCACTGCAACATGCTAGCTCATTTGTGCAACTTTTGTATCAGGCAAACTATTAAATTACTTAATGTTTGGGCAAACATTAATTGAAGTGAAAATGGAAACGCTGAAAACTCATGAATTTCACCCTTGGTGAAATTTCGTTACTTTGTCATGTGATCAGCGAGAGGATCGAAATCACTCCCATGATTGGCATTGACCCAAAGTATTTACCATTTTGGATATCCACAATTTTGAGCCTTACCAGATCTAACGATTAACGTCAATTGTTTTGATGATTTGAAAAAAATGGGCTTTTTTTATTAAATCGACTGCAGAAGTTACATAGACTATTCACACACTACATATTTGGACATCAACGAACTGGATTTGTGACAGGCTAAATCAGTTGAGGATGGAGTTTTAATACAAAGACTACTATTTTACCAAAATCTTTGAGAACACAGGCATGTCAAAACCCAAGGGTTAGGCAGGTTCAAATAGTTGTGTACAATTCTAAAGTTGTCAACATATGGATAAATACGTGGAGGAGCTATGGAGACTTTGTTTCTGTATTGGAAAACAAAATCCTGTAGTTATGTTATGTGTAAGGTTATGACACAAAGTCATACTATGAGATTCATCACATTTCCATGTTGTCACCAATGAGAAATCTACAATGAACTATGATGCATGTGATTCTGTGCAGTTCCACCACGCATAACGAGTGAAGGCCAGGCCTCATTGATAGTGCTAGTAGGTGATGAGGTAACCCTTGACTGTGAGAATGTTGGCTACCCACCACCTGTGATGTCATGGATGAAGGACCGTCACAACATTGACTTCTTTGACATCAGTCACAACTACCAGATGAAGGAGTCTGGCTCTCTCTTCATTGAGAAGGCTGTGCTAGACGACACTGCCAAATACACATGCCAGGCAGAAAACCCTGCAGGCATTGCCTCCACAGAGATCAGCCTAGTTGTGCATGGTAAGGCTATCTACTGTTGCACAGCTTTGTATTTTTTCTATTGGTCTTTGATTTTCAGCAGCATGAAACTCCTTGAAAACATTCTCCTTCATTGTTGCCCTCAACGAAAATTATTTCAAGCAACAAAGTTAAACAGTAACAGTTATAGTATAAATGTATACCTGGCAGTGGTGGAATTATTTGAATGAATAGTCTGTAGTAATTGCAGTGTGGCTGATGCTTCCCAGAGAAGTTGAGCTAGTGTTGGAATGAACAGGTCTTTTAGAGTGTGAAGCGCTTTGAATGGTTTCAAGGACGATACGGTGCTATAGAACTAACTTTTGTGTTAGATATTTTATCCATGTTACTTTCACAGCTTGTAAGTCATCAAACGTGCACTTCTCAAGATAATGACTGGCAATAAACATTATTCCATTGTCAGAGCCGCCTTCAATCCCTGACACAACCCCGACCAACATAACAATCATTGAGAACAACAGGGTGAGCTTGCCGTGTCCTGCCACGGGCACGCCCAGACCAGTGATCACCTGGTTCAAGGATGGCAGACAGATCACTGGCAATGAGCTGGGGATCATGATCACCAATGACGGATCATTGCAGCTGGATCACGCGCAGGGGGAGGATGCTGGCCACTATGTGTGTGAGGCAACTAATGTTGCTGGCAAGCAGAAACACGGCATATATCTGAAGGTGTTCCGTGAGTGAGACATCTTATTATCTTATTAAGACTTCACATGCTGTGAAGCAGTTGTAAGGAATGTAATGAAAGTATTAACTCCAGTAGTGACTTCATTGCATTTCAACTGACTTTTAGTAGTCATTGTTCATATCTATGACATATTGTACAGTGTAGGTTAATAGAAATGTAGCTTTGCTATATATTTATGTATTGTGGCTGTCAGTGTTGATAAAATAATCAAGGATAGAATTTTGCCCAAATTTAGTGGGGGCCAGCTGCACCCCCACTTTCTAGAATCTAGGGGTCTGCCACCAAGGGGCCCAATGCGGTTTGCATAAAAAAACCATAATATCAATTTTATTGACTTGTATATTTCTGTTTTCTGTCACACGTTTAAACGTGTTCCCACCTGGCATATATATATATATATATATATATATATATATATATATATATATATATGCTCAAGAGTATTAGCCATTTTAAATGATATCCTTGATCGAGTAACTAATAAAATTTAACTATTTTGGCCAATCTCATGGACATAAACAACCAAGGCAGGGATAAAAAAAATTTATTTCCCACTGAAAATTAGCTGTGAAGTTCTGAAATCTTTGTGACAGTATTACATGTGAAATAATAAATACAAAAGCCTAGAATAATTATCAACCCCAAAACATAAAAAAATACAGCTGAGAAAACAATACCTTAGAGTGACAAAACCTCATTGTCAGAACTTCACAGAACTTCAGGTGCATATTTCGTTCACCAATCAGTCACATTATCATCAGTTACAAACATTAAATAATAAAGGTGTAGGAAGAATGTCAGTCAACAAAGCGTTTGACTCTGGCAGAGGACTGAGTAGCTGTATGAATTTAAAATGCTGATCCCAAGCAAATGTGTAATTTGATCGTCGAAACACAACCTACGTGCCCTTGGCCTTGGGCGTTTCTCCCGATAATCCATTTGTAGCGTGCTGAACCAATGCTAAGCAACCATCCCTACAGTTATTATTACATCCATGGTGTTTTCTCTGGCTGCCTGGCACATCACATTTCGCGATATAATCAGGCAACTATCACCTTACCTTACCTTTCGGGGGCCAACCGGACTCTCAGATTCGGAACTATTGGGGGTCCGGCATTGAATTGAACCTTGATTACTATTATAGTAAAACTTATTGTCCACTTGTGAGTTGAAAATTGAAAATGTTTTTGTTGGATCTACTCATAACAGCTGTGATAACTGTCTTAAGTTTTAAGCAATGACCAAATTACTTAAGCTGTAACGTAACTCGTGTGAACATGACGTTTCAGTACCACCAAGATTCATTGACAAGGATGGTAACATTGAGCCCGAGGGCACCAATACCATCCCAGAAAATCCCCAGATAGTGAGAGATGGCACTGTGAAGCTGCACTGTCCTGCAGATGCCATCCCCCCACCCCAGATCACATGGTACAAGAACGGGCAGGAGTTGACCCCCGACGACATGGGTGACAGAATTATGGTGCTGGATGATGGCAGGGAACTGATTATATATGGAGCACTTGTTGCCGACACTGCTCGGTACACCTGCGTTGCAAGTAATCTTGCTGGAGAGACCGAAAAGAACTTTGATCTAGATGTACATGGTGAGTGATCGAGCATCAGTTTTATAATGGTAAACATTTTCAAATTGGAAGAGAATAACTTCATAAAGATTTTTTTCTTAACACAACTATTAAAGTTTACTCACTTTAATGTTTCGGCAGTCATCGGTTGGCGATACCGTCTGGCGAACATAAGAACTAATTCCCAGAATTCAGTTTCTGAAGAAAGCAATGCTGATGTGAGTAAACTTTAATAAATGGTTCAAATGAAAATCTATGCTAAAGAATTAGTCTTGTTAGTGGTGATCAAGATGTGCAGTTAGTTCGTACAAATCTTTCGTTTATGTGTTGGTGATTGGAACAAATGTGATGTGATCTGGGAAAACCCGTCGGATGGTGCACGATTTCGTAATGAGATACATGCAAAATAGTCCAAAATAAAAAAAAAATTTCAAATGACATTTTAGTTCCATTATCATGTTTGATATTTGATATCTTATCTCTCAAATGTCGAAGTATTATTAAAAAAAACGAAGAACTTTTTGTAATAAACATGTTTTAATCTACCCCCTCTCAGCATTATTGACACAAATTCGCCGACTCGAACTCGACTGCGTAGGTATACACAATACGTCATAACTTTCGTTCTATTTGGCCTACTGCGACTTTTCACATATCATTTAAAAGAGCACAGCCCAGCCAATCTGTTTGTATCAATGTGCACCCTCATTAACATACGTATTACTACTGCGCAGCGAAAATCCGCAGGATTACCGTGAGCTCGAAGCACTGCTGCATTTCGCAAATTGTATCGATATTCTTTAGTGTAAACATCAGTGACATGTATGATAGTATTCGTTGATCTATATATATATCATGAATACATATGTGTTGTTATTTTTTAACGTTTGGCTAAGTAGAGTAGCTACAATGTGGAATTTACCGTCCGCTGTGTTTACATTTGTAAATCCAAGATGGCGGCGCCCATGCATTTGCCAGGTTCAGAAGTTGCGGCGTTTATGAACGATGCTAGACAACTTAATATATACTGCGATGCCGACCCTAACGCACTAAATGATGTGATATTGGATTACTTTACGTCTGGACACGCGAGTGACTCAGACGATGACACATTTCACGAAGAGAAGTCCGACTTGGAAAGTGATATTGAAGATCTGACGAAACTGACAGCTGCGGCTGTGGGCATGTCAACCACTGGCATTGGTCACGATGACACCGAAGCTGGTAGCAAAATCGGCAAAGGTACTAATGATAATATTAGTATATATTTGTTACCTCTTTGTAAGAAAAAGAAGTATGTAGTTTCTGCTTTTTAATTGTTTTCAGTGCTTTACTGCAGCTTTTTAAACAAGTTATTTTGAAATGTCAAAGTTGATAATATCAATCTCAAAGCCTATGCTATGTCATTGTTTGTGTGCTTGTACAAACTGTGTGATTGTGCCAATATTTTTATTAAACTCCAGTGTTATGTTTCAGCAACAGATACTTCTGTCTTTGATGATATCACTGAGATTCTTCTGCTGCTGCCTGCTCTTGAGATTGAAGAACAGCGTATAGCAGCCGACAACTTCCGCTGTAGTTGGCGTCACTACACCATGAATTTCCTCCTGACGAGACACACTAAGTTGTCGTTCAACTGGTGCTTTGGCTTGATCAAGCGGACATTCAGGTGAACAAAGGTGGACTCTCTTCAAGACAAGCACCCTAGGAATCAACGTTGGATGTTTTCTTGGACATGAAGATGGCACTGTGTTGGTTTGATGCATGACAGGTCAACCTTTCTGGGACAATATTTCTAGAAAGTGCACAACATAAAGATATATCACCACTTCCACTTCAAGAACAACACAACTGGTGTTAAGCTGTAGCAGTACTGTGACACAGAAACATTGTTTCAGGACTTGATGAAAGTTGACGCCACTGTTCTGTCCAAAGATGACATGCCCACCAAGATCCAACTAAAAGGACTGGACATGAAGTGCCAATGGTATCCGTACAACGCCATCCGGGAGTATGTGTTGATAAACAAACAGGACTTGGTGTGTCCACTTCCTGAAAGGCCTGTGCCAAGTGAGAGTACAGAAAGTGACACTGACAGTGAGGTGTCCACCCCATCACATAAATGTCCTTGCACTGGGCGCGGGCATGGACGTGTCTAAAAAAAAGTGAATGAACACAATTGCAGTGAACTGTGGACCATGTAATCTATAGTATATAATATATACATTATGATGTGTTGTTGGGTGTTAATGCAGCTGTCATTCATGTGAACACAGAAGAACACATCAATAAAGCCATTATATTTTGCTCTATCTTTAAACCCTGTTTTCTGCATATTAATTTTCACATAGGCATGCTCTTTATTCCAACATAATTTTGGTTCTGGTCAAGATACTGAAGATCTGTAAACAGTTTTGGAAAGCCCAAATAATCAGCTGTAATAAAAGTACAAAATATAAAAATTTTTAATGTGCACCATGTGAAGGGTTTTCATACATCACATCACAAATATGTTACTGGAAGAAAGTAGAATTGACGTCATGATTTTTCATCGTCATTCAGTTGATTTTTGGACAAGCAACATATGATGTTCTGTGTTCCATAGAATGTCTAAATAGAATCCTAACTTGCTTTAAAAAATCTGATTAAACAATGTTGTTGCCGTCTTTCTCAGTTCCCCCGTCTGTGAATCCGGGAGGGGGTGAGGGCGGTAGCCTGGTGAACACAAACATCTCTGTGATTGTGGAAAATGCTGTCGTCATTGAATGCCCCATCACGGGCACCCCCCAGCCGGAGATCATCTGGTTCAAGGAGGGTGTACGACTACATCCTGAGAATGAGGTTAATATGCGTCTGCTGGACAGCGGGCGACAACTGGAAATCTCTGTCGCTGACACCACGGACACGGGTAGTTACAAATGTGTTGGGGAGAACGCAGCTGGAAAGGCAGCCATTGACTTTGAACTTGAAGTTCTAGGTGAGTGAGCCTGATTCTTTTAGGTTTTGTTCCTCAAAAAATATACTGCTCGAGGCACTACATTGTTGGAATGTTTTAAGACCAGAGCTCTGGGGTTCAGGCACCTAAAAAAGAGCAGGCCAGGTTTGCCATACAAAACATTAAGGTGGTCATAGGAAATATCCTTAATTCTTGTTCTATTATGTTGGATACTTTTATGCATTATTTACTTGTTCTCATAGTACAGGTCATCAAAGACAAATCTGACATTGCATACATCCTCTATTGTGTATCCTTTCATTAGTCTTCGTACACGTACCAACATTTCTCAACATTTATATTTGACAATGTACAATATCTAGCTGGTATCTATATAATTATTAATAACCCTCATGTAATTATACAACTCTAATGTATTTAGTCACACTCACCTTGTAATATATAGTTGAGCTGTGCATTTCACTATACATAATTTTGTATTAATAATATATATTATTTGTCATTTAATCTTAATAATTACAACTGTTTATATAACACTGACATGTAATGTCACATTTACTTTGTTATTTTTTCGCACCATTTAATTTGTATATGGTATTTAATATTCTACACTAGATGGTCTTTGTTATCAAACCATTTTGTTGTTTTTAATGGATCTCCTAAGTCACACTAATCTATTCACTTGTCATGTTATTGTATTATGGAACTTTGTTGTGACTGATTAAAGTTCATTCATTCATTCCATATTATGTTCTCGCCGTTCTGTGCAGTGCCTGCGGGCATAGAGAACTCGGATGTCCTGTCTGTGCCAAAGGTCATGATCAACAAGTCCATCACCCTCTCCTGCCCTGCCACTGGTATTCCCATACCTAAAGTTATGTGGTTCAAAGAGGAAACGCCAATCACGCACAACACCAGTAAGGTGTTTGTTCTCGACAATGGCTGGAGGTTGCTGATAGATGGTGCAGAAGTGGAGCACACTGGCCGGTACTCTTGTCGTGCGACGAACAAGGCTGGCCAGACAGAGAAGTTCTACGACCTTCATGTCCTTGGTGAGTGTCCTTACTTGTTTAATTTGCATATTTTCTTCAAGACGTCATTGCTTAAATCTCTGTAAAACCGATGTCTTACTCCAGCCATTCTACCAGTCACTATCACTGTTCCGATGACGTCTGTGATGTCTGTCTCCAGCCATTCTACCAGTCACTATCACTGTTCCGATGACGTCTGTGATGTCTGTCTCCAGCCATTCTACCAGTCACTATCACTGTTCCGATGACGTCTGTGATGTCTGTCTCCAGCCATTCTACCAGTCACTATCACTGTTCCGATGACGTCTGTGATGTCTGTCTCCCATCTTTGTTGTGATTTTTCTCTGCTACTTTTCCCTGCTTTTATTCCTTCCAGTTTTGTCTTTTTTGTCTCTTCTGTGCCTCTTGGCCCAAATATTTCAGTTAAGGCAATTTATAAAGTGAACGAACCAGTTTTGCAGTATCTTTCGGTGGCATTTAATTTCGAAGGCACTTCGAATTCTGATATATCATATAAGTTGCGTAACTGTCTACAGACAGTGGCAGATATATGGAAACGAACAGTCTTCGTTTACATATATCGGCCACTTTTTTTTTTTACAAATACTCTGTGAATACCTGCAACATCTCCACAGTCAGTACTTTGCCTAAAAAAATAAATGCAGCTATAATATTGACACATAAATTGGTGTTGGGGCAGTTAATTAAGAAATATTGATTATTTGCTCAACGATTGTGTCAGTTTTGTCACATGACGTTGCATTTACCCTCAGTGCCACCCCTGATTAACCGCGGCGCTATCGACACGAACCCCAAGGTGGTAGTGAACAACACGGTTGTCGTCAACTGTCCCGTCAGTGGCATCCCAGTGCCACAGATACAGTGGCTGCGTAACGATGTCCTGCTCGATGTTATCCGCTACTCCAACATCGCAATAACGGCCAATGGACGGCAGCTGCGCATCAAGAACGCACGTGTGTCGGATGCAGCCAGTTACCGTTGTGTTGCATTGAATGATGCTGGGGAGGACAGTGTCAACTTTGACCTGGAAGTGCATGGTAAGTGGACAGTGATTTATTTCTGCTGTGGTGCTGTGGGGTTAACAGCAAGACTACGTTCAACCAAAGTACGCATTGTATCTTTGATAATTTGATATAGAGATATTTCAATAAGAAATGTTTTCAAGTAACAATTCAGTGTCAAACAAGCACTCAATAAAATACAACATTATTGCATACATTTTTTCAGCGTAAAAGGAATGTATTGGTTAAAAAAGTTTATAAAAGTTCTTTTAATTGTCCAATGTAGCAATGTTGCTTAGTGTGTATAGAAGGGAATTCATATTATTTAAATTTTTGTATCAGTGGGGTGCGATAGCACAGTGATTAGAACATCACACTCTCAGTCGTCAGTTTGAATCCTCTTGCTGCCATTTCAAAACTTGGGCAATTTTGTTCACTCCACTTTGCCTCAATTCCCCCAGCTTTATAAATGAGTACCTGGCTGTAGACTGTGTTGGATATATGTGAATGAATAGTCTGCACAGTAATTTAAGTGTGGCTGAATGCTTCCCACAGAAGTCAAGTTGATGTTGGAAGAAATAGGTCTGACACAGGATGTAGTGTGAAGTGCTTTGAGCGATCCTAAGGACTGGTTATGAAGATGTATAAGACCTTACCTTTGATCATACAGTAAAAATATTTATAAAAATATTCTTTTCTCACTTAAGAAAGATAATAGAACCAGAGGACACAAAGTAATGTTAGTAAAGGATCAGTGTAGATTAGATATCAGAAAGTACTCGTTCTCACAGAGGACAATACATGAATGGAACAAATTATCTACAGATTGTGTAAATGCTAGCAGCGTGAATATGTTCAAAAACAAAAATCTTGATAAGCCAACGGCTTCCTTGTCCACTTGCCATCTTGGCTTTTGTCTTGAATGGCAACATTGTTAAATCTTGTTAAATCAGTTGACATCATTAGCCTGATATCCTTCTGTGTGCAGTGCCAACCTTCATTGACAAAGAAGACCTGGACCGCACCCCAAAGGTCGTTATTAACACCCCCCTTGTGCTCGAGTGTCCCGCCATCGGCATCCCCATGCCCCAGGTCAAGTGGTTCAAGAATGGCAAGCCCCTTGACCTACTGAGTAACCCCCACATCAAGATATTGAAAGTGAAAGATGGACGCCCCCTGAAGATCATGGCAGCGCAGGTGAATGACACGGGCATCTATGAGTGTCGTGCCGAGAATGAAGCTGGCACAGACAAGATCAGCTACAATGTCAACGTGCATGGTAAGTTATATGGTAGTTACACAGACGTTTATTGCAGTGGTGTACACTTGATGTCATTGTGTCACCATAGCTAATCACTAGTGTATGATGACGTTGACTTACTAGTTTGATTGTACAACAAAAAGTTGCTAAGACTTGAATAAAAAGTGAACTGGACAAACGAAGATGCACTGAGAATCTATAAAATATAAAGTAGCTTAAAACAAAATATATAAAAGACAAGATTGTCAATAATTACATTTAAATAAGAAATACTGAAAAATTTGATAAATAAATAAACAGTGAAATATTAATGAATAAGTAATTTGAAAAGCAAATAAAATAATAATAAATAAAAAGTCTTAAACAACTAAACATAATAAATATTATTTTTATAATTGGAATAAAATGCATGTATAAGATATGGTATATAATCACGAGATGTGTGTTGTACCAGTGCCTCCAAAGATAGATCTCGATGCAAGCACACCAGTCAACCCCCAGGTGATTATCAACCGCACTATCATCCTCAACTGTGCTGTCAGTGGTACCCCTAAGCCAAACATCAAGTGGCTCGTGGATGGTCGACCTCTCGTTCTTGGACCACGCTTCCGTCTACTTTCCGAGAATCGCCAGCTTGAGATTGTCAGGGCTGAAGTGCCAGATCAGGCCCGCTACACCTGCATTGCTAGCAATCCTGCTGGTGTTGCAGACAGGGACTTTGACCTCGATGTGCTAGGTAGGTACCCCACGGGAGGGTATAAACCCTCAACACGGTTTCTGTGTTCATAGCTTGATAACATCTGAGTATTATGATTGTGTGTACACATGCACACGGGCACATATGCATGCATACAGAGTATATTGAAAAAATATGTTTAGTTAAATTGTCAAGCCCAACAGAAGCTATCTGTACACAGCTTTGTTTAAGGGTAGGAGTTACCCGAAAAACAGGTATATGCTGTATCTCCCTTAATAGTCAACGAATCTTGATCAAATTTACAACATGTTTATTGTCTGAAAACATGTCAAAATGTGAAATTACAGCTCATTTGCATAATGGTTACCATGGCAACCGACAATTCCTTACCAACTGAGCATACATTTACCAGAAACACTATTCAAAGAAATGTGTTATTCCCACAACGATTATTTTGCAATATATGACAACTAAGATGGTTAATCTATACAATAAGGGGTTGTTGGGTGATTTAGTATGCACTTGCCAACTTTTATGAGCAAACAATACGATTCTACATTTTGTAAAGACACACTTTTGACATTGTCCCTGGATACTAGCCCCCCCCCATATCATCCATTAATGCCCCAAACTACGTTATTGCATGTCCCAGAATACAGGGAACAGCTGTTGAAAATTTCATGACTGTACCATGAATAGTTTTTGGCTAAATTGTTTGGCGCATTGGACATATGCTTAAAATACCATGCTGAGAAAAACGCGAAAAACTAAAACACGTTTTGTAAAGTATATGTGTCAACATGGTATATATCACTGACCATACTATGAATATCTTATTGCATGCATAGCAGTACTAGGAATAACTGTTGTCAATACCATGCATCTAGGTTTCATAGTATTCCTGTACTAATGTTCAGAGAATCGACATATGCTAAAAGCTCACATCGTAAAAAATGCAAAAAAACTAAATCGACCAGTATCATTGAGTTGTCCACATGGTATATATCATTGACCACCCTAGAAACATCTTATTGTAAGTATTATAATACTAGGAATAACTATTGTCAATGCCATGCATCTAGATCTCATAGTTTTCCTATAATAATGTGTACATGATCAACATGTCAAATAAAACAAACTGGCTGTCCCCTGATGACTGCGGTGGAGCAGGAGGTGTCCTTCACTAAGATTACAACAGTGACAGCTTTCGCTCACTGGCAGACTTCCCCTGCAGCTCCCAGAAAGGAATGACTGGCTGTTCAACTGAAACATGAGAAATCATTTTTATAGCCTATGTTTTCATATGGTCAGCTGATGAAATAAACAGTTGTTATTAATATTAAATATTAAGCATACATCTACAAAAACTTAGTAGAGCAACTTAATTAAAAATGGCATGTGATAATGACATTGACACATTGTATAATGATCAATTTTATTTATTAAATTAAAGTAATCACTCAAACTAATAAGTTTTTTCAATTAGATAAATAATTGTTTGATAATAATCAGTTGCCTGTGCCGTTGTGCCAGGCCCAGGGTAGTGGGCGTGGCTATGGCGTATGCCGGTGATGTGGTACTATTCATGCCGACAGTTTATGTAATAAATTGATATAACATTATATATATAGTTTTTATTGAAATCAGTGTCCCAAATGACACTAGGCAGTATAATTGTATAACAACATATGCCGCGAAGGCCAGTTGCTGTAACTCGGTAACCGGTCCAGGACCAAGTGGCAATGAGTCAATGACATCGGGACAAACTCGAATGAAACGATCGTGACTTCGGCGATTTTCAGCCGTTAATTACATTGCTATTTAATTTTTATGTATCTGAGCTGAACTGATACATATATATGTATATACATACCTGTCTTTACTGGTTTATAGTCTCTTGTCTTGTTTTGG
Source organism: Lamellibrachia columna (assembly GCA_963662155.1). Taxonomy (NCBI): domain Eukaryota; kingdom Metazoa; phylum Annelida; class Polychaeta; order Sabellida; family Siboglinidae; genus Lamellibrachia; species Lamellibrachia columna. Next base: position 9,776,189 of record OY759272.1, read on the forward strand.
CGGCGCTTTTGACGGCCAAAACTGTGAGCAACAGAAAATTTCCTAACGACCGACTCCATGTTGTATTGCTGGGTGCACGGTCGCAGAGACGCATTTGATTGGTAGCCAAAAATAAACACAACTGCTCGTTGGCTGGCGGAAGCATTTACCGGATGTTTTGGCACGTAAATGGGTCATACCGTTACATTATACATGTTCAAGGCCTGTCTACATGGAAAGATGAGGCTTTTAGCTTTCTGTGGATACCCAGCATCGTCGGGTTGCGCGGGTGGTTCGCGTTACAATCAAAGCAAATAAATGGCATGTGTTCTGCGTAATAGTTGGATTTCGCGAGGTTTATCACATTTCTGGACTATGATGCATGCAACAAAGTACGAGTTTTTGTGAATTTCTCGTCATGGATTTTATAAAGAGATTTTCTGCATGGCTGCACAAGATATTAACGTGAACGAAAACCATATTTTTTCGCCCCATGCCTGGCCTTAATATCTGTTGATTTATGCAGCACTATATATATATATATATATATACAGTTATACAGTATAGAAAAGTAAAAATCATGGAGGCTGTAACAAGTAGAATTTTTTTCTACTTGAGTAAAAGTAGAAGTAGATCCTGAAAAATCTACTCAAATAGAAGTAAAAGTACCCCAAAAAACTACTTGAGTAAAAGTAGAAAGTAAAAATTTCTACTTGAAGTAGAAACAAAAGCAGACCACGACTCACAAGCCCACAAGCATAAGAACGAAAATAGTACTTTTTAAATTTAACATGTGCAGACAAATACATACTTCCTCACACTGGTAAGACAGCAAAAGATTCAGCTTGAGCAGCAACTGCTGCTCAAACTCTGCATCCCTGATGCACGCAGTGTGGACTTTATGCGAAATACCGACGACAAACATGGCCACGGGTGCTGTAGTTGTGTCGGCACCATCATGACTATAATATAAAACGCTCTCGCAAATGAAACAAAGTGTACAAAACAGGTCGCGCAAACGAAAAGTCAAAAGAGAAATGGCGACTATTGGCCACACTCGATTTATATAGGTCAGCGATCCTGCTCCGCGGTCAATTTTGAATTAGCGAATCAGAAGACAGATTACGGATTTACGCGCGGTGATTCCACGCGTAGTGTGTGCCGTTTCTGTATGCAGCGGAATAATTATGCCGCAGAAAAAAATTAATCGTCCAGTGTTGGTACTTCGCTTCATTTACAAAAGTAACACGTAATTCTACTTCGTTACAAGTAGAAGTGGATCCATAAAAATCTACTTCGTTACACGTAGAAAGTAAAAAAAACTACTCAAGTAAAGTAAAGAAGTAGATCTACTTAGTTTTTTACCGGCTCTGCTAATCGGTCATAGAGGGGTTATTGGTGTGACTCATATAAGAGCAACAATGTTTTAATTGATGTTTTATTATTTGTCATCCATGTATACAGGCTTTAGCTTTTTACTGTGAAATATTATTTATGTTAAACTGGAACAAAAGTAAATAAATGTTCTTGTTGTATAAAATGTTGGAAAAGGTTTATAAAAAACATTGCCATTAAGAATAGGGGTGGCTCATATGATAGCGACCATTTTCAGTCTTAGTAGGGATCTCCCATAGTTAACTTTGAACATTGATTTTTTATTTTATATTGCTCAATGTATTATTTGCAATTTGTTTTGTGTAATCAAGGTTTCTGTATAAATTATTTTGATGTCATTGTGACAGATCAACTGTTCCTGATTCCTGACTGTATCTGTTACAGTGCCACCCTACATTGATGACAACAATGTAGAGATGAGCCCAAAGGTGGTGAAAGGCAGACATATCACCCTCAACTGCCCTGCGATGGGCATCCCCTACCCAACTGTTACCTGGTTCAAGGAGAATGTCCCGATTGAGGCAGACATCCGCCACCACATGTTGCAGCGTGGCCGTCGGCTGCGCATCACCGCAGCACAAGAAGAAGACACTGGCAGCTACACATGTATTGCCACAAACATCGCTGGACAGTCACGCAGGAACTTCAACCTCCATGTTCTCGGTGAGTGAAGCTCTCCGTCTGCAGAGACTTGTGTTGTTTAGGCTCATCTCAAAACACTAACATGTATGCCAACTGTTACAGTTTCTCCATAGCTCTTATGGATGTTATGATTACAAGTGTAGGAGATGTTCCTGATGGTTTTGTGCATTTTTAACAAAGCTTTATTGGTATTATGGGATAAGGCCTGCATTTGTCAGTTGGCATTTGAATAACACATAATCAGTTCAAAACACATCCGAAGAGCAACTCTTACAGTGCAGCACTCATGGTTGGCACTTATACAAGGATTACAAGCATAGTTGGTTATGTTTGAGAGAGGGGTAGTAGGTCATTTATTTAATAACAATGCCAGTAGCATGTCAATGTAGTTTAATTAATTTTTTTATTTGTAACAGTTGTGCAAAGAGAATTGTTAAGATACTGATTCAGTTAATATTTATCTACTTTCTAGATGTTTGTACAGGGACATTGCTGTCAAAACATCAGTGGAACAATTATCTACTGATTGTTTTAATGCTAGTTACACATAGATGAACAATTGTTGGACTCCTGATAAGCCAGTGGCTTCCTTGTCCACTTGCCATCTGGAGCTTGTTGTTTGGGATGGCAATCTTGTTAAGACTATCATGTTAAACCTTGCATGTCATACTTTAACCTCTTGATGTTGTTAGAACAGAAAACCTGGGTGGGTAACTACAATATACCTGCTTTGTGGTGCTTTAAAACATGTTTTGGTTAACTGTTTTCACAAATATTTAAGTGCCCCCGACCATTGATGAGGCCAACCTCGTAGACAACCCCAAAGTGGTGGTCAACAGAACCGTGCTGCTGGAGTGCCCCGTGGAGGGTATACCTCCACCCGAGGTACGCTGGCTCAAGGACACATTGCCCCTAGTCCTCACCAAGTTCATGACCCTGGTCAGTGATGGCCGCCAGCTAGAGATCGCCAATGCCCAGGTGTCTGATACTGCTGTCTACACGTGTATCGCCATCAACGAGGCTGGCGAACTCACAAGAAACTTTGAACTTGATGTACTTGGTAAGCATTTTATCTGGCCACAGTTAATTAAATACAAAATAAATACATTGGCAAATTCATTTGAATCAAGTTTATTTATCAGGAAAAACAAAACAGATAATTTTAAGCCTACATCCTGAAAGGATTTACCGTATTCAACCTAATAGGCACACAGAATGCTTGAAAAAATAGGCCATGGAAAATTTCAAGGTATCTGTTCTAAAAAGCGTACACCAAAATGTGTTTCTCTAGACAATAAGGTAACTGTTTAAAACAAGTGTAATTTGGTGACTAGCGTAGAACAACTGAAAAGTGGTGTCAACTGTTTAAAACCAGATGGCGACATTTTCAGTTGTTCCACACTAGTGAAATTAAAATAATTATGCATCCATCTGATTAAAAAAGGAGGTGTGCAGACCTGTGCACCCTCCGTATTTTTCCATATTTGTTACGGAATCTAATGACAAATACAGAAATACGCTTTCATTCATTTCGTTACAGAATTGCGCATATCAAAATTACGAATACATTTCATTTAGAACAACTGTGGTGCCACCTATCTGGAAAATTAAAACTAATCTCAATGTCTCCGCTAGATGTGAGTTGCGTGCACTGTCTGCCAACAATTCCGATATCGCGCAAGCGCACACAGTCAACTGGTCCACGTAGTTTTGAATAGAAGTTGGATAGTGCAAAGCAGAAAGCTGAGCCTTCAACATAAAAACATGACAAAGCGTCGCCTAGAAAACGTGCCCGATTTATTTTTCATGTGTTGTATCCACGTCGAACGAATTGTCAATACTTTTGACATCTGCTTACATAAATTATTTTTGGTGCAATATTTCCTTTGTGTTGTCTTATGTTGTCTTCTGATTTCATATAATATGCATTGGCCTGTCTCATATATATTTAATTGTTTAATAAAAAAATGCAATATATTTAAGAAAATCGTATTTTGAGTTTTCTAAATTATGATGCGTTTAAAATAATGAATTATAGCATAGTTTGAGTGCGAACATGGGTGTATATTTTGCCATGGGTATATTTTTAGGTGCACAGGTCTGGTTGTGCGCTTATTAAGGCATGTACACTTAACAGTTTGAATACAGTACATATAAACAGGTTAAAATTTTAGATGAAAAATATAAATCTTAAGTTTTAGATTTAAGATTTTAAATTCATTGCTTGTGCAGTCGGTCAGTACAACTCTGCAGTGGGCTTTCTGTCCTGCAGTACCAGCCCACATCATTGACTTTGACGTGTTGGACAAGGTGTTTGTGATAGAGAACCGAACAGCGTACATTGAATGTGACGCCAATGGCATACCACCCCCTGCTATCATGTGGATGAAGGAGCGAATGCCGATTGAGGACCTGGATGAGTTCAAGATCAAGATGAGGCTGCTGAACAATGGTCGCCAGCTGGAGATACGTAATGTAAAAGTTGAAGACGAAGGCCGCTACACGTGTGTGGCGACAAACAAGGCTGGACAACAGGAGAAGACTAGCAAGCTTAAAGTGCAAGGTATGTATGTGCAAGTGTTCAGTACATACATGATGGAATCTATTTAAATGTTCCAATCAGCCAGATAGTTTGGAAATTTAAAATACAAACCAGAACAAGAAAATGTTTACTTGTCCTGATAGACATTACAACCATATAATGAACTGAACAAGTTGACAGTAAGAAGATTGAAAACTTATAAAGTTAGAAAAAGAACAAGAACTTAGGATGGAGACAATGTGAACTTAGAAAGTCAGGAAACTGTGATAACTTAGTAAGTTTAGAGACAGTAAAATCCAAGAAGTTAGAAGATGGTTTGAATTATATTTTCTATTATATAATCTGTATTACTCTAAGCACTGTGTATTCACAGTTCATGAATACACAGGAGTGTGGCACATTAAATCACTTGTTGCCTGGATCAGCCAGTAACAAGGACATAGACATGCTAGAATGAATACAGAGGCAAGCAACCGAACTAATTCCAGAACTGAGAGATCTTAGTTATGAAAGATGCATAAAAGAACGTTAAGAGAAGATCAACCTGAAGTGTTTTAGATATTGAATGGGTATAAAAATATTGATATAACTTTAAGTAAGGAAGATAGAACAACTAAACGAAACAAAGTAATGTTAATGAAGGAACAGTGTAGACTAGATATATTCGTTCTAGCAGAGGATGATAAATGAATGGAACAATTATCTACTGATTGCTAACAATGTGAAAACATTTAAAAATGGAATTGACAGATATGTCAGAAGGGCAGGTTACATGTATATGAATAATCACTGGATTCTCAACAAGCCAATGGCTTCCTTGCCCACGTGCCATCTGGGTTTTTCTGCTTTCTTTTTAAATCTGTTAAATATTGTTAAATAAATTTCATTGTTACTTGATCTAACCTGCCTCTAACCTGCCTGCAGTTCCACCAATGATCCCTGGAGGTGGAAGGGTTGAGGCGCTGGCTGTGGTCGTGAAGCAGCCAGCCCGCATGGAGTGTGAGCCAACAGGCGACCCAAAGCCAAAGGTGACGTGGTACAAGGATGGAAAGCAAATTGTTGGCAAGAAGCACCGCTACATGCGCTTGATGCATGGAGGCAAGGTGCTGCAGATTGTGGCTGCTCGCGTCAAGGACACGGGCAAGTACACGTGCAAGGCAGAGAATGTCGCTGGCGAGGCTGAGAAGCAGTTCATGCTCGCTGTTCACGGTAAGCTGCTTTCTGTTTCTGGCTGGGCTTTTAAATGAGCATTTTAGCTAGGCATGTGCTTGGGGGGGGGTAGAAGGTACTAGATGCAGTTGCACTAAGCTTTTAAGTTGTCAGTATTGGGAGCTTGAGTGGTTGTTTCTGGTAATACTTTTAGTACAACGAAGGACTTGTCAGGTCACTGGGGGTAGTTACTGGTCACTGGGTGTGCCCATCAAATACTCCCTAGTAATATTAAAAAACTAAAACTAAAAATAGCTCACTAAAAATTACTCCCAGCTTATGTGATGTTTTTTTCTGCGATGTTACGTTAAACACACTTGTACAATCTGCCTAGTAATTTCTTCAACCATGATCCTGTAGTTCCGCCAGCCATTGAGAACTCGCAGCGTATTGTGGTCAAGTCAACAGTGATAGGTCAGTCGGTGACTCTCGAGTGTCTTGCCATTGGAACCCCCAAGCCACAGATCAAATGGATTCGTGAGGACGAGCCTCTCTCCTTCATCACTAACCCCAACCTGCTGATGATCGACGGCGGCAAGAGGTTGCGCATCATCAATACCCAGCTGATTGAAGTTGGTGGCTACACGTGTGTAGCCACCAATGTTGCTGGAAATGCAACCAAGGAATTCCTGCTCAAAGTGCTTGGTGCGTGGTGCTTCTTTTAAAAAATTTCTGTCATGGTTAAGTTGTATGTATTGTTTTTAGTTTTGATTTTTTTTGGATTCTCGGTTTTGTAATTATTATGGCCATGAAACTTCTGCTCAAACTTATATGATATTGCTGTAATAGCTTTAACAACATGGATTATGAAGTATCACTAAAATCTCATATTTTGGACTGAATTTTTCTTTAGATAACCAACATTGAATGATTCTATACTCATTTTAATAATTTAATTTTGGTAATTTGTTTTAAATTAATTAACCATACATGGATTGACACACTGAATTTCAACACTGTGTTTCTTTTAAAGCTGCTTCCTCAAATGGTTCAGCCCATCGCGAATCTGGTTCACTTATGTCTAGATATCTAATGTGTGACTAGTTTAAATAATGTGCGTAGTCTGTTTAATAAAAAATGCCTATTTTTCTTCAAACCGTCGAAAGAATTTACTTTAGTTGTTAGATCTGGTAAAGATCAAAATAGTGGATATCCAAAATGGTAAACACTGTGTGGGTCAATGTTGATCATGGGTATGACCTCCATCCTCTCGCAGATCACATGACAAAGTTGCAACATTTCACAAAGAAAATTGTGATTTTTCAGCATTTTGATTTTCACTTCAGTTAAAGCTTGAACAAGCATTAACTAATTTAATAATTTGTCTGATGATTTTGCTAAAAATACATACAAAAGTTACACAAACGAGCTAGCTGGATACTAGGTAGGTTTGGGTTTTCACAAAATTAATTTGAAGTGAGACTAGCAAAAAAATCGAATTGATTAATACCTTTAATATAAAACCCAACAGTAAATATATTTTCCTGGTTGTTAATTATAAAGATGTCAGATGCACGTTTTGTGCATCAATGCACATTTACATGGAACTCAATGACCATATTTAACTTTGGTATTATCCCTTTATGGGGCCTTATAATCTGTAAATTTACTGAGATATACCTTGATTATGTGTTATGTAACTTAGACGAATGCCATATGGAAGTGTGTTTTTATTACTATTAATGAAACTGTATTAACATGATTGTTCTGAGATGGTGTAAAATAGTTTGAAGTCTGAAGTTTGCATAAAATGGTTGGTGGTTGGTTGCTGTGAAGACCTACAGTGTAAGTAGTGGATGCTGTGGAAACATGTAGTTAAGTGTTGGTTGCTATGGAAATGTAAAGCGTAAATTGTGTTTGCTCTAGAAACTTGTAGTTTTAACAGTAGTTGATGTGTTCACATACAGTGTAAATGATGATTCCTGTGGAAAGCTGTAGTGTAAATGGTGGTTGCTGCAGTTCCACCAACGATTGAGGAAGGCTTGACAGAGGTGGCTGCGACGGTGAACACCCGCACATCCCTGGAGTGTGAGACACTTGGCCTGCCAGAACCATCTGTGTCATGGAAGAAAGATGGGCAGCCAATCCGCAGCAATGGGCCGCGATATCGCATGCACCGGTCTGGAACGCTCGAATTCTCTGCTGTCACCGTCATTGATACAGGCGTCTACGAGTGCATTGCAAAGAACTCTGCTGGCATGGTGTCACGTGAAATCACACTGAAAGTGCTGAGTATGCAATCAGTTTCTTCTTTGTTTTCTCAGCTGATTTGATAATTATGGAGTTGTCAGACATCGCTAAAATACACTACGAAAACCACTCGTATTGAGCTGTTCATATTTCACAGTCTGCAATAGAGGCCTTATACGACTGAACATTCACATGAGTGAGTTTCTTAATCATTTAATGAAGAGCCAACCACACACTTGTATGCATGCTCGCATGCACGCACGCACGCACGCATCGATGCATGCACACACGCACACAAGCATGCATGCACACACTTGTGACTGTTATCTGGCCGACAACACTTGTGACGTCAACAAACAGTGTATTATTCCCTAATCAGACACAAGTTGAATGTATCCATGTGTGTGTACAGAGCCACAAATAGACTGTATCCATGTGTGTGTACAGTGTCCACAAATAGACTGTATCCATGTGTGTACAGTGTCCACAAATAGACTGTATCCATTTGTGTACAGTGTCCACAAATAGACTGTATCCATGTGTGTGTACAGAGTCCACAAATAGACTGTATCCACACGTGTATACAGTGTCCACAAATAGACTGTATCCATTTGTGTACAGTGTCCACAAATAGACTGTATCCATGTGTGTGTACAGAGTCCACAAATAGACTGTATCCACACGTGTATACAGTGTCCACAAATAGACTGTATCCATGTGTGTACAGTGTCCACAAATAGACTGTATCCATGTGTGTACAGTGTCCACAAATAGACTGTATCCTTGTGTGTGTACAGTGTACACAAATAGACTGTATCCATGTGTGTGTACAGTGTCTACAAATAGACTGTATCCATGTGTGTGTACAGTGTCCACAAATAGACTGTATCCATTTGTATGTACAGTGTCCACAAATAGACTGTATCCATGTGTGTGTACAGTGTCCACAAATAGACTGTATCCATGTGTGTGTACAATGTCCACAAATAGACTGTATCCATTTGTATGTGTGTGTGCAGTGCCACCAACCATACATATGGAGGGTCCACTGAAGCGACGAGTCATCAAGGGCGAGGAGGTGAAGCTGGACTGCAGTGCATCGGGTGTACCCAAGCCTCGCATTGCCTGGCAGAAGGGCACCAGAGTCCTCGGTCACACTGACGGTGAGTGACACGTCTACACACACACACACTACAAGTAAATGTTAGCAGTGTGAACATGTGGAGCGCAGTAGCGTAATGGTTAAAAACCAAACTCAATCAAGAGGACCATGGTTCAAATCATCAAACAGCAGTTCAAAGCTTGGGAAACTTCATCATTCGCCAGTATAGATGAGTACCTAGCAAAAGACAGTAGTGAGTATATGTGAACAAATAATCTTCGCACAGTAATTGAATGCTTCCCAGAGAAATTGAGATTGTGTTGGAATGAACAGGTCTGCCAGGGGGAATTGTAATGGGCTTTGAGCAGTCCCAAGGACTGGATGCTGTGCTGTATAAAAACTGACCTTACCTTTAGACATACTATAAGTCAGACTGACTTGAATTAAATCACTGATTTGTTGTACATCTTTGTCAGCCTACAAGCAACTGCCAAGTGGGACACTACATATCAAGAGTGCAGAAATCCGAGATTCAGGCATCTACATCTGTATAGCTCAGAACAACGCCGGCAATGATATCAGACAAATGAGTCTGGAAGTACAAGGTATGTTACCTTCAGCAACAGGAAACCACAGTTCTAGGATGTAAAAGAGTACAGCAGTCATACGGGGTAAAACCTAGAGCCATGTGGCTAATGACTTTAATGGAATCACTGCACTGCATCAGAGACATTTGCAGCTGAAATTGCTTCAGTAGTTTTTGTTAAATTTAAGGCTAGACAGTATACAGGAATATATATATTTTGAAGTTCATAAATCTCACCAGAAATTAATTGTGTCAAGTTACTGTAATGAAACTAAGCATATTTCATAATTTTTATATTTTTCTTCAAATATTTCAACCCAGGAGGGGGTAATGATCTCATTTGTTTTTTGTAAAATAGCAAAAATTTAAATAAATAGAAAACTGAAACCCCTCAACCAATTTGTCCAGTTCAAATATTATTGTGTATATAATTAACTATTTTTCTATAAATATATATTTTCTATCAAAATATTCACCTTCTATCCCCCATGGAATATTACCCAAATGACTGATCAGTATTTCAATGCACAGGAATTTAGATATTTACCTCATAAATACATCATTTTTACCCCTCATTTTTTATTAAAAGTCCAGGTGTGTATTATAAATGATAATAGGGCTAAAAAAAAATCCAGGTATTATTCCATGACATGTATTAATACTTGCTTACATACCAGCTAGCAAAGAAATGAACAACAAAACCGAATATCAGTCACCAATGAACAGTGTTCTAAACTCAAAGTTTGTTATCTCAATTATTGTTTAATATCAAGTTATTTTGTAGCTACAAAATGTGTAACTTAACTGTATTTGTTATGTTGACTGGGTTTGAAACCACCAGATGTTTTCAGCTGCTATATTCAGCTGCCATATCACTGTAATTCCTGCTATTCTGTTCTTGTTCTTTGCGGTCTGATGCAGCTACTCGAGGCCAGCCTTCGTCTTAACCCACATGCCGATGAACTGTAGGTCAGTGTCAAGCGTTCTATATAAATGTAATTATTATCATTATCAGTACCGCCCACTATTGAGGAGCAGAAACAGGAGTTCATTGTGACCGAGAACAACAAGTTGACCCTTCCATGTCGTGCTAGCGGCATCCCAACCCCACAGATCACATGGAGGAAGGACGGAGACCCGATCGCCCTTGACAACTTCAGGTTCCGCATCCTGCGAACCGGATGGTTGGTCATCCCCATTACCAGGTATGCTCATTCTGTTTCCCGTTTGTTCGTCGACCATGTTTCAATAACTAAGTCATTTACCGTATATGTAAAGCACCTGAGAGCAATCTTGATTGATCAGGTGCTATACAAGTACTTCTATTATTATTATTATTAAATATATATAGGGATCACCTCATTTCTCTAAGTCATTTATCATTTCACATGGTTTTTTAATAAACAAAATATATTTAGTTTATCTTTTTGAAAATTCAGTATGTTTTTGATATTTATGTAATAAAATGCATTATGTTTATTGTTGATATATAAGTCTAATTACTCATAAGTGCGTAATTTCTTCCATTGATGTATCATAAAATTTGTAAGTATGTGTGAAGAGTACAAGAAACGGACACAGATCTGACCTCTGTATCATGAACGTTCTGTGTGTCTCTGCAGGAAGGAAGACACTGGCATGTTTGAATGTGTGGCAGAAAATGAGGCTGGCCAGGCTTCAGTCAGCATGGACGTCATAGTTTATGGTATGTTTGTATGGTGAAACTACTTAATCTTTTGTCCTCCATTTATTTTGTCATATTTACACATTGTTTTTTATATTATGAAATGTAACCAAAGAAATCTAAAACTCAAAGTTATAGTCATCTGGAATATTACCTTGTATTTCAAATATTGTCTAAGAAAAATGGAATTTTTTCTAAGAACTTCTATTGAAACTAGTAAATTCAAAACAAGCATATAATAGTTGCTCCAGCCAGTGTTGTTTATCAGATATATTTTTTGGATCAAATACAAATCTGTTGCCTTTTTAACATTCAAATACAACTATGTTCTATTAAAATACACAGTTAAATTCAAACACACTGTATCAAAATGGCCTAATATGCAGTACAAATTGGAAGTTCTTTTAAGGCTAGTTTTTAAGTTCACAAATCTCACCAGAAGTGAATTGTATCAAGTTACTGTATTGAAACTAAGCATATTTCATGATTTTTATTTTTGTCTTCAAATATGTCAACCCGGAAGAGGGTAATAATCTAGAATTCTTTTTTGTAAAATAGCAAAGTTTAATGAATAGAAAACTGAAACCCCTCAACCAATTTCTCCAAATGAAATGTTATTAGTTAGATACTTAACTATTCTAACTTCATAGAACTCGGGAATAAGTCGGAAACGCCGAGCCTGGCTATTCCACTTCAAAGTGCGCAAAGGGGTGAATTTGGCTGTGAAGACCGATGTTCAGGTTTTGATGTTTTTAATTAGCCTAACTATGCAAGATTGCTGTCATAAAACGATTGATAACTTTGAAAAAAATATGAATATCTTGATGAACAAAGACAAAGGAAACTGCCCAATTCAGATGTATTTTATCTATTGCACATCGCGTCCACCCCTGCCATATTGGCATCGTTTGAGATGCATGGGATGCATTTACTAGGACAAAATTAGTCACATGTTACTATATAACCAGTCAGAGAGTTTTAAAACGGAGAAGAAACAAAACCACTTTATTCAGTGGATAATAATGAGGACATAATCACGTGATACAAATCGCAATGGCTGATTGACTCAGCTAGAAACGCGCATGCGTAATCACACTGAGCATTTGGACTGCGACCTTTACCCCTATGTGAAGCCATGTTTGTTTTGGTTTGAGTTTGACTACTTCGGAGACTGTTGTTATATCAAATCTACATTTATTGATCGATTATTTAGTTGCTGTTGACTGGGGAACTTTGTTAAGTCAAACGGCTCAGATAGCAACAGTGAAATGAGCGTCATTTCTGAGGCCAAAAGTGACAAGGAAGCCCACGATCGAGCGACAGTTGACACTGGCAGCTTTGAGCGAGTGCTGAGAATGTGCTTTATCTTAAAATGTAATTTTCCGACTTATTCCCAATTTCGATAGAGCAGGTCACAGTTATGTATGTTGCATAGATTGTTTTATAAATATTTTTCTATAAATATATATTTTTTCTCAAAATATTCACCTTGTAGCCCCCCGGAATATCATCCCACTGACTAATCATTATTTCATTGCACAGAAATTTAGATATTCATCTCAATATTACTGTGGGAAAAATGTTTTATTCATTGGTTGGTTAGTTTTGGAGATCTGAAGTTTGAAGTTATTTTTATGTTTTTCACATATTAAGTGTTGCAAATGAGCAACATACTGATAACCTTAGCATCTATGTATAATATCTGAATGTTTTTAAGAGTAAAATTTAATTAAAGCAACACAATTATATCATAGTTTACCCCACCCCCAATCCATAATGCAAGTAATCATAGCTGACACACCAATTCAAACAGTTTTTACTTATATAATTCGTACTACATAGGTTGTGACCAAGATAAAACATGCATATCATAACACTTTACAGGATATCATGTGTAGGAACATGTTTACTAGATCAGGTGGCTGTTTACCCTCATCACATGTGTGACATTAAAGTCAATCATCACTAACTTTGAAATGCAGGTTAGGTATGGAAATGCATCAATTTAAATTGGGTAAACATTGGGTGGTTGATTTTGGGAGATCTAATAATCCCCCCCAAACTAGTGACTAGTGTTGTCTGCTTCGACAAGGTCACTTCCACCGTCGATTACGGCTGCTAAGTCCACATTTTGGCTTGACCAACGACGTTCAGCATTACACTGGCTAAGACACTTGCGTAATACGTTCATTTTATTCTGCAGCATCTCAATTAAACAGCGTATCTGACTATAATATTGTTCGTTTATCTGCTATCGAAACAATTCTCCTTGGCAACAACTTCAAAAATGTAAACAGGTAAGTAGGCAGCGCGTAGCATTGTGGGATTGACAATGGGATTGATCTGCCTCGTTTTGTAAACAAACGCATCATTAAAGTTCCAAATTGAAGCTGAATGACCCCAGGATACCGTTTCACTAACATTCTTATCAGCTCTTAAGCACAATTTTGTTCTTAAAAATCGATTTCGCTCCTTAGCTATGATCAAAACTGAAAATTGCATTTCACTAAGAATAAATCATAAAAACGCTCATAAAAACGCTCCTAACTTACGACGAGGTTAGACCACTCATAAAGGAAAACATATCCATCACAAACAGTCAAATTTATCTAACTGCATATTATCTTGACTCTACTTTTACGTAGAGATCCAGTTTTTCACAGTCAAATAAATTTTCAAAATGTGAGGGATGAATAGCTCGTAAATTATGGATTTTGTCTAGAGCATCTGTTGTACAGCACTGACGTCGACAAGTCGTCGTGTGTGCTGTTTTATGGCATTGCGAAACGTTTACTATTAAATTTTTAGCTGTGTCTAACCAAAACATGTACACCTCTAACCTTCATATTGGTATACTCGAAGACACAACTTTGGTTGAGGTTGTTGGTGCTATCCGCGAGCTTTGTTATTGAAAACTGTCAAAACTCAACTTGTCAAAACAACAAGTCGCTGGTGTGTCACAGAAATGGTCCTCTTTGACACGGTGTCTTCTTTATGATGGATTTTATGTGCATCTTAGTGAATCGCATTTTGAAAATGCTCTTAAAAATCTATGATGGATTCTGTGTTATAATGGATTTCCCTTATGAGCTCTTTGTCTAAGTGAAATGGTCCCCTGAACTCACTTTCAGCAAGTTCTGGCGCTCATTTGTGTACGGGCAATGCCAAATAAGGAGGTCGTCGGGAATTGGAATACTTTTAGCGTGTTTCATCGATTCCAATCTTTACTGGCATTTCACATTTGATGGGCCTTCTAAAATAGTGCTAACATAGTGACTTAGTGGTGAGTGAATGTTAAAAAAACGACCTTTATTGTAAAGTAAATATGTCAATCTATCAATAAGTGAATGAAACGAAAATTGTCAAAGAAAATATTTTGACAGATTTCACACTGCTTTGTCTCGCTTTAATATTTTATGTTTAATACAGTATTATTTGTGAATTAAATTGTGAATAGTAAAATGGTTGATAGTTTTATCCAAGAAGCACCAAGTACAGAGGAAAGACATGTCTAACCCATGCTTGTTGGTCTGCTTCAGTGCCCCCAACCATCCATTCAAGGGCCCAGCAGTTGACTCTGGTTGAGGGAGATAGGGCTGAGTTGCACTGTGAGACGACTGGCTTCCCCGTGCCCAAGATTACGTGGATCCAGGATGGCCGCACCATCATCCAGAACACAGGCAAACATGAGATCAACATGGATACAGGCTCGCTCATCATCAGGAGTGTAGAGGTGTGGCATTTACAACATACTTGTATTTACCGGGGTACAGTGAACTGCCCTCAAGTGTACTGTTGTTATAGAACAAACTGGGATGAATACACTTGGTCAAATGCAACTACATATACGTTTCCAGCAGTTGTCCAGTACAAAATTAAGACACAATCCAAGTTAAATTAATCTGCTGCAGTTTGGCCATTAATTGTTAATACATGCTTTTGTGCTGCAATGTTCAACTTTAACAATTTATTGTGGTGCTTATATATTCTAGAGGATTATCGCAAACTGTTACTTGTCCTCTTCACACCCCAGTTGGTGCATAAGGCCACTTAGTAACTTTAACCGCCATTTCGTGCGATCTCTGGCTGTGTTCTCTGCCATCTCTGGCTGTGTTCTCTGCCATCTCTGGCTGTGTTCTCTGCCATCTCTGGCTGTGTTCTCTGCCATCTCTGGCTGTGTTCTCTGCCATCTCTGGCTGTGTTCTCTGCCATCTCTGGCTGTGTTCTCTGCCATCTCTGGCTGTGTTCTCTGCCATCTTCCAAGAACTCTATCCCAGTTGGTTTCTCTCTACTTCTACATTCCTTTTCCGTATTGATTTTGGCCTTCTGCAAACTGTAGCAGTATTATATAATTGACTGATCAATCAAGTAGAACAATGGCTGACTGACGGAAGACAGCGTGTTGTAGTAGAAGAAGAGGTTTCAAACTGGAAATCAATTTTGAGTGGGGTACAAGATTTTTAAGAAGAAGAAGATTTAACAAGATTGCCATCCCAAACAACAAGTTCCAGATGGCAAGTGGACAAGGAAGCCATTGGCTTATCGAGAGTCCAACAATTTTCTCATCTGTGTGTAGCCCAAGTACTTTCTCATGTCCAACCTACACTGCTCCTTAACTAATGCTGCTTTGTGTCCTCTGGTTCTACTGGCTTCTTTACGTTTGAAGAACATATTCCTATCAACATCCTTCAACCGTTCACTATTTTAAACACTTCTATTTGGTCTCCTCTTAGTCTCCTGGTCTCTAGTGTTGTCAAACCACATTGTAATAAGCGACTTTCGTAACTAAGGTCTCTCAATTCTGGAATCATTTTAGTTGCTCTTTGCTGTATTCTTTCTGGCTTGTCTATGTCCTCTTTACAATATGGCCTCCATACTTGAATATTCCAAATGTGGTCTAACTATTGCTTTGTACAGCGGTTCAATTAGCTGTTTCTCCTTATACATGATAATTCTCCTAATTAGCCCTAGAATTTGATTTCCTTTCGAAGCAGCAATCCCACATTGCTCTGAAACTTTCATGTCAGCACTAAATGTTACTCCTAAGTCCTTTTCTTGTGTGGTTCTACCTAGTACGGCATCCCCCATTTTATATTCTTCATCCATGTTTCCATGTCCTATGTGTATACATTTACACTTCCCAAAATTGGATAACATTTGCCATTTTTCTGACCTAATTTATCTAGATCATCCTGTAAACTTTGTTTATCTGTATCATTAGTAACCTTTCTGAATACTTTTTTGTCACCTGGAAATTTGAGTACTTTGCTAGATATGTCATCTTCCGAATCATATATATAATATATATATATATATATATATATATATATATATATATATATATATATATATATATATATTAAAAACAGTATAGGGCCTAATACTGATCCCTGTGGTACCCCACTCAAAACCGGTTTTAGTTTGAAATCTCACCATCTACTATTACTCTCTGTCTTCTGTGTGTAAGCCACTTTTCTATCCAGTTGATTACATCATTACCTATACCATGGGCTTTTAGTTTAAGTAACAATCTTTGATGTGGCACTTTATCGAAAGCTTTCTGAAAATCTAAATAGACAACATCCACTGGTCACCCGTCATCTACCCACTTTGTAGTTTCTTCAAAAAACATAAGATATTGGTTAGACATGACCTTGCTTTTAGGAACCCATGTTGAGATGTATTTATTAATTTATGTTTTACAAGGAATTCCACCATGTGGTCTCTAATTAATGTTTCGAGTAATTTACATACAACTGATGATGATGGTACCATAAGGAGCAGTATTAGGACCTTAATTATTCTTAATATGTATCAATGACTTGGAAGACAATATAACAAGCAATGTACTGAAATTTGTGGATGACACAAAAGTGTTAGAAAGGTTAATACTGATGGTGATAAACAACATTTACAAAACGATCTAGACAAATTAGTTAAATAGTCTGAAAAATGGCAGATGTTATTCAATTTTGGGAAATGTAAATGCCTACATACAGGACACAGGAACTTGGATATAAACTATAATATGGGAGATACTGTTCTAGGTACTACTGTAAAAGAAAAGGACTTAAATAACAATAAGTGCTGATATGAAAGTTTCAGAGCAGTGTGGTATTGCAGCTTCAAAGGGTAATCAAATTCTTAGGTTGATTAGGAGAAAAATAATATAGAAGGGAAAAAAGCTAATTATACCTCTGTATAAAGCAGTAGTTAGACGTCATTTAGAATACCATATACAATCATGGAGACCATATCGTAAGAAGGATATAGATACGCTTGAACGCATACAGAGGAGAGCAACTAAAATTATTCCAGAACTGACCTTAGTTGTGAAGAACGCCTGAAAGAATCTGGTTTAACAACTCTAGAGACAAGGAGGTTAAGAGGAGATCAGATGGGTATGAAAATATTGGTAGAAATATGTTTTTTCTCAATCAAGAAAGATAGTAGAACTAGATGACATTAGGTAAAATTGGTAAAGGATAAGTGTAGAATGTAGATTGGATATCAGGAAGTACTTGTTCTCTCAGAGGACAATAAATGAATGGAACAAATTGTCTACGGATTGTGTAATTGATAGCAGCGTGAATATGTTTAAAAACAAGGTTGACACATATCTCAAGAGGGCAGGTTACACGTAGATGAACATTGTTGGAGTCTCGATAAGCTAATGGCTTCCTTGTCCACTTGCCATCATCCACTTGGATGGCAAATCTTGTTAAATCTTGTTAAACATAAGGGAATTTGTTTTGAAGAACAACATTACTGTGTGTTGCAGGCTTCAGACACTGGCAGCTTTGTGTGCACAGCAACCAACAAGGCTGGTCGCGATTCCAAGGAAACTATTCTTAGGGTTCAAGGTTGGCTTCCATTAGACAGCATTATACAAAATGACATGACAGTTTTTGCAGCATTACCAGATGATATATATGATGTTACGCATTGAAATGTTTTAATAATAACAAATAATAATAATAACTTTATTTAAAGACCATCAAATCTGGGGCTAATGCCCTGTTCACAGTTGTGGACATAAATACATAAAATAGTATTTTAAAATTACATATGAAAGATTAAAAAAGTAAAATGAAAGTACAATAGACAGATTAAAAATAATATAAAGTGGTTAGTACTTTGTAAGTAGTAATGCTTTGACTGCTTGCATCACAAAACAAATATTGCAACTTGTATTAAAGAAGGTTACCTTCCACAGTATACTAGTGCTGAAAGGATCTTTTGTGATCCTTTCGGTCACTTTGGTGTAAAAACCTGTGTTGTCTGACCATGTTGATGGGCATTGCATGACACAGTTCAGTTAAACCCTGAAGGAGTGACTGAGAGTGTCACAAAACCTCCATCAAGTATACATGGAGATTTGGAAAAGTAACTTTTTTTTAATGAATGTCAGAGTCTGGTACCAACTAACATGTGGATATTATGACTATTGTGTTTCTGCATGTTGCGGATCTGCATGTAGCTCTTATTGTTTTCAGTGCCGCCCATATTCACTGTGATTCCGAAGGATCAGGAAGTCACAGCCAATGGCCGGATAGAGCTGGTGTGTGCAGCAGAGGGCATCCCTCCACCGGTCATCACGTGGAAAGTCAACAACACTGCCCGCCCTGGTCAGTTTCTCTTGCACGCTTTCACAGCGTTCAACTTCAAAAGTTTAATCTGTGCAACTTGCATCCTGTTCATTTTCTCTTGTTATTTTGGACCTTGCTTGATTTATTCCAGTATGTAAGGCTTTTTTCATTGTGTTGTACTTGTAATAATGGCATAAATTGAACATTATTAGATTTGCATGATGTGTTTATGTAGACACCCCAGAACAATTATTTGTACGGGGTGCTATATAAAAGTTTAGTATTATTATCTATATATTAATATGCTAGCTTTAGGGGCAGTCTGACAGTATCTCCTCCCAGCCGCCGAGGTACACTCACCTCTTTCAATGTTCCTTCGCCTCCTTGGACCAGTGGCCTCGGATGTACCACAAACGTAGTTATTTAAAGTTATTTACTTATGCGTTTGCCTCTCACCCAATATGCTTTTCTACCTGTCGGAGAAAAATGGAAACAGTGGATGAATTGAGTGGTGAGCCACTCTCCAGTAGGCGACACTGTGGCTTCTTGACTGGAAAATATTGGATGTTAGCTAGTTATTATTAAGGGGAGACACCGCAGGCGAAATATAATATATTTAAAATAAAAAAAATTTGTTTCCACTATATTCTGATAGCTTTGTATATTTATTATCTATAAAGTTCACTTTTACAGCAATTGCGTACCTCTAAATCACTTTTATTTATGGATAAAGCATGCCTCTTTCAAGTAATAAATCCCGTTTTTCAATCTTTGACGGCCGTTTTCTTAAAATCGTATTTTCTGCCTTTGGAAAAAGGATATCTCTGAGTAATTATGCTATCCAAATAAGGTTTTGAATGTTGCATTCAGCATACTTTACTCTATACAATGACCAGAGGGATTTTTAAAATCATCAACAGTTTGAAAGATAAACTTGTATTTGTTACCAAAAACTAAGTTTTTTTTGTACTTTACAAACAAATTATTTAAAAAATAAAAACACAACATTTTAATAAATGTTCAGGTCATTATATAATAGAATGTGTACTGAACACGGATTTGCAAGAATTATAATCATATATGTGTCCAATAGAGAGTGGCAGTGTTTCTAAATTTGCCAATATTTGCTCAAAATGGCGGACATTTTGTTTATTACCATGGAAACGGGGGTCTGGCCGAAAAAAGTTCAATATATTTTTTACTCTATAAGACCCATTCTATACATTTGGCAGAAAAAAATTCATGAATTGCACAAATAAAAAAATTATCCTATCTACCTGTCATGTATGGCCTTAATGTGAACGTTTGTGTGCTTATGTGTCAGGTCGACCCAGTGTGAATGGGCGTAGTCGTCTCATCATTGATAACGCAATGAAACGGGATGACGGCACATACATGTGTGTCGCTGAGAATGCTGCAGGAAAACGACGGGCCCTTGCAGCTGTCAGGGTCAAAGGTATGCAAAAACAGATTAGGTACAAGCATGCATGAGTACATTTGCGCGTGTGCACTTGTGTAATGTTATTTCTTGTGTTTTTTTAAGAGTGAGGTTGTTCCACCTTCACTGCCATATTGTTGATGATGTATAATATAACTTAAAGGACTTCTCCTGTAGATGGTTATATGGTTAACGTCATATTTAACTTCTTGTTTATGTAGTTGTATCATTCATTTTGTTCGGTAGCAAAGGGGTGCTGCCTGCTTATGAAAGTATGTTGCATACTTTTAGAAGCATTACAGTAAATGTTGTATTTGTTTGAAAGAGCCACTTCATGGATTCTTGTCAGTGGGTCACCAATTCATGCAGACATTATTCACACATAATCTCACCAAGATGTTTTACCTGTTGTTCAAATACTGTACACCTGGAAATATTCGTGAGCATTTAATGTTTGCATTTTCCACAAAAATCACAAACATTTATCGTCGCAAAAACATTTGTGATATAACATCATCCCAGTCTATGTTAGGTTTTAGTAGAGCAAATTAGCAAAATTAAATCTTCGCAAAAGTGTCTCTTCGCAAAATTGTGAACTTATAAAGCAGCAAACTTTTCCACGTGTAAAGTAACATTCTCTCTGTACCCTTGCTAGACCTGTGTTCGATTGGAGCTGCAGTCGAGTGAGTTATTGAAAAGATATTCTTGGATTGCCACATTGCCAGGATGACGTTGATTCACTGCCTGCTGTGTCGTTGACCCTATTGATGATATTTGCGACGCATGCGCATTAACACTACAGTTTTTGACAGCCCGCAACCATAGTTTAATTTTTAACCAACAGGTGTCATATGTGTTATAAATAATGTCTATTGTACAACATCAGATAATATAACTGAATACATATGCATTTACCTAAGTAAAACAACCCCTTTTGGAAATTATAATTACAAATTTGGGAATTCAAATTTAAAATATAATATAGTTTTGTGACCAATTTCAAAATCTACCAGTTTCAGGCATTGAAGTGACTTCGCAAACGTCGCAATGACATCATAAACATGACCCGCAACCATAGTTTTATTCTTAGCTGATAGGTGTTGTGCGTGTTGTGAATATTATCTATTAAATTACTTTTGTAAGACTAAGAATGAGAAACCTCTGTTGTCTAGTACCACCGAGAGTGATGCTACAGCCCGGCACCCACGCTGTCAGTCTCTCCCAGAGGGTACTGCTACATTGCCCTGTTGAGGGTGGTGACCCCCCACCCGTTATCCACTGGACGAAGGAGGGACGGCCAGTGGAAATAGGCCACCGCATACAGCAGCTGGCCAATGGATCACTGGTCATCTATGATTCAACGGTGGGCAATGCATGCATGCAAGCACGCACACACACAATGTTTGTGTTGCAAAGCAAAGGTCAAATATGGGTGATATTGTGGTATTGACCACATGTCTCCGGTACAGGAGAGTGGCTAGGACTCCAGAGCTGGAGAACAGAGTCGCGTGGATGAATGGGCGTATTGTTCTAGTTGTATTAAAATTAGATTAAATTGTCCTTTCATTGATAATTCTCTCGTTGTTCTTCACAATATGTTTATAATCTATTGCTTTGTGTGAAGCAGACACGTCTGGAATCTGATTGAGTGTTCACCTGTTCACTGTGTGTGTTACAGAACCAGGACGCTGGAGACTATAAATGTGTAGCAACTAATGAGGCTGGCTCTTCTGAGGGCATTGCTACACTGACTGTCAGAAGTAGGTCACTGTCATTGTACTATGTTTATATATAAAGCATGGCAACCTAGCTTATGGGAACGTAATGGTAACTAGGTAATACAGTAGTACCTGCCTTGAACGGACACTTCTGTATCCAAGCAAAAATGTCCCTACATGGCAGGTGTCCCATCATCGGAGGGACAGGCATGCTGGAGTGGAGGGTTCAGTACTACACATATACGGTAGACATGTGGATGACGGATGTTATCAATTACCTTAATAATACATAAACAAACTGTACAGTAAGGATATAACTGAGGTACATATACTACAAATAAGGCGCTTTAAGTGTTCCCATGTCTGCCACCAGGGAACTACTAAACAACAGCGACCACCGAGCGCTGCACCAAGTCCAAGAAAGGGCTGTCGAAGCCACTGTGCACTGTCTTATATGACAACACGCAGTTTATAGAGCTTATTAAACGAGTCAACTAGCATCAATGTGTATTATTTTTAAATGTCACACCCTGTTTAATTGTTAACTGAATAAAATACATGTATGTATACCGTTATTTAATGACGATGTTCTGAACTAATAGGCCTACGAATCGAAAATAATAACCTGGATTTGAGCAGCCGAAAAGGTATATGAGTTGACACAATAGGCAGAATTAATAATCGTTTCACCTCGATTTTCAACTGATCTCGACCAAAGTATAAATTTATGATGCACCACTTAGCATCGATTCATTGTTGCATATGTGGATGACGAATTCGTATTTTCGCACACTGGTAGCGCCTTGGGTTTGGCATTTAGCATGTTGGTTTCACGTCGTTTAGATTGGAAGCATGCCATTTCACCCCAGTGTCATATTAGTACTGCATACTAAATTGCATTTGAGACTGTTTATCTGATTCTTATGTGAGGTATATTTGTGAATTTTGATTGCAATTTCAAACTGCCTAAGCAAAGCCAACATCAGCGATTGATGTTGGCAGCAGTGTCAAACAAACAACAGATTGACACTCATTCATTGACATTGTTCACCTGTTTCTTGATAATTGTCAAAGCAATTCTAAGTAGATTTAAGCAGGCCCATTTGGTATATCCCCCGGCGGCAGAAAATCGGGGTACACAACCAACAGTCTTATATCCGAATCCGCGATAGAACATTGTTTTCCCCACTACACACCACGCTGTCCATTGCCATTTTGGAAATAAAATATTTCAAGAAAAAAATCACGAAAATAATGATTACTGTCCGTCTTAGCAGGGACAGAAAACTAAAATATCCTGTCCGCTGTCCGCATTAACCAGGTGTCCCCTCATCAGAGGGATATTAACATGGTGAAACAGTCCATACATTGAGAGAGTGTCCCGACATATCAGGTGTCTGCTCATCGGAGGGTCCGTTGAAGGCTGGTACTACTGTTTACCTAATTGTTTTTTTTCTCGCAATTATGCACAAGACAAATAATTCTCAGTAGGGGGGTGATCAAATGTAGTGAAAGAAAAAACAATTCCATACAGTATTTGCTTGGAACTTTAAAAATGCAATTTTTTATTAAAATATTTTAGGTATGACATTTTACGAAATATCGTCCGAAATGTACCGAAGAGTGATTGAGTGAATACTGTTCTTGTGACAGAAATAGTCTGTACCATAAACTGCTCTTGGCAGTATAAGGGCCCAATAAAGAGTATTGAGAGTTATTTGCATGTGTGTGTGTTTGAGGTCCGCCGGTGTTCAAGAATGAGCTGCGTGACATGACGGTGGAGCAGGGTGAGACGGTCATCATGAACTGTGTCGCGGCCGGTGAACCACGACCAACAATCACATGGCGTAAGGAGAGACTTGTGCTGACGACCGAGGACCGCATCACTATCATGCCCAACAACTCTCTCAGGTGCAGTAGTCTACTTCAGTTATACCTTATGTAATTCCTGCCACATCGTATGGATTTCCTGTATACAATATGGATTTTTGGAAGGTATACAACCAAATCCCGTTTTCATATCGATTGCTTTCAAATGGCAAAATCATGATAAAGTACATACTTTTTTTGTGTTTATCACAAGTATGAAATTGACCACCAACATTTTCTGCAGAAACCTAGTGGATTTTGGTTGATGTGGGTATATCTGTTAGCATGATAGATGACAATACTGGATCAAAGTAAGAATGCTATAGGCCAATTAACCAATTAAAAATGTTATACGGTTTTATACATATACCGAATTTCAAGTAAAAACTATGGATTTCAGCCATAATGTAAATCCACATATTTCGTTATTTCTGGTAAAGAGGGAGTTTTGCATCACCTGTGACAGTTTGAGGTTTCTGAAATCCTGACTAGATTGTCTTAATGGTGTACACAATTATGGATGATTAAAGTAATTCTCGTTATGCTACTTGCTGTGTTAAGTAACCTGTGTGACTACTTGCTGTGTTAAGTAACCTGTGTGACTACTTGCTGTGTTAAGTAACCTGTGTGACTACTTGCTGTGTTAAGTAACCTGTGTGACTACTTGCTGTGTTAAGTAACCTGTGTGACTACTTGCTGTGTTAAGTAACCTGTGTGTCTACTTGCTGTGTTAAGTAACCTGTGTGACTACTTGCTGTGTTAAGTAACCTGTGTGACTACTTGCTGTGTTAAGTAACCTGTGTGACTACTTGCTGTGTTAAGTAACCTGTGTGACTACTTGCTGTGTTAAGTAACCTGTGTGACTACTTGCTGTGTTACGTAACCTGTGTGACTACTTGCTGTGTTAAGTAACCTGTGTGACTACTTGCTGTGTTAAGTAACCTGTGTGACTACTTGCTGTGTTACGTAACCTGTGTGACTACTTGCTGTGTTAAGTAACCTGTGTGACTACTTGCTGTGTTAAGTAACCTGTGTGACTACTTGCTGTGTTAAGTAACCTGTGTGACTACTTGCTGTGTTAAGTAACCTGTGTGACTACTTGCTGTGTTAAGTAACCTGTGTGACTACTTGCTGTGTTACGTAACCTGTGTGACTACTTGCTGTGTTAAGTAACCCGTGTGACTACTTGCTGTGTTAAGTAACCCGTGTGACTACTTGCTGTGTTACGTAACCTGTGTGACTACTTGCTGTGTTAAGTAACCTGTGTGACTACTTGCTGTGTTAAGTAACCTGTGTGACTACTTGCTGTGTTAAGTAACCTGTGTGACTACTTGCTGTGTTAAGTAACCTGTGTGACTACTTGCTGTGTTAAGTAACCTGTGTGACTACTTGCTGTGTTAAGTAACCTGTGTGACTACTTGCTGTGTTACGTAACCTGTGTGACTACTTGCTGTGTTAAGTAACCTGTGTGACTACTTGCTGTGTTAAGTAACCTGTGTGACTACTTGCTGTGTTACGTAACCTGTGTGACTACTTGCTGTGTTAAGTAACCTGTGTGACTACTTGCTGTGTTAAGTAACCTGTGTGACTACTTGCTGTGTTAAGTAACCTGTGTGACTACTTGCTGTGTTACGTAACCTGTGTGACTACTTGCTGTGTTAAGTAACCTGTGTGACTACTTGCTGTGTTAAGTAACCTGTGTGACTACTTGCTGTGTTACGTAACCTGTGTGACTACTTGCTGTGTTAAGTAACCTGTGTGACTAGGGGTACTTGCTGTGTTACGTAACCTGTGTGACTACTTGCTGTGTTAAGTAACCTGTGTGACTACTATATGTTGTGTGGTGTCTTTCAGGATTGTGGCCTCTAGGCTGAACGACACTGGCATGTATATCTGCATAGCAAGGAACCCTCTCGGCAATGTTCTGCTGCAGGCTCGCCTCACTGTGCAAGGTGGGGGTTACCATGGTTATATGCAAAACTATGTCGATAACCTTGCAGGCTCACATACCCATAGATTAATGATGTGTTTAGTAAATCCAATACATTTTATGTTATTGATTCCACTCTCATAAATCAATATTTACGATGTTATACAGGTGTAGAAGATATGCTGATTAAATGTTAGCTGATTTTTCCAATGCAGTTAGGAGAGTTGTGGCTGTAGCATCTGCAGAACTAAACACTGTTCAATGCATGCACACAAACTAGACGTGTACATACACTCAAACACAGGATATTAACTCTGTTCTTAATATAAAATATGGAAAAAAAATTAATGAAATGGCCTTCAGTGCCTAACATATCTTCTTGACATCCCGAAATAGTAAACTTGATCATTTCCCCAACAAGTTGCTTTCCTTTCCTTCATCCTGTTGTTCTGTCCCTGCAGTCCACGGCTCATGGTCATCATGGGTCAGCTGGTCCACTTGCACAGTCAGCTGTGGCAAGGGCAGCCAGTTCCGCACAAGGACGTGTGACGATCCTGAGCCAACTAATGGCGGTCAACCTTGTCGGGGACAGAAGAAGGAGACAAAGATGTGCATCCCGACAGAATGCCCAAGTATGGTGTTTATTTATCATGGTTTCATATAAGTCTGCATCATTTCATTCTTGGTATACAGGCATCAAAATATTGGGTTTGTTTATTGGAAATAAGTCTGTCAGAATTCCCCATTTTCGTGTAGTCAGATTTGCTGTTTGTTTGGTTGAAATCCATATTTTTTACTTTGATTTCTGTATAAATCCATATAAAAATGTTCACTGGTTAATCAGCCTGCAGCAGTCAGATTCTGATTAAGTGTCACTGTCTATCATGCTACAACATATACCAACATCAAACGAAATTCGCTAGGTTTCACTGGAAATCTGCTTAGCAATTTGTCAATACATTTTAAACAAATCCATAAAAATACAAGATAAAGTCATGTTCCTCCAAAAATCCCCAAAATCTATATACAGGTAATCTATATACAGGTAATCTATATGAAACGTCATGTCTGTATAGTAATCATGCATCAGGCTTTGTGATGCATTATTCATAATAATTAACCTATTAGTTTGAATTTTGATACCCTGATGACAAATTTGGGAAAAATCACAAACATCATAATGTAAACATCTCAATACAGTGCCAAGATAAGTTCATTAAAAAATTTAACAAATCTTTTTATTTTTTTTAAAATAGATGGATCCTAGCAACTAGGTCTGTCATGCTAATAAATATGGCCACTGGTTTTGGATATTCCATCGTAGTTTTGTTGCATATATGGCCCGACATTTGTCTTTGCGGCAAAAACAAAGGGCAACGTTGTTTCAGCTAGAATAGTAAGTGGGAAAGGTTCATCTGGCAGATTTATGCCGCCGTAGTAATGTAATATATCATATGTAAACATGGTTGCTAAGGCAAAGCTTGGCGGAAGTCACGCTCATAATTAGGATTGTGACGTCAGACTCTGGATCGGTGAATTAATTACATATTTGTACTGTTGCTTAAAGGTCCCTCCTAAATTTTTATTTTTTCGCTAGTCTCATTCCAAGTTCATTTTGTGAAAAATCAAACTTACCTAGTATCCATGGCAACATGATAGTTGGCATTGATCCGCACAGTGGATATTCATTTTGGATATCCACTATTTTGAGTCTTACCAGATCTAATGACTAAATTCTTTCGATGATTTGAGCAAAATTAGGAATTTTTTTTAATCAACTGGATGTTATATAAACTATTCACATACTACATATTTGGACACCAATGAACCAAATTTCTGACTGGCTAAAACAGTTGAGGATGGAATCTGTTCTGAAATCCAACCAGCCTTAGTTGATTCTGTTTGTGTGTGACAGTTCATGGAGCCTGGGGTGACTGGGCTGCCTGGGAATCGTGCAGCAAAACATGCGGCAAGGGAGAGAGGACACGTGGACGCGAATGCAACAACCCAGCCCCCTTGTACGGGGGTGACGACTGTCCAGGTCGCCCGGTCGAGACGGCCATCTGTAATGTCAGGCCATGCCCGGGTAAGTCTACACGAAATCACCTAGGCAGCGTTGTGGGTCTTGTACAAGACTTGTGTGTGTGGTTTTTGATAATTTATTCACATATCAGCCAATAATGATTCATAAATTGGAAATTCTTGTTTCTGTAAGAGTTAAAATGTTAAAATATTAATGAAATGAGAGCAGTTTATGATCAGGTTTCATAATGACAGTACCGATGGTTTGATGTGTAAAAACTGGAAATGTAACATTCACAACTAGCAAAGTTCAAATGCTTAAGTCAAAAGTGATATGGAGAATAAACCTACCCTACTTTCATTTTCAATCATTTTGGTCTTGGAGAGAAGATTTTTTCACACAAAATGGGTGATTGTCTGGTAAAATGTTTTGTAGAGTGTGTGTGCATGCTAATTCAAACAAGTATAATTATGTGGACATGTCACCCTAACTGTGTGTGTCCTTGGTAGTGGATGGTGGATGGGGCGATTGGGCCAAGTGGTCAGCCTGCAGTGAGCCATGTGGCGAGGGCACACAGGAACACTACCGTAGATGTGATGCGCCCCGCCCTGAACACGGAGGGCGCCCTTGTCGGGGTGATGAGCTGGAGAGGAAGCCATGCAAGATCAGAGACTGTGAAAGTATGCTGTAGATCAAATAGTTCGTTATTTGTAGATATGATCTATGTTTAGGGTTGATCTCAAAACATTCAAGAAAAAATAAGAATGTTGATGATTTGTCTAATGTGAAATGCATTCTTGTGGCTATGGCAATTTCTGGGAAAAGATTTTTTTTTAAATCTCCAAATATTTTGTGTAAAATGCCATTTTATATGTTTTCCTTAATTTTAGTTTGATATAATAAGGGTGGAACATTGACAGATGTAGGGGAGCTGGGAGGCCATTGTAAAAACAGACATTAGTTGTCATTTTGGTCAAGGAAAATTTTTATTTGGTCAAGGAAATTAGATGTTGGTTAGGGAAAAACCCATAAGTTAGTTCTCTGTATGAAAGCCAGAATAAGCCCTAGAATGTGACACGTGCTAGTGGCGAAGATGAACAAAACACCAAGAGCAGCGATGAACAGTGACTAGATCATCCACGTAGACACAATGGGATTCACATGGTGTCTGGTAGAATGATAGAGAATAGATTAGAACAGAAGTATAACTAGCACAATGTTGAACATTTTATTAACTAGGATAACTTATACATTAATTTCTTATCTAATATATTTCTGTGTAAGTAAGACAATTGTATAGATGTATTTTATTACATTGGTTACATTTTAGTAATCCTGTATTTTATTTATAGTTATTTGAATATAATTTTTAATCCATATATAATAACACTTTGTAAATAAAAATGAGTGTTATTATATCTTGATAGTTTCTATATATGCCCCACTTTGATCCAGTCCATGGCAACTGGGGTGACTGGTCTTCGTGGGGTTCCTGCACCCTTTCTTGCGGCGGAGGAAAGCGGGAGAGGTTGCGCAAGTGTGACTCACCCCCTCCAACTGACGGAGGCCGCTACTGTCCTGGCCAAGACAAACAGATCACCTACTGCAACAAGGAAGCTTGCCCTGGTAGGTCAGAGGCTTAGACGATGCCTTTGAGCTAGACGAACAAGTGATATGAAAGATGGCTTGCACTTAAATGTGTCTTACTCACTTTTATAAACTCGCTTTGTGTGTATTAATGAATCATGTAAACAAATTTATTTGTGATTAAAGTGGACGGTTTTCTTCAATGTAAAGTTCTCATACATAGTAAAGTCCTTAAATTTAATAAAGTCTATACTTAGTAAAATTCTTGGTGGAAGTTAGTGAAAGTCCTAATAGTTAGTAAAGTTCTTATATTTAGTAAGTCCTTATAGTTAGTCAATTCTTTATATTTTAGTAAAGTCCTCATGTTTAGTGGTCTTTATAATTAGTAATATACTGCTGCTGTATGTATGCACTTACTACTATGCCTCATACTTCTGTATCACTACACAGTCGGTATTGACATTTCACAGTTCATGGCAATTGGGCCGAGTGGTCCGAATGGGGTGAATGCACCATGCCTTGTGGGGGTGGCCAGAGGAGACGTTTCCGGGCATGTACCAACCCCATTCCCAAGAACAACGGACGCCCATGCATGGGTGCTGCACAGAACACGGAGGCATGTAATCAACAGGAGTGTGCAGGTAGGCCATGTCATCACCACGCCCCATATAATTGTATGTAGTCTCAGCAAGGGAATACATGCAAAGGGACTTTACAAAGGGGTGAAACTGACTAGTTCTTTTTACTGCTGCACTACTTTAGTTATAATTTTCAGCTGCTCCCTGTTTATTACTTTAGTATATTTATTATCAGAGATTTCGCAGGCTAATAAAGCATCCATATTGTTTCACCTTCGAAATCGAAGATTTATTTGTTGGTTCTTTGTATGCTGTAAAGCGGTATCTATGTATGTTTTTAAAGTGGCGTATTTTAATTTCACCAAATTGTGATTTTTTCGGAAATATTTAGAGGTGAAAGATCGTGATAGTAACAACAGTTTATTTGCAATTTATTCATAACTAACCAAGATGTTATCAATACTGATACATTCAGTATTACAATGTCCTATAAAACAGTCGTTCAGTTAACTAATGAACATACATTCCCTTTAAACACTGCTGTGTTCAATATTTTGTTCGTGTTTTCAAAAACTTGCTTCTGATTAATATCTCACATGTTTACTTCATGACACTTGCAGTGAATGGCATTATCTGTGTGTCCCACAGTGGACGGAGAGTGGACGCGCTGGGGCCAGTGGTCGCAGTGCACCAAGACATGTAACGGTGGCAATCAGAAGAGGTTCCGGTCATGTCGACTACCCCAGTTTGGAGGCAGCAAGTGTGCTGGGGATGCCTCCCAGGTCAGGAAGTGCAACATGCGACCATGCAAAGGTATGTCTCGCCTTCCGTTACTATTCTCTTTATTATATATATACCATACTATATAAGATAACTGGTATACATTTATTGTCTGGTTATAAGCCCTGTGTTGTTTTTAGAGACTCTCCTGAGTTGCACTATTGTCTTGTCATCATGCGACATTGTCATTATACAATATTGCTTTCTTTTGATATGCTGGACATTTACATAGCTGTAAAAATTAATTACAGTTCCAGTTGAATAGTGACTGTTCAGATGTTTTTTCATTGATGGCCAATCTACCATAATATAAACAACCATTTTTGTTAAGACGGAAATTTCTATTCATATATCCTCCCACCTTGTTAAACATTTTCAGCAATATATACTTTGATATGTTTCAGCCACACTACCGCATTTCGCAGTCGGCAAGATCATTGGCAACATCAACGACCAGGAGTTTGGCATCAGTGTACTGACTGCTAACATCTCACGCATGGCTCAAGGCACACAGGTATCTGCACGCCTCCATGGCATGCCCACTGAAATAGGTAAGTGGAAATACCTTCTCCGTAATCATTGTCTTGTCTTGCTTGGAATATGATTTGTAAATAACTAGTCATACTAATTAATTAATGTAGGTTACTTTCTGTTGCCAATAGTTTGAATGCAGCTTTCTTATTGAATGTATGTTTCCTCTTGCACATGAAAGTGCCTACAAACTCCAATTTATTTTGCATTAGTTCAGATCGTACCTTCGAAAAAGCATAAGCATATAATAATGATATTCCACTACTTTTTACACTTACACTTGTAAATCATAGTTTATTTTTTATTTAAAGACGCATTATTGTTACTAGCAAAATACCAATCCTCTGGACTTGGTAGTTTGTAAGTGACTGTCATAATAACAATATTTAAAAATTTCAAGATACACGATACAAGAGATATCCATTGATTACTTGGTGCTGCCAGTCAATATCTTGATATCTTCTTGGAATCTAACTCTCAAAATTGTGATGTAATAATGGTAATGACAGTAACATCTAGCAGCGCCTTGTGTTATGTAACTTGGACAATCGTAGAAATGACGTTGTGAACAATTGTACGTAATTTTCCACATAGCTTTGCAGACAAGTGTAAGTAATAATTATTGCCCTATTTATTTGTAAATGTTGTACACAGAGTTACACTAAACTATTTGATTGTGTCATTGCATTATTGCCATGTGTGCAGGACGTCACCTACAACACATCACCTCCATACTGACCCCAGTCTACTGGACGACGGCCACTGAGGTGGGAGAGGCAGTCAACGGCTTCACTCTCACGGAGGGACAATTCCGAAGGGAGGTGCAGGTCGAGTTCACCACAGGTCAGTTGTCCATATGGATAGCTTCATTTTGTGAACCATTTGTTGGTTTCATTTTGATTTTGGAAATTTGCAGTTGAATTATGACCCAAGCACATGCAGAAAATGGAAGTTACGAATACAACATTTGCAATGTATTAAGAATACCAGGCATGCCTTTTTAAGGCCACACACGGCAGGTAAATAGGATAATTTTTTATTTGTGCAAATCTTGCAATTTTTTTGGCAAAAGTATAGAATGGGTCTTACTGAGTAAAAAGTATATTGAACTTTTGTCAACCAGACCCCCCGTTTCCATGGTAACAAACAAAATGTCTGCCATTTTGAACAAATATTGGCAAATTTGGAAACACTGCCATTCTTTATTGAACACATATATGATTATAATTCTTGCAAATCCATGTTCAGTACACATTCTACTATACAATGACCAGAGCATTTGTTAAAATGTTGTGTTTTTATTTTTTAAATAATTTTTTTGTAAAGTGTGAAAAAAAAATTCATTTTTGGCAACAAATACATGTTTATCTTTCAAACTATTGATGATTTTAAAAATGTCTCTGGTCATTGTACAGAGTAAAGTATGCTGAATGCAACATTCAAAACCTTATTTGGATAGCATAATTACTCACGGAGATATCCTTTTTCCAAATGCAGAAAACACGTTTTTGAGAAAACGGCCGTCAAAGATTTGTTTACCATCAATACTTCTGATACTTTCAAACTATGTGTCACATAGATATTTCCTTTGGCATGCTTATAGAAATTATTATATTGAATATAACAATGTAAACATTATGTTGCTGGCATAAGTACTTCTAGAGATATGCTTCCTGCAAATGTGATATATGAACCAAACAAAATGGCCGCCATTTTGGAATTTTTTTGTGTCATTATTAATATACAACAGAAGTTTCTTATCAGTATTCTTACCAGTATGGTTGATGGGGCAGGAGGCCATCTGGCATGTATAAGCTCCTTTATTAGCAGTTTTCTACAACTTCTGATGATTTGAGTACTTGATTTTAGCAAATTTCTTTGGTAGGTATTTGATAGGGTTGTGTATTTACTCAAATAATGACTTGATGCACGACTTGAAGGTGTTGAAGAAGTTGAAGTGTCATGTATCTGATTACATCAATCAGGATTGATTCAACAAATAGAAAACTGTTTCCAAATGTGTAACTTATTCTCAGGTCACCCGCGGACAGGCTATAACGCCTATATACATAAAAAATATTAACTAAATTTGTTAACCTCAGGAACAACTAAGAAACAACTAGACAGCAACAGAGTCCACAAGACAAACAAGGTTCCACAACATTCAGTCGAATCCGCCAGCCTTGTATGCTGGCCCTTGTTCTTCCTCGGCGCTTGACCTGTGCCACTGTTCTACTCCCAACTCTGCTGTCGGTCCCGGGAACCATTGCCGGCGTCCACGGTGTCGCTAACTCGTCGTCTGCAGTGACAACACACGGCTGCATTTCTGCCGTATCCGGCTGTTTCGCCGCCGAAAATGTCCTATTTGCACGTGCAGTTGCTGCATTCTCCCTTTCTTTCTCTGCCCAAAAGCATGCTTTGTGGCAAATTTATTCGTTCTGAATCGATGATTACTTTCGTTAGACGCCATTGTTGTGTACACTCGGAAATAGCAGCATTGTGGGAAATCACGCGTCATACATGCAAATGTCCGCGCCATGTATGGAAATATCCGGGTCAACGCGGGTCGCAAGTACAGCGGAGCATCCCGACGGTGATGTAGCATGATGCCGAATACCAAATAAGGAGATAGTCGGTAGAATACTGCTTGCATATATGACGATGTCCAGCGAATACGGGTCAAAGGGTGGGGATGCCGTCTAGACAGGCGGTTAGAGAACGGAAAGGGGAATATATCCGTACCAAACAAGATGGCGTACGGTGAATTTACGGCAGTGTTGCTAAGGTCTAAACATCGCGTATTTTCGAACTTTTGAGAATCAAAACTGGATTATTACTTGATAGTGGTACACTTTATTCATGAATAAAAGTGATTTAGAGGTATGTGATCGTTATAAAAATTTACTTTATTGATAATTAACATACAGAGCTATCGGAAAAAGGACGAAACACATTTTGAACATATTTTTTCAAAATACGTAATTTCACCTGTCGTGTGTGGCCTTAAATTAAGTAAACGATTTTATTAACATTCGTTAGATGTAAAAAAAAATCTATTTAGATAGTAGTCGCAATCCGAAATGTAACACACCTTTCTTTGTCAAATCATTACTCTTTATTCATAGATCACATGTTTACTGAAGTACAAAATCATAATGCCATATTAGTATAACCACTCAACTAACCTTTGTTGTAAATATATAATAGAGGAAACCCGGAATAACCTGTGGCAAGTCTGTATAATATGACACTAACATCAAGGTGTAATCTCGTGAAATTTTCGGCTGAAGTACAACACAAAATTTACATGAATCTTTTGCCTTGAGTAGAAACAATTGCTTATATATGCCAACACATGGTCAGTCACGGTGCTAGTGTTGTGATTTCTGTTTAATATCAGTAAGCATTATTGTTGGTATGCTGTATTTTTTGCTGAAACTAATACTTTCTGATGCTCTAATTTGAAGTACATGTTGTAATTCCGTCGACACTCGAACCTGCGATGCATTGAGTTTATACATGGACACCACCTGGCAATCAAAAATATGTCATTCCAGATAATGACTGTTGATTATTCTAAGATGTACTCCTTTATAATATGTATATGCTGAATAAAGTGATATTCTCTCGTACTGTGCAGGTGAAGTGCTGAAGATGACCCAGATAGCACGGGGCTTGGACAGAGACGGGGTACTGCAGATTGATATCATTCTCAATGGCAAAGTGCCCGAGTTGCCCGAAGGTACCCAACTGTCTGTGATGCCCTACAGAGAGAAGTACATCCAGACTGGCCCAGGTAATTCATTCACTCTTTAGTACATCACCGATATATCACTCTATAAGTATGTGCTTTGCTGTATACTGAAAAAAGTTTGCTGCTTTGCAGGAGACACTGTTTGTAGAGGTTTTTTCCACAAATTTGCTCGACCAAAACCTAACTAGGGTGATGCTACACCACAAATGGAAGAGTTTTTGCAGCAAAATTGTTTTGTGATTTTGTGAAGAATGCAAAAATCGTGAACTTTAAATGCTTGCGAACATTTCCAAGTGTACAGTTTACAACAAATATCTTGGTATTGCTAACTTTACAATAAAAACTTAAATAATTAATATACTTCAGCTTTTCAGTAAAAAAAAACCGATCCTAATGTAAAAAGGGGTAAATGCATATAGTATATAGTTCACATAGTTCAAATTGGCAATGTTGCTCAAAAGCATATTGCAATGTGTGTTCATGTCAACTGAAAACGTCTCCATTTGGTTGCAGGTTCCATTTATGCATTCTCATCACGGATATTCCGCATCAACGGTGTACCACTGCCCTATGCCTGGAACCATTCCATCACATATGACCCTGAGTACGGCAAGATGCCGTACCTTCAGGAGATCCTCTCAGTTGAGTACCCCGAGGTTATATTTGACCCTGCAACTGGGGAACTACAGTATGAGCTGACTGCATCAATTGCGAAGGGGGTGCCAAGTAACCGGTGCCCCAAGGGCTTCCTGCTTGATGCTGATGGACCTTATTGTCAAGGTGAGTTCCTAGTTTTTCATAGACACTTGAGTCTTATTCATGGTGCTGTTTAAGATGATTTTGTAACATATTTCATCGTAATTTGATATAGGTACTTGATCAATTATAAGGACTGTGATAGTTGGCATTTACTACGATCCACTAAACAAATGGTTACTTACCTATTGATAATATCGCAAGACATGTTTAATACAAATTGAATTTTGTTTACCGAATGTAACTAATTGTTGATTTGTTCAATAGTGATGTTTATTCAGTGATTTTTCTCAGATGTAAGATACTGATGTTTACTGTGGTGTTACATATGAATGATCAAGCTTTACATTCCATTATAATCACAGGAATGAAAATGTGATATGTGAATGAACAACCGTGTGAGTTTCACTAGCAGCACACAAATTATATGAATGATATTGTTACGTGTGAACAATAACCTCTTTCTAGTATCATTGTAAAAATATATCTGTGCAAGAAAATGACAAAAGAAATTTTTGTTAAAGAAAATTTTTTTTCCCACTACAAGGAACCAGTTAAAAGTATTTGTTGAACGTATGACTGTCCATTCCAAATCTACCCCTTAACTGGTTCAGAAGTAATGTTCTCATAACAGCGCATTTGACTCTTTCTGTATCAACACTCATTCTCACAGAGGATAATAAATTAATGGAACAGATTGTCTACAGTTTGTGCAAATGCTAGCAGCGTGAATATGTTTAAAAACAAATTGACAAATACTTTAGAAGGTCGGGTTACACATAGATGACAAATTGTTGGACTTTCGATAAGCCAACCGCTTCCTTCTCCACTTGCCATCTGGGTTTTTTGCCTTGTTAAATCTTGTTAAACACTGTTTCCATTGAACTCGAAGAATAAACAGAGCAGCCAATCTATTTACTGTGGGAGTGCTGTTAGATGTGTTCTGTAAGTTCACAGTCGTGGGGGTTGTGTTTCAGACGACAACGAGTGCAACCGCCTGAAGCCATGTTCTCACTACTGTATGAACACCCCAGGCAGCTTCTCTTGTTCTTGTCCACCCGGCCACTATCTCTCCACCGACGGCAAAATATGCAAAGGTCCCACTTCTTTTATGTAGAAGCTACATTCCTGCGATGTTCCCCCTCAAGCCTGTCGCTTCTGCATCTCTCCCGCTTCCTGGTGTCTTCCAGCTGTGATTGTCCATGGAAGATAAACAGCCTTGGGCATCTGCTACATTAAAAGCCAGTTTCTGATAAAATTTTTGCCGTTGTTATAATTACTCAGACAAAATTATGTTGAAACACTGATTTTTTAAGGGCAATCTGGGACTAGAATTTACTGTTGTAAATTGTTTCATATACTGGTAGAGAGCATGAGACCATAAAATTCAAACGAGGGACCGAAAGCTAAAGCTTTAAAAAAACATTGTGTTTAAATACTATTTGATGTTGACTAATTTCTTCTGTCAGAGAAAGGCTTTGTATCAGATGCACAGGTGCTGTTTTTTTTCATCCATTTGGCGATTCCTTCTCGTCTTTGCAGCATACGCAGCTCGTGCCATATCCGAATACATTTTGTTTACCTTAAGCCAGACTAAAATATTACTTTGGTCATGAACTTTAAGCCTGCTCTTCGACAAATGCTGGAAAGCATGTTGTAAAACTGATTGAAATAAAATTGTACAAAGGGATGATCTCAAAACATCAAACACGAAATAGGTTTCATGGGGTCTAAGATTGAATGACATCAGTTTCAGGTAGCTTATTGCATATTGTAGTATTCCAATAATGAGTTTTGAGTTGCGAATTCCCCAGGTATTTGCAATACTTTTTTTGCCATGCAGTATTGCACATTTTTGCAATACTCTCTAAAAGTATTGCAAGTGTTTGTATTACTTTTAAAAAGCTCCCATCTCTGCAGCAGTCTGCTGAACAGCCACCCACTATCCTAAGTGCTATTTCAGTCTGGTTAGACTCAACCATAGACACTGGGAGTCAGCCTATATGTTCTGTCGTCTCCATGTCAACATGTCACTTTCAGATGATGATGAGTGTCGGCGTCTGTCCCCATGCTCTCACTCCTGCCTCAATACACCTGGCGGTTTCCTCTGCTTCTGCCCGCCTGGATTTGATCTCGATAGCAATAGCCGAAACTGCAGAGGTGCCTTCATGCATGTTCCCCAGTCCATAATGCTTGTAGCTTGATGCAGCCAATCTGTGTTGGTTAGTGCATGCTTAGCTGCTCAAGGAAAGTAAGTCACTTCTACTAACCAACCATTCTCCTAATGCAGTGTGGGTTGACTAAACATAATTATGTGCATGTGTGTATTTGTACAAGTTTGTTTTGTTCGTTGTGTATATGTTTACATTTGTGTGTGTGTGTGTGCATGTACATTTATTGTACATCGTTAAATTGGTTTAAAATGCATGCCACAGCATGAAACCTATCAACCTGGAAGTCCTATAAAACAGATGAATTAACATATGAAAGTAATTTCTTTGCCTTTTGAGGGTAGCTGTAGTTATATCTATTAACATTAATTTGTCTTGCTGTTGTGTCATACGAGTATAATGTTATGCAAACTGTGTAATAATATCTAATGTGTACATAAAATATCATTTTATTTGGTTATTTACAAGTTTAGCGTTGCCTGAATAATGATACGAATGCAGAAATCATATTGAGAAACTGTTGCAGTCAAAGTACATGGCTTTGTCAAGTCTTGACGATTTTGTATAGTTCATTAGTAATATAGACTGATAGTCTCAGTGTGACTTGTATATGATATGTTTCCCCCCCATATGTTACATATATGCTTACATTTTTATGTCATTTTAGATAAATATGCTTAATACCTTCAGCATGCCTACCAGTCAATGAATAAATCAAAATATTTATTGCCGACAACACATACAGTCAGAATATTATATTATGGCATTATGTAATCAAAGGTCATGTATACATGTACAACCCTGAAGAAGGCTATGCCAGACTATCGTAGTCGCAACTAATTGTGTTTCAGAAATGGAGAGAGTTGAAGTTACGTGTACCTAGATTACTAATTACAATACTTGCACAGTCAAGATAGGTATAACTCCGTGAAAATAATAACAACAACTGTAAATACTCAAAGAAGTACAGGTAAAACACATCTTATTTCACAAGTGCCAACTGTATATATACACATAGCCTTTATTGTTGTATGAACACAGATTTATTTAAAATTACCTCTCTGTCTCGTAATGTAGCAATAATTATCGTCTATAAAATGAAAACATTTTAGAACATTCATCAATAGTAGTTGATATTTGAACATTACGACCACTGTATTATATTCAATGTAATAAAAAACTTCATAATGTTCAGGTTAATAAATAAGATGTTTTATGATCACAAGCATTTATTCCATATACAATTTGCATCACTCTCTTTTGCAAATAAAATATAGACCTCAAATTAGAACGATATGTGTTACCCCAAAGCAATAATCAATGTAAGGCATACAAAATTAAAGGTATGACGTGGCCCATGACGAGACATAAGGCATCAAGATAGGTTTAATTAGATGAAATCATTTTGTTTTAATCTACATATTCTAATTTTATCTAGACATTGTGGAGCCTTGGATATAGTGTATAATATTTAAAATCGGAACTCCTGGTGACTGCTATATTCTTGATCTGAGATCAATGTATTCAACGTCTGGAGACAGACAAATTGACTGCTATGGTTGTGTGTGTAGACATTGACGAGTGCGACATGAGGATAGCCTCCTGCTCCAAGGAACAGGACTGTCTCAACACGATTGGCTCCTATCAATGTGTGGTCAAGTGTGAACCAGGCTTCCGCAGGACCCCTGCAGGACTCACGTGTGAAGGTTTGTGTTTATGTACTGACATGAAGAGACATCCATTAACAACTGATTTAAACTGGGCAAACATTTCAAAAGTGGATTTTGGAAAACCACAGTCAAACAGCTTCTTGAATAAGCATACCTTAAGTTAGAAAAGCCAAGTGGTATTGTGGCTAGAATACAGGACTCTCAATTGAAAGCACCTGGTTTCGAATCCTCTTGCTGCCATTTTGAAACTGGCAATTTCGTTCACCCCACATTGCCACAGTTCACTCAGCTATATAAATGAGTACCTGGTTACATATATGTGAACGAATAGTCTTTGCGCAGTAATTGCAGTGTGGCTGAATGCCTCCCAGAGAAGTCCAGTGAAGTGTAAAGTGATTAGGACTGGATACCACGCTATATAAGAACATGCTTTTATACTGAGCAATTAAGAAAGCAGCCAGCAGGCCAGCTTGTTGTCTACAAAGTGGGTGGGACATGGGTGGGGACTAGAAGTATCACGAGTGGTTTGTTTCAAGGCAGGTGGGACATGGGTGTAGGACAAGAAGTATCATGAGTGGTTTGCTTACAAGGCAGGTGGGAAATGGGTGTGGGACAAGAAGTGTCACAAGTGGTTTGCTTACAAGGCAGGTGGGACATGGATGTGGGACAAGAAGTATCACAAGTGGTTTGTTTCAAGGCAGGTGGGTGCGGGACTAGAAGCATCACAAGTGGTTTGTTTAGAAGGCAGGTGGGACATGGGTGTGGGACAAGAAGTATCACAAGTGATTTGTTTCAAGGCAGGTGGGACATGGGTGTGGGACAAGAAGTATCACGAGTGGTTTGTTTCAAGGCAGGTGGGACATGGGTGTAGGACAAGAAGTATCACGAGTGGTTTGCTTACAAGGCAGGTGGGAAATGGGTGTGGGACAAGAAGTGTCACAAGTGGTTTGCTTACAAGGCAGGTGGGACATGGTAGTGGGACAAGAAGTATCATGAGTGGTTTGTGTTTACAGACATTAATGAGTGTCGTGAGAACAGGCGAGTCTGTCAGCACCAGTGTCTCAATCTCAACGGAGGCTACAAGTGCACATGTCGGCCAGGCTACAGGCTCATCGGCAAATCCAAGTGCAAAGGTATGTCCATTTCCCCTCTTGCCTCAAAGATGTGTATCTCATGTGTCTTATCTCGTGTATTAATCAGTTATGCAAAAACTTCCCTGCTGTATTATTTCAATGTACTACTAAATTACTGTTGTTTAATTACAAACTGTAACAGGCTGTAATAAGTTGTTATGTATATATAATGTTAAAGTTGTTAGAGATTTGAACTATGCATTCTTGACATTGCCATTGACTGAATGTGCCAATCTGCACAAAGACTATTACATTTTATTTCTAACTAGCTGAGTTGCCCAGCATTGCACTGTAGAAAATGCAGCCACTGCAACTCTGCAAGAGTTTATGACTTTTTGCACTAGCCAGTCAAGTTTTGGTAGGGCAATGCTATTGTTCTGAGTTATGTATCTACCAAACGTTCCTTTGTAATATCCTTCTTGTGGGGGGGTTTCATTGTTGTAATGTACAGACCATTCCAGTGGGCACGCCTACAAAATTTCAGCCCCATACATTTGAAACTGACGGAGATGTGAGGAACAAACAGACAGACACAACCACAAACTACTTTATAGTATAGAGTATTATTAAATGTGAATCAAGGCATTCAACTAAGATTTACCATGTTAAAGCAAGGCTTTCACAATGTTATGATGTTGTTCAGTGATGTAGATATACACTGTGTGTGTGTGTGTGTGTCTGCTGCAGACATTGATGAGTGTCGCCGTGGCACGTCAATGTGCAGTCACAAGTGTGAGAACACCCTGGGCGGCTACCGATGCTCCTGTCCCGCTGGATTCCGCCTCATTGAGGGTAGCGGGGTCTGCAGGGGTAAGTACCACCATCACAGCTGGTAAGAACACTTATTTTCAAGGTAAAAAAATATGATTGTTTTTATCCAAAAATCATGTTATGGAGTATAAGCTATATCTATTACAAGATATTGACCACCCAAATGTGTTTTAGTAAACCCCAATTTTTTTTTTTTTATTTGACCGTTATCTGTTTATGAATGTCCACCTTACCGTTCAGTTCATTCACAAACAACTGTCGACAGTTTCCAGTATCTGTGAACTAAGTTTATTGGAGTCAGGCATTCACAAGATCATGTGGCAGACATTATAAATACCCGTAAAATTATGTTGTCCTCTTCAGGCAATGTAAACATGATATTCAGACCGAAACATTGAAATTGTACCTTTAACGCACTAGAGTAACATTTTTGTATTGGTAAATGTCTAAATCTTGAAAAGGCAATTGCACTGCATAGATCCATGACCACTGGTACACCTTCAATTGCACTGCATAGATCCATGACCACTGGTACACCTTCAATTGCACTGCATAGATCCATGACCACTGGCACACCTTCAATTGCACTGCATAGATCCATGACCACTGGCACACCTTCAGTTGCACTGCATAGATCCATGACCACTGGTACACCTTCAATTGCACTGCATAGATCCATGACCACTGGCACACCTTCAGTTGCACTGCATAGATCCATGACCACTGGTACACCTTCAATTGCACTGCATAGATCCATGACCACTGGTACACCTTCAATTGCACTGCATAGATCCATGACCACTGGCACACCTTCAGTTGCACTGCATAGATCCATGACCAATGGTACACCTTCAATTGCACTGCATAGATCCATGACCACTGGTACACCTTCAATTGCACTGCATAGATCCATGACCAATGGTACACCTTCAATTGCACTGCATAGATCCATGACCACTGGCACACCTTCAATTGCACTGCATAGATCCATGACCAATGGTACACCTTCAATTGCACTGCATAGATCCATGACCAATGGTACACCTTCAATTGCACTGCATAGATCCATGACCACTGGTACACCTTCAATTGCACTGCATAGATCCATGACCACTGGCACACCTTCAATTGCACTGCATAGATCCATGACCAATGGTACACCTTCAATTGCACTGCATAGATCCATGACCAATGGTACACCTTCAATTGCACTGCATAGATCCATGACCACTGGTACACCTTCAATTGCACTGCATAGATCCATGACCACTGGCACACCTTCAATTGCACTGCATAGATCCATGACCAATGGTACACCATCAGTTGCACTGCATAGATCCATGACCAATGGTACACCTTCAGTTGCACTGCATAGATCCATGACCACTGGTACACCTTTAGTTGCACTGCATAGATCCATGACCACTGGTACACCTTCAGTTGCACTGCATAGATCCATGACCACTGGTACACCTTCAGTTGCACTGCATAGATCCATGACCACTGGTACACCTTCAATTGCACTGCATAGATCCATGACCACTGGTACACCTTCAATTGCACTGCATCGATCCATGACCAGTGGTACACCTTCAATTGCACTGCATAGATCCATGACCACTGGTACACCTTCAATTGCACTGCATAGATCCATGACCACTGGCACACCTTCAATTGCACTGCATAGATCCATGATCACTGGCACACCTTCAATTGCACTGCATAGATCCATGACCACTGGCACACATTCAATTGCACTGCATATATCCATGACCACTGGTACACCTTCAATTGCACTGCATAGATCCATGACCACTGGCACACCTTCAATTGCACTGCATAGATCCATGACCACTGGTACACCTTCAATTGCACTGCATAGATCCATGACCACTGGTACACCTTCAATTGCACTGCATAGATCCATGACCACTGGCACACATTCAATTGCACTGCATAGATCCATGACCACTGGTACACCTTCAATTGCACTGCATAGATCCATGACCACTGGTACACCTTCAATTGCACTGCATAGATCCATGACCACTGGCACACATTCAATTGCACTGCATATATCCATGACCACTGGTACACCTTCAATTGCACTGCATAGATCCATGACCACTGGCACACCTTCAATTGCACTGCATAGATCCATGACCACTGGTACACCTTCAATTGCACTGCATAGATCCATGACCACTGGTACACCTTCAATTGCACTGCATAGATCCATGACCACTGGCACACATTCAATTGCACTGCATAGATCCATGACCACTGGTACACCTTCAATTGCACTGCATAGATCCATGACCACTGGTACACCTTCAATTGCACTGCATAGATCCATGACCACTGGCACACATTCAATTGCACTGCATAGATCCATGACCACTGGTACACCTTCAATTGCACTGCATAGATCCATGACCACTGGTACACCTTCAATTGCACTGCATAGATCCATGACCACTGGCACACATTCAATTGCACTGCATAGATCCATGACCACTGGTACACCTTCAATTGCCGTCTCTGTGCATGAGCTCCTACCTGTTTCTCTGCAGCAGGTTGTAAATCCTCACAATGGTTGCGTGGCACAGCAGCTTGGTGGTTTGCATCAGTTCACTCAGCTGTATAAATGAGTACCAGTCATTTTGCGCAGCAATTGCAACGTGGCTGGATGCT
Source organism: Lamellibrachia columna (assembly GCA_963662155.1). Classification (NCBI taxonomy): domain Eukaryota; kingdom Metazoa; phylum Annelida; class Polychaeta; order Sabellida; family Siboglinidae; genus Lamellibrachia; species Lamellibrachia columna. Next base: position 9,820,510 of record OY759272.1, read on the forward strand.
TCAAAAGATGTTTAAATTTGCTTATCCTCCATAGCTCCCCAGCGTACCAATCCAACTGTTTACAACTGGAACTGCTTATCGATTATGAACTGCTTAACCCCTTTTGTTTTGGTGCGCTGCTGAACTTGAGTCTCCCGAGGATATTAGCGCAGTAGAAGCATTTTATATATTATTATTATTAATGCACTCTGATATTGTTGCAGATATTGATGAGTGTGTTGAAAATACCCATTCATGTCGACGTCATGACCAGGAATGTCGTAACACTCAGGGAGGTTTCTCGTGCATCGACACGTGTCCAAAGGGCTTCCACAAGGCTGCCAACGGATCCTGCATCGGTGGGTTCAGAGAGTCCTCATACAGTTAGACATATAAACAACAACTCTACAGTGTTATGAATAGTTCATGATCATCGTACCAGTACATATCAATAATGTATGCATTTTTATATACCATGCCCAAGAGCATTCTATTTTAAGTTGATTAAGGCCCTTTATAAATTCCTATGTGTTTTATGTGTTTGAAACAAAAAATAAATTTATTGATATTATTATTATATTTTATTCAGAAAAAACATGTTTGTTTTGAGTGGCGTATTTTATAGATACTGCATGTAGCAATGTTACCATGCTTGTGAACAAGGTTATATTAAGTCTTCATTATGATTATGTAGTTGTTGATGCCAGCCAGCATGTCTCATTGATATAAATTAATTATATGCTTGCTGGTTTCAATGAATTATTCCAATAGTTTAAGTCTGGCTGATTTCATTGAAATTTTTCTTTATTCAAAATTTATTTTAGGTATATTAATGCATGGTTGTGATTACACCCTTCACAAAATCTATTATTATTATTATGGCTTATGGTGTAATCAGTTTAAAAAATAATTGAATCCACATCTAGTTGTTGAATGTTGTCATATGTGTCACAATGTTGTTAGCTGTGTCATAATGTTGTCAAATGGGTCACAGTGTTGTTATCTATGTCACAATATTGACTGTGTGAGTAGGACATAAGGCTGATTGTGTTGTAATACCTACCTGGACATGTGGTGACATTTCTTGTAGACATTGATGAGTGTCACGTGGGACCAACCAAGTGTCACTACAACCAACTGTGTGTCAACAACCCCGGGGGCTACCACTGCGCCTGTCCAAGTGGATTCCGCTCGGATGGACCAAATAAACCATGTGTCGGTAAGTGACATGCTGCCAGAGCTTATCCAATGTTTATTGTGCACTAATGACAGGTGATGTTATACAGTGATTGTTTTCTCTATTTCTTTTTCAGTTACTTCATTCATTTATTATTATTTTATTTTTAAGGAGACAGGCTGGTCGTGAAATGTAAAATTTTAATAACTGTCATATCTACTACTCATCCCATCTTGATCTATTTTCCAGTGTACTATGTCTATATGAAAAGTAAACTTTTTTATTTATTCTAACAAATAAGTTGAAGTAGTTTGGCTGAATGAAAGGTAATACTTTTAATAAAATTTTATTTATAGCATCTTACATTTAAAAATTTAGTACAAATGTTAAAAATTACTCTTTTTCAGCCAAAGTACTTCATTGCACAACTTGATATATTATTTATTAGAATAAATAAAAGAAATAAACATATATGAATTAAATTTACGGTGGGACGTCCTGCAAAACCACCACATCAGCATTTCTAAAATTATCTGGTTACCATGGTTACTATCATGCAGATTGTTTGTAGTGTCATATGTGGCCTTCTTTTCATACGGACACAATACATAATAAATTTGGACAAGATAGGACAAGTACTTTATAAGATATGACATTTGTTAAAAAAATTACATTTCATGACCAGTGGGACTCCTTTTATGTGCCGCATTCTAATGTTTGAGTCACACATGCCTAATCAAAGAAAATTAAGTTACCTTTCAAAGTCTCTATGTATGCTCGTTGAAGCTTTCATGACCCTCTACGTCGTGTCTTTAGCATCAAACTGAACCTCGAGTGTCATGTGACCATGTTGGTGGTCGTGGCATGACAACAGTTCCAGGAAGATCGTGGGAAGGTTTTGTCACCAGTTGTGTCACCATTCTGTTCAGAAAACAAGAATGTCCACAATTGTAAAGTTCATTTAAAACACATTTGTCATCACTAATGCCTACAGAAACATCATATGCATGTGATGCACACATTCACGTGCACACACTGCTTGTGCAGGTTACAAAATATAGAGCTGTGTGAAACAACCATCTTGATTATCTTACTTCTATCCATGCATGCAGCAACCGACATGCACATGGACATGCACACACACACATGCACAAACGCACGATCATGCGCCGACTCACACACATTCACTCTCTACCTTGTCCACTTACCATCTGGGCTTGTTGCCTTGGATGGCAATCTAATTAAACATGGTGCTCTCAATTCTTAGGTGCTGCAGCACCAGTTTAATACCTGGCTGGAGACAGTGGTGCATCTAGGATCTCACAAAGGGGAGGCCAAAGGGTGGGCCAAGCCTAGTCACCCTTCATTTTCCATTCTACCATGTAGTGGTGCAACAACATATACGACAAAATTAAACCAAAGGAAGCCATTACATAACCCCCCCACCCCTAAATATGTTACTGGCTGGAAATCACTTGTAGATTTGTGAATCTGGTGTGAAAACCACTTGAACTTGTGTATTCACTGCTGGTGTGCCACTGTGTTTCAGATGTCAATGAATGTCTGCAGGTACCCGGACCATGTTTCTATCAATGTCGCAATACACATGGCAGCTACTACTGTGTCTGTCCATATGGACAACACTTGTTGGCCGATAAGAAATCATGTGCTGGTTAGATGCGTCACACACTTGTCAATTGTTTCTAATGAACGGAATTGTCCTGTTGGACTTGGACCAAATGTGAAAATTACAAAATTTTCATAACATTTTCATGTGGATTGTCACTTCATTTGTGTGTTTTTAGTGAATGCTTTTACATACTGGACGTTGGTGTCTGACAGTAGAAAGTTGTAGTCTTACGCATTTGCCATTCTGCATTCTCTCAGCCCGGCATATACTTGGGTGTCCAAGAATGCAAGGAAATGATCACCAGTGATCTGGAGTTGGTCACTGCTGATTTGAATGTGATCATTGGTGATTTGGAGTTGGTCATTGGTGATCTGAAATTGATCACTGGTAATCTGAAAGTGATCATTGTGATATGAAATTGGTCATAAGTGATCTGGAATTGGTCATTGGTGATCTGAAAGTGATCATTGTGATATGGAATTGGTCATTGGTGATCTGGAATTGGTCATTGGTGATCTGGAATTGATCATTGGTAATCTGAAAGTGATCATTATGATATGGAATTGGTCATTGGTGATCTGGAATTGGTCATTGGTGATCTGGAATTGATCATTGGTAATCTGAAAGTGATCATTGTGATATGGAATTGGTCATTGGTGATCTGGAATTGGTCATTGGTGATCTGGAATTGATCATTGGTAATCTAAAAGTGATCATTATGATATGGAATTGGTCATTGGTGATCTGGAATTGGTCACTAGTGGCATAGAAAGGGTGGTAGCCTGAAAATGGTAAATGATGATAAAAAAAATGGTTATTTGTGTTGTGGAGTTGGTCATTGGTAATGTGGGATCATTTCCCAAACAAACAGCTGTGCTGTGATAGTATGGCTGTGTCAGAGCTGCTGGGTTTTTGTTTTGGGCAGTTATGGCAGTTTTGGACAACCCTATGTATGCCACTGTCGCTGTAGCTACTGCTTGGCTTGATGTGTTGCACATCTGTTTCCACTTCAAGAAAGAGTTCTCTTCAAAACCCTCTGTGATTGACAATGGGTTTCCCCATACTTCTGCACAGTAAGGAACCCCCAAAATGGAGAGATAAATAATTATCAATAAATAGCTGAAAAACAGTTCAAACCTCTTTGTAAGTAAAACTATCTGATAAAAAAGACCACTGCCCTGTTCTGATACCCTAAGTTGGTTAGTTGCTGGATCCAAATCACTGTTGTACTAACGACAAATAACTACAGCATGCTCCATTCTACTGCTGGCTGGGATCTTACTGCTTCCCTTATTTCATCTCGCTGTTGTACAATAGCTTTGCAAGAATACATCTCGCTCAGTTGTGAACTAACACTGTTTGTCAACAAATGCGTTATATTTGAATGGAATAATATTTAATCACATAGCTTTTACTGAATAAAATAATTAATAGAAGTGGTTTTATAAAGATATGTATTATTCTTATATATATATATATATTATATATATATATATATATATATATAATTATATATATATATAAAATTAGTATTTTGCATCATTTATCAAGTCCATTAACCACAGTTTCCAATTAACAGCTTCTGTAATCCCCACAACCTGGATTAACAAAACAACCAACATCACAGAGAAAATTGCATAATCATTCACTGTCCTTGCAAACTGTCCATATACGTATATTCTGTTTCTGTACCAAATAAGCCTTCCCTTGCCCTCCATCTTATTGCCTAACCCTAACCCTCTGTGAATAGGTTGTGGTTCGTAGACTTGCCAATGATGCAAAGTGAGCCTTTCAATGGAGAGTCATAGCCACCGACTTGGCACAGTTCTTGCCTTTGTCCCTGTTAGCCACAGCTGCCAACTCTTATGGTTTACCCATTAGTTTTTTTACACATTTTCAACAGTTTGATGGTCTTGTCTGCATAGGAGACACTCCTTACAGTGTTGTGCAATTTGAATAAGGAGTTTTGTGTTATGGGATACAGCCTGCATTTGTTAAATGGCATGTGCATCCGGGCAAAACACAGTCGAAGAGCAACTTGTGGATATTTCAGCTGTGTACAGTCAGCTGTACCAAAGCATCACAAGATCCAGTCAATATATCCCAGTTTGCACTGCAGGCTCCTTTTGAGCATGTGTGGCAAACCAATGGATATGTGGGTCCATTTGTGGGTTCTATGGATTTCTGTTTCTAGCCTAGAGGGTGTGCACCACTCAGGGTTGGCACCTGTGCCCTAACTGTTCCTGTGTAGATCTTGCTATGGTTCTTCTACCCCCGTCTTTCCGCACGTCCAGCTTGTGTCGACGGACCCACTGTCAATGTCAGGCCGAGTGACCTACTTCTGTCACCACAGGGTTGTTGTTTGTGGAGCCCGAACAGGGTGTGCAGACCAGCTCAGCTGCCCTCCACCAACGGCGCCTGGCTCTGGGCTGCTCCTACATTGGTTATCATTTCCTTAATGGCAAATGCATAGGTATGCATAATTAGAAGCTCTGCTCCAGCACATGATAACACACCCGTTTGTGTGTCAATTCTAATCAAAATCACTGATTTCTTTTGCAGTTTATTTCAGGATATTTTCTTGCATTGTCAGAAATTACTTTGCTGTTTGATAAAAAATCTTGTATTATCTGCCTTAAAGTCATGCAGATAAAGCAAATGCATGCAAGATGTGTAGATTATCTTGTATAAAATACTGTTTTCAGCTGAATGCATTTATAATATAGTCTGTGTGAAAAATTATACCTAGTTGGCAATATTTGCTGGCAAAATTTGTGTGTGTGTGCGCGTGCGTGTGTGTTTGTGTTTCTAGATGCTGCGTAGGCAGACCAGTTATGCATAAACACTGCCATGGCAGACTGCTACATCACATGAGATATGAATTACAACGCTCTGAAAACAATGTGCTCAAAATCACCCAAAATTATTTTTCTTGTGCAATTAATTGCACAGATTATTCCATTTCTGGTTATACTATGTATCCTAACAATTGTAGTGGTAAACTAACATGTAGTGGTATCTGTGTAACCAGAGATCAAAACTAAGCAGACCTGGTGTGATATGTTTCAAGCAGTGACAGAGCAGTGGTCTGTCATACATGGTGCTATATGCATAATTAGTCTGCATACAGCATCTACGAGTACAGACGTATATATAATATATATATATATAATATACACACACACACACACACACATATATGTGCATGTTACACACACTTGTGTGGTCATGGAGTGTCATGTCACTGTTACAGACATCGATGAGTGTGAGATGGAGAATCGCTGCCAACACAAGTGTACCAATCTGCCAGGGAGCTATCGCTGTACATGTCCTGATGGCTACAGACTCAGTGGAAACAAGAGGACATGCGAAGGTGTGTTCACAATTCACTCTACCAGAGCATAGGAGATGATCTCAAAACATTGCTGTACAACACTATATGAAGCTGATGTCATTCAACTTCAGACCCCCACTACATGAAACTGAAGTCATTCAACCTCAGACCCCCTTCCCACTACATGAAACTGATGTCATTCAACCTCAGTCCCCCTTCTTGCTACATGAAACTGATGTCATTCAACCTCAGACCCCCTTTCTGCTACATGAAACTGATGTCAATTCAACCTCAGACACCCTTCCTGCTACATGAAGCTGATGTCTTTCAACCTCAGACCCCCGTCCCGCTACATGAAACTGATGACATTCAACCTCAGACCCCATTCACTCGCAACATGAAACTGATGTTATTCAACCTCAGGCCCCCTTCCCACTACATGAAACTTACAATGACCTGTGAATACCCATGAAAATGTCCTCACCCATATAGGCTTTGCAATAGCAACTTCATATTCACATCATGATGCAAAACTGCCTGCATGCACTCGGAGTCAGCCCCACAATGTTAAGCTAAGCAGTTGCTGACCCCCTCCTCCACCATAAAGCCAATTTGGTGAAGTGTCTTCCATCAGTGTTTTGAGATAATCTGTACTTTTTAATAATCTTGCCATGAAAAAGTTAGATCAGACTAAGTTGTCGCCATGTCCTCTGATGCATCTGTTACTTGACAGACATTGATGAATGCAAGGAGCTGAGTATTCGCTGTGGACAAAACAAGATGTGCTTCAACAGACGAGGAGACTTCAAGTGTGTCGATGTCACGTGCCCGCCAGACTATGAACGCGACCCAGAAACAGGGTGAGTGTTGTCATACATATACCAACCTAAGGGGCCATTAAAAAATTGCGAAACCCCTTTTTCTTTCAAATTAGACACTCATATAATGCAACATAATGCTGGATTGGACTCCCCTCCGAAATTGCGCTCAACATCATGATCAATGGATGGCTCAATAGCCCAGTGTCAATGTAAAGCCAAGCAGAAGTCGGAATGTGCGCGTTGCGTGAACCGACTTGAATTATGATACTGTTATTTACAGTGCACTAGTAACATAAATCGAATGCACAAGTTGTTTTGCGAAATACGTACCTCGGTGAGTTCACGTAACAGTATTGTAAACACCCCTTCCCTCGTCACAGTTCGTAACATTTAGGCATATTGTATCCCCTCTCCTCCTTTGGCATTACGTAACTTTTGAATGACCCCTTACCCCGTAGAACGTACCCACTGTTGAATGCATTTCCAGCAGAACATTTCTGTGTTTCTACGTTTACAAGTTTTAGAAAGTTAGCATAATCTGTTTGCGAGTTCTTAAGTAATTGTTTTATGTTTGTGTGTTATTGTACAATATATTAACAGTTTTGGCATTTTACTGTTTTTTGTTGTTTGCATTATGATATCAGATATCCAATCTGAAATCTAGTTTTTTAACACAAGTTTATGTAATGTCCACTGCTGCATTCAGTGCATTTTACAGACTTTCATTCTACTGTATCTTGTTCCTTAGGCACTGTCGCCTGCCATGTTCCAAGTCCAAGTTGCCATGTCCGCCGGGTTCAAAGTATGCGGACATCATTGAACATCACGCTGTATCATTGCCAAGCGGCATCCCTGCCTACCAGGACCTCATCCGACTTATCGCCTACAACCAATACGGCGTCGCAATGCCCGAGACCATGTTTAGAATCATCGAGAATGACAGAAGTGTGCCATTTGGCATACACACGAAGGAAGGTCGGGGAATCGTATTCACGCTGACGCCTCTCAAGGAGAAAGAGCAGTACAAGATCAAAGTGCGTGCCAAGTCGTACGACCGGCGCCGACGCAACATTCAATACAAGACCACATTCATCATATTTATATCTGTTTCATTATTCCCCTACTAGAGCAGTGGCGACTACAGCAATGACCGCAGCAGGGCAGCACTTTCCTGCATCACGCATCTCACTACGTTTGACAGCAGTGTGAGGTTAACCTGTGGGACATGTAGCCATCCGTGGAGTTTGTCGCAGGATTCACAAAACTATGCATCTCCATCTGTTGTAAGGTGCCATGAAGTGTCATGTGGTGCTATGAACATGCATGTTTGTAATCGCTGCTTCCAAAACAACACATACAACTATGCAACTGTATTAGTTGTCTGCAGTTCAGCTGCACATTATCCTACAGGATGTCAGTACGTATGCTTTGTTTGTTTTAGAAATATCTAGTAGGAGTACGCTTGACTTGATCTGCATATGAAAACCTAAAAACATTTTTGCTGTCCAACGTCCTGTAATTAGGCATTGAAGCACAACGGTTACTGGATATATATATATATGTTAGCCAACATTTACTGCATCTTGTTAGAGCAGACTCATAATTTTGTTACATTTACTAGAAATGTGCAAAAATATTTTAGCATCGACACCAAAAATAGTTGATTCTGCAAAATATTCAACTTTATATTATTACAGTGTTTGTGTCAAACGAAAGGGAGAGGCTTGTATGTCCTTGGTAATGCAGAAATGTTAATCCCACCAAAAAGTGTAAAATTCCAGTGAACAGAATGTATTATGATACATCTTTTCATACATTCTATATACCACATCCTCGTTTAGTATTTAGGCAACATGTCTAGCAGTTATTGGTTATATAAATATGTTATTAATCCTATATTAATCTTCCAGTTGTAACCATTCATATCTTAACCAGTACTTGCTTAATGTTATAACGACTGTATACAATACTATAATGTGAGCTCCACAATCCATTTTTAGTTGTATTATAAGTTTGGCAAATGGAGCTGTTTATGTTTGTATAAGTAATGTATCGCTGCTATGGCTACGAATATTCAACCACCAATTGGAAAAATCTATGGTGTAGGCAGCTTTGTGGTAAATGTGTCGACTGAGTGTGTAGTCGAGCATGTGAGATTAGTTTTGTTAAAGACAATGTATTCAGCAATGAGTGAACTGTTTCGCTGTATGATTTTGTTGAATAATTGTTCTACTTAATATTGAATATCAGCAGTTAAACGGCATCGAAGTATTATATTCTGTCTAGGGCAAATAGTATGCTCGAAACCATGTGAAAGGTCGCTAAGAAACACATTTACAGTGAAGACCACTTAATTTTTGTACTTCAGAAGCAACAAAGATGTTTGTTGTATGTCATGTCATGTCATGTCATGTCATGTCATGTGCCACTTTCTGTAACCCAACCACACTCCCAAGGCATGGCAGAGTTACAGAAAGTAGGAATGCTGCAAACTTCTAGTTGACAGCAGGATAAATCGACAGTTGGTCTACTTAAGAATTGTGTTTAGGTAACAACCATGCAAAATGACCCAGCCGGTGAATAATTGATTGGCATGTTAGTCTAGGTGTGTTTAAACAGCAACAAGTCCAAAAGTTAGGCAGTCTAGTGAAAACAAAAACTGCAAAGATGAAATGGTGTTGAAATTAACCTCCTGCTCACTGCATTGTGGCTAAGCATGTATACCTGCTTTGAGCGCAGGACTGACTACAGGCCGAGATAGCCTCGACTATGCAATAAAAGCCTTTCATACAATGCGTTTGTATTCACTGCACATGTACGAGTTTAAACTTTAAAGCTCACGTATTAAAGCATAACTGTGCCCGAGAAACAAGATTGAGGTCACTAGCTGTTCTGTCAATAAACAGCAGAGAAGTTGAATTGAACGGAAACATTTTTCAGGATACGATAAACTTGAAATAAAAATATATGAAAAACGTGAAACTTCTACAGCCATAGAGGAAGTTCTTAAAACAAAATTGAATTCCTGACATGCTGGCCACGTATATGGCAATTGGTGGATTAGTGCTGTTTAATGTCGGACTAAAAGATCTACCAAGTTAATAGAACAATAAACAAGGAATTTTTTGTTTCTTTACTCGGACAAAAACTGTATTCCTTCGACTTTTGTTTCCACCAGTTATACAGTGGATGCAATGGACCCTTGCCATCAACACAATACTACCTGGGGGATTATAATGGACTTAGATTCGGGTCACTCCGAGAACACGCTGCTTAATGTATAGGCCTGTCCTGTGGTTCCCTTACACGAATCATCATATTCCACCAGGTAGTGTAGCGACACAATGGGAAGGGTCTATTGGACATTACTGCTTATAATCTATGCCGTTTTTAAAGAACTGTGCAACATCGTTAATACAGAGGGTTTTTATGATGGATCCTTAGTGAAACATGTATTTCTGTTTCAATCAAATTATTATTTTTAAGGACAAACTGCTTATTACGAGCTTATAAGAGTCCGAGTGAAGTGAACAGCTTTTAGCGGCAGTGACCCAGAGAATAAACCCAAACAAAAATTCCCAAAAGAAATGTGATTTTATTACGAATTATGCTCCTGAAATACAAAGGCTGTTTACCTGATGATGACAACCATACTGTCCAGAGAAAACAACTTGTACACGCCTATGACAAGGCAAGTTAAGTTCTCCTAAATTGTACTCAAACATAATTACAACAGACCCCAGACTACAGACAAATTTAGATGACTTTGGCAGCAATCACCTACAACTCCTCTGCAAACCATTCCTGCCACAAAACGAAATACTCTACAACTCTGCAGTGCATTAGAAAATCGTTCTGTAGACGACAGCTGACCAAAGGTGCACGTAAGAAACAATCCAGCAAATTTAGACAGTCTTCCCACCCAAAAAGCATGCAGTTATCCGTGTTCCCGATCCCTGCTACAGTGCACCCTGTGGTCTAGCCAACACCGGTCAAATCCCAAGTCACGGGTTGTGAACAACAATTGGTCACATTCAGCAATCCAAGAAAATACCAACCTAACCTCAACATGATCTGGAAAAGTAATATCTGGCCAAGACGTAGTAGCTTAACTAGTTAGTTCACACATCTAAATATCTAACTCATTGACAACACACACACACACACTCCGTCCCTAAAATGCAGTTATTGTTGAGAATTTTTTCCATATTTCATTTGTATAAGAAATTTTGTGTGCACCCCACGTGATGCTCTGCTCATAACCAAAACACCCAAACGACCGGATCACAGAGCTGTAGTCGTGGACGAAGTACATCAACACGTCATCGACATCGCCACAATCTTGCTGCCAGGAGGTGAGAATGCATTTGTACAACAGTTTCTGTGTGGTCTGGTCACTGGTAGGGAGCCTCGGAGGTAGGAACACCACAGGTAGGGAACCCCGCCGGTTGGGAGCCCCACCAGGGGAGATGCGCGAACACTAAATGGCAGTGGTCATCAGGTAATGTCTTCTCTGATGTCAGCGACGCAAGTTGACCAATGACATGATGACGATAGTTGTGCTGGATGATGATGCGAGTTGGTGTCGACACATCCCTCGCTCCTATGGTCTGTGGCAACCCTCTCCCAGTCAGCCCTCCTCCTCTGCGCCATCTCCCTCTTCCTCATCTTCCTGCAGGCAAATTAGTTGCAGCTGGTCAGCACGTGATAAGTGACTGGTCTGCACAGTAAACGAGTGGTGTAATAATACAGTAAGTTTAGTTACTCTTGATAACACACTGAACTATCGATAGTAGGCAAAACAAAAAAGCAGAGCTACTGTTGTCACTGGAATACTGTTCGCAAACATGCTTTTTTCAACTTTATTTTGCGATTTTATTTATCAACCTATCATCACCATTTTTAATAAATTGGCAGTTGCGCCACCCATCAAATTTGGTTTAGGACAGCTTTCCTGGCCATTTCCTATTCCATGAAACTTTTGCAATAGTTATGAATCTATTGCAACACTAAAACTATCACAATAGTCACCCGTAGTACAATGACAACTCGTATTTTCAATTGTTCAAAAGGTTTTTGTTAGGAACATTAAGGTGACTAAAATCACATCATATACATGTTCTTAAAAATGTCTTGCTTCCCAGATCGTGTCAGGAACAGTAGTATTTCTAGCAACAGTTCAGTACAAAAAAGGTTACGGGGAGACATGGCAGCTGAAACAGCATTTTAAAAATTACTCAAAATGTGTTCCCACCATATTCTAAAGGTTTTGTATGTTTACTATCCATAAAGTTCCATTACGTACATCTAAATCACTTTTATTAATTGGTAAGGCATGTAATAATGCCGTTTTCTTACAGGCATTTTCTCAAAACCATGTTTTTCACATTTGGAAGGATATCTCTGGAAGTAATTATGATAGTCAAATAAGGTTTTGTGCGTCGTATTCAGCTTATTCTCTATACAGATGGCAGAATACATTATCAAAATAATCGCTTTGCTAACATTTGTTAAAAATGGCAGTCATTTTGTTCGTTACCTAGAAAAAAGTTCAACATATTTTTTTAACTCAGTAAAGACCCACTCTGCAGTTTGAGCAAAAAAAATCCTATAGATCTGTTGTGTCTCACCTTAAGTCTTCCATAATCCCACACGACCAGTTAATTAGTATTTGTGAAAGCTTAGGTATTCACAAGACACTTACCCCTTCCTCCTCCGCCAAGTCATCCTCATCTTCTTCGTCCAAACCCTCCTCATCCAGATCATCATCTTCAAGAAAACAGTCATAAGGTCAGATATGGAGTAATCATACCCGGTAATCAGTGAATTTTTTTGAGTAATCGTATTTGTTTACACTCCCAAAGTAATCGTAATCATGATTACAATAAACAAATTAAGTGCATATTTCTTATGCCTAGGTCCCAACGACAATGCAAACTTCTTTTCATTGTAATGCAAGTATAAGTGATTGAATTTTAATACTGTGTTTGATTTTGTCTTTGGTGACCAGGGTTGCAAAAATCATAATTTTTATTTTTTTAAATCGGATTTTTTTAAATTTAAATCGGATTTATTTGATTTTTTTTTAATCTGGTATATAGATATTTATATAGATGTTTAAATTTGTAAACTCTTTCAAACATGTTATATTCAAATCGATTTGGGTTCTTGTCTTAGCAGAGGGTACATGATTTTTGCTTATATAAAGACATTAGACAATGTCCACAAGGCCTCACCCCCTGTAGTTGCATAATCTGTCTTGGAAAGCATGCTGTGTGTCTGGGGCTGTAGCAGTGGTAATTATTGTTTGCCTATAGGGTGGATTAGCACCTGTCCAGGGCTCTGTGTACTCTAAGGGTCTCTAACCAGAATACAAACTGGTACAGTATTAAACAACTGAGTCAACATACTGAATTGGTAACTAGCACAAGCTATAAGTGGACTTTAACTCAGGGCTTCTGTGTTGAAAAGATACTTCCTCTAGAAGACAAGTTTGTGTGGCTTCACTGCATTCAGAAAGGGAATAGCTCAAACATACACGTCATAAAATATTTGACTATCAGGCTATCTGGTGACAATACAGCTACACAAGTGTGCGCACTTTGTGTTTTGTATTAAACACAAAACTTTGTTGATCTCGATGTTTGTAAACAATTATTTGTGTTAAATTCATATAAATCAGCGAAGAAGAAAAACCGGAGGTAAAAAAAAATCACAAATCAATGTTTTTTTTGAGTAATTTAAATCATGATTTAAATCAATGATTTAAATCAAACAACCCTGCTGGTGACAATATTTCACACCATTTGCCCCATCTCTGCATACAGTATAATGTAGCTAAAAAACATACCTACCTACTAGTACTACAGTAATTAGTTCTATTCCATGAGTTTGAACATAAATACCCACTACGGTAATTAGAGGTATTCCTTGGGTTTTGCATTGCTCAATAACAGACATTTAAAGAATTATGTGCAAAATGTTCGGCCAAGATCATTGAAACAGGATGATTTAGTGACTGTGTATACACAGCACAACAAGAGTAGTTAACTATTTGCTACAATTGAGAGAAAAGGAAACCCACCTTCCCCGCCCCCTTCTTCGTCAATCTCTGACGCCTGTAACAGATAATGACATGATAAAGTACACCATCTATAACAACACCACGCTTGTACTGTAATAACGCACACATTCTGTCTGCACCATTCTGATGTCATCACGATAACGACAACTATTAGAACATGGTATGACGAGATGCAACACCATTCAGAAAACATAATATTTGCACGTTTATGAGACATTTCACATAACCAACATTTTTGAGAGGATAAAGAGGAAAACTTAATTAGTGTTTCCTAGAGCTGTATAAACGATTTGGTCATACATCAATCTATGAAGGTTTCAACTTTCTCAGATAAGAAACAGCAAAGAGAATGTTTTGCGCAGTGCATCCCTAATAAACCCGGTAAGAAAATTCCAATCCCCCAGAGTTTTTTTATTCAACATGTACACAACATACATACTCCCCTCCCCAATGTAGTAATAATTGTGAAAGCGTGAACAAAATTAATTAGAAAGGAGACGTACCAGGTAGTACTGTAAAGGGTTAGGCCAGATGTCATCTTTAATCACTTCCCCCAGTTCGTCCGCTCCAGCCTCTCCGTGGTCCGTGAACCAACCAAAGAACGACTCCTGCTCCTCATGAGGCCTCTTCTTCCCCATCGTCTTCCCGTTCAACTTCCCCGTTAAGTCCTTTGGGAAAGGAACAGTAAAATCAGACAGACAAACATTTTACATGACTGTTTTAATATTACTTTCACGAAACACACAACTTATGTGGAATAGCTAAATATTATTAAATTAACTTCTTACTAAAATATATTATACCACATGAACATATTTTTCATCATAAATACTCTGAGCAACAAACTTAATTCATTTTTTAATATAATTGTGTGTGACACTGGAAATCACTGAATATGAAAACAAAACCATTTATTAACTCAGCTTCTTTGACTATAATGAAATGTTATAAATATATTATATGAAATATACATATCCTCTGCATAACAAATTACATTATATTTAATGTAATCAATTATTCATGGCACTGTGAATCACTGAATGTGTATCTAATCTTAATGCAAAATGTTTAAAAAGACTGACTCATTTATCCTAATGGGGCCAACGTCGTGCATATGGGAGTGGGGTGCCTGGTACCATTGCTAACTTACCTTGCCAGCCTTCCACTGAATGGTTGTTGCCTTTGACGATGGTTCGCCTGTGTCATTCAAGTGGAATTCTTTGGAGATGGTCTTGTTTTCAAAATATGGATTTTCATCAAAGTGCTGAAATGCACAGATAATGCAATCATTATTATTAGTTATTACATATGTAATAGGCATATACATGCACGATTGCATACAAGGAGACTCCTATGAAGGGCACATACATCAATGTGTGTTCAATACTGGCACAAAAAAGTGGGATAAACTAATATTAGTTTTATTACATTCTTGAACACGTTCTTGGTAACAGGAAACAGTAAAAATATAATTGACACGACTTTGAAGAAATTGCACGATTTTACAATATTCGCATAAGAATCGTAAAAGTTTTTGGTTGACATTTTCCTTATGTTCGTTGATCCCAGTTTGTGGTGAAAGTGATAATAATACCACCTTGACACAAACTGTCCATGAAACTAACATATTTCACAATATTGATCTTTATTAGCAGTTTTTCTCCTCACTAAAAGATTGCTGAAAATTGTATCCCATGTTCGATGATTTAAGCACCGAAGTCCAACGTTCGTTACTGCAAAATGGTGGACACCAAATTTCATTGCACGAAATAAGTGTATATGTTGACATTCACGGTGGAATTTGTTTTGCCAGTTTAATGCTCACATAGAACTTTGATTCTTAAAATTTAATTATCAACAATTAACCTTAAAATGTCCAATGAAAACGTTAAATTAATGTAACTGAAACGCTTGTGACGTTCAAGACAGTGGAAAAAATTGGAAATTAAATTAACTCATATCCCATCAGAAGCATCTCAACAAATATGCTATCTTAAGGATGACCACACAGTGTACTTCAAAGGAACAGTCGTGAATTCGCGTTCACATCTAGCCAGATCTGGCAATGGTCGTTATTCCCAAGGATGACAATAGCAATTTGGACACTGTACTCTAACACACAATAAAATACAGACTGCTGAAATCTTTCTCTGAATTTTTTTAAGTGTTCTTTTCCATTTTCGTGCATCCAGTATACACATTGTCCTTTATACTATCATTCTTGAATTTTGTAGTCTGCACATCTGTACCAATATGCCTACATATTCAGCAAATTTCAGATATGTAGCTTATAAACATCTTAAGTTAGCAGCATCTGAAAACAGATAAAAAATAATGGGTGCATTTTTTGCCGTATTTATTAGACATACATGTACGAAATGTACGTTACAGACACAATTTACATGTAAAAGCTTAGTTCTTTTTCCAAAGTGTTCAGGTATAGCTACTTACAGGTTAAAATTTAAGTCAATTCTGAAACATCAACTTCAGAAATTTCCAGAAAACTGGTTGATTTGATACAGAATGACCCAGCACTTACAAAGTTTATTTTGTAACCAGACTTGATGTCCTCAAACTCCTGTACTTCAACCTTTGAGAGATATTGTAACGCCTCCTCATCTTCTTCATTAAGCAGTGCTGATACCTGAGGGTGGTTCACAAACTAGACCACTGTCAAGGAATGCCACCTGCACAGTATACAACAAGCAATCACAATGCAAGACATCAGTTTTATTAACAGTTTCACGCTCAACATATTCTCACATCACAAAATCAGTTGTAACTTTCCATGGCAGTAACTGCTAAGTAGAAATTAGTTTAGTCCTGGTTAAATTAGTACTCAGCAGGGCACCAGGGTGCTGCTTTACAGTTTACAATGCCCTACGTGGACATATTCACTGCACTACAAAGTTTAAAAATTTACCCATCTATTCTCTGACTGAACACACAATCTAGATTAACCCAACAAATTGTTACTATCTGGCCTCACTGTGTTTATACCAAGGAATCTCTGCAGGTTGGATCGGGGGAACAACGTAGCAAGCAACACTGTGTTACCGCAAACTAGGGCTGCTCGGAGCAGTGTGTAAAGGATACAGCCGTAACCCAGAAGTTGGGTATCTTGCCAATAAGCTCGGAGCGCTTCTGAAAGTAGGGTTGCCTCAACTTGTTGTATTTCTGTTCAACTTTAAGGATCTCTTCGCTCGCCTGCTCATTCAGTCTGTCGATCTCATTCTGCACCTCGTCGATTTGCTCAATCGCCTCCTGCTGTTCCTTGTCTGCACAAAACATTTTATTTTCCAATTACTAAAAAAACCCAGTTACTTTCCTTCAGACACTATAACACTATAATTGAATTGAAATGGCAATTTCGGAATTGTTGTTTGTCTTAAAAAAGTAATTGGAATTGGTGAAAATGTAACTTGTATGTCCAATTTCAATTGTGGATATTATATCTGTTTGCTAACATGCATAAATTAAATAAAGCAGCTCTAAAATAAGGTAAAGGCATCCCCCAGGCATTACGCCTTAGGAAGCCATGAAGGCTTATATGGCCAGTGCTTAAACCTGGTTTCTGTAGTGCGAAGCAACTTAGAGTGCAGTTATACTGACTCTCTAGACTGAGGCAAAGTAGGGTAAACGAAATTGCCTAAGCTTCGAAAACGAACCGTGCCCAGTGTGGGTCTTGAACTCGCAACCCTCGAATTTAGAGTCCAACACCTTAACCTCTAGGCCACGGCTGCCCCCAGCTCTAAAATAGATGTTATTTTTTGGCATTGGGTACATTTACGGTACTAATATTCCGATATGGAATTTAATTGGAATTAGTATTTTGTAATTAATTTTTTTTACGTGTAATGGGAATTGGAATATATCCTTACTCCTTGCATTTAGCTCATATGAGATGATTGACAGAACTGATATCCACATATCTCAACACACCTGGCAGGGATGGGTGCTATACTCAATTTTTAGAATTTAAAAGTAGTTTATCTATTTGCAAAAGCAGTAATAGAAAAAAATCACTTGTCCATCAGACAAGTCAATCTTGAAATCGATCTATCTGTCAAATGTGTACTTGTCCAAGTAATTGGCGAGGGGAAGCAAAATTACAATTTACATGTATAGAAATAAACAAAAACTAAGGAATGCCTTAAGTTTAAATAACAACATACAAATCACAGCGAGTAGTCAATACGGTACACGAACTGACTGTTTGTGGTCACTTGCATCCAAGTAACCCCGTTGGCATGTAGGTTAATACTGGTTGAAACCACAAATTGTTTGGTTTTTGTCCTCCCATCCAAGCTATCCATGTACTTTGGCCGGGCCAATAACACATTTTTAAGTGTGTTATTGTAGGCTTTGTAACTTGTTTGATAACTGAAATCTTTCATAAACAGTGTGCCTAAATGCAAGAAGAACGATACTACAGCATACAGCAGCCACAAATAATAGTATAGTATATATATATATACACAATACTCACTAACACTGAAGTAGCTTTCATAGTAGAACCAGTAGATATTATCTACTTAGATTTTCAGAAAGCTTTTGACAAAGTGCCACATCAAAGATTGCTACTTAAATTAAAAGCCCATGGTATCGGGGATAGCATAACTGACTGGATAGAACAATGGCTGACTGACAGAAGACAACGAGTTGTAGTAGATGGCGAAGTTTCAAATTGGAAATCGGTTTTGAGTGGGGTACCTCAAGGATCAGTATTAGGACCTATATTATTCTTAATTTATATCAATGACTTGGACGACAGTATAACAAGTAACGTACTGAAATTTGCGGACGACACAAAACTGTTTAGAAAGGTTAATACTGATGGTGATAAACAACATTTACAAAACGATCTAGACAGATTAGTGAAATGGTCTGAGAAATGGCAGATGCTGTTCAATTTTGGGAAATGTAAATGCCTACATACAGGACATGGGAACTTGAATGTAAACTATAAAATGGGAGCTACTGTTCTTGGTACTACTGTAAAAGAAAAGGACTTAGGAGTTACAATAAGCGCTGATATGAAAGTTTCAGAGCAGTGTGGTATTGCAGCTTCAAAGGGTAATCAAATTCTTGGATTGATTAGAAGAAACATAACATATAAGGGAAAAAAGTTAATTATACCTCTTTATAAAGCAATAGTTAGACCTCATTTAGAATACTGTATACAAGCATGGAGACCATATCGTAAGAAGGATATAGATACGCTTGAACGCATACAAAGGAGAGCAACTAAAATGATTCCAGAACTTAGAGACCTTAGTTATGAAGAACGCCTGAAAGAATGTGGTTTAACAACTCTAGAGACAAGGAGGTTAAGAGGAGATCAGATTGAAGTTTTTAAGATATTGAATGGGTATGAAAATATTGATAGAAATATGTTTTTCTCACTCAAGAAGGATAGCAGAACTAGAGGACATGAGGTAAAATTAGTAAAGGATCAATGTAGATTGGACATCAGGAAGCACTCGTTCTCACAGAGGACAATAAATGAATGGAACAAACTGTCTACAGATTGTGTAACTGCTAGCAGCGTGAATATGTTTAAAAACAAGGTTGACACATATATCAGGAGGGCGGGTTATAAGTAGGTGAACATTGTTGGACTCTCGATAAGCCAATGGCTTCCTTGTCCACTTGCCATCTGGGCCTTTGGCTTGGATGGCAAATCTTGTTAAATCTTGTTAAATTAGACAAGCAGGCAGGTCAATAATATGACACAAAATTTAACATAAAAAAATTTCAGAAACTATTTATTTGGCCTACTGCTTAAAAAGACATGTTAAGTTGGCAAACAATGTGCGTAACTTCTTTTGTCCAACGCCATCAGAAACGACAATAGGCCATGTGCTCAGCACAGCAAAAATTACCTTCTACCCCGAACAGCTTACTGAATATTTATATCTGCCGCAGCCAACCAACGCAGCCCTTTGTTCCGAAACATCGGTCCGCACACACGCAAATAGGTTGTAACAACCAAGGTAGCATCTGACCTAATTTTTATTTACCACAGACCATCCAAGCCAACTTTTTTATTATTATTATCAACTACAAAGTCAAACATCAATCCGCATGTTCAATTTAATGACACAAACATATTACTGTCGCTCAGAATAAGACGATTCGCGGCAAGCGTGTTTATTGGCGGTCATCGCGAGACCTAATTCCGCGCGAAGCTCAAATCGTAGAAACGCGGCCCGGCTCGAGGTAAATACGGTACGTAGTGGAACGGGGTAATGCTAGTGCACGTCTTTATCTCCTAAATGTAACCAAATTAAAAGCTTAACGAGTGTCATATTATTAAAATCTTATGCTACATGTATCCTTGTTATTATACTGACTTTGAAACTTGCTTGTATTAGTCGAGAAAGTATCAGTTCAAAGACATTTCTTGCACGAAAAATCATGGTGACCCATGTTTGGAGCTTGCAGGAACAAAGTGAAATGGCGACCTCGTGTGAAATAAGACGCATGGTGCGGGATCTGCGCTGTCCTGAGGTAGCACACATTTTATGTATAATATAGCCACATCTTCTGCCATGAATT
The DNA here is from genome assembly GCA_963662155.1 of Lamellibrachia columna. Classification (NCBI taxonomy): domain Eukaryota; kingdom Metazoa; phylum Annelida; class Polychaeta; order Sabellida; family Siboglinidae; genus Lamellibrachia; species Lamellibrachia columna. The sequence continues at coordinate 9,841,096 of OY759272.1, forward strand.
GACACTTACCAGCACGTTCATCTGCAGTTTCGTGGTTATTTTTGCCCTCCTGTTTCGCTACCTTGGCTGGAGCCGCCATATTTCACGAGGAGCAGATCTAAAGAGAACGCATGCGCACGCTGACGATCAGCCGCAAGGGCAATTTTTAACACTGCGCAGCCGCGTGCTTTAAGACAGGTTCGGGCGGTGATTCTCGGCGGACTCACGAAGCCGAGCGAGAGTCGGATAAGCGACACTAGGCGGTGATATAAAAACGACCATATGCAACCACTAATCGCGTGCTAGTTACACGTAGCGTTCAACTGCATTTTAGACAGCGACCAGCTTTGTAAGTGAATAACTGATCAATTATTGCATCTCTATAGCAAAGCTTTATAAATACCATCAGCAAGAACTGTTAGACATTTTCTAATTTTGCCAGGACATGCAATAAAATAAAATTTAAGCTAAAAGGCTATTAGCCTAAACGAGCTGAAGAGGATGTGTGTGTGTGTGTGTGTGTGTGTGTGTGCGTGTGCGTGTGCGTGTGCGTGTGCGTGTGCGTGTGCGTGTGCGTGTGTGTGTAAATATTAGAACTCACTACCATACACCATCACAGAACCCCAACAATTTAAGCAAGCTCTAATCCACTCAGCAGTTGCAAGCAAATACAACTAAGCAGCAATCATTCGATCCATGCGCACGCAACCATGACCGTTTGACTCCTTATGAGTATTGGCCACTATACACAAGACAAGACAATCAAGACGTGGTAAGGCAAGGCGAGGCATACAAGACAAGATAAATTCACTAAATTGTAAATACTAGCAAACATGCTCATGCTCATTTGCGACATAGGCAGTTATAGTAACATGTAGCGACGCCTCGCCCCTGGCATGGGCGGATTCAGACCCTGAAAAAGGGGAGTGACCCGATTGCCCAAAAAGACACCAAGTGGCAGGACTTCTAATTATCCAAATGTCTACACGCACGCATGCACACACACACGCACACACGCACGCAGTAGTTCCCCTCTTATAAGGCCACCCTTGTGCAAAGCTTCAATAACGGAGGAGATTTGTCATGGGATAGTCTTGTTTACTGCATGACAAGATGCCCTCTGGTGAGAGGGTGCGTGGCTTTTTCTGATAGGGGGCCTTATAAGAGGGACCCCTGTATATAAGTATTATATACAGTGGTCCCTCTGTAAGGCCCATACTTACTTGCTTAGTCCTCTTCGTGCCCGGTGGCACATAAGGCATCAACAAGAGAGCGCCAATGCTGTCGGTCTGCAGCCCATTTGGTGATGGTGTTCCATGTTAGGCAGCATTCTTTCATCTCCTTCTCCACTGTTCATCTTCAAGTTTCTTTTGGGCGACCACGTCTCCTTTTGCCATCTGCTGCCCAGCATAAAGCTTCTTGGGCAGTGCGCCAGGTGACATTCTCCATCTTCTCCTCTTTATCGGTGTGGCCAGCTTTTTATTAGTGATGGTGTTGGGCCAAAATACCCCTAGGATCTTCCGTAGACACCTGTTTTGCAAGGTCTCAAGCTTGTGTGCTAGCTTGGCTGTCAGTTTCTACCACTCGGAGCCGTAGAGAAGTACGCTGAGAACATTATTGTACAAAACTATTGTACAGTCTCAGTTTTTTTTCCAATCTCAGTTGCTTGGATTTCCAGATGGGCTTCAGCATAGCGAAGGTCTGGCTTACCTTTCTGATTCTAGCCGTGGCATCTTTTGCAGAGTCTCCATCTGTTGTGATTTTGCTTCCCATGTATGCAAAGTACTGAACGTCTTCCAAAGCATCACTGTTGTTTATGTTGTTTATGGTGATGGGGTTATCTGTCTTGTAGTTGATCCTCATCAGTTTGGTTTTTGCTGTGTTGAGCTTTAACCCAATCTGTGGTGCTGTTGTTGTGAGTTTGTCCATATTTTCTTGCATGTCCTTGTGCCTGCTAGAGAGCGGCATTCAAATGTTATCTCAGTAAGGCCCATAAGGGTGGCCTTATAAGAGGGGAACTATTGCGTGCGTGCGTGCGTGCGTGCGTGCGTGCGTGCGTGCGTGCGTGTGTGAGTGCGTGCGTGCGTGCGTCTTATAAGACCCCTCTTGTAAACTACAGTAGATTGTACGTAGCAAATATAAATCAAGTAGCATGAAAACCTCTTTGCAACATTTTCCCAAAATTATTTCGCAAGGAAATATTGTTTTTAAGTCAGTCAAGGTCGAACACATCGATCCTCACCACCGGGCTGGAAGAAACACGTGCTGACCACAACGATTAACTTGTTGCGTCCTGCAACTGGTCATGAACGTGTTGCGACTGGTTCCATGCTTCCATTGGAGCTTCCCTTGCCACTTTGGGGAGACGTTAAGAAATTCGATCGAGTCTGCTCATGGTAACGGCAGCACTCTGTAACTCTTCGCGATGCACGCGTTTAGTACATTACCTTTACACCGCTTTTCAAAGCAGCACCACCGTATGTTTGGTCTGCATATTTTGCCGATTTTTGCCGAGTCCAGCCGAGCTACTCGACGCTTTCGGCGATGGCTGCGCATCTAAGTCAGAGGTAATACAAGGCAAACTTAAAGCATTCTTCAGATATTCAGTGTTTCGGTGATCTTTCAGGACACAGTTTAATTGTCTTTTTTAATATGTCATGGACCGTGGTCGTCAGCGCTGATGGAACAAACCTTTCGCATTTCGGACATGATCTTCTGCTGGATCTGCTCCCTGGTTATGGCAGTAATTTCGTTTTGCGTTACCTTCGAGTCCTAAGGCTACAGGGATTTATTGTTTTGTGTCGCCAAATGCGTCTCCAGAACCTCACCGTTGTGTGTGATTCTCATCAGTGTCCAGGCGGGAGGCGTCATGACAGTGCATGTCTTCTCGTGGCGACATTCTGCTTGTCTTTTCTATGCATGGGCTGCAGCTGAAGGCGATTAATTGTCTCCCACACTGATTTACAAGCCTGCCACATGATCCCATTCCATAAGGGCCGTACATTCGTAGGGCCTATAGTGATGTGTCTATGCAAGTAATTATGAATTGATTAAAAACAAATCCGGCCGAAATCAGGGGGACGGGCACCCGGTGGACACCCCCTGGATCCATCCATGGCTGTTCAGTAAACAATTCGCCGAAAACGCATTGACAACAAGAATCCATTTGCGTTTATTGATATACTGACCAAATTTTTTCAAAATCACATACCTCCAGCTCTTTTAAAACGCCCCGACGTGCGATGCCTATAAATTTTGACAAAAGTAGCCATGTATTCATGCGCCCACGTGGCCCATAGCAGAAAAATCAAATATCCCTCCGCCTGTTAAAATCTCAAAAAAATGCACCATTTCACAGCCACTAACTTCTGCAAGCAAACTTCTGAATATGCCTGCTCAATTGCACTTATGTCGCATCATATGAATTGTTTAAATTCACATATTGCAATTTAATACGCCCTACATTTGTGAAACAATAAGGTCAACTGTGGTCTTACCCCTATTTCTAACTTGATGAAAAAATCGGCCGAAATAGGAGGTTGGGGGGGGGGTGCACGGGGAATGGACATCCCCTGGATCCGCCCATCAACATCTGTTCGTGAAAAAGCGGGAAAGTGCTCATGAAAAAATGGGGGAAAGCCTCCGCCATTCAACTTTCGTCGTTTTAATTTAACGTTAACTCGTTGTTTTTAAATTTAAAGTGTTGTTTGTACGTGTCGCCATTTTGCTGTGCCGTTCTCGTGCGTGGTGAACGCACACGTACGCTAGAAAACGTGAAATCACTTGTCTTGAGACCAAATAAATACAATGTGCCTAGTCCTAAAATGGCCTCGTGTGCAACGCATAGATAGATTTTACCGTGATTTATTATTTTTTTTAAGCGGGATATCACGTCCTAAAAGAGGTTTCTGTTTCTGACCTACTGAAAATGACACATGGTGGCGTCACCACCCGGAGCCTCGTTAATTGTAACAATTCGGACAGAGGGGGACACAGAGGCATTGCACTTTTTGAGGATGCGTGAATGTGTTTTGTCAGGATATTTTGATAAGTGTAATGTGAACGTACACGAACATGGTTCGTTATAAACATAGGTAATTTGTGTTATTTAAAATTAAATACACTGACATAGCCAAATTCCAATGTAACATGCTACCACGACGCGTTGGTAATAAAGCTTTTTAAAGACTGGCCAGTGTCAGTGAAGATGGTACGGGCGATAATTCATCAACCGTGGCCGGATAGAGTTTATTCCTCGATACTCGGGGCATCTACAGTATTATAAAGAAAGAAAGGAAGAAACAGTTGGTATCATCCCAATAGTAATTTGTGTTATTTAAATACATTGACATAGCGAAATTCCAAAGTAACATGTTACCACGACGCGTTGGTAATAAAGTCTTAATTCAAGGCTGTGGTCAGTGAAGATGATACGGGCGATAATTCATCAATCGTGTCCGTCTACAGTTTATTCCTCGATACTTGGGGCATCTACAGTATTATAAAGAAAGAAAGAAAGAGTTGGTATCATCCCAGTAGCCCCCCCCCCCGAGGTGTGAGAATTGAGTCCTAGTAGTCCCCTGTCAGTATACTGGCTGGTGTGGTTTTTGCCTTACGTAATATAATATGCTGCTTTCACAAACATCTGAAGACACTTGCACATGGCATGGGATCAGTATTCAAAACAACAGTTATTTCATCTGTCAAAATGTGCATCACTCGGACTTCCAACTTTTATCACCAAATGGCTGACATCCTTCCTGTGTCAACGCAAACAGAGGGTAAAGATTGGGAGTGTGAAATCGGACTACATCACTGTCAATGCAGGTGTCCCACAGGGCACAATATTTGGACCAATCGGCTTCCTACACCATATTAATGATCTGCAAACAGTATGCGAACATATAAAATATGTCGACGATTGCACAATATGGGAAGCTTCTTCATCCTCCGGAATGGACAGCTCACTCCAAGTAGCAGCAGACGAAGTCGGTCAATGGACAGCGAGTAACAAAATGGCGCTGAAATACGACAAGACGAAAGAACTGCGGATATGTTTCAAGAAATCAACTCCGGACATTGCACTGCTAACCATCGACGGTAAACCAATCCAACAAGTTAACAGCACTCGTCTACTAGGTGTGACTCTATCTGAAGATCTGAAGTGGCAATCACACATAGACGAAATCACTACAAAAGCATCGCAACGTCTATATTTCATCATCATCCTCAAAAGAGCCGGCATTGACCCTCACCATCTCATCAACATATACACTTCAATCGTCCGATCGGTATTGGAGTACGCATGCCAAGTGTGGCACACGAGCCTTACAAAAAAGCAAACAAGACAGATAGAATACATCCAGAGACGGGCAATGCGGATAATTTTCCAAGATAAGTCGTACACCGAAGCCATCACAGCAGCCAATCTACCAACGCTATCAGACCGGAGGGAGAAGTTATGTAGAACACTATTCATAAGCATGCAACAATCTACACATAAATTACACCATCTTTTGCCTCCCCTCCGGGAAACTCCGTATACAACTCGAAACACGAGGACTTCCTATGTGCCGCGTTGCAGAACTGCAAGATTTCAGAACTCTTATACCATATGCTTTAAGACACTGGCAGTAATTATGAACTCATTTATAAATTAGTTACTTTTTACATAATAGTAGTAGGCCATATAATTTATTTTACTATAGTATTGCCTGTATTAAGTTTTAATTTATGATTATGTCCTTCATATTTACCTTGTTTATTTACAAACAACTTTAAACATGATGTACATGCACCTTTTAAATTTGTTATATTTTAAGTCATATTTTTGTCTTAATTAATTTATTATCATTGGTTGTTTTACTGTGCCAATTGTATAATTCAACTGCTATAGTTGCCATTTTAATAAAATTATTATTATAAATTATTATTATTACTGTCGAATACAACCAAGTTGTTAGAAAAGTTGGTTTTAGTGAACTACTCCCCAATATGGAACGATGGAAAGATACTTTTCCAAAGCGAGGCTAGCACTGGAATTTGCCTTAATAGAAAGAGCTTCGAAAAAGCCTCACTGTGTAGTAATATGCAATGCATTAAGTGCATAAAAATTACGAGGCTGTTCAATTACTTTTCTGTAGTGATTTTTATGAACAGTTGAGTTTCTATTACTATTACATGCTGAAGGCAATGTAATATATTACTGTTACATTTCAAGCTATTACTATTACATTTTCATTTTCTTTCAATTAAACATTTAACATACTTAATCACTTACATAGATTCAAATTAAATGATGGGTGTATAATTAATTAAATTACAATTAACTCATAAACTTCCCAATTAAATTAACCTCACACAATTCCAGTCGGATGTAGAAGTTTCATATATTCATTGGAATGAAACAGAAAAGTAATGTCACTGTTTTTTGCACTTTTGGTCAATAGTGAGGAATCTAGCTACCAACTGAGAAAAACTCAGAAAAGTTGGTATAAGCCTCTGGATTTTGTTCAAACATTACCCAGCATGGCAGGCTGGCAGCCAGGATTGGGAGATGGCAATGATTGATTGGTTGATTCAGATGTTAAAGAACCCTTATCCTGCATCAGTGAATGAATGGATGATACGCTGGTGTGAAAAGGATAGATAGCTGATGGAGAATTTTTTGGTCTGATTATTTTCAATGAAATTGAATTTTGGTGTGATTGAATTGTTCAATTGTAATAGCAAAGTAATAGCTCAATTACTATTACTTTGCTTTCTATTACTATTACTTTGCATTAAATTCCATCTATTACTATTACTTGAACAATTGTAATTATTACATATTACTATTACTCCAGGCCTGCTCATGTGCAAGTTTCTTTGTCATTTTGGTGAAATCGTCAGACAAACTATTAAATTATTTTATGTTTGGCCAAACTTCAATTGAAGTGATAATGGGAAACTTCCGAACTTCGATTATGGACAGTATATAGACTATGAGTCCATGTTGCAGGTATCTACTGTGTGAGATAGTTCAGGGAGGCAGCCACAAATGCACTTTTCCTATCACAGAAAGGCAGTTATACCACAACGTCAGGGATGTTGTCAGTCATGCTCATGGCGACTACGGCCTTGCACTGGTACAGGCATATCTTAGAGGTTTGTAAACAATTCTTATCTCTAATTACATGCTTTCCTGTTGTAACAGTATCTTGCTGGATATATCATAAAACCTGGAACCTCTAAAATTAAACATTACTTTGGAACCGGTTTTTCACCATGGCAGTTTAACACTTGTTTTTTGTTAACGATCTTTCCTCAATTTAGTTTTTCGATCGCCTCGTTTAAGACACATTTCATGAAAAATTTAACCTATTTAGTATCCACAACGACATGCTTGCGCAGTTGTACAAATGGGTTATTTCAGTTGGGTGAACTGGTTAGATAAGATATTAAATAATTTTTTTCATGATCTGGCAAACGTATTTCAACTCGGTATACAATAGTATGAACTTCTGTAAAACTGTTCACTCTTCCACAAATTACCCGATCTAACAAAGTCATGATTTTTATCAAAAGTATGCACTCTTGTTAAATTGACTGCACGTATTACTTTAAAGGGAATGTATGGCAATTGTCATTTGCTGATTTATTGGTGCCAAAATATACAGTACAGCAGTGCGCAATCTTTATATGTTGTAAAACTTGGTTATTTTACTCACATGAAATGTGCCTTTTATTTCAGTAAAGTATGTGAATGCACAAACACATGTGGTGCTGATTCGTGTGGCCCGAAGAGCCTACCACCTTGTCCTGTCTGCCATGGCAATGGTGAAGCAAATAGGGCAGTTGCAGGGGTTCTTTAGAACCCTTCATGTTGGAGGTAAGTTTGCCTGATGCAAAGAAAATGTGTGCATAAGTACTGCGATATTGGGAATGATGTGGCTTTGAAGAATTCATTAAAAGGGGAATGTATTATGGCCCTTGTAATAAACTGAAGCACTTCTGATATAGCATTTATGTAATTGTGTTATGCTATCAAAGTTTTATTACATGCCTAAGCCTAGCTGTGGATATGTTAACCTTTTCCGTTGTTTCTTTCTGTTTATTTTGATTTGCTTAGAAGAAGTTATTTTCAGAGATAAAATTATGATTGTCAGACAATACCACGTAAACTAACTGTTTCGTTTTCTTTCTGTAAAGGGACAATTCGATCATGTCAGAAGTTTCTGGCGAAGTACAACAAGGAGCAGTTATATGTGTTAGCTAAGAACAGTTCACCAGGTGAGTCGTTATTCGAGATCTTCACATTTATTGCACACTAGTAGAGAGCATGTCGCATTATTGTACTTAGTTTCATTGCATTAGCAGCGCAGTGGCATTGGCCGGTTAGAACGTTGATCTCTCAATCGAGAGAATCTGGATTCGAATCCTCTTGCTACCGTTTCAAAACTTGGGCAGTTTTGTTTACTCTACGGTGCTCTAGTTCAGTAAGTGTATAAATGAGTACCTGGCTACAGACTGGTGGATATGGGAACAAATAGTTTTTGTGCAGTAATTGCAGCATGGCTGAATGCTTCCCAGAGAAGTTGTGTTGGTGTTTGAATGGACAGGTCTGCCAGGGAGTAACACGCTCTGAAAACTCACAAAGACTGGTTACTGTGCTATATAAGAATGTATTTTTTACCTTTTGTTTGGATTGAACAACTGCAACATTAGTTGCAGTTGTTGATCTGAATACACATGGCAGAGAACTGAATATACTTTATTATGTGTTAAACATTAAATTCATTTGATGTTGTATCAACATAAACATTGTATATCAGATGATTTGGAAATATATGTATAAACAGACTTGGTGTCAGTTACATTGTGACTGGAATTGAAATGCTAGAATTGGAATTGGTATTTTCTTGTTAAAAGTAATTTGTTTTTAAAAGTACTTTTCAGTTACTGTGTAATGTTTTAACGCAAATAAAATAATCAATAACACACAATATGTTGTGTATGAGGCCTGTATATCATATTTGTTTACCATTATTTAACCATAATATGCAGAAATTAAATAAAGAAGCTCTAAGATTTTTTGGCATTGAGTATATATGGGTGCTTTGTTCACACACTGTTATTTCAATATGGAATTAATACTAGTATTTTCACTATTTTGGAATTGGGATGCGAAAGCGGTGTGGAATTGAACAAAGTAATTGACCCCAACTTTGTATCACAAGTAATTGAAACTTTAAATTGATTAGTGCCAATAATGTTATTAGAATAGAACTCTAAATACCGGAGTGACACTAAAACCTGGATGTACTATAAGTTACTTAATATGCAGCATTAATTTTTAGCATTTAGTTTTGTTTATTTTTCCAGTCTGTAGTGTTTCTATGGTGATTGACAATATCTGTAAACATTTATTTTAAATCCATTTTTGCTGTATCTATCCAAACTGATCCCACTGAAAATAATGTGGAAGGCACGAATGGGTGGCAGATGTATAATATTTTTTTATTGATTATTCTTATAATATCATTATGATGTAATATTTTTATTGATTATTCTTATAATATCATTATGATGTAATATTTTTATTGATTATTCTTATAATATCATCATGATATGTGTTTGCAGAATCCTACCTGCAAATCCAGCAGTCGCTACTGGACTCGGCTGCAATAGCATTCTCCAGTCTCAGGCCGAAAAAAGAAGTTCAAGAAAGCTCTGATGAGGATACGTAGACCACTGACTGCTGTGCCGCTGGACTAGAATCATGTTATCAGTGTCTTATGCTAAGGCTAGTTTACACTAGCGATCAACTCCCAAATTGGACAGGGTGTTTATGCAATATTGTGGCTCAAGAATCTGTCATGTAAACACCCCCACGAGACCAAATAGTGAGGCCAAGTTGTGGCTATGATTGTGTCTGTGGAATTGGGGCTGGTCCCAATTTTACCAAAAGAAAGTCGGTTGTGATTTTGAAGCATTGGCTAATTAGCGACCGACCACAGGTGCACCCCTTTCATCAGCAGGTGCACCCCTTTCATCAATGCTCAAGTCAAGATCTAGGTTACTGTGCCTAGGCAAGTCACTTGTCTACACACACACATAATTTAGCTGTGCGTTGTCATGCGACCATGTTGGTGGACCATGGTCTTTGAGGCATCAATAGATTATGTGTCCACAACAGGAAAGCAGACGTTACTAGACAGTCGTGAAACTGCTTACATAACCTGCATTGTAATGCATTTACAACGGCATGCTTCAGTAATTTACAATCAAATATATTTGAGACCGAGTTGGGTGTTGACTCTTGATCACAACCAATTTGTTGTTATAATGTCCAGCCCGGTTGGGGTCAACCACAAAGCCTCAATTATGTCTGGTGAAGCTGCGATAGCACAATAACGTTTTAAAATGAACTAGACTATGCTGTGCCTTTAGCAGATCCATCACTAATGTCCTCGCACTAGTTACAGTGTATTTATATACAAGAAATCATTGTCAGTTACATCAGTACATTGTAAATAAAAAATGTTTTGATTACAGCTTGATGTGTAATTATCATTACATCTCATCCTTGCTATCAAAGGGTCGTAGTAGAAACATGGATTTGTGAGTTTATCCTACACAAAGTGTAGATGTACGCTTAATCATTTGTACTTCGTCCCACTTCCTGTCTTGGTCGACGTGTTTCTGGGAACTAGATGCGCCTGCGCCCAAACTTCAGAGTTTCCATGAAATACTTATCATTACCCGTCCAACCAGCGACGACCGATCCACTACCAATTAAAATTAAGTTCCAGTATGCGAACCCCGTAAATCTGAGCGAGCAATATTATTCCACATTTCAGCAGGTCGATCTACCAGGGATACTGATGTAGCCAGAAGGACCTAGTGGTGAGGGTAGATCTGCCAGGGGTACTGATGTAGCCAGAAGGACCTAGTGGTGAGGGTAGATCTGCCAGGGGTACTGATGTAGTGAGAAGCCCCTGGTGGCGAGGGTCGATCTACCAGGGATACTGATGTAGTGAGAAGCCCCTGGTGGCGAGGGTCGATCTGCCAGGGGTACTGATGTAGTGAGAAGCCCCTGGTGGCGAGGGTCGATCTGCCAGGGGTACTGATGTAGTGAGAAGCCCCTGGTGGCGAGGGTAGATCTGCCAGGGGTAATGAGGTACTGAGAAGCCCCTGGTGGCGAGGGTCGATCTGCCAGGGGTACTGATGTAGTGAGAAGCCCCTGGTGGCGAGGGTAGATCTGCCAGGGGTACTGATGTAGTGAGAAGCCCCTGGTGGCGAGGGTAGATCTACCAGGGGTACTGATGTAGTGAGAAGCCCCTTGTGGCGAGGGTCGATCTGCCAGGGGTACTGATGTAGTGAGAAGCCCCTGGTGGCGAGGGTAGATCTGCCAGGGGTACTGATGTAGTGAGAAGCCCCTGGTGGCGAGGGTCGATCTGCCAGGGGTAATGAGGTACTGAGAAGCCCCTGGTGGCGAGGGTAGATCTGCCAGGGGTACTGATGTAGTGAGAAGCCCCTGGTGGCGAGGGTCGATCTGCCAGGGGTAATGAGGTACTGAGAAGCCCCTGGTGGCGAGGGTAGATCTACCAGGGGTACTGATGTAGTGAGAAGCCCCTTGTGGCGAGGGTCGATCTGCCAGGGGTACTGATGTAGTGAGAAGCCCCTGGTGGCGAGGGTAGATCTGCCAGGGGTACTGATGTAGTGAGAAGCCCCTGGTGGCGAGGGTCGATCTGCCAGGGGTAATGAGGTACTGAGAAGCCCCTGGTGGCAAGGATGCTACATCTACAGTCTGCTGCCTTTCATTTATTGTTGACATATTTCAACTACTCGTACAAATGGTCGGATCACTTCTTTCCCTGCCCACTTTATGAGAATTCGATTATAAACCAGAAAACTGCTACTATGTCTTCATAGTGTGTGTGCGTGCATAAATTAATTATCTCATTGCTCACAAATATTTTATTCAACCAATTCAGAACACAGGTTACAGTCAAATATAACAATTCAAAATCGGAACATCCAAATGACTGGAACTGTCCAAGATACAACATATCATATAACAACACAACATTATACATAAAATTACCACATGATATATAGACTAAGTCTACGTGTCACACATCAACAAAAAGGTCAAAAAGGCAGAACTATTGGCTACGACAACAGTACAACAAAACCTCCATTTCTGTTTGCTTATTGGAACCTTCTGTATCTAGCAGGCAGATTCCAAAGCTCACAGACCCAATAAACAGTATTTTACAGCCCGGAGAAACTTCAAACTCCCTCCATTCATTTAGCCCAGTGCGAATCAGATTTGTTGATGTTCAAATCTGTAGAGCAATATGTGCAGCAAAGAGCACATACTTTTGTCAAAATCATCGAAAGAATTTACTTTGATCACACAACTGGACAACATGTGAAAGTATGAATAGCCCTATGTCATAGTATATCGAGCTTGGGCACTCTCATTATTTTTTCTAAAAATTTTGATCGGACCCAGTAAAAAGTAATTTAATAGTTTGTCCAATGATTTCACTAAAGAAAATTTGCACAAACGAGCTAGCATGTCACAGTCGATACTAGGTCCAATTTGTCACATATTTAGTTTGAAATGAGATGAGCAGAAAAATTTAATTGAGGAGAGACCTTTAAGAGAATTGAGGAGGGACCTTTAAGAGAATTGAGGAGGGACCTTTAGGAGAACTGAGGAGGGGCCTTTAAGAGAACTGAGGAAGGACCTTTAAGATAATTGAGGAGGGACCTTTAAAATGTGAGTTCTGAAGCCGGCCTAGTTAAAATAGTGATATGTTACATTGGAATGTAGGCTGGTAAATAGGAACAGCAAACATCAACATTCTTCTATAGGTGCCTGGGGGTGCCTGGGGGTGCCTGGGGGTGGGAGGACTAAGGCAATGACAGTGATGATATCTTGTATCAACTGAACAAGGGCCGGAAAGATACACTGATATTCCTATATATCGTGATACATCGCCCGGTTCGGTACATGATACACAATGTCTGTATCACGATACGCTATGGTACACAATCACGGTAGACAACAAATTAATTATTCGCAAAATAAAACATTAGACTGTCAATGTGACCACATCTGCTTTTATATAAAAAACATGAAAGTTTGGAGTTTCAACTCCCGGCATTACTGTTCCCAGTAAGTGTTTTTTCAGCACAGCAACTCATGAGACTAACCAATTATTAATTTTTTTTTATTTGTTGCTGTGTCATTCCACCCAATGTGGTCTATATCGCGATAAGTATTGTATCGTGACATTGGTGTCATGATACATATTGTATCATAGTGTATCATTCCGGCCCTAATCTGAACAAAACAATAAACAATATTGTTCCATGTTTGCCACTGTAAGAGGACAAGATACCCCAAGTATGCCCCCACCCCTTGGGGTGAGACATTACACAGTGACTGGGGAATAAAATATAATTTAATATATAACTTACCCTAACATCTTGTTATCACAGTGACTAGGAGCAGGTTTGTATAAGAGTTTAATTTAACAATTTGGTATTTTTAAACCCTTAGACACCCGATTATAAGTTTTAAGTCTTGCATGAGATAAAACAAAATGTACAAGCAAAAAATGGATACATATTTGTAAATATTCGACCGTGTGACCAGATCATCACTTGAGTATCGATACCATAATTGTACATTTGCAAAACAAGTATATTTTACAAAAGAATAAAAACATTTATAGTCTACCACAACACAAACTACTGCATACTATATTGGAGGCTTCTGAACTTTGAGCATTTTATGTATTATATCTACTCTAAAATGACAAAATGGCAGTGAAATGACGATAAGTGTGTGATAGCTAACTGTGACCATGCTGCTTTTAAGTTTTACCAATTAATATTGGTAAAACTGTGCGCATATTTATTAAAACAGTGAAACGGTAAAATGTATTAATCGGCAGTGTTCATGCCGACATTACTAATATCGGACAGTTGGTTACTGGTTGACCCAGGTAATCATAACACTGCTTGCCACCTACTTGTCATCAACACTTGTCACCACCTTGTTATCGATATTTGTCACCACCTTACAACTGTATTATCAATACTTGTCACCTCCATGTCATCAATACTTGTCACCACCTTGTCATCGATACTTGTCACCACCTCATCATCAATACTTGTCACCACCTTGTCACCACCTTGTCATCAATACTTGTCACCACCATGTCATCAATACTTGTCACCACCTTAAACATGACTAGACCATGACACTTTCTGGTTGTAGCTCATGAGATCAACATGTCTGGACCATGTGTTGTGTTGGTAATAAACATTCTTTCATTATTCAGCTACACATTAATTTATATCAATGTGTCTGTAGTGCATTGTTTGAGTTTATTTTTACATTTTCAACAACATCAACACAATAGTGTTATACTTCCACAGTATGGCTGGTGGACTGAACAATTACTGATGGATTATGGAGAAGCAAAAGTAGTGGCATTGCTACTTCATTTAACTCTTATTTGGCACATTCTGCATGAATGCATGTTTACCACAATTTAAAGCAAGCATTAATTTTGCTATTGTATTTTTGCAAAGATTTTGTTGGTCATGTCTAAGGTATATTTTGATTTCACACTAAAGATTTTTATGATTAAATAAATGTGATGTTTAAAGTTGCACTTCTTGTTAGAAATATTATATTTCCTCAACTTGATTACACATAAAATATACTTCATGATGAAAAGATTGTCTGCTGACACACATGAAATACCTTTACAGCAGACTGCTAACAAAATAGAAACGTTGATTTGCCAGACGAGTTTTTGCTAGGATTTAATTGGTAATGTCAAAGGTATATTTTGATTTTACACAAAAGAATTTTATTTTATGATTCCATAACGCATTACCCTCTAACAATGTACTAGATTAGATAATGCTGATAAAATAAATATAGTCCATGCCTAACTCTTGTACTATGAAGCAGTAATCCCAAACTGTAAGCTCTCTAACTTCACATACAGCAGAACCTGGTCAGTCCGGACACTGTGTTCCTCCCTCTATGTGTCCAGATTAGCAAGTTTTCCGGATAAACTAATCATACAATTAATGGGGTATATTAGCACTTGGAAAAGGTGCCTGGAAGCCGAGGTTTCTGGATTCTCAACGTCCGAATTAATGTGGTTCCACTGTAAGCGAAACATTTGACACTACAAAGAAAATCCTATTAAAAAAACACCTTTTGATGTTGTAGGAAGAAACAAAACATTCCTGGTAGAATCCTTCACTGCGCATGGGCCATGGACGCTGACTCTCTATGGTAACCATGCAGAGCATTCATCAACCACATGCAAATATGGTACCATGTAGAGCATTCATCAACCACATGCAAATATGGTACCATGCAGAGCATTCATCAACCACATGCAAATATAAACAGCTTGATAAAACATGTAAGAACTATAATTTAAAACATCACGGTATAGTTTTTAAAGCCTGTGCTGTTGCAGTCAATAGAATGAATTGCACGTGCAATGTAGCATAATCTGTACCGATATAAGAATATATTCGGCACCGATATCAATCATAATTAAATGTGTGAATTTGAGCAATTACCTGAACAATGTCCTTAATGCCGGTTTACATGAGAGATTAACTGCCCAATTGGTCAACTGACATAATGTCTCTCGGTGCAAGAATCGGGCGTGTAAACACTGTAGCAAAACCAATTAGCGAGGCCAATTTGTGGCTACGATCATGTCACTGGAATGGAAGCAGGGCCCAATCTGACTGACAGCCGATTTTAAAAGCAGTGGCCAAACAGCAACTGAGAGCTGGTGCACCTGTCATGGTCTTTCATCAAAGCTCAAGTTGGGAGTGGCGTGAGTCAATAAGTTACACTCAGTGTGCAGACACGTCGTCTAAATGCACACATAATTTGGCTGCACGTTATCATGTGACATGGTTTTGTCCAACCAACTGTGGCACAAATCACTTGTGTAAGCCGGCCATTAGTCAGAGCCGACCTTGCTCAAATGCCACACCACAACGTAACTACGGATCAAGGTGAAATAAATAAGATAAATAACGGAAACCACACGCACTTCACACCTGTCTCAAGCAGGGTCTACAATCACACATTCTGTGGTACATTAAAGGCTTTCGGGTCAACAAACTTTGACGCCAAAATTTTTTAATCATTGGGGTTTAACAAATATAGAATGAACACAAACACTGACAAGTGGACACAGTCAGGTGTCTCAGGCGTACATTCGGTTGATGTCCGACTCATAGTGGGTCTGAATCTGTTTGCGCTTCAGCTTGAAGGCGGCCGTCACTAGGCCTGTGTCAGGCGTCCACAGCTCGGTGCACAGTTTGACACGTTGGGGTATTTCAAAGCTGGCCAACTTTCCTGCAATACACCAACATATACGTGACATTTTACAAATGTTAGGGTAATTACTAAACTATTGATTGCTTTTGCCATTTTAGTTTTTAAAATTAGTAACTTATTGACATGTTGCGGTATTTCGTAGCTTGCCAACTTTCCTGCAATACACTAACATATACATGACAATACACTAACATATTATACATGACAATACACTAACATATACATGACAATACACTAACATATACATGACAATACACTAACATATACATGACAATCTACAAATGATGACCAAACTACTGGTCGATTTTACCATTTTATTATTTAAAATTAGTAAATTATAATAAAACACTACGACAAAGGAATATGTAGTTACTTGACCAAATCGTAAGAAGGATATAGATACACTTGAATACAGAGGAGAGCAACTAAAATGATTCCTGAACTGAGAGACCTTAGTTTTGAAGGAAGACTGAAAGAATGTGTTTAACAACCCTAGAGACAAGGCAGCTAAGAGTAAATCAAACTGAAGTTTTTAAGATATTGAATGGATATGAAAATATTGATAGAAATTTTTTTTTCTCACTCAAGAAAGATAATAGAAATACGACATGAGGTAACATTAGTAAAGGATCAGTGTAGATTGGATATCAGGATGTACTCGTTCTCACAGAGGACAATCAATTAATGGAAAAAATTATCTACAGAATGTGTAACTGCTAGCTGCATGAATGTTTAAATTTTAAAAACAAGGTTGACACATATCTCAGGAGGGTGAATTACGCATAGATTGAAAGTGTTGAACTCTTGATAAGCCAATGGCTTCCTTGTCCACTTGCCCTCTGGGCCTTAGCCTTGGATGGCAATCTTGTTAAATCTTGTTAAACCTGTTGAGGCAGTTGTACCTAGCCAATTATGGTATCCCAGAAACGTACTTTCAAAAAGTAGTTAAATCCTTTTTAGGCCATTTAATCCCCTGGAAGCTGTGTAACATTTAATCCCCTGGAAGCTGTGTAACATTTAATCCCCTGGAAGCTGTGTAACATTTAATCCCCTGGAAGCTGTGTAACATGCACACAACATATGCAACACTATAACAGATAAACTGATATAAATAAATCCATGGAACATTTTCAGCCTTTAACTTAGCAGTATTTACTTACAGGCATCGAATAGATATTACATATCCTTTACATTGAACATTGTAGACAACAAATGTCAACAACAAAATTTTTCTTTATTTTAACAATGTTAAATATAATTATTATATTTTTTTAATGCATGTTGTCAAGTATACTGCATTTAAATTTTTTACTAGATTTAAATGAGTTTTTATTTTAAAATATTTATATTATTCTAATGCGTGTCGTCAAGTATACTGTATTTAAATTTTTTACTAGACTTAAATGATTTTTTTTTATAATATTTAATATTATATATTTGTTAGTTATTCGATTATAAGCATAATTATGTGCATTTTTAGTTATTTATTATCTTATTGTAAAGTGCTTTGATCTGACTAGCATGGGAGTGTGTGCTACATGTGGCTAACAAACTGTAACACCTAGTTCTGATTAATTGATTTCATTGACGATTGATTGATTCATTATTCCGATGAAGGAATCAATCACAACTTTGTGTGATCGATCATTTTCAATTATATTCATTCTGAAGTTCACTTCGTCGTCCCATGACTGATCTGTCCTAGATTGAGACAAGACAAGACAAGACAAGACAAGACAATGAGTACAAACAAACTGTGTTGTTTCTCTTTCATTTATATATACTATTACAGAAATACAAATAGAAACAGTGATATTTATCAAATATAGTAATTAACTTCTGTGATCGATCATTGATCGATCATCAATCGGTTAGATAAACCAATGATTGATCATGAAAATTTTACCAATTCCCAACATTAGCAAGATCATCACAGACTGACAGAACATACAGGAGATATACAACAAAACGCACCTTTGCGGCCGTAGTTCTGCAGTTCGAGCAACACGGCCTTCTCCACCTGAAGGTTGTCACACAGCTGTTGCCAGTCGTCAGTGGTGACCATGATGCCGAGTCTGCGTGCCAGGGCAACCAGACTCTTGTCGTTGGGAACCACCAAACACACAGAGTACATCTTGGCACTGTCAGCGTACGCACACACATTGTCGACGAGATTACACAACTTGAGGACCGTCTCAACCTTGCTGAGGGCGACGTATTCACCAACCTGCAGCTTCACGAGGTCCTTCTTGCGGTCTGAAACACAACACACGTCCGTACATGACACATCACAAACACATGTACTTGCAGCTTGCACTGTTCTTAAAGGTCTCGATTCAATTCAATCGAACCTATCTAATATTGACATGCCAGTTCATTTGTACAAATTTTAACTTCGGTGAACTCATCCAACAAACTATTAAATCACTTTTTACTGGGTCCATTCAAAATATTATGAAAAAAAGGGAAAAAGCGGTCCAGCTATAGATTCTATAACAAAAGTGGTCTGGCTATAGATTCTATAACAAAAGTGGTCCGGCTATAGATTCTATAACAAAAGTGGTCTGGCTAGAGATTCTATAAAAAAACACACTTTCGTAAGTTACCATATTTTAAATGATCATGCAATGGCCTAAATGAATTGACTACATAAAACATATAACACAGCTATGATGCACTCAGAAGTACAAACTACTTATCTGCATGTCATGTGTACACACCGATTATCTGCAGACATCCGTCTGGATGCCACTGTCCAATGTCTCCCGTGCAGAACCAGTGCATGCCGTTGACATCAACAAAGTCTGCCGCGGTCTTCTCCAGCTGTTTGTAGTAACCAAGGGCGACATTGCCTCCACCGATCATTATCTCCCCCCGAGGGTACGGCTTGTCCTTTGTTGTGTAGCCACCTAGCGGAAATCAGTAGACAATATTCACAACACGTACGACACCAATCGGCTAAGAATAAAACAACGGTTGCGGGTCATCACAAAATCTAGTGGTAATGCACATGCGCGTGAATATTGTGTATCTCCGTGATTCATTGTTTGTGACATCATTGCAACGGCAGGTAGATTTCGAAATTGGTCAATGTAGGCAGTTTTGTTATCTGCTGTCGTACAATAGACAATACTTGCAATGCGTACGACACCTATCAACAAAGAATAATACCACAGTTGTGGGTTGTCAAACACTCTAGTTCATGCATGTGAATATTGTTGATTTTATCATTTAAATCTATCAACATGAGAAGTTTGTGACATCACAGTCAACCCTCTACAAAAAAATTGCTACCGGTTGCAAGTTACTGCACTTTGAATCTTTAATTTCTGCTGCAAATTATGGAGAAATAACACAACTGAAAAACAATTATGTCCACGTTCTTGATGGCTGAAGCAACCATGCTAGCTTTATTCTGTATAACAACAGTTAACACAAGACTATGAAACCCGAGTGTAACATGATGAGACTGTGTGACTGCGCGTGTACATTGACTAAGTGCCTGCCTGGTGTGATCTTACCTTCCACCCAGTCTGTCAGCTTCACCTGGTTACAGAAGAGGGGCGAACCACACCGCCCAAAACTGATGTCAGACGCTACAACACATCATCTGAAAGTCAACTCCACGTAACCGTGTTATGTGAGGACAGCCTAAACGGCGTACCATGAACCAAGTTATGTTATTCTCATTTCAGTAATTTATTACTCCAAATTGTGGATTTTTTAATTGTACATAATTATTATCTTTGTAATGATTACAGCTATGTGGCTCCTCCAATGTACAAATAATTAACATTTCCAAATTATAAGCAAAGTAATAAATGACTGAAATAAAAACAACATGGCTATCTCAGTATACCTTCACCTTGGCCCACCTTGGCCCTGACTAAGTTGTTGACAGCCAGAACATGCAGACCTTCTCCATCAATCCTGTGAATGGACTCAATTATCTACTGATTGTGTTAATGCTAAAAGGGTGAATACATTTTAAAATAATGCACGAGACAAAGGTGTACATTCTGGGGTATTCTACTGCTTATCACTTCAATGCAGCATTTGTACTCACTCTCCTGCACGGTGCCCGCGCCACAAGTCTCTGTGAGTCCGTAGCCCTGACTAACTGAGCAACAGAAGCAGACGTTCATGAAGCGCTGCGTGTCTGACGAGAGGGGCGCACCACCAGACAACATGAGACGGACACGACCACCCAAGATGTCTCGGATCTTCTGGAACACCAATCTACAACACACGCAAAACATACTTCATTTTTATTATCCAAAAAAATGCAGGACTTTCAGCAGGTTTTGTGCATGTCATAACATCACCTATGTTTCCTGCTGTTTTCTCCTATGTGTGGGTCAGCCTTTCGGATTCTCCTCCACTTTCTCTCTTTTTCCCGCATCTCCTGATGTAACCCCATTATTGGTGTGCATAAGAACCTCTTTCCCGAGGACCCTCATGCTTCCACAGTAGAACTGTGCTTGGTTGGTGCACATAATGAATATGATTTCCCACAAATGACACTGATAAAATGAACACAATATTTGTGGTTCGTTCACTGCATGTGCACACGCACATACAACCACAAATAATTTACATAACTTGTTGTAGTTCCAGACTTGTTGGTAAGCCAAACGGGGAAGTCAAGTGAATGACCTCCAAGTCAATGTATTGAGTCATCTCTCTGAATTCTGAGTTAAGTCGCAAGTCATGACTTGTGACTTGGGTGTGACTCGAGTCAGCCCCTACAACTCGAGTCAACAAGTCTGATATGCGTGATAAAACAGTCTCCAGTGACCACATTAAAAGTCCTTTAATTCGATTTATTCGCACGTGTCATTTCACAATCATTTTGCAAAATATGGAACCTATCTAGTATCGACTACAACATGCAATGTGAAATCATTGGACAAACTATTAAATTATTTTTAACTGGATCTAGTAAAAATAGGTTGGAAAGAGGACAAAAGTGGTCCAGCTCTACTTACCACAACATAAGGTTACTCACACTTTCTCTAGTTACCAGATCTAACAATCAAAGTCAATTCTTTCAACAAAAGGATGCTCTCTTTTATTAGACCGACTGCACATATCACTTAAACTATTCACACACTACAGATTTGACCATCAATGAACCTGATTCGTGACGGGCTAATGGAATTAAGGAGGGAGTTTTAACACAATTATCTGAACGCAGATGTTGTAAGACTCACTTGTCACACATCGGGGTGTTGCGTCCTTGCTGCAAGTTCCTCGACTTGTAGTCGTAGGCCACAGTGAAGAGAGCCTTCTTCAACTTGCTGCCTTCGTTTACCTTCGTCCACACAGCTTTGTACAACCGATCCATGATCAACTACAAACAACGACACTGTCTGTATTCATAGCTCATCTATATCAACAACCGATCCATGATCAACTACAAACAACGACACTGTCTGTATTCATAGCTCATCTATATCAACAACCGATCCATGATCAACTACAAACAACGACACTGTCTGTATTCATAGCTCATCTATATCAACAACCGAGCCATGATCAACTACAAACAACGACACTGTCTGTATTCATAGCTCATCTATATCAACAACCGAGCCATGATCAACTACAAACAACGACACTGTCTGTATTCATAGCTCATCTATATCAACAACCGAGCCATGATCAACTACAAACAACGACACTGTCTGTATTCATAGCTCATCTATATCAACAACCGAGCCATGATCAACTACAAACAACGACACTGTCTGTATTCATAGCTCATCCATATCAACAACCGAGCCATGATCAACTACAAACAACGACACTGTCTGTATTCATAGCTCATCTATATCAACAACCGAGCCATGATCAACTACAAACGACGACACTGTATTTATAGCTCGTCTATATCAACAACCAAGCCATGATCAACTACAATCAACGACACTGTCCGTATTCATAGCTCATCAACGACCAAGCCATGATTAACTACAATCAACGACACTGTCTGTATTCATAGCTCACCTATTCCAACAACTCTTTATTTCTATTGAAGTGGTTCCACGTTCACATTTTAACAATATGACAAGTTCATTATTCTGCATTAAATAAATGTCGAAGTTTTTTAGTACACAACACTGAAAATGTGTACTCCTGTAGGGCTGTTAAGACCATAACAGTGTGAAAAACTAAAAATCTTACAACCTCCAACAGAACAGAGTAATAAGCGATGCATGTTCAAGAAAACTTACAGTTGATGGTCAGAATATGAAGTATGTAAAATTGCTATGCATTAGTTGCACCACACAAGGGAACACATGGACAATTAGTATGGAAAATATAATATTTAAGAATATAAGAAAGAGTGAAATGAATACTAACGGGAACTGCAGCCATGAGTGTGGGTTTCAACTCGGAGGCATCTCCCTTGCATCCCTTCATGATCTTGGTCGACTGCAACATCAACACCAGACACTCGTCTAAAATGTTTTCCAATGAGTTGTCATTTAACAGAAGCCAGCGACTCAGTGTAAAGGTACGTTCATATATAGCACGTTTTGTAGTCCTTGGAACCTGTTCATTCCAACGTCATCTCGACCTCTCTGGGAAGCATTCAGCCACACTGCAATTACTGCGTGAAGACTATTCGTTCATATATCCACTGTTCCCCAGTGTAGACAGCTAATGGTTCATCTATCCACTGGAATTAACGTTTATCTACTTCTACCTACCCAGCATTACTTGCACTATCATATTTCACAGTCAGTAATGTAATACTCAAATAGTGCATTTGTTTAATTGTCATATCTGATTGTTATTAACTAATTTTGAAGGAAATCTAATACAATGGCATCTAAACTTCTGAGTTATGAACAATTTATATAAATACTTTTAAGCCTACAAGTCTACAATTAATTACACATCCATTATGTTGTAACATATTTCATTGTGTTTTGTCAGTTTGTAAAAGCATCACTTTACAACCTCGGATGATCATGTTTTGACTCATTGACATTGACCACTGATCACGTAATGACCAGTGTCTGTAATACATGGACAGCTCACCTGGTCTGTAAGTGTGTGTGCAGAAGAGTACCCAATGGGAACACCGTACGCATTACAACTGATCTCACAGGTTAGTTCAAGTACATGCGCCAGAGGCAGGTAACCAATGTAGATGTCTGACGGCCTGAAACAGTAGCGATTTAAAATTTGATGTTACAATAATTGTACATATTTGTGCACTGCAGATACCCATCGTTGCGCAGAATTGTTTAATGTTCTGACACATTCAGCTGCAGTGGTTGAACTTTATTGAAGTTATTCCTGTCTTGATATCATCTATGGATTGTGACCTTCTTTGGTAGACGTTGTCCTTAGGTTTTTGTGCATAGTCACTGTGTACAATACAAATATTTCAGGAAAATGTGGAAGTGATTTAGGTATGTTGTAGCAACCTACCCGAGCCCAGTGACTCGCTGGATCTGGCCGGAGAGACCACACATCAGGTTGTTGTGGGTCATCATGACACCTGGTGTAACACAAACACATGTCACATGACGCCTGGTGTAACACAAACACATGTCACATGACGTCTGGTGTAACACAAACTCATGTCACATGCACTTGGTATATGTATCAACATTTATTAGCATTTTTTTTTTAAATAACTGAAACACAAAAAAATAAATAATATCACTGTTGACGAGTCAAAACAATGGAAGTCCATTTTAATTTGCGCCACGTAGTTGCGTGGATATGGGTCTATTAGACTAACTTCTAACACACAAAAATAGACTTTCATCGTTATGATTCTTCACCAATATATCTGTCAAGGAATCAAAACAATAAAAATCCATTTTTGTGTGTTAGAAGTGTAACAGACACACGTGCAACCTTCCACGTGGTGCTAATTAAAAATGGACTTTTTTACTTGTCGAGAGCAATATGTAACACTGAATCTAATAACAAATAATATGGACTAACCCAGTCACTACCTGCTCTGAACAGGTGTGACATTCGTCTGAACCCACTGCAGCCAGTTCCACTGCCAACCACGCCCACAACTGGATCACACTCCACAAATAATTTATATTGGAGTTAAAAAATTTTCCACTTCCTGACTTGGTAATATTTTCATTGGTTTGCAAAATATTGGTTTGCAAATTTGTTTTTCTAAAACAGACTATTAGTAGATAATGATTGTAAATGTTGCTGAGAAATCATAAACTTGTCATTAAACAACATGTAAAATAATGAATGACAATAATTCACCAGTGAGCAACATCTTGGCATGGTGTGTGGTATCTGAACATGGTGTGTGGTATCTGAACACGGTGCACCAGACACAACACTTACCTTTAGGTTGGCCAGTAGATCCACTTGTGTACATGATGACAGCAAGGTCTTCCCTTACTGGCTTCTGTATGACAGGGTCACCTGCAGACAGTGAACACAATGTCAACAAAAGGTAAAGGTATGTTCTTATATGGCACGGTATCCAGTCCTTGGGACTGTTCAAAGCACTTTACACTTCACCCCCTGGCAGACCTGTTTATTCCAACGCTGATTCGACTTCAATGCGTGAAGACTATTCGTTCACATATCCACCTACGTTAACGCTCACTGAACGCTGATATTTGTTGAACGAATATAGCTGGTTCAAACATTGTCGCTTTTCCGGGAACTCAAGGGGATTTCCAAAAGGACTGTGTTTTTAAAGAATGGATTGGCGAAGTGTGACGTTAGTGCCGGGTGGTTTTTTGTGGTGTTAACGTTTAGTTCAATATATCCTAGTATGTTATGAAGAAAAAAATCTAAAATCAATCGACACGCTAGCCGCCCCAGCCATCTTAACATGTTCTAACCTCAGCGCTACTGTGCCTCATATGTTGGTGTTGTCCCACTGCGAAAGACACAACTCAGGGAATTGTGCAAAATCCCCACTGTCATGCAATGAACTACTGTCTAATTGTAAGGATGATTCATCACCCACCAAACAGCACATATGGAACACATGACTTCAGCATAGACCAGCAATTGTCAAACAGAGATTACGACCAGCTGAATCCCTACCAGCATGGTCTGACCAACCGAGGGTCTGATCAACTGTGGCTCTGCTGGCATTCACTCAATCGGAGTTGGCTGAGCAAAGACAACCACGAGGAAGTGGCGCTACATTGACAAGATGCAGTCAAAGAAATGTGACTTCGGAGAAACCTGGACCATGTCCCATTTTCTAACAACTGCTCAATTGGACAACTTGACGGTAATCTTGGACAATCACCATTCTCAGGTCTTGCTCCCAGCTCTTGGACAGACGACATGGAATGGATGTGGACATGACTGGGGAAGTCGTCCACCTGCACCGTCTTTCCCTCGTCCATGTAGATAATATGTCGTACACTCACCATGTCCTTCAGTAGGGTCTATCAACAGTCAAACAGCAATTATTATAGTCTAAACCTCAGTATACAGGGCATATTGCTGGAGTCCTCACCACCTGTAACCCATTGTATCCAGAATACATGTAATTACAGGGCTTGAAATTGGCAGTTGGCCTGTTTCTTTGCTGATTCTTTTGAACGCTGTCTTATATTTTACGTAGCAGGAATATGGAGCCATATAACTGATTACTTTTTAAAGACTTACGACTATCAGCAGCCGGTGGACTCGACTAACCTCGGTGCCGCTGCGCTACAAGATACAAACCTACCTTAAATTTGCCAATAAGCTCCGTGCTTGTCACAATGTATTCTACTTGAGATTCGTTAATTCCATGGACGATTGCTTCGTCCCCCAGTGTCGCATACAATGTCACCACTGAAAATGAGTTGATTAGCAGTGTTAGGACGACATGAACTACTACTTAGCATTTGAAGTGTTCCAAACTACAGGGTAATCCAAAAATAATACCCATATAACTTAATATTATTGATTTTGCCAGAATTTTCTTTTGAGACCTTCGAAGAATTGTGGCCTTCCTTGGTAGACGTTGTCCTTAAGATAACACCAAAGATAGAGGTCTGGAGGTGACAGAACAGGTCAGTGTGTCAACTCCTGAATCATGTGTTCAAACCTTTTGTGCAGTCACCCTGTATTTGATAATAAACACCAATGACTATTTCACATACAGATGTTTACTATTGCATCACGTCTTCCCAGCATTCATAGTAAATAAATATGTCAGTGGCAACATTGATACCATCATTCATTAATCACAGGTATAAATGAACCTCTCTACACCTGAGAACAGAATGTGTAACCTTTCACAATATCTTGCAGAAATGTTTGTCCAAATTTGCACATTCTTAGCATAGCAAAAACTTACACAACCATATATTCAAACCACGGGCAGGGAGATACTGTAAACCTATTTAAACAAACAGAGATGAAGAGAATAAGTGCCTTTGAGATTAAATGCTACCACAAGATACTAGCATACCATGGATAGCACACCATACCAGTGTATCAGTATTCAGCAAACTACATACACTGTATATCGCAAAACTGGTTGTGCAATTTTGTCAAGTACCAAAAAATGGCTTTGCCAACGTTAAGAGGCACGATAGACTGGAAATGACGATACTAGAGGGAATAAAGGCAGGGAAAAGAACCAGAGGCAAGCCATGGCAAAGATGGGAACAGGACATCACAGATGTCTTTGGAACAGTGACAGCGACTGGTAGAATAGGAAAGACATCGGTTTCACAAAAAGATTTGGGTAGCAACAGGATATGTAATTTGAAGACACATGCACAGGACTTGACCTACCTGGAAAGTTGTACTTAAAGGCCGCCTGTACTGCTATCATCCACTCAGCCCTCGTCTCAGCAAACAGTAATATGTACTGTCTCGGCTGAAGTCCCAGGGCCAACAATCCTTGGCCAAAACTATCAACTCGACGCTGGACTTCCTCAAATGTCATCCAATGGTAGTGGCCCAGCATTAACTGAAACAATGACTCTGATATTGTCAACCATGACATAAAACAGCAAAGTAATAAAAAGTAATATACATCAGTTAGTACATATGTAAACACTATACTTCTACTACTCTAGTGTCAGTACTTATAATAATAAAACTTCTATAGCTTCTAAAGCCTCAAGAAGCCGAACAGAGAGGCACAATCAACCAGCATGCAGAAAGGAGAGAGTTGACGACAGTTGAACACAAGTCTACAATCACCGACCACGAAACAATTGCATCATTGACTAGGAGGGAGCAACGGTGACAGACAAAGAGAGCAACAGAAACACAAGATGGATTAAAGAGGTCATATGGATCAGAAAGACGACTCCAATCATGAATTGAGACCAGGCGGTACTGACTCAGCTTGCCATGCCACCTGGCGAGCAGAAGAACAACTAGCCATCCCAGAATTCAGTTCCTGATGAATGCTACCGACGGTAGCCGAACCGTTGAGTAAATAAATCTCAATAGCTGTGATTAGAAAAAAATCGTTACTGCACAAATGACTATCCACACAATATAGATTTGTATATCAATGGACCTGATTTGCAATGGGCCAAATGAATTGAGGAGGGAGATTTAAATGAATTGAGGATGGAGATTTAAATGAAATGAGGAA
Source organism: Lamellibrachia columna (assembly GCA_963662155.1). NCBI lineage: Eukaryota > Metazoa > Annelida > Polychaeta > Sabellida > Siboglinidae > Lamellibrachia > Lamellibrachia columna. Next base: position 9,869,043 of record OY759272.1, read on the forward strand.
GATTTAAATGAATTGAGCAGGGAGGTTTAAATGAGTTGAGGAGGGAGGTTTAAATGAACTGAGGAGGGAGATTTAAAATAGTCAATGACTTTACAAGTTCACACAGTTTCTGATGTATCCAAAGTGTAATGACTAATGACATGCTTTATTATCTTAAGTAAGGAATAAAGTAAAATTTCACCATGCTGTGCTGCGATACAAACGGCTTGAATATAAGTTTATACGACAGAAATATTTCATTCCATCTAAAGGCAAGCTAATGTGCATAAAGCGTGATGATTGGTAAGGAATAAATTAATTTGTGAAAAACCTTTATAAATAATACAACACAAGACTCACATGGGGGGGACATGTTGTTTGAGCCAACACAAGGTACACGCCATAGGATTAGAGTACGTGTACAAATGTAAAGGGTACATGGAATAAAGTGAGCGCATACAGTAACAAAAGTATGTACCAGTTCTGTATTAGATCCAGAAGGGACCGATGACTGTAAACAAATAAATAAAATATTCCTTTTTATTACACATTTAACCATCATATATCATCATACCTGGAGTAATTTTGTAAATCCTTACTGTTTGCAATAATTTTTCTAGTACTTATCTGTATCCTGGTATATTTAATTTAATCAAAGTCAAAACTTACGTTATTGGGATTTGGGGTATTTTGGTCTTAAGCATGCAATAAATGTGTATTGCATTGTATTTTTAGTATAAACTTCATGTGTAGTTACTGGTGAACATTACAGAACATATCTAGAGCATTGACAATGCATAAAATGTAAAATTTACAAAGATCATATTTCATTTTCTGTGTTTTTTAGAATACAGTCTGGGGCACAGGTTGTCATTAATAGTTCTTCTTTTTCTTATTCGGTATTGCATCGCAACCTGTTAGCGCCGCACGTGTAAACAGGGTATAAATGTAACTGGTGGTTTTCATTAAATGCGCAAATTCTAATTATTTGTCTTGTTTTTCCCAAAAAAATAATTGGGGTACAAATGTACCACAGGTAACCAACAACGTATACGAAATTGTGCACACGTATGAGGGTTAAAACACCAATGAGGAATGGGGCGTATAAAACTAACTACTACAAGGGGGAATCTTAAAACCCTCAAGTTGGTGAATCCTTGTGTGGACTTGTACTCATGTTAACACAGGGCAACTTTGTTTTAAAACTCCATCTTTAATTCATTTAGCCCATCGCAAATCAGGTTCACAGATGATCCAATTTGTAATGTGTGAAAAGTTTAAGTCATATGCGCAGTCGGTTGAATAAAAGAGTGTGTACTTTTGTTAAATCATCGTTATGTCACGTAACTTGTGAAACTGTGAATAGCCTTATGTTATATAATACTATTAGTAAATAGAGGTAGTACAAACCGTGAATAGCCTTATGTTATATAATACTATTAGTAAATAGAGGTAGTACAAACTGTGAATAGCCTTAGGTTATATAATACTATTAGTAAATAGAGGTAGTACAAACTGTGAATAGCCTTATGTTATATAATACTATTAGTAAATAGAGGTAGTACAAACTGTGAATAGCCTTAGGTTATATAATACTATTAGTAAATAGAGGTAGTACAAACTGTGAATAGCCTTATGTTATATAATACTATTAGTAAATAGAGGTAGTACAAACTGTGAATAGCCTTAGGTTATATAATACTATTAGTAAATAGAGGTAGTACAAACTGTGAATAGCCTTAAGTTATATAATACTATTAGTAAATAGAGGTAGTACAAACTGTGAATAGCCTTAGGTTATATAATACTATTAGTAAATAGAGGTAGTACGAACTGTGAATAGCCTTAGGTTATATAATACTATTAGTAAATAGAGGTAGTACAAACTGTGAATAGCCTTATGTTATATAATACTATTAGTAAATAGAGGTAGTACGAACTGTGAATAGCCTTAGGTTATATAATACTATTAGTAAACAGAGGTAGTACAAACTGTGAATAGCCTTATGTTATATAATACTATTAGTAAACAGAGGTAGTACAAACTGTGAATAGCCTTATGTTATATAATACTATTAGTAAACAGAGGTAGTACAAACTGTGAATAGCCTTATGTTATATAATACTATTAGTAAATAGAGGTAGTACGAACTGTGAATAGCCTTAGGTTATATAATACTATTAGTAAATAGAGGTAGTACAAACTGTGAATAGCCTTATGTTATATAATACTATTAGTAAATAGAGGTAGTACGAACTGTGAATAGCCTTAGGTTATATAATACTATTAGTAAATAGAGGTAGTACAAACTGTGAATAGCCTTATGTTATATAATACTATTAGTAAATAGAGGTAGTACGAACTGTGAATAGCCTTATGTTATATAATACTATTAGTAAACAGAGGTAGTACAAACTGTGAATAGCCTTATGTTATATAATACTATTAGTAAATAGAGGTAGTACGAACTGTGAATAGCCTTAGGTTATATAATACTATTAGTAAATAGAGGTAGTACAAACTGTGAATAGCCTTATGTTATATAATACTATTAGTAAATAGAGGTAGTACGAACTGTGAATAGCCTTAGGTTATATAATACTATTAGTAAATAGAGGTAGTACAAACTGTGAATAGCCTTATGTTATATAATACTATTAGTAAATAGAGGTAGTACAAACTGTGAATAGCCTTATGTTATATAATACTATTAGTAAATAGAGGTAGTACAAACTGTGAATAGCCTTATGTTATATAATACTATTAGTAAATAGAGGTAGTACAAACTGTGAATAGCCTTATGTTATATAATACTATTAGTAAATAGAGGTAGTACGAACTGTGAATAGCCTTAGGTTATATACTATTAGTAAATAGAGGTAGTACAAACTGTGAATAGCCTTAGGTTATATAATACTATTAGTAAATAGAGGTAATACAAACTGTGAATAGCCTTAGGTTATATAATACTATTAGTAAATAGAGGTAGTACAAACTGTGAATAGCCTTATGTTATATAATACTATTAGTAAATAGAGGTAGTACAAACTGTGAATAGCCTTATCTTATATGATACTATTAGTAAATAGAGGTAGTACAAACCGTGAATAGCCTTATGTTATATACTATTAGTAAATAGAGGTAGTACAAACTGTGAATAGCCTTATGTTATATAATACTATTAGTAAATAGAGGTAGTACAAACTGTGAATAGCCTTATGTTATATAATACTATTAGTAAATAGAGGTAGTACAAACTGTGAATAACCTTAGGTTATAGAATACTATTTAGTACATAGAGGTAGTACAAACTGTGAATAGCCTTATGTTATATAATACTATTAGTAAATAGAGGTAGTACAAACTGTGAATAGCCTTGTTATATAATACTATTAGTAAATAGAGGTAGTACAAACTGTGAATAGCCTTAGGTTATAGAATACTATTTAGTACATAGAGGTAGTACAAACCGTGAATAGCCTTATGTTATATGATACTATTAGAAAATAGAGGTATTGTAGTACAAACGAGCTAGCATGTTGTAGTGGAAACTAGACAGGTATGTTTTGTGTTAAATATGTCTGAAACGAGACGAGCAAAACATTTAATTGATAAGGATCCTTTAACTGACCTTTTTAAATCGCTTGCCATTCTCCTGCAGCTGTTCCATCTCACTCAATACTTCGCGAGTACCGAAGCAATTCTGGGACCCAAAACGACGGACTGCCTGTTTGAACAAGTCATCAAGCGTGACACAGTCAGGGAATGGGCTTGTGGTCAAACGGTCAAAGCTGTCAACTGACCGGTAGGGCGCGCCACCATCATTGTCCAATGGACGAGCCTGAAAATCAAAATGTGAATGACTCCTTTTGCCAGTGAGTTATTTCATTAGGTTTTAGATTTACAAAATTTTTAGACATAAAATATACATATACAGCACAAATGCCTCTTATTCTTAAACCATGAAAACAAAATAATAAAAATAATTTGACTGTATCATATCAGGTATATACTGCATGCTGCACGGCAAGGTCAGTAATCATAAATAAATAACAGTCAAATTATATTTAAAAATTGTGGTCCATAAAAGCACATTTGGGCCATCAAAATGTTACAATAGCGACATTTAAATCTATATAACATTATTTTATGATAATGTCTCTAAAGGAATTCCTAGCATAAATTTAAATATTATATTCGCAAACTTTCACATATAGTATGGTTTACATTACTTCTGTTTTGCAATCTTTGAAAAACTTCCCGGTGCGTTAAGAACAAAATAGCCTTATTTTCTGTGCTTAATTATTCTAATAATAATTCTGAACACAATTTTAAATTATCTATATTTCAAAATACACAAATTTTTTACTGTCTACTATATATATTATTACATATGGAAATGCATGCAGTATCTTAGAAATGGCATGCGTATATATTAAAACGAATTAACATTTTGCAGTTAGAAAGCAGCTTGAGCACATATCATATATCATACACACCTTTATTCTAGAAGATATCATCACTTTCGTTGGCGTCCCATGCATTAAATAGTCAGGAATACAGCAAATTGTATCGTAGACATAAAGCAGGCCTTTTACTGTGTTTGTAGAAATGGAGATCAGTGCGTCTTGCATTGTGCCTGTATCAGAGACAGAAAAGAATATTAAAATTAACATATACAAAGTACTTTACATAAACAACATCAATTATTGATAAAATTCACTACAAGGAGAATGGTTTAGCAATTCCTTGTTTAACAATGTACAGACTACAAAACAGTCAAGGTCAAAAACTTTAATGGGCTACATAAAATACTATCAAAAGAGTACCCTGGTAATCAATTATAACTGCAATTATGAACAATTTACTAGTGCATTTTCTAACCTTCTCTAGGCATGAAGCTGCCAGTCTATTGCATCACATCACTTAACTCATGATTTATACAGACACTTATACAATCACATCCCCACTTCTTTCAGATCTTATTAAGATTATATGTCAGTAGAAAACCTGAACTGAGGCGAGCATCAGAACCAAAGGGTTGGGCAATCTTAAAATTGAAATAAAATGTTAAAGTTGTGAACAGATGGATGAATACGCCAGGGAACTGAGGAGAGTAAACAAAGTAAAGAGATAAAGTCTTCAGATGACGGCAACAATTTACTGTTTCCTACAGACCTAACACTAATAGCAAGCGAGTTCCACAGAGTTGGTGTGGCAACTGAGAAAGACCTAGCTCCAATATTTGCTTGAACTCTGGGAACAAAAAATAGATCAGAACTATATGATTGAAGCTTTATAGGCTTTCTTGCAGGAGTGAGCGGTGAATGTAAATATGCCAGTTGCTTAAAGATTATAGTGCCTGGTAAGTAATGGTGCAGATCTTAAAAATAATACCATATCAGATTGGAATGGAGGCTTCTTTCTCAGCATTCAGGGTTCACGTCATGCTACAAATGAATATCCATGGAAGAATATTATTCAACTTGTGAAAGTCAGGGTTTGTACATATGAGCAATTGTAAAATCCCATGCTTTTTATAGGCCATCTTAACAAAATTCCATGCCAAAATCACTAAACTCTGGTGCATATAACCAATAATTTTGAAAGCATAATCACCCTATTACACATAACCAGTATCCTTTCATAAAATTTCACTCAACCATGCGTAATTACATTTATTACTTCAGCATGTTAACACACACAATTCTGAATGAAAACAGTCATTTTTTTCTAATTAAATGCCCACTGCTGATGAAATGATAATTATGCTGGTTCTTACTGATATATAAATAGTTGCTGCTGGTGTTCACAAAGAAGACTACAGTTAAAAAAACAAGGGTTTGACCTCATTCTGCCAATCTGTTCACCACTCTCTAACCGCAAGTCATTAGTGATATTTAGTAGTATTTCTGTTACAACATAGCATCCGGTTCTTACCACTCCTGAGGCTCACACACCACTCCTCTTTGTGTACCAACAACAACAGTACATACATAGAAAGTATTAGGCCACAATGTGATTACTGCACAAAGGCTTTTCATTAAAAATCCCAATCAGGATCTAAAGCCACATAGTTACTATTACAACTAAGCCTAAGGTAAAGAGAGCGTTGAAATAAATTGCCCAATATTTCTATAGAGGGGTGAATACTAACTAAAACATTAACTGTTGTTTTAGCTTAATCTGCAATATAATCCTGTTGTATCAAGAGGAATATAAATTATCCCTTTGTCTTGTGCAATGAAAACTTCAGCTAAGCACCAACCAATTCACTAAAATAGAATGGGCATGATTTTAATAAAACATTTAACATGTTTATAAGTAACTAACTAATATTCACTAAGTAAAATAAATCTTGCTTTGTCGTCCCCTATCATTGTGGTGCAATAAAGTTTTGAATATAATCCACTGTAATTAGGTTTAATGTTTGCACACTTATACTGTATCTTCACTTGAAGAATTTAGGTCTCCTAACACTCCTTTATGTAGAAGTAAAATGGTTACTTTATACTATTTATTGGCCTGTGGCAACTGCATGTATGTATTGAAGGTTACTAATTAGTTACCTGTAGCAACTGTACTGTGCCAACTGAGGGTTGTAGCCTGACTGACAGCAACCAGGTTTGCCCAAAGGTGTAATCAGTTCCAACTGTCCTGACAAGTTGACAGCAACATGGACCTTGCCTCTATTACCATCCCAGCAACCCTCTGACCCATTTCCAGTAGTTAGCTTTACAACCCCACCCCAAGTGAATCACACCAACAAACATCCTGGAACTAACTAAACAATAGAATTTTGCCACTTAGACAGCCAAATTAACTAAGTTTAAAATTGTGACTCATATTTGATGAGTCACAGTTTCTCATAAACAGTTAAACTTATAAGGTGTTGATCATAGGAAATGTCACACTAAAGTCAACAAAATAAATGTCTGTTTACAAGTGGACCACGGTGCCAGGACACAAACAAATGGGTATGTTGATGCGCTAAAGGTCACAGTGAACTAGTTTAAACTGGTACGTACCCAGTTCTTTCAGTGGTTCACAGTGTGTATTTGTCCATGTATGTATTTAGCCGCCAACTATATTATAGGGGTCCAGGTGTTAATAAGCATGAAAGTAAATTATACATAAGTTATCTACAACAACACCTGTCAATCAAGGGTTTTGCCCTGAGGGGGGCTTTTGTTTAACAGTCGCCTCAACTCATCTGCCCAACCGAACTGTCACATCTCTAGCAGGGAATCTCTCTAGCATCAGATAAACCTTTTGATGTTAAATTACAACGACAAATACGTTTACAAAAAGACCAGTTTCACAACAAAATGTTAACCAATTATTATTTTGATTATATGTTTTAAAGGTTCAAAACTTACAAAATCTGATCTAGTCTTTATTGGCATGACATATCTGCTATCCAGTATAAACAAACATATTTACCACATTATCCTCCAAATGTGTCTTCTTAATGAAGCACAGTTTAAAAAATTAAATAATAGTGGAAATATAAATCTGGTTCTTACATAGGAAAACAAATATGATTATATCGCGGATGGAATTCCTAACTGCAACTATGGTTACAATTCATGATGTAATCCTTTACATCTGATTATAATTGTCAATACAACTGAACCCAATTCCAATGATACTGCGGCTGAAAATCAAAGCTACTCATGACATGACACAGAGGCCCTCGATGGACACATTACAGCTAGTAAATCCTACCTCATTTACAATGAGTACATTTGAGAAGTAACCTGCTTAAACCCAACTTTATTTACAATGAGTAGATTTGAGAAGAAACCTGCATAAACCCAACCTGATTTACAATGAGTAGATTTGAGAAGAAACCAACTTAAACCCAACCTGATTTACAATGACTGAACATAAGACCCAAAACTCAAATTTACAATGAGTGAATTTGTGAAGAAGCCTGCTTAGACTTGACCTCATTTACGAGTGACTTTGTGAAGAAGCCTGCTTAGACTCAACCTCATTTACAACAAGTGAACATAAGAAAGCTGGTTAAACCCAACCTGATTCACAATAAATGAATGCAAGAAGGAACCTGCCTACCAATAATGATGTGCCACTTGGACGCGGTAGACTGAAGCCAGATGCAGCAACTACATCAGCACACGACTCAACTGCAATAAGAGAACAACGTCAGATCATCACATAAATCACACGCATAAAAACATTCTCTTATCGTGACACAACAACAAGTTCCGGGGAAGTAATACCAAGGATCATCCGTTGACCCCAGCCAATCTGGGCTGATGAAAACAACACATGATCAGTCATGTGACCGACAAAACATAACCCGGCAGCCAATGACATCATGATTCACTGATAGCATTGTTCTCTCGACATGTCGAAAGTTAGTCAAAAGTCTAAACTGATAACAAACATCTGAATAATCACCGTAACCGACATCTACTGTTTTTGTATGCTACTTTAGGAATGTATCAGTATTTATGGCATGTATAAGTTATATGACGCAATGTGTACATGTCTGATATTTTCTGTTTTATCTGTCTCTCTACTTCAGCTGTGAAGAGCATTTCTACATATCGAACATTTACATTTTTTATGTTCTGTATATACACACTATGTACTCCATACATGGCACTATTCTGGAATATACAATAGTATGCTTATGCAGAGCATATCTGGGATATTATTTGAATGTAGGACATAAGCTACATAACCCCTCATGAGGTAGGACAAAAGCCCTCAATTAGATTTATGCAGGTGTATGAGCTGGAGAGTATTTGATTTCACTCTTTATAGTTCAATGTTTCAAATACTGTCCTAGTTAAGCCACTTGAAAACAGCCATTTTAAATCCTAATTAGTCTGTAACTAGTCTCAAACATTCTCTCAAATCGACCTGTAGAAGCCATTTTAAAGCAAGCATGTTTGGTTTTAAATGTACTCATAACCTCCTAAACCAGCTTCCTAAATATGAACTCACCTAGATGCTAAGTTCAAATAACAAATACAAATGTCCAACCCCCTCTAAAAAGGTGACGATTATGTCTAGCCCGTATCTCCCATACTATCTTTATTCAGTATGTGAAATTTCATTATTAGTAAACCATGTAACATTTTGGCATCCAACCACACAATAAACCACATCAAGCTACCACTATATACAATAACTCGCATTACAATTCCAACAAAGATCCAGAGCAATTACGTGTTTCACATATCTTCAATGCAAAGTATCATTTGCATAACATATTAGATTAACATTCTCATATTAGATTAACATTCTCATATTAGATTAACATTCTCAAACCACTGAAACCAGTAAAGTGCTGTTTGAGTACTACTGTTACTGAAGTGACAGATGTCACAAATTAATAGATAAGAAACAGCACTGGGCCCCCGGAGAGACAGTTCTAGTGATTTTGTGGCATCCCCAAAGGGTGGCTGCACTGGATGCCAAGTTTCATGAATATTTACCAGCCTATTCCCAACAGTGGTGATTATTAATAGACTCACAAATCACCATTGCCATTAATTTTGCATTTAAGAGATAGGCTACTATTGGTGAGTGAGTAGTATTGCTAGTCACAATTCACAAAGTAGACAAAATGAAATGTATTGAAGCATTAATTTTGCACAACTATTTGAACTGTTACATTACTTATGTCATTACTTATATTGGCATTCTATTTAGAAGATGGGTTTCTAATGAATTGGATTTCAAGATAATTCCTTTGTGGTTTGTTGCCTTGAATAAAACGGCAAATTTTATATAAAGGTATACATGTAAGTTCCTATGTAGTACACTTTGTAGGACGCCTTAAGGTGTATTATACTTCACAAGTTCATTCCAACACAATTAAACTTTTCCAGGAAGCATTCAGCCATGCAGCAAATACTGCACAAGAGTTATTCCTTCATACAATCCCATCATTATCTACAGCGTGGTACTCATTTATACAGCTAAGTGAACTATGACAATGTGAAGAAGTGAAAGAAAATTGCTCATGCTTCGAATGGCCGTAAGAGAGTATACAGACACTGGTCATTTGAATGTGAGTCAGAGTCCTGTGTTCTAACCACAGTGCTACCATGCCCCGTAATGGCACCATGATTCAAATTAATTGTGTAGCAATTGTCATTTATTCCAACAACAAAATTATGCAAACATAATAAAAATAGAACATAATCATGTCATTATGCTGCGACTGCTGACAATCCTGTAAAGAATGACATAACTTTTCAATTAGAAATGTCTACAGTGGACTCTACTTAACAGTTAATCACTTCAGGCCAGAGCAGTGTGATTATGTAAAGAGGCCGACTCTCTTAAGTGAATTTCTGAAAAATATGATCTCAGAATGATAAAGGTGAAAGTGAATGCATATCAATTTGTCAAATAAATTGGTTTATTTTATCCATACTGAATCGTTGCATAGTAGGTACAAATTTCTGTAAATATGTATTCTCGAACGAGTTTTTTTTAGAAAGACGAAAGTCACAACTTGGCTATGTAAATCTCACGAGGGTTTGTTTGCATTGAAATGGCAGCAATTAATGATAGTTCAGAATGAGAATGCTGCATGGTTTATTGACATTTCCCTAAATACAACGTCCTTCAAGCAAGTCATGGTAACTCGTCTATTACCGGATACTGGTGAAGGTGATGAAAACATGGTAAATATGACTAAAATATATTTCATATTTAAGATTCCATCTAGTCGGCTATAATAGCATTTCCTGGGCTCTGTGGAAAACGTGTCCTTTCTTTAAACTTTCACAGCACATTAAACATCAATTACCTGAATTTGTGTGTGAAATTAGTGAAAATTACATACTTCACTTTTTAAGAAAAAGGCACCCATTTAAAGCCGATACTCTAAATTTTGACCCAGTCCAGTGACTGATTTTTGAAATGTTGGTGCGTTTTGCAGAATAGAGAAAATATTAACAGTACTAACCTACCCGATACAAAAGTGCTTGGAAAAAATGTACGCACCACACGCAATCCTCACTTTCCTAGGGACTCTGTACTCCTGACTGTGACATGTGGCCAAGTAAATCTCACTAACCTGCAACATACTTGTCGCCCAGCTTCATTGTGTCTATCATTCTTGACAAGTAAATAGTCATCGAATATGTTTGTCTACTGATTTACCGGGCTGATTGTAAGAGGCACTCAGCGACAGCATTGAATAGAGTAATACACACGTCTATATATTTCACGTTTGCATCATGTGTGTGTTTAGACCAGGTTGAGCTAAGGTGAGCATAGAATCACTTACACTTATAATCAATAACATCACCGACACAATGTACCCAACTTCTGTGCTGTAGTTCCATTGGCCAATATATGTGGGGTGATTTAGAGAAGAGCAGATGGTCTTGTCAGGACACAGTATTTCATTAGTCACTACAATGATTAGATCTATGAATGATGCACATAGGGCTACAAGCTGTATAATTATTCTCACTTATAAGATTTCACTGAATGTTAGCTTGCCATAGGTACATGTGCACTTTAGGAATCACATGTATCAAAGCCTGTGAAATAGGGGACAGTACAATAGTATAATCGACTGAATGGAAAAATGGCTGAATTATTTTGATAGAAGACAAACAATACATGAAAATAAGTTTTGAGTATCAGACCCTAAATTATGCTTAATACAGTCATGTCTTGTTTATCTGTTCTTCGTTAATCCAGTTTTTCAGTAATCCGCATGTTTTTATGCGAGAAAGATTTCTCGAGTGCTTCATTATTCTGTTTGTTTCACGTTTCCACTTCTGCACAATGTTTTGAGGAACCAACTGGTCTGAATAACACTGTAATACATTTCACTGAACCGGTTTGTTTGAGAAGCTGCAGTCCAGAACATCAGACAGAGTCAGCATGATGCACAGAATCATAGACGGACTTGTCGATGTGAACCCTACTGCACTTCTTAACGTATTATGTGTTTTATTATATATGTATATATATATATATATATATATATATATGTTTAAGCATGTTCTCATATTTGTACGTATACGTGAATAATTGGAAAGTATTTTATTTAATGCAAGGGTAACCTCACGATAGCGACCAGACTAGTCTTAGTGGTGGTCTCCCTGACCAACATATTTGTTTAATTTACTCTTTTTTTTCGCTGTCAACTTTAATTTCCTGATTTGTATTAGACATTATTGTACATGTTTTTGGTCAAACCACAACCACAGCACTAGAGGACATCAGGCTAAGCTCCTACACTCCTTCTTCCTATCATCAATCGAACTCTGGAACAATGTACCTGGATATGCACCATCAGCTACATCCCTACCCTCATTCAGGTCTTCACTGAAGGGATGGATGGTAGGTAAGGTAAAGTCATCCCCCAGACATTATGCCTTAGGAAGCCATGAAGGCTTATATGGTCAGTGCTTAAACCTGGTTTCTGTAGTGCGAAGCAACTTAGAGTGCAGTTATACTGACTCTCCTGGACGGGACACTAGTCCATCGCAGGTACCTTCCAAACAGTGTTTGTACTCATTTGCAGCTGAGTAGACTGAGGCAAAGTAGGGTAAACGAAATTGCCTAAGCTTCGAAAAAGAACCGTGCCCAGCGTGGGTCTTGAACTCACAACCCTCGAATTTAGAGTCCAACACCTTAACCACTAGGCCATGGCTGCCCCCCTAGGGGATGGATGGGGGACCACATCATCATCAAATATATCATTCACATTGTCTTTTTATCAGTTCTTAACTTTCTACAATATTATCGGTTTTAATTCTGTTTCTGTTAATGTAACTTTTAACACTGCATTTCAATCACTGGAAAAGAGCTTGCTCCACTATTCCTCATGTAGAGTTTATTTCTTGATATTCAGGGCATCTACAGTAATATCAAGAAAAAAGAAAGATCACTCAAAACTTCAAATGTCAGATGCACCAAATCAGACAATTAACAATCTCGGTGATTGTTTAAATTACATCACAGCTACAATTGTTTGTTCTTTGTTCAAAGTCATGTCAGTTACTAGAGATCAATAAAATAATAAAGAAATATTATGATACATTAGTGTATTACGCACATTTTAATGATAGTCATAGCATGGGTGATAATAAGGTGTTTCGTTAATCTGCATGTTTCATTAATCAAGCTGGAAAAACAATTGGTAACTAAATGTGTGGACAAACAACACATGGCTTTATATATATCACTGACTTGGAATATCATATAACATGCAACGTAATACAACGTAGATAAAAAATTGCAAGAGCATCTCGCCAAATGGCCTGGAAAATGGCAGCCACAGATGCTGTTATTTACGCCTTACCACAGGACATGGGAACATGGACAAGATATAAAATGTGGCATACTGTACTAGTTACAACCATAAGAACATTTCAGATTTCAGATAATAATTAGGGCAAGAGATCTAAGTTAGTTATGAAAAACAACTAAGTGTTAGCAAAAGAACTGTGTATGAGATATAGGGAGTATTAATTCTCACAGATGATGATAAATGAATGGAACAAAATATCCACCGATTGTGTAAATACTAGCAGTGTGAATATATAGTCGATTTCAGTCAAATCACAGCACAAATAGCCATTCAGTAAAGTTTACCGATGACCTCAATTTATTCTCAATCTCTTCCAGTAAAATGCAAACATACACAGGTACTTCAGGGAAAAATCGCCAACAGATTGGATGAAGACCTTTGGTGAAGTAGATCAGTGAAGTTGAATCTATTTTTATGAATGTTACCCACACATCCACAGGACTGTCTCTATGCCCATTTACAAATAATCTTACCACATTTCTTGGAAAATAGGTTTGACCTAGCTAGGAATGACATTAGTGTATAAAACCTAAATTTATTAGTCTCTTTATTGATTAATTACTTTCCACGATAGTAGACAATATTACATATTTCTAGATAGGCATGTTTTCAAATGACATTGTGTCAATTGTCCTCAGCCTTAGCCTGCATCATGTCGGTTGATTGCGAGCATGATGCCTCACACGCTTGATCTCCTGGTGAATCTGGTGTGCTTTGATATCTACAGCAGAACTGCCAGTAAGACTGGTTCGCAAGGTAGGTCGTTCTTTAGCAACTGTTTGCCAGTGCATAGGATCGATGCCATAATCTTTCAGGTCTCTTTTTATGACATCTTTGTATCTCAATTTGGGTCGGCCAACTGGTCAGTTAACTCCCAATACATAATTTGTTTAGGAAGGTGGTCAGTGGGCATACGGTGTACATGACCAAGCCAACGTAGCCGTCTCTGTTTTAGAATGCTGCTTAGTGGAGTTGAGTTGCAGCATTGTAGGATGTCCAGGTTGGTAATTTTGTCTTGCCATTTCACGCAGTCCTTAGTAGTAGAATCCTTACCAGCGAGGTTGTAAAAAATATAAGAACAATTGTGTATGTCTGATATGATTCTTTTCACAACTGCTATTAAATTATGTTTATCTTGAGTGACCAGGATTACTTAGAACAATCATGGATTCGTTGGTAACATATATTTTGCATACAAAGAATAAAACACAAATTCTTGTAAACAATAGAAAAAAATTTTTCTTTTGATTCCAGGAGTATATAATTACATTCTTATCAGAATACCAAGCCATTGTAATGTTTTGGTTTGTTTATTATAAAAGCATTTACACGAAAGCTGTGAATTACCACCAAAATTTACATACAAAACCATAATGTTTTCTAAGAAAATTTTAGTTTATGAATCGTGGGTAACCAGATTTATTTGCAAGAATGACATCATAGCCCCTCTGACCCTCACATTTTCAATGGAACAAAATAATTTGTCTATGGACATAGACTGATAGAGCATTCGAAGACCTATCAAAAAGTTTTATCCTTATATTTGTAGGGAATATATATATATTTTATTGTCTTTATTTGGATTCATGGGTAACACCATTTCATCTAAACCATGATAATTATGTCCTCTATTAAGAAACGAACATAAAAAAATTATACACAAGCTTACATTTTCTGAACAAGCTCACACATAATACAATAATTTGTTATCAACAAACACCATTAAACATATGTAAGCTCTTCATTAATGCGTAGGAATGGATTTCTAAGACATTTTCTTCTTCTTCGTCAAACACTCAGCCAGGGACTCCGGTTCCTCATACGAAGGTCGCTGTGCACTGCAGATCCTCTGGTAGGCCATAGATCAGTCATTTTATTCCCATGGTTTCGCAGGAATTAATAATATAAATTTAAAAAACAAAACTGACAGACATCTGAGAAGGGCGGAACACTTATAGACTGAAAAACTGTGTTGGCCTCTAAATAAGCCAATTTGGATTTCTTGTCTATTCTGGAGCATGTAGCTTTGGATGGCAAATGGAGGGACGGCAGTAACATAGAGGTCAGAAGGTAAAACATTCAACCGAAAGGTGTGGGATTTTATATACCATTTAATCTGATTGCTATCATTTGAAAGCCTGGAAAAATTTGTGTCACTCCACCATGCCCCTGTTCACTTAGTTGTATCAAATGAGTGGATCGCTGTGGAATTATATGAATAAACAGTTTTATGTACATGTAGTAAACGCAGCATGGTTGAGATGTTGAGTTGAGGTTTGCTGTAGGTGAAGTGTAAACTGTTTGGACCAGATGTCATGCTATATAAGAATGTACCTTTTAGAAAACATATTATTACATTCATCATTACCACTCATTGGCGCTCAATAATTGTCACAGACAATACACATGTATTAAACTCAGTGAATAAATAATGCCCAATTTACCATTTCACATTTTCAACTGAGCTAAAATGGGGAGATTAGCACATTATTATTGTAGGGGAAGCTTAATTATGCAATAAGCTTTGTGACTGTGTTAGTGTGTGGATGCAGCTTAGATAGTGCCATGGCATTGGCTTTGCTTAGGCTAACTGACTTGTTGATGTCTTGACTTTGTCATTAGTATACCCCTAATTTATGCACACAACCCACAAAATATTTACACAGATCTCCTGTATTTGCTTCGAATCTACTGTTTCGTGGAAACATAACTGAGAGTTGAGAGAACCACGGGTCCACGCATCTTGTGCACGCTTGTTTACGCGTTATTTAGCTCTAGCCTCTAGGTTGGCACAGGTCAAGGCAAATTTAAGCATTTACTGATTTAGCCATTTCATTTTCCGAGCAAATGAACCACACTGTTAGTTTAATTATTTTCCATATTAACACAATTTGAAATAAAAATGAATCTCGCAATGTAAAGACTAAACCGTCTACACAAAAGTGACCATACTGATATTTAAGAGACACCACTACAACGTTCATAACAACGTTTTTGTGTATGACCGAAACCACTTTATTATCGCCCAAGAACAGATGTGGCGCCATGGCTAAGTGCGTCGCACTTGGAAACTCGCGTACTAGCTTGTCTAAAAGTCATTGCTTTGGGCGCGTAAACAGTGCTATTTACTGACTACCATTGACTCACCTTTCTCATTACAAATAGAAGATAACACTGTGCTTATAGAAATATACACACCTGGTACTGCCAAATCAAAGATGTTCAACGCCAATTACAACCCCAAGCCAACGCAGCGGTAATGCCAATGCAATGATGGTCAATGTCATTGACAGTCGGGAATTCTGATAATGAAGATCAAAAGAACACTGTTAATTTCCACGCGAGAACTCAATCCATAAACAAAGATAAACTTAACAATTAATGTATTATTATAATTTAGTTTAACACGACATACATTAAATTTTAACAATCCTTAGTGTTTTTTATGTATGGAAAGCCGGTATTACATTGAAATGAAATTAAATGCTAAATGCATATTGCTTACCGCAGTTCAATTTAACAACGTCACTGGCAAGCGATGGACTTCAACGTATTCTTAATGCATTCACTTTTATTGCCGATAAATGCAGGATTAATAAGCCACGCAACGCGTAAAAAAACACATGCAGGCTCCAATAATAAGCTCTATTATGGTGCCTCTCGTATGGAACGCCAAATACGGCTTTATGGTAGTTTACAGTACGTTTTACAATTTTATGTACCCGTTTCGAGGATTTATTGCACCCTATAAATTAATTTGTAAACAAGGGCATATTTGGTGACTACGACACTAATTATATTTATTGTTTATTCCACTTGTCACAAATATTGGAGAAAATAATTACTTATTTAATCGCTAGATGGCGTAACCCAAACATAGCTGTTGCCAAAGAACAAAATCGTGTAGGCCGATATACCTACCCTTATGACAATATTCCATGGTATAGGCCTACAGTGGCGGCATTATATGATCTTACAAATGGGGAGGCCAAGGGGGGGGGGCAAGCCTAGTCACCCATTAGTTTACCGTGCTTCCATGTAGCGGCGCAACCGAAAAATTCGGAACAAATCACAAATGTAAGCCAAAGAGGGTATAACCGTTATGAAAATGTATACCGTGGAATTACATAGTGTACCATGGCATTATATGGTATACCATGGTATTTCGTTATATTACATGGTATTACATGGTAAACCATACCTTAACGTTGCATTGTAAACTGTGGTAGACCATGCTTTTTCATATATTGTGTATGGTAAATGTATGATATACCATGGTTTACCTGTTTCAAAACACCATGGCATTTTACCATGGTTTACCTGTTTCAAAACACCATGGTATTTTACCAATGCTTAACATGATTTACCTGTTTCAAAACACCATGATATTTGCCATGTAATACGATAGTATATTTTCATAAGGGGACCCAATGCCCCATCCCATATATACGCCACTGATCACATACCAAGGTGTATCACGGTACACCATGATATACCAATACCATGTTTTGTCATATATTGTGTATGGTAATGCATGGTATACTGAAATTGTGACATCCCCCCAAATAACGACATAACACTGAATCAGTAGGCCATACACTTATATAAATATACCATCGTATTACATTATATACCATGTGGTATATCATGGTTGGCATCACAGGTTAAATGCACAATTTTCATGTGAACAGTTGGGAACGACACAGTGTGTATTGGTGGTTGTGTCTGCGCTGTGCGTGAAGAGATTCGTCCGTGTGGACTTTCCCTGTTCAAGCAGACACACGGGGCCAGGTTATTAATTTGCTTCCGGTTCATGTCATATGAATACAGTTCCAGCAATTGTTATACGGTACGCCCTTTTGACAATTTTGTGCTCCATGACTAATTATTTCTGATCTGGGATATGGCCATATTTGAGAACTATGTCAGTACCTATGCCATGGTAAAATACCATGATGCACCATGGTAAACCATGCTATTGTTATGTCCTGGTGTTTTGAAACAGGAAAACCATGGTAAAATACCATGATGTACCATGGTTTACCTTGATATACAACAACAGGCCCGTCCTCGGGGGTTTGAAAAGGGGACTCGCATGTGTACAATCAGCCGGGGATTTATGGGATGATTTCTGAAAATGGCGAAGTTAAACACAATTCTCTAAAAAGGGGGGGTTCCTTCGAACTCCTCACCACCCGCCACCCCACCAGTCTTGCGAGAAAGCCAGTATTGTGAGACACCCTGAAAAGACTAGGCTTTCACTTTGAATACTGCAACGCTTTGTACTGCGATCTCATAACGCTTTGCTCGACAAGGCTTCCCAACAAATGACGTAACGGTGCTGACGTAGAAGACATCGTCCGCCGAGAACAAGTAACCTACGCGACCACGTGACCGATGCCGCATAACAACGACTTTACACAAGTAATCGAAAGTGATATATCTTACATGTACAACGACAACGAGTATGATCAGTTGGTTGTGAGTAAACCGTTGATTGTATATGCTATTATAATAAGTTAATACACCTAATAATAGTTCATAGGTCCGACCACCTCTCTTGGGCCCCCGGGGAACCGCTCTCTACGGTACGGTCACCGGGTAGCCGCTCTCTGTGGTACGGCCCCCGGGGAACCGCTCTCTACGGTAGCGCCACCTGGGAGCCGCTCTCTACGGTAGGGCCCCCGGGGAGCCGCTCTCTACGGTATGGCCACAGGGGACCTGCTCTCTATGGTAGGGCCACCGGGGAGCCGCTCTCTACGGTATGGCCACCGGGGACCCCCTCTCTACGGTAGCTCCACCGGGGAGCCGCTCTCTACGGTAGGGCCCCCGGGGAGCCGCTCTCTACGGTAGGGCCCCCGGGGAGCCGCTCTCTACGGCATGGCCACCGGGGAGCCGCTCTCTACGGTATGGTCAGGAAGGAAAAGCTACAATCGACAATAAAGTACCATCGACGAATGATAAAGTATCATGACATAATTTAAATTTGTATAGCTATAGGAAAACATTACCATAATAGTCGTCTTTGACGTTCCATACTCTTATGGATATTGCTATAGCATTTGTAAGGTAAGCAGATGATTTCGTTCCAATAAATCATCTTCTGCAAGCTCCCTCTGCGATTTGAGTTTGAAGTGGTAGTTATAAGTGAACTGTTTCCAGTAATATGGCCTACCGGGATGGCGAGAGTTAGCGTGCGTGCGTGCGTGCGTGCGTGCGTGCGTGCGTGCGTGCGTGCGTGCGTGCGTGCCAAATGGGGAACCTAGTGTGAATGGTAAAACAAATCAAGTACAGCAGCTACTGATGTATGGAATGATTGTGTGGTGTGTGTTTGATCCATGTTATAACGGACAATGCAATGTATAGGCCACCCTAACGGTAACTTTCCGTTTTAATGCATTCTTTAAACGGAAAATGAACATTTGAAGTGAATGAGTGCGTACGTCCCAACGTCCAGTCTACACTGTTGTTTTAGTAAACCTGCATCTATGCGTCCAACGATCTACATTCTTCGAGTTACGGGACAATTGCTGTATCAATATCTGAATTAATCATTTAGTTTTTCAATAAATTGAAAACTTATTTTTTCTCCCTTTATTCTCCCGGTTTCTGATGTTGTCAAGCAGCTCAACCCATGTTAAGATTTTTTTCATAGTTAAGCACTTTCAGATTCAGTTATGAGATCAGTTTAGTTCTCTGTACGCGTTGTAGTTATTTTACAGATGAATGAATGTATGCATGAATGTATGAATGTACGAATGAATTAATGAATGATTGATTGATTGAATTAATTAATTAATTAATTAATAAATTTTATTTAGGATCACAATGTTAAGAAATGGTGTCCTATGGCTACAATTTTATTTAGTTAGGATCACAATGTTAAGAAATGGTGTCCTATGGCTACAACACGTGCATATATACATAACAAATAGCATAGCAAAGAACATAATACCATATACAACGTTTTAAGTGCCTATCGAATTTAATAGCAGATCCAAAGTTCATAGTGTGCAAAGCTTTCTTGAAACATAGTTTAGATGTTGAGTTTACAATGTAGGGGAGACCGGGGCTAGTTATTACAATTTTCAGTTAAAGTAACTTTTTGTGAAAAGTATGTTAGATGCATTATTTATGTCAATGCATACATTAAATTTATTATTCGTGTTAATAAAATGTGCCATGCCATTGATATTCTATATAGTAGTTAGGTAGATATGTGAAGTTTCCCAGGCGCGGTAGACTGTAACAACTAGCCCAATAAGCAGGGCAAGTTGTTACATCATACGGGGCACGTTGTTACAGCAAAGAACGCGTGGTTCGCAAAGCAAGTGTCACTCGATTTGTCACTGTTATTGCATTAATTGAATTATACACACTTATACATCTTATACACAGTTTGCATAACAATGTAGGTGTTCACAGCTTCATATTTTAAGCTTTTCATTTGTAGTTACCAAAGTGGACTGATTCCCCGGATTCTTACATAACAAACAATTGTGAATGGAATATGAATTATTGAATGAAGTATGAAATAGTTAATGAAAAAATATATATATATATATATATATATATATGCATTGCGACTTCTACTTGATTGAATGATGCGCACTCGTGCGCACTCACGCATACGCGCACGAACATCCACATTTCAATGCAGCGTGCAGTATTTATTAATTGCTCAAATAGGACCATACAAAATTAACAAGATTTAACAAGATTGCCATCCAAGGCAAAATAACCAGATGGCAAATGGACAAGGAAGCCATTGGCTTATCGAGAGTTCGACCATTTTTAATTTATTTGTAACCCACCCTTCTGAGATATTTGTTAATTTTATTTGACGTTGCTAGCATTTACAGGACTGGTTCTAAACCAGTACCCCAGGCTTCACAAGTGAAATAAGGCGTTTTATACGTCGTGGTTAAATAAGCTTTGCTCTTTCAGTTATTGTCAGCACACAACTCGCTGGCTGAGTCATCGGTGCGAGCCGCCCGAACGTTGTTACAGTTGTAACAACTTGCCCCAATACAGTTGTAACAACTTCCAACTTCTTAACTCCCGATTTTTGGAAAGTGTGTCTGTTGGTGGACTTCCAACTAACTACTGTCGATGATATCTCCATACGTGTGCTATATTTTCGTAAAACGACTGTGTAACAACTTGCCCCTGTATACAACTAGCCCCGGTCTCCCCTACCAATATCCTTGTTCTAATTGTGTTTCAATTCTTGTATACAATGTACTCATTTCAATATAATAAAAATAGTATGCTACTAAAAGGAGAGCGAGAATTTACGTTTAAACATAACTACCCAACATTCCCCGTCTCATCCACACCTGACGCTAGATATCTTTCAAGTTGAGGTAAGTTGACGAAACACAAACAGTAATCACCAAACTCGTCTAATATATGGCTCTTAGTAAATCCAAAGTCCAGCATAGCTAGATGGGGCGTGAGCAACACCCGCCAGAGACAAGTGGACCAAAGTACACCATAGCTAGATGGGGCGTGAACAACAACCGCCAAAAGACAAGTGGACCAAAGTCCAGCAATTACGTTTCATTTATGTTTCGCCCGATATACCGATGAGGTAGATCACATGTAAAATCGTACAACGATGTGCTGAGATGATCCCTTTGCTGAGCTGTCATTCGCTTGTGCTAGCCGAGACCACGAGCTTTACAGGCAGTCAGTCCCTTTGCACGCGTTAACGGTGGTAATCCCGTGGCTTCAGTGAAACCGTGAGGCTCACAAAGAGAGCTTACGATTGAGCTCAGACGTAAGTACGAAGCGCACAATGGTCACTCACGCGTCGCCACGGACTAGCGGCTAATTAAGTACGCGCGGACTGAAGCGAGCTGGTCGCGCGTGTCCGTACAGACGGAATTGGTATACGTTGACCAACAACAGCGCTTCAGGGTCTGGCGAAATGCGCAAACCACAACGCCGCGATCCTCGACAGCGAATCACGAGAACTGATTGACGTCGTTTACGTGAAATGAAGGCAACACGCGGGAGTGGAGCGGCCTGACCCGACCACGCTATCAGTGCGAGCTGTTAGGGGCACGCGTGGATAATATTACAAGTTGCCGATCGCGACGTCGACGGACAGTATAACGGACGACCAGCGCGCTGACGATTGCTGGTTCGTCGAAGCGAGTTAACGCAGGATACGCGTCGGCGGGTTGTAGGTTGTACGGAAATCTGAAAACACCACCGTTTCCAGTTGTCATAGCAACACGCGGTGACGTCGCCGGAATCTACGACGTGGTGTAGTTTTGTAGAAAGTTGGCGCTCTAGTGGATACCTGGAGACGGGGAATCGCTCTCTCTCTCTTTCTCTCGACTCCGTCGAAATTCGTTCACCGTCTCGGCCTGTTACACCGGGTCTGGTAGGACGTCTGTCTACGTCCCACGATTCTATCAGCTCGAGTGTGTGGAAGCGGTGGACGCGATGTCCCAGTCAGCAACACGAGAGGCAAAGCAACGAACGAGCGGCTCGACTGTCATCCGGTGAAGTAGCCCGCACAAAATGTATCGTCGTCCGGAAGCGGAAATGCTGCTGGCCTTACTGATGCTGCTCGCGACGATGTCTGACGCCCTCGTGACGTCACCGGTCGTCGTCAACGCGTTCGTGCGTCTGTCGTTCCAACCCCAGCCGCTGACCCTGCACAGAGGCGGACACGGCGCTGTACGCGTCACTGCGATCGTCGACCGGAACCACGGGGGCGCCACCCACCTTCCGATGGAGCTGCGCATGCACGCCGTCGACCCGTCCACCGCCACCGTCTCGGCACCGCGCGGCCGCACGCTGCTGGCCTCGACGGAGACTCGCTTCAACGTGACGGCCGTCGGGCGGGAGCTGGGGCGCACGAGTGTGACGTTCTTCCTGTCCGGAAATACGTCATCGGGCGGCACGGAGAACGCGTCTGTCGTTATTCTACAGGCATGGCGACTGCCGCCTCGCTACAACCTCAATCTGGTCGTGCGGAATCCACCCAACCACGCCGAGGTCTACCTGAACGCTATGGCGCTCATTATGGTCGGAGTGAACCTCGTTGGTATTGGCGGTCAAGTGGACTCCGTCGAAGTCGTCTACCTTGTGAGGCGTCCCCTATCGCTAGCCGTTGGATTATTCTGTCGATTTGGCATAATGCCAGCGGTAAGTAGGGTAACCTGGGGTAGCGCTCCCCCACAAGGAAAACTTTCAAATTATACACCATTGAACTACTTTACCTCACCTACCTCACCTATCCTCTTCGAGCCCAATGGCCCATAAGGCCGAAGTGCATCATCTCCTCCAGCTCGCTCTGTCAGCTGTTACACGTCTGGCTTCGTTCCAGCTGTTCCACCCCAGTATGCGTCTTTCATTTTCAATAATTGATCGCCACGTTGTCTTTGGTCGACCAACCTTTCTTCTACCTTCAGGCGTCCAGGTCAATGTCGTCTCACATTTGCTGTTCTTGTCCATTCGTAGGATATGTCCTACCCACTTCCATCTTCTTAACTTGACCTCAGTGCTGATTGTCTTCAATTTTGTTTTTGCGAGAATATCTCGATTTGATACAACGTATGGCCATCGAATTTGTAGGATTTGTCTTAAGCACTTGAAAAAAATGTATCTAACTTTATGTTGTCTCCTTCGTTAATTTTCCATGTTTCAATTCCATACAACAACATTGGTTTAACAAGTGTGTTAAAAAGCCTCAATTTAGATCTCAACGTGTATATATTTGAACTCCATATTTGCTTTAGTTTCATGATGGATACCCTAGCTTTACGAATTCTGTTAACAATGTCATCGCCGCCTCCTCCGTGCTTACTAACGTTCACACCAAGGTAGTTATACTTGTCCACTTCCTTTAGCTCTTGATCATCGATTAGTATTCTGTTTTCGCACTTGCTGTTTATCCTCAATATTTGAGTTTTCTTTTTATTTATTCTTAGTCCTGTCCTTGCTGCAAATGTATTCAGTTGTCTTGTCTTTGTTTGCATGTGTGTGTAGCATGATGACATGAGTGCTATGTCGTCGGCAAAGTCCAGGTCCTCTAGTTTTGACGTGAAGTTCCATCTAATCCCTGTTTTGTTTCCTGCTGTTGTGTTTCTCATTATCCAGTCCACTACTATCAAGAAGATAAATCCAGACATTACATCTCCTTGTTTAACTCCAGTTTTGACATTGAACCATTCAGATTCCTCACCTTCGTCTAACACTGCACATTCACTATCTTCGTATAACATCTGTAACATGTGGATTATCTTGCATGGAATTCCATAACTCTCCATAATTTTCCATAGACTCTCTCGGTGCACTGAGTCAAATGCTTTTTCAAAGTCCACAAACGTGATGTATAGAATTGCCTGCCATTCCACTACCTGTTTTATAATATTTCGTAAAATAAATATCTGTTCTACTGTGCCTCTCCCACTTCTGAAACCTGCTTGTTCGTCTCTCAACTTGCTGTTAACTCCTTCTCTTATTCTGTCAATGAGTACTCTTCCGAATACTTTACTAGGAACAGATGTCAAAGTAATTCCTCTCCAATTCCCGCACTCTGTAAGGTCACATGTCGTCGGTATTTTAACGTCCAGTCCCTGCTTCCACGTTTTTGGCACTTTCTCTTGTTCCCAAAATGTTCTGAATAATTTGACAAGCCATTTCTCTGTTGTATTCATGTCTGCTTTTACTAATTCTGCTGTAATTTCGTCCTTGCCCCCTGCTTTCCCGTTTTTCATATTCCTTAGCGCTGTTCTAATTTCTGGTTTTGTTATTGGGTCAGTGCTGATTTCATTTATGATCGGATCTATCTCCACATCTGCTACAGAGTCATCAGGTATAGGTCTGTTAAGGATTTCCTCAAAGTGTTCTTTCCATCGCTTCCTTCTGGCCAATCCTTCCGTTATTAAATTTCCACATTTGTCTTTCACTGCATTTGTTGTCTTACGTTTGTCATTACTGATGGTTTTTTAATATCATACACTTCTTTCATTCTTCCATTACGTGCTGCGTCCTCTGCTTCCATGGCAAGGTGGTCAACCCACTTCCTCTTGTCTTGTCTCATGCTCTTCTTCACTTCTTTGTCTTTACACCTATATTTATCCATGTAATTCTGCTTAATCCTGTCTGACTTTGTCTGCTCGATGTTGTTCTTCAGTCGTTTTCTCTCTTCTACTAACTCCCACGACTCCTTGCTGATCCATGGTTTTTGCCCTTTCTTTTTGTACCCCAGTACTTCTTGAGCTGCTTCTTTGTATGCATCCTCAAAGTCTTGCCATTGTTTCTCAACTTCTTCGTCGTCTCTTTCGTCGTAGTCTTGTAATATATCATATTTGTTGCGTAACTTCAGTGAGAAGTGGGCTTTAATAGCTAGTTGCTGTAACTTAATTATATCAAATTTCTTTCTGATCGCCTTGTTCTTTTGTTTTCTCTTTAGTTTCAGCTTGATTTTTTATCGCACTAATTGGTGGTCGCTCGCAATGTCGGCTCCTCTGATGGCCCTAGTGTCCATTATTGATGTCCAGTGTTGCCTGCTCACTAACACATGGTCTATTTGATTCTTTTTCTTTCCTCCTGGAGATGTCCATGTCTGTTTATGTATAAGTTTATATGGGAAAATAGTACATGTAACCACGAGGTTATTGAGTCCGCAGAAGTCAACAAGTCTTTCTCCATTGTCATTTCTTTCACCTACTCTATGGCTTCCTATTATGTTTTCATATTCTTCGTTGTCTTCTCCAACTTTGGCATTTAAATCCCCCATTATTAGGAGTATGTCATGCTTAGGAACACTGTCCACAACTGTCTGAAGCTGTTCGTAGAAATTGTCTTTATCTTCGACGTTGGCTTCATTCGTTGGTGCATAGACTTGTATGATCGATAGCTTTACATACATGGAGAAGAATCTAGCATAAATAATTCTATCGCTGATAGGTTTCCATTCCATCAATGCTTGTTCTGCTTTCTTTGTCATCATTATTGTCACTCCGTGTCTGTGTATGTTGTCTTCTCTCCCTGAAAAAATCACGCTCTCTCTCCGGTGTTCATCTTGACTTTTCGTTGTCCCATCCATCTGCATTCACTATGACATCTATTTTATATTTGTCCATTTCTCTTGCAAGCTGGGTTGATTTCCCTATAGAGTACAACGTTCTCACATTCCAACATCCTATATTTAAATTAACTTTT
Organism: Lamellibrachia columna; assembly: GCA_963662155.1. Classification (NCBI taxonomy): domain Eukaryota; kingdom Metazoa; phylum Annelida; class Polychaeta; order Sabellida; family Siboglinidae; genus Lamellibrachia; species Lamellibrachia columna. The sequence continues at coordinate 9,895,535 of OY759272.1, forward strand.
GGCTTGGTTAACGAATTTGTCAGCCTCCGAACTTCCGTTTGGCTTTGATCCGGAAGCGTCATACTGTCCAAATAAATGATGTCATCATCCGCTGGTATTTGGGCCATCGCCTTCCTGTAGCCATTTACAGCACGAGCTGGCTTTTGAAATTCACTTCTGGTTTCTGTAACATCATTTGAGCTGGGAGGGTTGTTGGCCCTCCGCAGTAGGTTTATTTTTGGGGGTTTCCTTCATTTAGCCATAGCCTCGTTAGCCCAGCACAATGTACTGGTTACCAGGGTGCACCACGGGGAGGTGAGGTTGACTTGAGTGTCTTTACGGTTGAGCGCATAAACACCCCTTACATCGCAATTGAACTACTTTACCATGTCTTTATTGTGTTCACATTATGGACAGATATGTGTGTTACCATTGGAAAACTATTTTCAGTAAATAAATAACCTAGCTGAGTTGCATTTGAAAAAATAGCAAGAGTACCAAAAAAAAAACGTCTTGCCCTATCCCAGAGGCAAGACAGTCCTATGCCTAGGGCAACACGGTCAATAACCCCCTCCCCCGTCGTTTTCGCTTGCTCAACGTGCATGGGGACCGTCTTGCCCCATATGCATGGGGACCGTCTTGCCCCACATGCATGGGGACCGTCTTGCCCCACATGCATGGGGACCGTCTTGCCCCATATGCATTGGGACCATCTTGCCCCACATGCATTGGGACCGTTTTGCCCCACATGCATTGGGACCGTCTTGCCCCATATGCATTGGGACCGTCTTGTCCCATATGCATGGGGACCGTCTTGTCCCATATGCATGGGGACCGTCTTGTCCCATATGCATGGGGACCGTCTTGTCCCATATGCATGGGGACCGTCTTGTCCCATATGCATGGGGACCGTCTTGCCCCATATGCATGGGGACCGTCTTGTCCCACATGCATGGGGACCGTCTTGCCTCACAGACACAACGTGTGTCTTAACACAATGTATACAACACACAACAAACTATTGTCCATTTTGTATTGTTTGACCTGTCAACTGATTAATAATATTATGGACCCCTGAAAGAGTAGCATAACCACAAACATTTACAGCAGAATATTCTGGCTGGTTATCATCAAGTTTTAGGTGTATATGTTCTGTTCACTCTTCCACAACTGACACTCTTTAGTATCTCACGGTCTGCCTACATTTGTGTTAATTATAATAAAAAAGTATAGCTTTAGAATTACCGCAACGTCATATTGAATAATTCAGCCAGAAGAGCTCGCAGATAACGATAGTCCATCTCGTATGACATCGGGTATTACGTTACATCTTCAAAAATCAACATCTGGCACAGTGCAGTTGTATAAATGTTTCATAACGAAACCTGATCGGGGACTCGTGAAATCCGTCGAGTGTGCTGCATTAAAGTGTCGGTCTGGGTGTTGTATGGCTACGACATTGACATTTCATATGCGGATTGCCACAAATTGGGACAGATTGTGTCGTAATACTGAATACATTTTGTCATAAATACACATTTGCTTGCGACATCGATTCGTGCAACAGCGACTGCGATATCCGCCATTGCTGCGCCCGTATCAACCTCCGCCGCCTACTTGATATACTTGACAGAAGATGAACGAATGAAGGGGCGAATGAATAGTGCCTATTTTTCCGCGATGCATGTTGCAAGTAGAACCTGCACCAAGACGCAAAGTCTGTTGCCGCAACACAGACTAGATCCGTCAGTTATCAGTTATCCAATAACCTATCATGTAACAGGCTTGGCTTCAAATACAAATTCGGTTGAAATGTGTATTTTCTTATCTTTTTTGCAGCGGTATCCCCTGAATTAAAACATTTGATTTTCCATAATATCGAAGAGAGATAGGAGAGAGTAAGTGAATGAGATATGATTATAGAGAGAGGGGGGAGGGAGAGAGAGAGAGAGAGATAGAGAGAGAGAGACAGAGAGAGAGAGAGAGAGAGAGCGAGAGAGAGAGGGGGGGTAG